>JARYHS010013630.1:4845138-5035144 GCA_031002005.1 Vandiemenella viatica
TAAGTCATAATTGGAAAGTAAAATCTTATATTGCTCAGAAACCTGAACAATCAACCAAAAACTTATTAAGAAATTGAAAGCATTAGAAATGGATTTCTGGAGAATATCAGCAAGAAGAAAAGAAAAAAATAAGGAATACTGAAATAATTAGGCTAATTGAAGTGAAAGAAGATGAGTATTGTTAAGTATTTGTCTGTATGAAATAACTACTCCAAGATAATCACTTTCCTCTTCTTTATTTTTCCCGTGCGCTCTCATATTTACATCACACAGCAAGGCATGAACTCCATCCAAAGATATTAAGTACAAATATAAACAAATGTACCAGTGATTAAGCTCACACACGTCCGAGAACTAGTGATTGACAACTAAATAACTTGTCTCTGTCGTTCGCTTTATATAGGCGACACAGAAATTTCCAGAATAACGCAATCTAAGCCTCTCGATTTTTTTCGAATTCTAACCATACTTAAACAATTAAAATGACACTAAAACAATCAGAATTCATACAAAATCATTCACAATCATCATGAAACAGACGGAAATGGAAAATAAATATACTTACAGATATTTACAAACAAAATTACTAACACAAGCCACTCCAAACTTTCGCAAAATGTCCTTCAAACATCGTGGCTGACATCAACATTTAGAATTACAAACATTTAATCAATGTATCATGCACAATACTGTCCTTGAGTATATTAAATAGTAATAACATAGTTTCTCTCCATACAACAATGTTTAATTACACAGAATCAGATTTAATTACACGGAAAATAATACTTTTTTTTTTTTTTTTTTTTTTTTGCTGTCGTCAGTCTTTCGACTGGTTTGATGCAATCCTCCATCCCTTCCTATCCTGTGCTAACCTCTTCATTTCTACATACCCCTTACAGCCCACGTCCTCAATTATCTGCTTCATATATTCAAATCTCTGTCTTCCTCTACAGTTCTTACCTTCGACTGTTTCCTCCACTAACAGATTAACCAATCCTGCATGTCTCAAAATATGACCTACCAGCCTGTCTCTTCTTTCTGTAAGCTTCTTCCACAAACTTCTTTTCTCACCCATCATCACGTTGGCATATACACTTGTACTAATGTGGTTGGGATGGGCTTAGTTTCTAACCACATCAAAATAATCCTGTGCCTAAACAGTTCATAATAATTCACCCGTTTCCCTTTTTTCTTGTTCATTACAAATTCTACACCAGTGACTCCATTGACAGCTTGTGTGCTAATTATCCTGTGTTCCCCAGACCAGAAATCCTGTGCGTCCTTCCATTTAATCTCACTAATCCCAACCACATCTAACTTATGTTGTTCCATCTCCCTTTTTAAGTTTTCTAACCTACCTGCCCTATTCAGACTTCTAACATTCCACGCTCCGACTCGTAGAATGTCTCTATCCATTCTGATGACTCCTCCCTGAGCAGTCCCCACCCGGAGATCCGATTGGGGGACTATTTTACCTCCGGAATATTTTACCTAGGAAGAAGCCATCATGATATATGTAATTTGAGAGGATTTCATGTCCTCGGGATACCCTTTGTGTCTTTAATGCAGTGGTTTCCCGTTGCCTTCTGCATCCCCATGCCGTTGATCATTTCTGATTCATCCGCCTTTAGGGTCCATTTCCAACCCCAAGGGCAAGAGGGTGCCCTGAACCGCTCCCCGCTCTTCCTCCCTCCTTTCGGAGGCCTTTGGCAAGCAGTGGGTGACTCCTTATACCGGGAATCTTTCAGTCGCCAGAGCCTCGTCCGTGCAAACAGGGTGCACCACGTGAAGAAGAGGTTGACATTTGGTTGGAAAAGGCTAGTATAGTCTCTCCCAAATCATTATTAATCAACTCTCACATTGCTATACACAATTCTTAAAGTAATATTTCATAAACCCTGTTTGGTTTGTGGGCTGTTATAGCATGACGTTATAGAACGAAGAAGATTTGAATAGTATCGCCATGTAAGAAGGATGGAAGACACTACGATACCAAAACTCGTACAGGGATGGGAAGTTGAAGGAAGCAGGAAAAGAGGACGGCCCATGTTTACCTTGCTTCAAAGTGTACAAACAACAGTGAGAAGATTTGGTGCAGCAGAGGAAGATACACAAGACTGATGTATCTGGAGAAATATTTTGAGAATATAAGGTCAAGTTCTGTATTCCTAGTTTTTTACGTTATGTTTAAGTAAAACCTCTCTAGTGAAGAAAATCTCTCAATAATAATAATAATAATGTTATTTCATTATAGGTTCTTTTAAAAACTTTTAATTAATTTGTGGAGATACTTTTTAAGTTGTTTTGGTGCATATTTATCGGTATTTGTAATCAGTATAGATACGTTTCATCTGATAACCTTAATTGCAGATATCAGGATTCCAGATAATTAGCAAGAGGCTCTCCAATCAAGACGAGAGCAATGCAGGTGGTGGGGAGAGTCGCGAGTGTTATGTTTCGCAGCCGCACAGTGACTAATGAGTTGTATGGCGACCGTGACGCGACGTCAGTAATGAGCTGATAAACGACCGTACTACTTCACGGCGACCGTGACAGCACCTAAATAATTAACCAATTACTTATCAATTAAAGCGTAAGCGATCATACTATTCCATGGCGCCTCGTGACAGGAAGTAATTAATCAACTAATTAACCCCAGTAACCATCATACTTCCTGACATTCAGATATGACTGTTTGTTTTCTGAAATAATCTTCAGAGTCGACCGATCTCGGATGGGAAGAAGCTGCCAATCAGTCAAGTGGGCAGAGCAGTTTGGCAGGTGGTAGAAAAAGGTTACAACATCCTTCACTTACTGGAGAGGGTGATGAGGGGATGTACCAGAGAAGTTACAATACTTTAGTATCAAAAACGCTGCTTTTACAAATTGTTAGAAACAGTAACAACAATAAAAGAAATAAAATGATATCAATCAACACCAAAGAGTTCATACAATGGATGATCAAAAGTCAGCATCTCGAACGGCGTTGTCACTGGCGTGAAGGGGTCTTGTAGACTGCTGGTTGGTGGGCACTGCGGGCAGTTGTGTAAATGCTGAATGGTCTGTTCTGCCCCACACTCACAAGTAGTATTAGGATCTACAAGATAATGCCATCTTAATATAAATATAAATGCTTACGGGATTATCGCTGCGGGATACTCCTCCTTCTTTTCCCGACGTTTCAACCAAGTCTTAGGTCTTCTTCCGGGGTCGTGTGGCAAATATTAATATGACGCCTGCGAAAACAACAAAATCCTTTGTAATGCCATCTTGCCAGGTTATCTTTGGTCCTACCCACTTCACTTCTCATCCAATTTAGCGCTCTCCAGGTCTTCCAGCTGAGGTTGCCACCTGGTGGTAGTGCTTCGACAGTAGGTAGAGAATTGGTTGAATATGGTGGTTTAGTTTGGGACCCAAAGTTTTGAGGATGTGCAAAGAAGAGCAGCTAGATTTGTGTGTGCAAATTATCGCAGGACCCAGTCAGTAATTGATATGATAAACGAGCTGGAATGGGAGTCATTGGAGGAAAGGAGGAGGGTGAAGAGAGTGCTGGGAATGTACAGGACATATGTTGGTGATGGGGCTTGGAGGGATATGGTCAAAGAATTAGGAATAGTGCATGGAAGGAGAAAGGCGACCACGACCACAAGCTGGCGCTCGATTTCATGCGTAAGGGAGTGGGAAAATTTTCTTTTGTTGGTAAGGGTTTCAGGGATTGGAACAAATTATCAATTGAAGTGATGAATAATTTACCAGAAAAGCTTAAGAAATTTGAAATTAATATTAGTAAATTGGAAAAGTAAATGCGGGTGGGATATCACACTCCAATTATAAAAGAATGTTAAAAATAATAATTAAAAGGGGTAATTAGATGACTAGTGTAATTACCACCGGAACGTTAGTTCCATCGCAATTAAAATTAATAATAATAATAATAAAGAGAGGGAAGCGAACGACAAGACAAGTTAAGCCACGTCTTGTTTCAGTATTGGCTACTGCTTTAGGACAAAGAGCATGTTAATTTCGAACAAAATAATTGTCACTAATGGCACATTAAATATTATTTAGTTGGAGTAATACTAAAAAGCTATCATTACGCAAGAGGATGAGTATATAAAGACAGCTGTTAGGAGAATAGACTTACCAGCACTTTCCACCGACGATTACGAATGCTACTAAGGGAGCGTCCACAAACTACGTGGCTCCGTGTAGGTGGGGGGGGGGGTTTCCAAGCCAAGCTTCTTACTCATATTATTTGTAACAGTTAAATTTAGGCACAAAGCACACAACAGCATGTGAATATTTATTTCTGTTATTTAACTACCCCCGTATGTAATTTGCCATAGTCTGACAAGAGAAAACAGTATAAAATATATTTGATTATTGTAGGCCATTTTCTTCTACAGTTTCTTTGTAAATTAGTATTTATTGTTTAATAATACGCCATTACAACTGTTGGATATTGTTTTTATTTTCCGGACGCGTTTCGCCTCTCGCCGAGGTATCTTCAGCGTACAGTTTTTATTTACATTTGCATTTTGAGGTGTGGTCGTTGCTCGCCTGCGACCTCAACCAGCATGTTTTTTTTTACACTATTGCACTTGGTATAGTTTGCTCTCGTGACTTGACTAGCAATCAATTTTGAGTTATCAATGCACGACATTGTCAAACTTTATGTGTGCGCCTTTTTTTTTTCTTTTGTTTCTTTCTCTATAAATAATTAAATTTGTATTTATAGTATGAATTTAATCATATTCTGATTGTAATTAATATAAATAATTGTAATAAGATGTAAATAGGGTTCCATGGATAGTAGCTTGTGTTGTAACCGGGGTAGGGTGGTGTTTTTATATGAAGTAATAAAATGTGATATTGCCGAGCACAGCCGTCGGGCGTGAGTTGTCGATTTGGGGGGGGGGCTGTTTTTATAAGAGGCAATCTAGCGCGACTGCCCAGGCCGGGAGGTCGGTGGCTGTGCGCCACGATAGGGTGTATCTAAATGTAATAGTGTTATTGAATAAAAGTAATTAATAAATCAATAATATCTCAACCAGAACATTTTTTGGTATAACATTTCTAATTTCTGAGCTGACGGCTTGCATGTGTAAAAAGAGGAGAATGTGGGCCACCTCTAGATTACACGCCGCTAGCAGCTCGCAATGTAGAGAAGGAGAGGTTAGCGCAAGATAGGAAGAGATGGAGCAGTGCATTAAAACAGTCAAAAAAAAAACCACGTTCATTTTAATTATTTGTCATTAATAGCACATTAAATATTTATCATGTAAAAAGCTATCAGTCCGCCAGCAAATTCGTATATAAAGACTCATGCTAGAGAAAAAGCCGAATTACCAGCGCTCTCAACCGACGATAAGGAATGGTGCTAAATGGTGTCTCCTGATCACCACCAACGTATTTGTCACTGTGTTTGTCGTATTCTAGTCAAGGGTAGTAGAAGAGATAGTAAGTGAAGATCAGTTTGGGTTTAGGAAAAATCGTGGTACAAGGGAAGCAATTCTGTCTTTAAGAATAATACTTGAAGGGCGGGTCAAGAAAAACAAACATACTTTTATGGCATTTGTTGATTTAGAAAAAGCAATTGATAATGTTAGGTGGGACAAGATGTTCAAAATTTTAAAGAAGTCAAGTCTAAAGTATCGAGATAGAAGAATACTCTATAAACTATATAAGAATCAAGTGGCTATAATAAAAGTAGAGAATCATGAGAGACATGCATCAGTTAAAAAGGGTGTGAGACAAGGTTGTAGTCTATCCCCGTTAATATTCAACTTGTATGTAGAAGAAGCAATGAAGAAAGTCAAAGAAAAATTTCCATGTGGCATAAGTTTTCAGGGAGAAAAAATCAGTATGCTACAATTTACTGGTGACATTGTCTTGTTAGCAGAGAGGGCTGAGGATATTGAGAAGTTACTGATTGGCACGAACAAAATACTGAAGGAAGACTTTGGACTCAATATAAATCAAAGTAAGACAAAAGTAATGAAATGTAGCAGAAATGATACCAATACTAGTAGATTAAATATAAAAATAGGATCGGATGGTATAGGAGAAGTAAGTGAATTCTGTTACTTGGGAAGTAAAATTACAAACCATGGCCGAAGCAAGAATGATGTTAAAAGCAGAATAGCACTAGCAAAAAGAGCCTTCATGAAAAAGAGAAACCCTTTAGTTTCAAATATTGATCTAGGAATTAGAAAGAACTTTTTGTGTGGAGCACAGCACTTTATGGTAGCGAAACATTGACTTTAGGAATACCGGAAATAAAGAAAATTGAAGCATTTGAAATGTGGTGCTACAGAAAAATGCTAAAAATTAAGTGGACAGACAAAGTAAGAAATGAACGAGTTTTGGAAAAGATGGGTGAGAAAAGAAGTTTGTTGAAGAAGCTTACAGAAAGAAGAGACAGGCTGGTTAGGTCATATTTTGAGACATGCTGGATTGGTTAATTTGTTAGTGGAGGGAACAGTGGAAGGTAAGAACTGTATAGGAAGACAGAGATTAGAATATATGAAGCAGATAATTGAGGACGTGGGCTGTAAGGGGTATGTAGAAATGAAGAGGTTAGCACAGGATGGGAAGGGATGGAGGATTGCATCAAACCAGTCGAAAGACTGACGACAGCAAAAAAAAAAAACTTTGTGTGTTGACTGCAATTAAAGCGGTCAAACCGACCGTGCGAGTGACTGCAGTACAAGACCTGACTTCATATTATAACACTTTCAAATAATAAAATAAAATAAAACTTGCAGACAGCAACCAGTTAAATGTTGTTCTTCTTGCTTCTGGTTTTATGCCTTGTCGACGTGAAGAGGGGCGAGGGGCAAGGTACGGGAAGGAATTCGGCCATAATCTTTTGAATGAACCCTCTCGGCATTCGCCTGTAGTTATTTACGGAAACAATGGAAAACCGATACCCGGATGGCCGGACAGGGATTCCGACCCGCGTCCTCCGAAATGCGAGGCCAGAGCGTTACCACGCATACGCCACGCCCTGTATCAGAGCAGCGTGACAGGAGATTCGAACCCCCGTCCTCCCGAATGCTAGAAATGAGTAAATTCCCTCCCATAATGCACCCCTTTTGTTTTTATTGAAACATCATCAGTGCGCTAGGAACAAATGTGTGTACGTTGGTAATCACACATGTGGGTGTGTCAACAAGCCAATATTGATTCGCATTAGCGGTCCTTTTTTTGTTGACTTTGCCGTCGGTCGTTGTTTTTGACTGCGCATTGCGGAGTTCAGTGGGGGGATTATTGCCACTCCTGATTGTATTACATTTCATTGCGCTCTGTGTTCCTACTCTGTTTGTGGATAAATCTTTTCACACGCTCCGCAGATTTCGCTTCAATTGTTTGACGCCGTAAAAACGAATTTATTTAATTGCGTGGGCCTAGTCCAATTACATTAAAACGATTTCAGCAGCAATTAGGGCAGCACGCCACTTTATTCACCTTATTTTGTCTTATCTGATTTTACAACCTCCCCATAATCCCACTTAACATTTGATAATTAATTTTTTATGTTGAAATTTTCGAGAGTGATTTCCCTAGCCACCTGCTTTCACCCTTTAGAATTTTAAATTCTTTCAGCGTGTTTGGTAAATTATTCATCAATTCCCTCGGTAGTTTATCCAAATCCTTGACTCCGTTATCTGTAAAAGAAAATTTTCCCACGCTCTTATTCCAGAAATCGAGTGCCAGCTTGTGGTCATCCTCATCTTTCCCATTCTATGTATTACTCTTAATTCTTACGCCAATATCTTTTCACATCTCATCACCCATGACCCTTTTCACGCTCCTCTTGTCCTCCAATGACTCCCAGTCCAGCTCCTTTATCATATGAGTGACAGATTGTGAAGTTTTTTTACTCCTATTCCCTGACCCTCTCCAGTGAATGAAGGATTTTCTAATCTTTCCCCGTCACCTGCTTATTGTGTGCTGTCTAGTTGACTTTATTAACAGACCTGAATTCATCATCAGATTGTAGCGCCACGGTAATGATGGAACTGCCGCCAGATACTTTAATTCCGCAGATTCAGCCTTTTATACAAATATGAAAAGTGAATCCAGAATAATATTATGGTAAATAAATGATTTTATTCAAACAATAGACTATTACTGACGGCTAAAGAGAATGTAACTGTAGGCTATCCATGACGTTTAACCTATTCCAGCCCAAATTAATTGGGATATATAAAATAAATAATTTATGCTTTTTTATGGTTTCAAATGTATGCATAAACACAAAAAATGTTACTTCGTAAAAAAATTTGCACAGGGCTATTTTTTTTATTATTATTATTATTTTTTCGAGTGGGAACATATGATGGATAAAATTTTTAATTGATGAATAAACTGTAAGTAAGATGTAACAAAAAAAACAATAAAATGTGGATAAACCATAAAAGAAGTACACATGAGACAATTTTGTTTAGAAACACTGGAATACAGCTTTCACATTCCTGCTATTTTCTTTTTCTCAAGTGAATGTTGTGTCACATGATGCACAATACATGTAGGTAAACTGAAGTTATTTGTTAATTACTGTTACATTATAGTGTACAACAGCAAATGATAAAGTAAGCATGGATACAATAATTTGTTATGGTGCAGTAAAAAACAATTTAATTTAATTTAATTGCAATGGATCACAGACTCCGGTGGCAATTTCCCTACACACCCATCTTCCCCCTATCCTGCACCCACCTACATTTCCCCTCTACAAATTTTATCTTTAAATTCTTTCAAAGTTTTCGGTAAATTATTCATCATTTCTCTTGGTAACTCATTCCTATCCCTGACACCCTTACCTAAAAAAGAGAATCTTCCCACACCCTTGTGCCTGAAATCGAGTGCCAGCTTGTGGTCATGGTCATCTTTTCCCTTCCATGTACTACTTTTCATACCTATTGGAATATCTTTCCATGCCTCATCGCCAGTATATACACTGTACACTCCCATGACCCTCCTCATCCTCCTCCTGTCTTGCAATGAATCCCATTCCAGCTCCTTTATCATATCTGTCACTGACTGCATTCTCTGATAATTTCCAGAAACAAATCTAGCAGCCCTTTTTTGCACCCTCTCCAACTCCTGTATTTCATACGTAAAATGAGGGTCCCATACTACACTACCATATTCGAGCAATGGTCTGACCAAAGTTTTGTAACCCAATTCCTTTATTTCTCTCGTACATTCCCTCATCACTCTCTCCAACAAGTCCAGAAATTTGAAACCTTTTCCTACCACCTGTCCAATGTGTCCTGCCCAGTTAAGCTTGTTATCAAAAGTAATGCCAAGATATTTACATTTCAAATCTTCAGCAAGCAATTCTTTCCCCACCTTATATTCATAATTAACCTTTTGTTTTTTTATTTGTGTATCTAATAAGCTGACTCTTCTTTGAATTTATCTTCATTCCATGTTTACCAACCCAACTAGATATCCTGTCCAGATCACCCTGCAACTGTTTACAATCCTCTATCGTTTTGAATCTTTTATACAGCATTATGTCATCTGCAAACAATCTAATTTCAGATAGTAAACAATCAACACAATTATTCATTAGAATAATGAATAGCAATGGTCCCAATACGCTATCCTGTGGCATACCCATTTTTACTTCCACTTCTTTTGATACTACATTTCCTACCCTAACTTTCTGTTTTCTACTTTTTAAAAATTCTTCTACACAGCATATCACTTTCTCATCTACTCCAATGGTTTTCACCTTATTTGCTACCATTTTATGGCTTTTACTTGTCATATGTATCCCAAAAAATTGTTCCATTTTGAAAGAATTAGTATTTACCCTGTTTATTGTTTTTTGAGTAGCATGTAAATTTGTTTCTTGACCAATCTTTGGAAACATATCATCAGAATTAAACAATTTGAAGTACTGTATAGCTGCCATTTGCTCAGAAGACTCTGAATAATTGGCATTGCATTGTGTGTCAAAGTCAGAGCAATCAAGTTCCCCCATTTTCCACCTTACTGCAACTGCCACTTTTTTCTTCCTGAACCTTCTGGCTAGTGGAACATCATCCATGTCGGCAGTGTCATTAGAAACATTCGCAGTAGCCTCATTCTGCTGTTCAGTTGGTAAATCGTTAGACAATACTTCTGCACAGCTCTCCTTTTCAATTATATTGTGTGTTGTTTCCAAGTTTTAAAATTCCTTGTCCGAAAATTCCGAAAATATCTCATCATCAGTCAGTTCACCATTCAGAAGGTACTCCAGGATCTCCGCCTCCGATAATTCAGATACCTGAAAGAAAATCTTTTTTTACATATAACATCATGTTGCATGCACTCGCACAGTTATCTACTCCTCCCAGTGGGGCCATATGGACCTAACATTTTATAAGCCTCTAGCAGAACAAACTAATTCACTTTATTATTGCAATAGTATTGTTTGATATCGCTGTTTCATACAATTCAACAATACATTTTTTTTAAATATCAATATTGGTAACTTACCTCAAAATTAAAGTAAATCTTACACGCCAAACAACTGCCGACCATTGATAACAGTACCATCTGTAAACAAAGCCGGAGAAAGATTTCTGCTTATGTTATATCTTTGGTGCCGCCATCTGTTGCTGCTCTAAACACATAAGAACGTAATGGTGGCATACAGAACCAGTGGGGTTTCACGGTCATATTCAAAATGTGAAGTAAACTTTATTGGTCCATTTGAAAACACTGGGCTGGAAACGGTTAAAAGTTGAATATCCCGAATTAAAGGAACGAATGAATACTTCAAGGTTTGTTTAATGTGCAAAATAGTCATTATTGTAGATATATTGTTGCTTTCATGGTCAGAGACATTGTAATTGCGTGTTTTGTGCGAAAAATCTGTGGTATTCCTCACCATACGTTCAGAATTTCATTTAACGTTCCGGCGGTATGTAAGGTAGAAGCATAAGACATACAAACAACTGAGTTGAGATTCTAAAACGGTGATAACCCCATCGAAATCTTCGCAGTAGATTTAGAGTTTTTCTGTCGCAAACATACCCTGTTTTAGTTTTATACATGAAGATGTTACGCCAAGATGTATACACTTTAGGCTGTTAGGTGTCTAACACCAGTTCCCAGTAATAACGATCTCTCTTATTAAGTAAATTTGTGTGTTAGAGATATACCGAGCGTGGTGGTGTAACGGTTAGCGTTCTGCCCTCGCATTCGGGAGGACGGCGGTTCGAATCCCCGTTCGGGCATCAAGATTTGGGTTTTCCATGGTTTCCCAAATCACTCCAGGCAAATGCCGGGATGCTTCCTTCAAAAGGCCATGGCCGAATTCCTTCCGATTCCTTGCCCCCCGTCCTTTCCCGTCTCTAAAGACCCCGCTGTTACAGAGACATTAAACAGATAAAAAAAAAAATTAATTGTGTCTTAGACATAACTCTGAATACTCATTTTCCGAATGTGTCCCGTTTTGACGGGTAAATGTATTGTAAATGAACTGAATAACTGCGTTAATTGCTTTAAAATCATTCCAGCGTTTGGAATATTAAATTAAGTGATGTATATTAAAAGTAATGTGCAAGCTATAATGTTTTTGCGAGAGATTTTGATTGTCTTTAGGTGTTGTAAAACTAAAAATTATTGCAAATTTTTGGTATTTACTTTTAACGATGCTTCTTATTATTTACAGTAATTTCGAAAATATTCTAATTATTTTCTTATAAAATTCATAATCTTCAGTTAATTATCACTTCTCCAGAATAGTCTGTCTGCGTTTTTATAGTTGTTCAGGACATTCTCTGCTGCATGTGTAAGCTGGCTGGGAATCAAAGCCAAGACGGAAGCAACATCATTTATTTATTTTAACGTGTCCAGTCTTGGGAAAGATGTCCGATGCAGAGTTTTCTAGGAGTGTAAGCAATTCAGTTTCATAATTAAACTATGAATCACTCGGCGACCAAAACAAACAAAAAACCTTGATAAAATAATATAAAGCACTGAACATCTAGTTACTTAATAAGGCGTTCAACAAAGTGAAATTCTCTCTCCTCCCAGCAATGATAAAATACCTTTGGATTTTCATTTGTGTACCTAATAAAGTGACTCTACTTGCCGTTTATCTTGATGCCATGTTGTATTTTTTTTTTTTTTTTTTTTTTTAAAATGGCATTTGGCAACGGAGGAAATACAGCCAGCTCAAGGTAATTATAATTGCTTTCAGTGTATGGACGCCACAGGACATACACACAACACTTAACATCCATGCCCGCGGCCGGATTCGAACCGGCGGCCTTCGGCACGCGGAGCTAGCACTCTAGCCCCTACGCTACCGAGGCCGGCGATGCCATGTTGACATATACTAAACACACAGTTAACTGAAGTGCCTCCGTCAGCGGACCATGTGAAGTTCTCGCTGAAGTGTTCCGTATTGTTCTCTTTGTCAAATGCCTAATTTTTGAAGCGAAATTTTTCGACCTCCACCACCGCCGTACTATCGTGGTTTTGGCTGAAATCATTATCCGATCTACATAAGAACGTTGAAATGCTGTCGGGCAAGTTACGGAAGTGTTATGACGCGATATTTTGGCGATCACGCACACTGTTATTTCTTTTGCTGTACGTTTCTGTCATAATTTGAGGCTATAGCCTGGCACACACACTCATGCTTGTTCAGTCTCAAGTTGTAATGCTAGACGGAACATTTGACGGAACGCAGTTGAGCCCACACACACTCCGTCTACTACTTCATTTTGCTGTAAGTTGCTAAACGTCAATATGGCTGACGCGCAGAAATTAGTTGTTGCTGCGGCTATTGTTCTGATAATTAGAAAGAAAAAAAAAAGGAACATTACGAGGGAATGATCCTGTGATTCGCTTAAAACTGTTGTATATCTCATTTGTGGTGTGACAGCGTCACCCACAAGGAATATAATTAAATTATTATTAATTATATTCATAATTCCTTTTATTTCTCTTTTATTATATTCAAGTTTATTGATTGTTTAATCTTGCAACGTGTAAATAAATTGTAAATAATGAGGGTTGTCTGAATAGGTTGAATGTATATTTAAACCAGGGCGGCCAAAGGTATATTTTATTGCAAATCAATTTTTCTGTAAACGCATGGCTCAGAACGGTTGAATATCGAAGGCTAGAAACTGCCATTTCGGCGGTTGAGAGAGGAACAATGGAGCAGGCGAGGCGACTTGGTGGCGTCGGGCCAGCCCGGCTTGAGTCCCGTTCGAAATCGGGCGGTGACCTACCCCCTACCCCGCTACTACCCCGAAGGCCACGTAGGAAACGCGCGAAGGAGACGGCGAATGCGACGCATGATATTAAACACGTGACGACGGAAATGTGTAGATAGCCAATCCTGAACATTTATTGTGGTGTACAATACTAATTCCGTGGAGTTCTTTTACATGTGGCGAGCAACTAGCCGAGGAAGAAGAAGGAGCCATTTTTTTTAGAGATCACTTCTGTCCAAGACGAGCTGATGAACGGACGTGACTTCTGTCCAAGACGAGCTGATGAACGGACGTGACTTGGGTCCAAGACGAGCTGGTGAATAGACGTGTCAGCCCGGCACGCTCTCTGATGATCATTGTGGTTGATCATTTCTTGCTTTGGAAAAGCGAGATGTTGAGTGGCGTGCTTGCCATTATTTGGAAGTTATGCTAATAACGCGGTCGTAGCCGCTTATTTAGCTTCCATTGCTGCAGTGGCATTGTGTTTGTCGCTCACCATCACGGCGATGATTCTATGGTAATGTACCAGAAACGACGGTCACTATTCAGTGGATTTTAACAGACTTATGTGCCCTTAAGCGACGCCTGGGTTGAGACTCTGCTCCCGTCACTTAAATTCTGAGCTAGCTGAATTTATATTTCGATTCAATTTTTTCTTAAGCATCTTGCTGTTTGTTAATTCAATTTTGATGCTTTTCATTCACTTTATACGGCGCCCCCTGGGATTTTCCTTTGTACAGTAAAATGTTAGCTTCAATTTGATGGCCTGTGTTGCCATGTTATTTCGATGTTAACTTTGCTGTTTTTTTTTTATTACTTGTTTGAGATATTTCATTCAGTTTTGTTTGCTTACTCCGGCGAATTGTAAACGTCGGGTATTGCTTGTTTTTGCTGATCTGATTGTGTTTAACGTAACGTTAATTACTACCCGACCTTGTAAGGCCATAAGACTCAATAAATGAGGTTTTATTTTGTGTCTGAAATTCATGGTTCTAGTTAGTAACCTATTAGATCCCCTTCTAACATCATTATTATATGTATTTTTCATTTTCAGGAATTATTTTAGATTTTAATAATTCCCCCCTCCCTTTTTTGGCAACTCACGTTTTTCTTAACGGTAGCCAACAAATGGTCTCTTTACACATTGTATAATCAAAACTTGGAAAAACATTTTCAATAAGCGTCGTAAAGTCTACTGTAACAGTTCCACTTCACACTTTGAATTTGAAATTACATTTTAGTGAGCACTGATAGAAGCTTGACTAAAATTCACTTGACACAACAAAATTAGAATTATTTTATCAACGAGCGTTGACGCGGACGATCCTAATACAAACAGCTATATTTAAAACCATCAAATTAATACAGACTGCCACTGACTTGGAAAATCCCGTGTGACATCCCGTTTGAATGTAGGTGCGGCGCGTCTAATGTTTTTCGAATCGTAATGCGCCGGGCGCGTGCAGCCCAACGCTATGACTACAAGTCACACGCATGCGCGGCACTGTCAGGATGTAGGATATCTAAATTACACACGGGGATAATTAAATAACGGAAATAAATATCCACATACTGCAGTGTGTTCAATACCTTATTTTAACTGATAAATGAAGTGAATGGAAAGCTACGTGGCCTGGCTCAGACCTTCCTTCCCCCCCCCCCCACCCCTTATCAATCACACCCTTCAGACCGGGACCTTCATGAGATTGTATTTTATGAATTGTGTATACCAAGCTGGGGGTTGATTAATTATGTTTTTTTTTTAAATATTTTCCGTGTAATTAATTGTGAATTTGTGTAAATGAACATTGTTTTAGGGAACTAGTCTATGTAAGATGGTATGTAATATGTTGCAGAACAGTACTACTCATGAAATTTTATTTAAAAGTTTGTAATTGTAAGTGTCGAGGTGAGGACAATTCTAAGTGGTTTGAACTGGTTTATGTTCATAATCTTATGAGTAAATACCTGCAAATAGGTTTAATTTTCATTTCCGTGTGTTTCATAGTGATAGTGATTTTTATTATGAATTCTGGTTGTTTTAATTTGATTTTAACTGTTTAAGTATTGTTAGAATCCGAGAAGCATCGAGTGGCTTACTCTATCTTATTCTTAATATTTCTATATCGTCTATATATCCGATCGGCACAGATGAGTTGGTTTGGTATCAGTTAGCAGTGTGTATTTAATCTCTGGAACGTTTGTGTATGCACTTAGGATCTTTGGATCGAGACGAAGCTTGTTGTATAGTGTTATTATAGAGCGCACGGGAGAATAAACAAAGTCGAAAGTGATTCTTCGAATAGTTATTTCATACAACCAAATACATATCACCCTCCCCTCCCTTTCCCCCCCCCCCGGACCAAGCAACGTAGTTTATGGACGCACCCTTTGCATTCCAAATGTTCTGATACTCATATAAGGCGTACTGCAAAATTATTCCTTGTGCTAGCTTAAGAACACAGAACTTACACCACTTGTATCATCAGTATTAAGAGTGTAGATTTGGTGAACTGTTTTGGTACAGGGATCGAGCCGGCAAAGGGTATGTTAGCAGGCAAGATGGTACAGCGAACTTCAGGGTTAAACAGAGAAAATAGATTAGAGTGGACAGGCTACACTAAGAAATAATCTCTGGTGTGCGATGTGTTAAAGATACACATGATTGGTTGGTTAGATCATGTGACGACCAAAATGAATTAGGGTCGGCTGCAAGGAGAGAGACAGCCATATTGTAAGGACAGTATGTTCCAAGCGTCGGTTGTGTGGTAGTGGGTCCGCATGGGAACCATGTGTAATGTTTGCCGGGTGGCGGGCATTTTCTATTATCTCGCTATCTGGGCTATTTGGGGCGCCGAATTTTCTAACTGTAAACCTGCCTTCTTCAAGACGAAGTTCGATGTCTTAAAGTTTGATTGTAGTGCGGATCTGGTACCGGCCTGGGTATTTGGGCTTTGAAATAAATACTTTTAACATGATCTTCTGAAATCTGGTGATTAGAGGTTTCCCTATAGTAACAGACATTTTTTATAATTATTATTTAATTTAAATTGCAATGGAGCACACGCTCCGGTGGCAATTTCCCTAAACATCCATCTTCCCCTTTTCCTGCAGCCACCTACATTTGCCCTCAGCAGATTTTAACTTTAAATTCTTTCAATGTTTCTAGTAAATTATTCATCATTTCCCTTGGTAACTTATTCAAATTCCTGACAACCTTATCTTCTCACACCCTTGTGTCTGAAATCCAGTACCCGCTTGTGTTCATGGTAATAATTTCCATTACATGCACTACTTTTCATACCTACACCAATATGTTTCTATGCCTCATCACCAGTATACGCCTTATACACTCCCATGACCCTCTTCACCCTTCTTCCAATGAATCCCCTTCCACCTCTTTTATCATATCTGTTACTGATTGCAATCTGCGATAATTTCCAGAATCAAATCTAGTAGCCCTTTTTTGCACCCTTTCCAACCCCTGTATTTTATACTCAAAATGTGGGTCCCATACTACACTACCATATTCGAGCAATCGTCTGACCTAAATTTATAATAAAATGCCTTCACTTCTCTCATACATCCCCTCATAACTCTCTCCAACAAGTGCAGAACTTTGAAACCTTTTCAAAATTTACTTGAGTAATCTTTCTGATTTTCCTGAGTTCTGGGTGGCGACCGTTATTGAATTCAGAATCTGTGGTGAATCCTACCCAGTGCTCAGCAGTATAACAGTGCGATCACCTGTGTTGACTTTTCAAACAACAAGGTACAGTAGAGTGTTTTCAGAAGATTGGGGCAGAGTAACGACAACTTGAGTGAGTCAGCAACAAGTATAAGGCTGGGCGTACACCCAGCAACCAAACATTACACATCCCACTATCCAGCAATAATAGTTACATACTGCTAACTTAACTTCCAACATATCTAAAATTAAACACTCTGCTTTTGTAATACATTAGACAAATCAGATGATAATACATCTCGCGACGGTGGTGGATTGCCGGCGTTATCAGTTTAACGTTCGCGATGCTGTCTCTAGAGCTCCGGCGAGTGGGAAATAATTCAGGGCCTTTGTAGTTTTTGCGGCCCGCGGCGATGAGTTACGACTCCCGGCTGAATACGCAAGCGAATTACGCCGCCACTTGTTTGAAAACGATTACTGCCGACGTGGAATGGGCCGCGCACAATGGCGCGCGGAAACAAAGCGCCGGGACCTTAAATCGCGACCGCCCGAGTTACAGCGTCCATTAACAGGACACGCGCCTCCTCGTCACAGTCACCACGGCTACAGTAAGACGCGAGCTCAACCTCACCAGAGCTGTCGGAAGGAGCACAACAGCAACATTTATCATCTCAATGCTAGTACTACCAACTTTGGTGAATTAGAAACATCTATAAAACACGAAGGCAACAAAACTAGACAAATGCTTTGATGTTTAGTTTGGTTATACATTATTATTATCATACCAGATGACCCATGCCAAAATTTCGCGGATACAATGAATAGTAAGGCTGATGGTTCGTAACTGGACGAAAGAAGACCCGCCCATTTGTTTCAATTGTTTAATTGTTTAGTGTAATAGGTACAGTCGGGGACACAATTCGCGAGATCCCTCGCCTTTCGATTATGCTTCGTTCTAGACACGAATGCCTCATGGGACAGCATAACTGGTAGGTGGTACACTAAATTCATGATAAAATAGACCTCTCATACCCAGAGCCCGCGCAGCAAAACTCGCAGACGCTCAGAGGCAAATTTCCGAGTCCTACAGTAAAAATAATCACTAATATCACCTTTTTAGTAATAATAATTATACAAATACCCAAATCGATTGATTTTAGAGAGATGATAACACTTTTTTCGTAATTTTGATAACCATTGTGTATTTTTTCCCCCTTGAATAAACAGTTAACAATTCGCTAGTAATCGCAATTATATGTCGAATACCGAAACGAATCGCTAAATTACGCACGGAAAACCAATAAGAGAGTTTGAATGGACTTCGTTACACTTTCTAGCGCTGCAGCGTTACAGAACTGTGAGTGACAAATACACACAAAGGTTAAGGGTAAGTTTAAGTTTAGTTTTTTTTTTTTTTTTTTTTTTTTTTTTTTTTTTTTTTAATGGCATTCGGCCGTGTTAGCCATTCAGCCAGCACAATGTGATTGTTTCTCTTACAGTGTACAGATTTCTTATAAGTATGATTAATTCCTCTTTTGTGTAAGGACGACACAAGACGAACACAACATTGAATTAAAACCACCCATGCCCTCGGCCGGACTCGAACCGGCGACCCCTACAACGAGAAGCAAGCACGCTGCCCCTACGCTGCAGGGGTCGGCTTAAGGGTAAGTAGAAAGAGCATTTACGTAAGAACTCTAATGATAAACTAAGTCACGAAATATGAATAAACTATTTCTAGAAAATTAAATGCTGAATATTAACACCTTAATTTTGTTTTCATCGTACCATATTTAGAAGGTAAGCTTAACTCGAACCCAGTAGCAACAGTTTAAGCAGTAATAATAATAATTAAGAACAATAAATAAATAAATAGATCCATCTGCAATGTGAATTAGCGGTTCCACATTTTATATCTGGAAGATGGAAGTATGAAAACTTTCATATCTCTCTTCGTTTCTAACTAACACTGATACTTCTATAATTTTTTTTGCCAAGCCTTAATTCCTGCCGTCCAAGCCCGATGAGTTATAGGTAACACTGTTGCCTGTCACTCGGGAGGACGCGAATCCAAACCCCGTCGGGCATCAAATTTCAGTATTCCATGATTATCGTAAATCTCTCCAGCAGGACTCGAGAATAGTTCCTTCAAAAAGCCGTGGCTGAAATTCTTACCCGATCCTAGTTTCGAATACGATCAGGATTCATATTACATTGGCGTAGAAGGTATGAACAAGACAAATAAAAAAAGAGCGTGGTAGGTATGTGTTATCACTTTAATCCGGCTTTCGGGAGGTCGTGGGTTCGAATACCCATCTGGCTGTTCGGGTAAGCGTTTCAGATGGTTTTCCCAAAACACTAAAGGTGAATCTCGGGATTGTTCTTTCAAAAGGCCATGGCCGAATTCCTCTCCGTTACTTGCCCCCAGTCCTTTCTTGCCTCTAATGACCTCGATTAGATATAAAGCTAGGAGCAAAAAATAATTTCTCAAATAAAAATAATTACATCTCTGTGTTGTGTTTTGGACCTTTTCCTTGTTGGATTTATCCTACTCAATGGCCGAACATGGTAGCGAAGGAACTAGAGTGCTATTTCCACATCTCGAGAGTCTCTAGTTCGGTGTTGTTTTAGGGCTGGCCAACGTCGAAATTATTATAGAGGAAAAAGGACTGGGGGCATGTTTCGGCAAGGAATTCAGCCATGGCCATTCCACGGAATCATCCCAGCCCTCACGGAGTGATTTCGATTAATCATGCAATACCGAAATACGGATGGATACAGGAAGATTTCAACCCCTGTCCTTCCGAATGGGATGGCTTGAGCGTTACCGGGACTCTCGGTCACTGGTGCGATTCCAACCAGGGGCATGGGTGTTAAAGTAAGTGTTGTTGTATGTCTTGTGTCGTCTTTCAATTGTATGAGCAAAAAGTATTTGGAAATACATCAGTACACAAGATAAATACACAAAACGGCTTAGTTAGATGAATGGCTATCCGGAGGATGCCATTAAAAATTTTAAAAGACAATTTTATTGAACCAAAAGGCAATTAGCCGCCTTCAAAAATATCTCACAGGTCCACCTCATGTCACAAAAATATTCTTTGTTTGGTGCCAATTAGTTACATGGCTAAGTTCTAAAAACCTATTAGCATAAAAAATTTGGAAAAAGGAGTACTGTAGTGAAGCTCTTAAGTGCACACGGGAGGGGTATTTAATTTCAGTTGAATGTATAGGATTTAATCTGTTTAATATTATGCGTGGTTATTTCGTAAGAAGAAAATCTTCCTGCTGGATCAGTTCAGACGCAAGAAGGAAGTAACCGAACTGACTATCGTTTCAAGAAGTGTTTACTAATTATGCGACGCGAATAAGTTCAGTGGAGAAACACCAGGATTCTGTTGCATGAATGGAAAAATACGATTATCACCACTGAAAGCACCTCTACAGGAATTTCTACATTACATGACCGGGGAAACTCCGGAATCGAAAACACATAGTATTAATCCTCAGAATACCACTGATCTCTACTGAATTGTCATTCCAATTTAAAAGACAGCGATTTCAAATCAAATTAGCCTATAGTTTAACAATTAACAGAGCGCAAGGACAATCTTTAAAACATTGCGGCATCAAGCTCAAAGACTCCAGCTTCTCTCACGGTTGTGACAGTAGAGCCAAAAAAAAAAGGTCTACAATTTGCGCCAAAGTTCGATTTTAGGAGGGCATTTCGTCAAAAAAGTTAGGGTGTGACCCCAAAGAAAAGGTCTACAAAGGTTTCCAGGGTGATTTCTAGGGGGGGTTCTCACGGAACAGATCTCACGGAACAGATCTCACCAGAGGGGGGGGGGGGGGGGGGTCCGGCCAGATCTCACGAAATCTCACCAGGGGGCAGGGGGTCCAGAAATTCGGAAAAACACCTCACTTAATTTGTGGATGCCCCCTTGTCGAGTAGGAAATTCTAAAAATTTGTACCCCGGATAACAAAATGAAAAATGTTGTTTATTAACAAGTATTGCAAAAGTTGAATATGTTTTCAATAAAAAATTACATCTTACATTTTAAAGTTTATCCTTTTATTCCAACTAACAGAATATCATATCAACTCCCTGAGCGAAGCCGGGTACCTCAGCTAGTATGTTTATAATTTAAAGACCTACATCGATCTGTATTGTACAGGCCATGGCTAACAGAATAAAACCAGAAGATTTGCCAGACAAGTATGAAACGCGAGTGTTAAGGACAATAACGGAATAAAGTACCGACGGACGGTATAAGAAATAAGGTAAAATGCGAAAATTAAAGAGAATGCTAAAAGAGAGAAGGAAATACTGCAATGAACACTCCGACTGGATAGATGAAGAAATATTGGTTAAAAGGGCAGGATACAATACACCTGTCAGTGGAAACTGAGAAAGGGAAACGCCGTTAAAACGCCGGAACACGAATAAAGTAGAGGAGAAAAAGAAACCGCGTCTAGCACAGTGAAGGAAAGAGAATGCGTTTATTTACGGTCGGTTCTCCTCGGCGCACCAGGAAGCCAGACAATGGGACTCGCTCACAAGAGCCAGACAGTAATTCCACCTCGCGTCCACATCCGATATCTTCGCTGTCCCCAAGAAGGAAAGAACTAACGTCTCGTGGGGAATGGGACGTTTTCTACAGCGAACTGAGGAAAAGAAAATATAAATAAAAACAGCACTGACAATTGCGTTCATAGATTATTTACTGAACTAAAACCATTAGAAAAACCTCTTTAAATCAATCAGTAACAACTTTTTTCTACATACTGTAAAAGATTATTCCAACAACAAAAACGTCACTTGGAAAATATTAATATCTATATATATATAAAGCTGAATGTTTGTTTGTTTGTTGGTTTGTTATTCATACAAATCCACAGTTTTCATCCTATCTCGAAACTTTGTACACTTATTCTTTGAAACAAGGAGAAAAATACTGTATACATTTGGTTGAAAAATTATCTGTATAAATAACACATGTTGTCTCATAATTTCGAAATACTACTTAATGGCGATAGACAGACGCGTTGGATATGGTCGTCTGTATTCTGCTTTTTTCGTGTATCGTTCAGACAGCTCAGTGGTTAAAGCGCTTGCTTACAAATGTTTGGGTCGTGGTCTCCGGTTGAAATCTCCGTGGAGGCTAAGATTTTTAAAAATTGTTTTTGATCGTAAGAGTCACGCCTGGGCCGTAGGTTATTCGGATTGAATGTTAAACTGTAGATATCACAAAGGGGTGCAATGCGAGGCAAATCGTAGGTAGTCTTGCAATGCCGTAGGTGTACACTTTTTTACGTTATAATGATTCCTCAGGGGTTGTTCGCAGTCAGAGAGAGAGTGTGTGTGTGTGTATGTGTGTGTGTGAACCGCAGTAATAATACTATAAATACGGAAGTAAGTCTCTGTCTTTTTGTTACGTTTTGACGACCAAATGGTTATATAGATGTTGATGGAATTTGACAAGAAAATCTGTATTAAGGGCACAGGACATTTTCTCCGGTATGTTTAATAGTTGTAGTCACGAAATTTTGAGACCTTATCGAATGGTGACAGAAATATGTTGGAAACTGATTCTCTTCAAGAGACAGGTTCGACGGTAGAGTGATATAGTGATAGCTTTCCTGTCATATTATGCCGACTCGGTGTTGTTTGGGTCCAATCCTTCGTTGCCAACAACTTTCTATATTTAATTCTGGCAAAAAATTCTTAAACCACGCGTACGAAGTCGCGGGTACGAGCTAGTTAAAGATAATTGAATTCCAACAACAACTGAACTCGTGGTTTTTATTAGTTGACTAATGTAACTCCGTGACCGTTTTTTGCCTATCGTCACGGGTCTAGAGTTGCTACATTTTTTTAGCATGAAAGATGATGACAGGTTGACCTGATTTGACCAAATATAAACTTGACTTGTGTTTCAGAGTGAATAAAATCTCTGAGCTTGAAGAATTCAGAAGCATTAATAGAGGTAGCTATCAAACACCAACAGGGACGATAACGCAATCGTGTACTTGTTTAAATAGAAACTTGACTTGTATTTGACCCTTAAAGTTCACTCTGCATAATTTAATAAATTCCTGATTGCTTCCAAACCATAACGTTGTTTTTAATTGAGACTGGGCAAACACTAATAATTTAATCATTTGTCATAGTATCTTTAAAGGCCAGAGAACATATTACACATTCAATATTATTAAACAGTTGAGCAACTCCGAAGAAATGATCGCCAGAATAGTTGTTTGAGTAACATATTTGGTCTGATGTGCATTTAAAATAACCTAATAACTCCCGTACAGAGAACAAATACCACTAACGAGAGTATTCAGCAAAATACCTGAAAACCAAATAAACTTTAATGTATAAACTTTGGTCTAGAAGCAACATTAGCGACAGTTTTAATTAAATCTTAATTTATCCTAAGCTGGAATAACAATTGGCATTTATGGTTACAGCAGAGGGCGTGAGTAATTTATATTTTTTTAAGTTGTTTTCATTAGAAACATCTTACTGAAATGCAATCCACGTTGTTTTTTCAGATGTAAAGTTTATCGATATTTTTTTAACTATGAAAAGTAAACTTAATAAATGTATTACGGCAATTAATTTGGTATCAGCTGCTTAGCTATTAAATTGTGGACATAAACACGAATATTTCCTAATGGTATCTCTGGTCGGTGTTTTGCTGACACGTGACACCGTTCTCCAGCCAATAGCTATCGAGGTGACTGAGTGAGGGAGCTCAGGAAATAATATCGTTGATAATTTATTATTTTAAAACAGAATCTTCGGAAAACTTTTTTTAAAGTGTAGAGTCACGTTGATTTTATCCATTTTAAATACTTCCTATTCTTCCGCACCTGGCGTGGAGTGTGGCAGTAGCGCTCTAGACTCGCATTCGGGAGGACGCGGGTTCGAATCTCCGTCCAACAGTCCAGATTTTAGTGTCCCACAGTTTTCCCCGAATCTCTCCAAAGTGAATGCCGGGAAGATTTCTCTAAAAACTCCGTGCCCGAATTCCTTCCCGTTCCTTGCCCCCACTCCTTTCCAGCCTCTAATCACCTCAACAAGAGGTAAAGCAATAAGCAAGAACTGAAATAAGAAAATAGAAGAACCAGGACGAATGGACAGAGGCAGAGCACAGTACAGGAGGAACAGGAAACTTCACGAGAAGAAGGACATATGGATTGTAGCGTGATTTTAAGTGGTTTGTTAGCAAAAACCATAAAAAAATAAAATGTAAGAATTAAAAATAAAATCGGGCAACCGCCCCACGCGGTTATAGTTCGAGCAGGAAGAAGTGCTTACAGAGACCTTACGAAACTTTCTCGTTATGCCATATCTAAACAAATATGCGACTGGGTTGCAGACTTTCTGAAGGGCAGAACACAGTGTGTAGTTCTTGACGGTGAGAGTTCATCACTTAACGAAGTGAGGTCCGGGGTTCCCTAGGGAAGCGTGTTAGGGTCTCTGTTGTTTCTCATATACATTAATGATTTGTGTGACATAATAAGGGGGATGAAGAGATTATTTTGCCGATGATGCTATTATTTATCGTGAAATCACAACCCAGGACGACTTCGCTTTGTTACAAGACGATATTATGAAAATAATTTCGTGGTGTAAAGACTGGCAGTTGGAGCTAAACGCTAAAAAGTTCCAAGTCATGCGTGTAAGTAAAAAGGTGACTCCATTTAGCTCTGAATATACAGTTAATGGTACTGTCCTTAGAACGGTAGACTCCGCTAAACACCTAGGGGTAACAATTCGTAATAATTTGTCGTGGAAATAGCACATCGAGAATGTTATTGGAAAATCAAATCAAATGCTCCGATTTCTGTGTCGTAATTTAAAACAATGTACGCCGGAAGTTAAATCGATTGCATTCAAGTCACTCATTTAGAGTATTGTTGTTCTATATCGAGTCCCCATCAAAAGGGGTTAATGCAGGCATTAGAGAAGGTCCAAAAAAGAGCAGCCCGATTCGTGTCAGGTAAGTCTTCTTCCTAACCAGTGCTAGGCCATGTTCTTCGTGGTTTTGCTACATCTCTTCTGACTCTGGGATGGTATTTGAGAATTTAAGTGTTGAATGAGCTGATTGAAAATTTCACGAATGACCAATTTCAGGATGACGGCAAACACATATCACTACCAGCTACATTCATATCTAGGAATGACCGAGAAAATAAGAGAAATCGGAGCCAGAACCAATTCATGTCCATGATCTTTTCTTCCACGAGCGATTAAGGAAGTGGAATAGGAAGGAGTTATCGAGCGAGAGAACTTGGATTCGGATAGCAGTGGGTATCTATAAACCCCGCCGGCCATCCTGATCTGGTATTCCATGGTTTTTCCAGATCGCACTGGGCGAATGCGGGGATAGTTCGTAAACATAGCCCATGGCGTCTGTTGCCATATCCAGTATATCCCTTCCTAAACACAAATGGTTACACATTAGGATAGGTGCAATGCAACCTCTGCCACCCATAAGGAGTGCAATCCCGCGGGATACGCGCGGGATTTGCGCCAATCCCGCGGGATTCCGTGGGATCCGTGCGGGATTGGTACAAACAGTTTTTTAACCCATATATTTAAAACATAGTTACTTAAAACGTTAATAAATTAAGTAATAATTAAATTAATAAATAATTTTTAATGTTAAATGATAAAAATTAACAGCTAACAATATTTTGATTGGCAAAATGACAATAAAACTTTTTAGCGTGTCTTAAGTGTATTTCAAGGTTTTACATTTTTGTTTTTTAATCTAAACCAATTTCTAAATAAATAATTAAAATGGAAAATATTGAATCTTAAGTCATATTATGTGCCTTACAATACATCACATAAGTTTAAAAATATGGTTTGCTTAATGGCCAAGTTACCAGAGTTCTTTTTTTTAAAAAAAAAATCTAAATAAACGTTCCATAACACCGAGAAAAGCATTCCATTTCACAAAGTTAAGTGAATATACTCTGTAAAGTGTAGACTTGCCTCAGAACAAGATCTCATAACTTTTTGTCACAGCACAAGCACGAGACTTGGCCTTTTTTGGGTGATTAATTATTATATCTCCTGATTTCTTTATTAATATTACAGTTGATTTAATGTTATTAAAAGAAACTACTCACCAACACGTAAACTGTCAAGTATTTCAGATTTATTTATGTGGCGTAACGACGTTTTTAGAGTGGAAATGATTACTTTTTATTAAGAAAGGAGACTTTCTCGGCGAATGATTGCAGTGAAGTCCTCATAGGTTGTATCTCCGGATATCATTGCAAACACAAGAAATTACACACGTGAGGAAGACGGCGGAGGCAGCCGTCGAAGTATGGTGTTCTTACAACACAATTCGTCGATGAAATTTTCATTATAACTTTTTTTACCTTTAGTCGAAATAATAATAGGAGAAGAAGGATTAATCGAAAGCCTGAGCGGCACATGTAAGCAGGTGGCTTTCGTCAAAGAAACGCATTGAGGCAGCGGCCAAAACTACAATAAGTCAAAGGATATACAATTTCCTTTTGATAGCTGTTAAATAAATAGTTACGCCATTGTTAAAATTAGGATAACATTAGTTTGATATCAACGAATAATGAAATTTTCAGCCGCAAATTAGGAAATTGTCACAATTACTTTATTTGCAAATACAGAAAATGGTAATAATGAAACTGTGAATAAAAAGCTGTAACCGTATAGTTCAGATAACGTGTACGACACTTAAAAATAATTATGAAGTTAGAAAATCGTATTAAATACGCACCATAACTCAAATTACAGAAATGTGTACTCGAAACAATGAATACGTAAAAGTGTATTTATTTACTTACGAATGACGAAGGTTGACAAAAACAAACGCTTGTTCACATGAGTCAAATGCCAACTGCAACGGTACAGGCAAACAGTGCAGAATATCCCACAGAGACCGAGTGGGGCAGCGAGTCACGCAGACTGACACGCGTTTCCGCCGGATTTTGCGGATTGCGGATCCGCTTAATTTTGAGCGGGATCCACCAGACTGTCTAATGATGCGGGATCCCGCGGGATTGCGGGATCCCACTTTGCTGGATTGCAGTCCGTAGCCACCCACTTTCAGTGAATCTCGAAGTAATATCAATAATAAATAAATAAATAAAAATAAACCATTTTAGTTCAAGGAATTTAAAATTTGTACAATAGTTATCCTCTATCTTCGATTCCTTTTTAATTGTAATAAAAAATAACAAGAAATTCTTGTTATTCCTGTATAGACTACCGCACGACTTTAAAGTGTGTGTAGATTCCAGCCGCCTCGTCGACCAGTACACACAAAGGGGGTGCATTGACTACCCTCGTTAAATTCGTTAGATTTGTTTCTAATAACATGACTGTAAGATTATTTGGCTTAGAACATTTTTTATTATTATGGCTTTACGCCTCGTCGACGTCATTAGAAGTGGGAAGGGACGGGGAGAAAGGAACGGGAAGGAATTCGGCCATGGCCTTTCGAAGGAAGCATCTCGGCATTCGTCTGGAGTGATATGGAAAAACGGTGGTAGATCCAAATCCGAATGCCCGGACGGGGATTCGAACCCGCGTCCTCCTGAATGCCAGGCCAGAGCGTTAACACTTACCCACAACGCTGATTCCAGAACTTTTAGAAGTTTCTCTACATTGGTAAACCTGTCCTTTCCTTACAGCGTCAGGCAAAATCTTCGGTACGTGAAACTTACCGCAACGAGCGGTTGCCAGCAATTAAACAATGCGACAGTTGTCGTTCTTTTTTTTTTTTTTTTTTTTTTTTTTTTTTTTTTTTTTTTTGTATCACAAGCCGCTGTATGTAACTTGTGTCTGAAGAAGAGTCAACAATAGCTTTTTTTTTTAACTGCTTAATGTCTCTCAACAACGAGGTCTTTAGAGACGGGAAAGGATGGGGGGGGGGCCAAGGAATGGGAAGGAATTCGGCCATAGCCTTTTGAAGGAAGCATCCCGGCATTTGCCAGGAGTGATTTGGGAAACCATGGAAAACCCAAATCTGGATGCCCGGACGGGGATTCAACACTAGCATGAGAAACAAAATGCCAAGGACATCGCTGGTATGATCTGTATCTGGAACTAGAATACAACAGTGAAGCTGGGGGCAGTGACTACATGGTGTAACAGCCCGTTGTCTGTTCACAAATGAAAGGGATGACAGTTTAAGCTGGACAGAGGCACCTGCGGTGCTTAACATGCCGTTATTTGTAGCCTCGTGAAGGAAATTAGAAAAGAAAGTTTACTGGCGACCTTAGACAGGACGGCGAGGCACTGGTGCTGCGCTCTGGTGGGGCTCTTTGTTGTCCCCGTAATCCTGTTGTTGTAGAGTTTTGGAGCGCCAAGTTGGTAAGCCTGTTAGTGACCTGCTGGAGTTAAGGGATCGGCGCGTGATCTCGTTCCAGGTCCAGCTAAACACTTCTCCCAATCACACAACTCACTTGGAGCGTTTCATTGTTTGTGCAGTCCTGAGCCCCCGTGGTTGGAGACTGGTTTTCGTAAGGTTCCAGAAATGTCATCGTTGAATGACTTCCAAGTAGCCTGTTTTTATCCTCGATAAAATATAACCGTTTCTAAATAGTCTGTGACTTTGTAAATTTTAGAACTATGTAAGCACATTGCATTCGTCTTGGAATTAAAAGACAGGTGAAATTAATAGCAGAGTGAGTTATTTCTGAAACAATCTCAGTGAGCATTCAGTGAACTTTGGTGAAAGACTGAACCACCCTGGTATAATATACTCGTAACAAGGTAGGATGTTTCTCTTATTACTGCCTTTCCTTGGTGGGGACGAATGCTACTTGGACTTATTGTTATTACTATTACTCCGCGATTCACTAAAAGTGTGTGGCGGAGAGGGTGTCCGAAAGGGTAATAGTTTGGAAGGTATATACGGGATATGGCAGTAGGCGCCATGGGCTATTGTGGAAAACCCAGGTCAGGATGGCCGGAGAGCTTTCCTGTCGGATTTTAAGTTTACACGCCCGGTAAATCCTTTCCATTCCATTCCCTAATCGCTCGTGGAAGAAATGAATACAGCAAAGAATGAGTTCTGGTCCCGATTTCTCTTATTTTCGCGGTCATTCCGAGATACGAATGTTGCTGGTAACAATATTTCTCTGCTGTCATTCTGAAATATGTCAGTCGTGAATTTCTTGATTAGCTTCTGTCGAGAGGTCTTGCCAACCTAACTCCTTCAACATCGCACTTACGCTTTCCCTCCAATTATATATACCTGTCACGAATCTGGCGGCTCTTCTTTGGACCTTCTCTAATGCCTCCATTAACCCCTTTTGATGGGGACCCCATACAGAACAACAATATTCTAAGTGAGGACGCACTAGTGACTTATATGCAATCGATTTAACATCCGGAGTGCATTGTTTTAAATTACGACCTAGAAATCGGAGCCTACGATTTGCTTAGCCAATTAAATTATCGATATGATCATTCTACGACAAGTTATTACGAATTTTTACCCCTAGGTATTTAGCGGAATCCACCATTGTAAGGACAGTACCATTAGTTGTATATTCAGAGCTAAATGGTGTCACCTTTTTACTTCTACGCATTACTTGGCATCTTTTTTGCGTTTAACCCCAGCTGCTAGTCTTTACACCACGCAATTGTTTTCATAATATCGTCTTGTTACAAAGCGCAGTCTACCTGAGTTTTGATTTCACGATAAATAATAGCATCATCGGCAAATAATCTTTTCATACGCCTTATTACGTCGCACAAATCATTAATGTATATGAGAAACAACAGAGGCCCTATCACGCTTCCTTGGGGAACCCCGGACCTCACTTTGGTAAGTGATGAACTCTCACCGTTGAGAACTACACACTGTGTTCTGCCCTTCAGAAAGTCTACAACCCAGTCGCATATTTGTCTGGATATGCCGAAACCACGATGTTTCCTAAGTAACCTAGTGTGAGGCACAGTGTCGAATGGTTTTTTAAAATCTAATAGAAATAGATCAACCTGGGACTGCCCATCTATAATATGGCACAAGTCGTGAATTAAACATGCAAGTTGTGTTTCGCAGCATCGGCCTTTTCTGAATCCATGTTGATTTGGGTTTAAAAGCTCACCTTCATCGGAAAATCTCATGAATTTGAATACATGATATGTTCTAAAATCCATCAAAATATTGATTTTAATGAGTTCGGTGTATAATTTTCAGGATCATTAACATTCCCATGTTTAAACACTGGAGTTACGATGGCGGTCTTCCATTCGGCTGGTATTTGTCTTTGATCCTAGGAGGTGGACTTCTTCCTATACTTGCGGATTTTTACCTTTAGGTTTTCCACAGTTGCGTGAATTGTTAATTTAATTCAGAAATTCACTAATTGTTTCTTCATACACTTTCGATGTCACCACCATTGCGTCGTGAGAGAAACACAAGTTCACTGTAGGGGAAGTTGGGGTAGCTCCGGACACTTAAAATTAATGCCGAATAAAAATAAAATAAACACATTTTCTGTCTATATTTTAATCTTAAAATTAAACTTCGAGCTTCTGTAGTCGTATTAATTAGAAGTTTGTAATCATTACATTTTTTCAACAAATTAAACTGTAAACACTTTTGCCTAAATTTCTTCGCAACCCAAAAATTGTCGGCTGGTTCCGGACACAGTAAAAAATGACGGCCTAATCTTTTTTTTTTTTACTTTTTTTGAACTTTTTAAGAATCTAAAACACAATCTTCATGGGCTTTGTCTTTGCATCGTATCACTGAATCCAGTCTCCATCAAACATTTCTCCACGTACTATGCACTTGGTCTGTTTTCCTGCGGAAAGACTTTGAATAATTTTCTTTTGTATTCAACGTCTTTACCTTTTAATTTTTTCCCTTTGCCCTTTCTACTGCCTTTCTTTTTTTCCCTGCCACCTTCACATTTTGTATGTGTAGGTGTATATTAAAATCTCGCCCTTTTGGATTTTTTGAGCCCGCATCACTATGTGTTTATTTGACGCATCATATTCAATACTACCCAACGAATTTTGACAGGAGCGACGGAAAACTTGTGCCGCGAACGAACCACTCTCACTAAGCCGCAGCTCAGTTGCATTTGTTTTTTCGCTACATGACGCATATTCACAATAAAGTTTTTACCGACGCAGCGAGTTTGGTTTTTTAGAACTTTAAATGTCCGGTGATATCCGACCTTCCCCTAAGCTATTCTTATTAGAAAAAATGTTGGAAATAATGAACAAAAATATTATTTAATCCGCCACGAATGTAACAACACTGCTTGAACCAATTTACTCATTCACTCCTTTATATCGGTGATTGTTCGACAGCCATATTGCGATCCACAGATCCTAATACTTTCAGTGATGACGCAACTATTTCTTTTTAACGCTATCTTTACATTCTACTCGTCTATAAAGAGATGTTGTCTCCAAAACACTTAATACTGCGTTGCATGTCATTAGTTCTTCCTTCAGCTTTTTGTCAGATTTTAGACCGGACGTTTATTTTTGTGTGCCTCTGTTTTTCTTCTCGTCTCGCAGACCAATCGTTGCTTTTCTTTTCCTCAGTACCCTATTAACATTGCCTTTGCTAACAGTAAAGATAATACGTACGAATATATAAATGTGGCGGAATATTAGTGAAGAGATTAACTGGAGACCTTTCAATAAATTAATGTTCAAAACGAAAAATTACAAGTTTGAAAAAATCGTTCACGGGTATATCACAGATACGCTGTACGTTACAATCTGCGACTTGAAGTGTATCGACTGAACCGGTCGCGTTGGACCGAATGTTCGGTCGCTATAGAGCAACGCCTAATGCGGTTCATCGTGCCTTGCTGCTGCAGCAGAAAGCTTCAGTTGTCCGGGTCCAGGTTGCATTTCAACTAGGGATTGCAATCCAGCAAAGCGGGATCCCGCAATCCCGCGGGATCCCGCATCATTAGACAGTCTCGCGGATCCCGCACAAAATTAAGCTGGATCCGCAATCCGCAAAATCCGGCGGAAACGCGTGTCAGTCTGCCTGACTCGCTGCCCCACTCGGTCTCTATCGGATGTTTTGCACTGTTTGCCTGTACCGTTGCAGTTGGCATTTGACTCATGTCAACAAGCGTTTGTTTTTGTCAACCTTCGTCATTTGTAAGTAAATAAATACACTTTTACGTATTCATCAAAACTTACGTTTGTTTCGGATACACATTTCTGTAACTTGAATTGTGGTGCGTATTTATTACGATTTTTTAACTATATAATTATTTTTTAAGTGTCGCACACGTTATCTGAACTACACGGTTACAGCTTTTTATTCACGGTTTCATTATTCCCATTTTCTGTATTTGCAGATAAAGTAATTGTGACAATTTCCTAATTTGCGGCTGAAAATTTGATTACTCGTTGATATGAAACTAATGTTATCGTAATTTTAACGATCGCGTACCTTTTTATTTAACAGGCTATCAAAAGGAAATTGTATATCCTTTGACTTATTGTTGTTTTGGCCGCTGCCTCAATGCGTTTCTTTGACGAAAGCCACCTGCTTACATGTGCCGCTCAGGCTTTCGATTAATCCCTCTTCTCCTTGTTATTATTTCAACTAAAGGTAAAAAAAGTTATAATGAAATATTCACGGGTGTATCGACGAATTGTGTTGTAGGAACACCATACTTCGACGGCTGCCTCCGCCGTCTCCTCACGTGTGTAATTTCGTGTGTTCGCAATGAAATCGGGAGATACAACTAATGAGGACTTCACTGCAATCATTCGCCGATAAAGTCTCCTTTCTTACTAAAAAATAATAATTTCCACTCTAAAAACGTCGTTACGCCACATACGTAAATCGGAAATACTTGACAGTTTACGTTTTGGTGAGTAGTTTCTTTTAATAACATTGAATCAACTGCAATATCAAGCAGGGAATCAGTAGATATAATAATGAATCACGCAAAAAAAGGGGCAAGTCTCGTGCTTGTGCAGTGACAAAAAGTTATGAGATCTGGTTCTGAGCCAAGTCTACACTTTACAGAGGATATTCACTTCACTTTGTGAAATGGAATGCTTTTCTCGGTGTTATGGAACGTTTATTTAGATTTAAAAAAACTCTGGTAACTTGGCCTTTAAGCAAACCATATTTTTAAACTTATGTGATGTATTGTAAGGCACATAATATGACCTAAGACTCAATATTTTCCATTTTTATTATTTATTTAAAAAACAAAAATGTATAACCTCGAAATACACTTAAGACACGCTAAAAGGTTTTAATGTCATTTTACCAATCAAAATATTGTTAACTGTTAATTTTTATCATTTAACATTAAAAATTATTTATTAATTTAATTATTATTTAATTTATTAACGTTTTAAGTAACTATGTTTTAAATATATGCGTTAAAAACTGTTTGCGCCAATCCCGCACGGATCCCGCGGGATCCCGCGGGATTTGCGCCAATCCCGCGGGATCCCGCGGGATTGGCGCAAATCCCGCGCGGACCCGCGGGATTGAAAACACTGCGGGATTGCAATCCCTAATTTCAACCCAACTACAAACTCCGCTAACATTGTCGCTTTAAAATCAAAGTTTAAATCGCATTCGCTGTACCTACATCATGTTGGTGCCATTTGTTTTCAACATTCAGATGCTGGAATATTATGCATACAATATATCAGAAAATGATCAAGAGCACACAAATAACTTATTTAAATACTTTATTCATGTCAGAAAAATTTAAATTTAATATTCGAAAATCCCACCATGTACTTCAATACACTTCGCAGCTCTCTTGGCAACAGTACGTGTAGCTCTGCTGAGTAAGTCTTGGTGCATTTTTGAGAGGGTAGCAGTGTTTACAATGCGAGCGACTAATTCGTTTCTTGTGTTTACTTTTTCTGTGTAAACTCCGTTTTTCAACCATCCCCACACAAAAACCTGAATGGGTAAGGTGCATAACATTCCACCAGATGTATCTCCAGAATGAAACGAAATTGGACAAATGTTTATCTGAACCTTTTTGCTCAGTATTGTTTCTTCTTCTTGTTCTTTCGTTTCACTCTCTTTGGGGTACGATGAATCAGTCGCTTCTTTGCATGTTGTTCCTTCCTTTGCACCCAGTATTTCTTCATTCTCCCGGACCTTCTTCTCTCCTTTTCCGAGATGATGGGTTTCGACTATATTTTAAATTTTTCATGGAACCATATCCTTTCTTCTTTAAATCTTATCTGCACTGCTCTATCAAGTAAAGACTTTCCGTAGTTTTTAATTCTCTTAGGTCTTTTCCAATTTCTGTGTATCCTTTGGGCTTCTTTATGCGGTTATGGAAGAAATATAAAATTTGTTTGGTTAGTCTACCAGAGTTCATTCTGAGAAGATGTCCGTATAAATTTAGTCTCCTTTTGCATATAGTGTCTGTTTCTTAAAATTTTTCTTTCTTTCAGTTATGCCCAGTGCGATTCATGGTTAGAGTTTGTGCTGCATAGAATGCTTACGGCTTTACCTCTGTTTTATAATGCTTAATTTTGGACCCCCACGAAAGGGATTTCTTTGTAAATCTCTCTTGTTAATTGGAAGGCCAATTCAACTTTATTTTTTCTGGATTCTATTGCATTCCAACTAATCTATTCGCCAGATATTTAAATTCTTTCACTATTTCTATTTTTTGTTCTTGAACTTTTAAGCATTTAATTTGGTGTTTGTGTTTGTCATGATTTTCGTTTTTCAAAGCAAATTGTAAAACCTATTTTAGCTGCTTGTTTCTCTAATTAAAGGATTTGTTTTTTTTTTGTTTCCTCCATTGTTTCAGCCAACAGGGCAATATTATCCGCAAAGGCAATGCAATTTATTTTTAGATTCTTCTTTTTGTAACCCAGCCTTATTCCACTTTTAATATTTTATTGTTTACAGTATTACCTCCTCCAATATTTACCATTCATCCTGTATCACCATGTATACTACATAGTAAAATTGTGAGGGAATGACTAAAATGTAGGCTATGGATGACAGAGAAGACCAAACTATTTTTCTGAGCGCAGTGTGTCCTTGCGCTGGGTATGAATCCGGTTAGCAGCGTAACATCCGCAATATACCGCATACTAATACCAGAAATGTGAAAGTAATTCTGTCTCTCTGTGTGTCTGTTTGTTGCGTTTTTAGGGCTGAACGGCTAATCCGATCATGATGAAGTTTGGCAAGGAGGTTGTAACATCCCTCAAACCTAGACTTTAAATGGAATTGCGCTTTATGAAGGCTTTGTAGCAAGTTAGGGTTTGATTGAATATGATTTTGTATATTTATCTTGCAATTTACTGTAAATAAGTGTAAATGGACTTTGTTTTATGAACAGAAATTATGTAAATACCATTTAATATGTTTAAGGACACAACTATGCAAGAGAATTGTTTAAATGTTTACAATTTCAAATTTAAGGGTGAACTACGATGTTTAAAGGATGATTTACTACAGTTTAAAATGATTTATGTGGATAATTTTTTGTTGAAGTATCTTTAATTTTCATTTCTAAGCATTTTGTAAATGATTATTTATTAATTATGATTGTTTTAATATGTCTTCAATTGTTTAAGTAGTGTTAATGTTTGAGAAATATCTGTCGGGAGCCTTCGTAGTTTTCTAGAACTTTCGATGGAACTTATATAAAGCGAGCGGTAGAGACAGTATTTTGTATAAAGTTTACGTCGGCCAAGGACAGTATTGAACGAACAGTTTTAGTAGTATTGTCTTTGGAAGAAGTGTCGAATGTAATAGTTGGAGTTTTGTGTGTACATGTGACTGTATCTTGACGTACGATGTCTTACTAGCAATAAAACATGTTATAATTTGAAACTGGATAGTGGAATAATTATTTATTTTATGTAATTAAAACCACGAACCATTTAATAAGATGCTTTTTGCCTTTAGGAAGGTCATAGGATACTTATTTTGGGTACGGATAACACATATTGTCCTGGAATTATGAAAAACTATCTGAACTGTGAAAGACTGACGCATAATATGAATACGACTCTGTAATTTTACAAACAGAGTGGGCTGGTAGCGTAGTGGATAAAGTTCTAAGTTCATCGAATTAACCGTGTATCCTCCGGTTCAAATCCCGCGGGGAACAAAAATTTTTTAAAATTGAATTTCATCGTATAAGCTAAGCCTGGGAGCTCCGTCGTAAGGATTTCATGTTAAAATGTAGGTCCTATATATTCAGGGGTGCTATGCGTGGTAAATCGTAGGTGACCGAACAGTGCCGTAAGCGCATACTTCAATAACGGTGTACTGGCTCCACAGGCTTTGTGTTTGTAACAACTGTTTGTGTGTGATCTACACTGATAATATAATAAATGCGAAAGTATGTCTCTGTCGTTTTATTATGTTTTGACGACTTAATGGGTATACCGATATTGAAGGAATTTGACAACGAATTAGTTTGTATCTTTAGGAAGGACACAGGATACTTTTTTCCGTTATGAATCACAGCTTTAATCATGAAGTTTTGATAACTTATCGAATGGTGACAGGTAGACGGATGCGTGTGTATGTTAGTTATTACAAATCGGTGGCTCAGGCTGTGCTTCTCTCACAGCCACTCAGTGTATGAACTGCTAATAAATTTCATTTACAGACAAAACTAATTAGTATATATTTTGATTTGTGCTGCACTATACTATTAATTTCTGTCTGCCTAAAAAAAGCCGGCATGTTTTTTTTTTTTGTCTTCTTTTCTGACATGCCTTAGGTGTATCTCTAGCAGAGCACGAGCAGCTAAAGTTATTATACTCTAAGAATCAGATGCTCATGCTGAAGAAAGAAGAGAAGACAAAGCTGATATTGAAGCTGCCCTCTGTTAACCCCCCACCTCCGCGCACCTTCGTTTGTTTTTCTGTTTTTAAATATGTTGAAAATTGACTGTCGTTATGAGTAGAAGGGCATAGTGATGTCTTTCACGTCATATTATGAATAATTGTGTTGATTGTTTACTATCTGAAATTAGATTGTTTGCAGATGACATAATGCTGTATAAAAGAATCAAAACGATAGAGGATTGTAAACAGTTGCAGGGTGATCTGGACAGGATATCTAATTGGGTTGGTAAACATGGAATGAAGATAAATGCAAAGAAGAGTCAGCTAATTAGATACACAAATAAAAAACAAAAGGTTAATTATGAATATAAGGTGGGGAAAGAATTGCTTGCTGAAGACTTGAAATGTAAATATCTTGGAATTACTTTTGATAACAAACTTAAATGGGCAGGACATATTGGACAGGTAGAAGGAAAAGGTTTCAAAGTTCTGCACTTGTTGGAGAGAGTGATGAGGGGATGTACGAGAGAAGTCAAGGAATTGGGTTACAAAACTTTGGTGAGACCATTGCTCGAATATGGTAGTGTAGTATGGGACCCTCATTTTACGTATCAAATACAGGAGTTGGAGAGGGTGCAAAAAAGGGCTGCTAGATTTGTTTTTGGAAATTATCGCAGAATGCAATCAGTGACGGATATGATAAAGGAGCTGGAATGGGATTCATTGCAAGACAGGAGGAGGATGAGGAGGGTCATGGGAGTGTACAGGGCATATACTGGCGATGAGGCATGGAAAGATATTGCAATAGGTATGAAAAGTAGTGCATGGAAGGGAAAAGATGACCATGACCACAAGCTGGCACTCGATTTCAGGCACAAGGGTGTGGGAAGATTCTCTTTTTTAGGTAAGGGTGTCTGGGATTGGAATGAGTTACCAAGGGGAATGATGAATAATTTACCGAAAACTTTGAAAGAATTTAAAGATAAAATTTGTAGAGGGCAAATGTAGGTAGATGCAGGATAGGGGGAAGATGGGTGTGTAGGGAAATTGCTACCGGAGCCTTTGCTCCATTGCAATTAAATTAAATTATTATGCCAACTCGGTGTTGTTTATGACCAGTCTTACGTAACTTACTGCTTACTGTATCCAATTCTAGTCGCGGGTAACAGCTAGTAACCAAATAATATTACAAGTAATATCTCCTCTCGTGTCCATCATGTAACTATTACTTGGCATTTAATTATTGTCCTGTCACTAATATTCCGTGGTTCAAATGTGAACCACGATGACGTATGCACGGTACACTTCCTTACTGGGGAAGGCAAGTGGAAAGCACTCCTGAGGAGTGACTCGCACGTGGTGACGGCGTCACGTTCACGTGAGCGCTTCACGTGTGCCGTCATCCAGTCCCCCGCTGCGTCTCATTATCGCCGCTGCCGTTAATTAATCTCATTGTCACAGCCGTATTCCCTCTCTAATCTTGTTCTGTTCCTTCGGTTTCGTTGTTGTTCTCTTGTACCTCGTAGCAGATTTCCACGCCTTCGTCACTCTATCGAACGTTCTCATTTCTCAAGTCCTTATTAAAAGTGGTTGTTTTTAACCGACTTAAAAAAAGAGGTTTTCATTTAGATTTTTTTTTATGTGTGATAAGCGATATCTTCGCCAATTGTAAACCGATTTTAATGTTTTTTTTTAGTTGATAGGGTATTCCTTCAAAGTAGTCCCATATAAATTTTATTGAGAAACCGCGTCTTCTACTCCTTTGCACCCCTTAATTTTTATACAAACCCTAATTTTTTAGTCTAATTTCTATGGTACCTACCATCAATATAAACCCGTTTAGGCGATAGTAGCGTCACCTGACGAGCAATGACTGCTAGTCAGACACACGCACGGTGCATGTAGTATTAGTGAGCGTGTTATCCGTGTTTAGAATGGAGAAGGCGCGCGATATATCTGAGTTTGGCCGAAAGCAGATTTTGAAGGCCCGGAGGTTTGACTTGAGAATTTCGGAAACTGGGTGACTTGTCGGGTGTTAGAGGAATGATTTGGTGAGTGTCTTCAACAAGTGGCGAAATAACGTCCAAACGTCGAGGGGTTAGGCGGTCACTCCCCATTGTGGATGTCGGACGTCATAGGCTTGGCAGACTGGTAAAACAGGACAGACGGCGAACTGTGGTGGAACTAACATCAGACTTTAATGCTGGGCAGAGTACAAGTGTGTCTGAACACACAGTGCACCTAACGATGGACATCCGCAGCAGACGACCTGTGCCTCTGCCAATGTTACCACCACGACATCGGAAACTACGACTGAAATGGGCACGTGACCATCGTCACTGGAAGTTGGCGCAGTGGCAGAGCGTTCCATGGTCTGATGAATCCCGATACCTTGTTCATCATGCCGACGGGAGGGTGCGAATCCGTTGTTTTCCAGGGGAACAGCTTCTTGACACCTGTACTGCGGGACGGAGACAAGCTGGCGGCGGCTCAATTATGCTGTGGGGAACATTCACGTGGGCATCCATGGGTCCAGTGGAGCTCGTGCAAGGCACCATGACGGCCAGTAAGTATCGTACACTGGTTGCAGACCACGTACACCCCCTTATGACGACCATGTTTCCCAACGACAGTGGCATTTTTCAATAAGATAATGCGCCATATCACAAGCCGGGAGTGTGATGGAGTGGTTCGAGGAACACAGTGGCGAGTTGGAATTGATGTGCTATCCCTACAACCCATCAGATCTGAACCCGATCGAACAAATATGGTAAGTGATTGACTGTGGCGTCAGAGCTCATCCCCTCTTCCCCGGAATTTACGGGAATTAGGTGACTTGTGTGTGCAGATGTGGTGCCAACTCCCTCCAGCGACCTACCGAGGCCTCATTGCTTCCACGCCAAGACGCGTCGCCGCTGTGATCCATGCCAAAGGTGGACATACCGGCTATTAAGTGCGAGGTCGTAATGTTCTGGCTGACCAGTGTATGTCGAGAAGGAGTTTTGATCTGTGATGTCGTGTCGTCTGTGAAGCTTGTCTTTTCTCTTTATGAACGAATTACCTTTTCTTGCTCCGTCTCTCGCTCAGCAGATTACTTGTGAAAACTCTATTCAAACTGGTTCTGTAGTTTTTTGATTGATGGTGGTTTCATTTCATCGCACAACTTTTTATTTATCTCTGCTGAAGTTAAGCATGATCCGTACCTGTGACGGAATATGCATGCGGACAGTTGCAGCATAATCTGCTTCCACCGAGCCTGGATGATAATGGAGAGAGTGGTGCGCGTCAATTATACTTTCAGATGACGACAGTTCATCGCTCTGCCACCAGATGGCAGGCAGCGCGTACGTTTCAGTGGCCACACTGACATTCCTACAGTCAGGTCGAATAATTTGGGTATAAAACAAGGGAGTTGGACAGGGTGCAAAGACGGGATCTTAGATTTCTCTCCAGAAAACACCGCATAATGCAATCAGTAGCTGATATGGTGAAGGAGCTGAATTCGGAATCAATTTGGTTTTGTTTAATTTAATTGCGTTGGATCGCACGCTGTCGCATCAGTTTCTCTAGACAGCAATTTTCAGTTTTCTTGTAGCCACCAACTTTTCCCCCTATGAATTTTAGTTTCAAATTCATTCAGAGTTTTCGGTAAATTATCCATCACTTCCCTGGGTAACTCATTCCAATCCCTGGCACCCTCACCTAAACAAGAGAATCTTCCAACACCATTGTGCCTGAAATCGAGTGCCCGCTTGTGGTCATGGTCATCTCTTCCCTTCCATGCATTACTTTTCATTCTTACACCAATATCTTTCGGGAGGACGGCGGTTCGAATCCCTGTCCGGGCATCCAGATTTGGGTTTTCCATGGTTTCCCAAATCACTCCAGGCAAATGCCAGGATGCTTCCTTCAAAAGGCAATGGCCGAATTCCTTCCCATTCCTTGCCCCCCATCCTTTCCCGTCTCTAAAGACCTCGCTGTTGGAGAGACGTTAAGCAGATTTAAAAAAAAAATCTTTCCATGCCTCATCGCCAATATATACCTTGTACACTCCCATGACCCTCTTCACCCATCTCCCGTACTCAATTGAATTCCATTCCAGCTCCTTTATCATATTAATTAGTGATTGTGTTCTAAGGTCGTTTTCAGAAGCCTTAAGCCATTTTGGATTATAATTTCTACCTCACTTTTACCGTTTTTATTACAGCTCTTTCATTTTCTGTACTTACCTGAGTAAGTCCTAAACCACTTCTTGCATCTATAATCTTTGCAACATTTATAATGCTATCCTCAGAATATTTTAAGTAGAGAGAAGAATTATCAATTTTTGCATCTTTTACCACGCCATTATTTACACTTTTAACAACTTTCCTAAACTCTAGAGGAGCCCTTGATTACGTAGTCGATATAAGTCCTGGGAGTGTCCAAGGCGTATGCTGGTACCTAGCTGTCCCGTGCACCTTCAATATCCACAGCCCACTGTACGTAAGTTATTTTTGCAGAAATAATTTCCACAACAAATTTTGACTTAATCCCTCATATTAATACGATGCCTGTGTAAGGTGAACTCTTGACGCAAATCCAGAGCAAAGAACTGGTGCTTTTAAAATGCATTTATATAAAAAAAAATATTTTAATTGTTGTTTATACAATAAATTATTGCCGCATGCTTTCAAATGGTAGCGTGGCCTATGTGCTGGATGCTAGTTTCATTATTTTCTGACCCGAGTTCAAATCCCCGCAGAATCAATTTTTTTATTTATTTTCATCTTCAGAAATTGTCAATGACATATATGCTGTGTACCCTTCAACATATATAAATCCTTAACAAGCAAAGGAAAACTAAATATCTAGGACCCGTTGTGAGAAGCGAGTGGTATCAGCTACTGCAACTCTTACATGGCAAAAGATCTGTTGGAAGGAGAAGTAATTTGTGGATCACAGACATTCGGAGACTGTAGAACCGCACCTCAAAAGAGGCCTTCTACGGTACAACTTCCAGAGTCAACATCCGATAAGAGAGGGCGCCTCAAGAAGAAGAATACGAAGGTGCTCGCTACGCTGAAATCATGATAAACACTTCAACTGCATGAAGAACTGTCTTCTACAGATACAGCAATTTGCAGACACTGCTACATATTTTCTCAACATTTAACTCATGGAACGATGTTCTAAATCCCGTTAAAAATCCATACGTAGCTACTGCGCGAGTCTCGTTGAACAAACATTAAATTTCTTCAATTTTTATGAATTATTTTCACGCCAATGCGACTGAATTTGTCGTTTTATTTCCCGAACGCGTTTCACTTCATTCTCTGAAGCATCTTCAGCGGTTCTGTCTGTTACGTGTTTTTTTATACATGTAATTACACTTGTTCTATGTTACAATTTAATCATGAAAATAATGGTGTGTACAGATTTAAGCTTATATAATTACGTAACCTTTCTCGGCGTTGAGAACATTATTTGTAGATTTAAGCTTACTTACATGACTAATGAAAAATGTAAGTAAGCTCAAATCTGCATAAACCATTATTTTCATGTTTAAATTGTAACATAGAACAAGTGTAATTACATGTATAAAAAAACACGCAACAGACAGAACCGCTGAAGATGCTTCAGAGAATGAAGTGAAACGCGTTCGGGAAATAAAACGACAAATTCAGTCGCATTGGCGTTACAATTATTCATTAAAATTGATCCTATCGCAATTGAGGAAATGGCTCACAATATCCAGATATTAAGTTTCTTAGTTTTTCGGAGTGACTTCGAAACTATTTGTTGTTGTTGTCGTCGGCGTCGAGGTCGTTAGAGGCGGAATAGGACTGGGTAAACGAACGGAAGGAATTCAACCAAGACCTTCTAATCGAAGTATCCCGGCATTAGCCTGGAGTGATCAGGAAAACCCAAACCCGGATTGCCGGACGAGTATTCGAACCCGCGTCCTCCCGAATACGTTGCCATAGCGACTTCAAAATGAAACATACAATACAGTACCTGAGGCCGTACGTGCTGTATATTAATTGAAACCCCGTTGAAATCTAACAAGTAATGTTTTGAATTAATTAACAGACGCAAGGACATAGAAACACAAAAATTAAAGTGTCAGTTGAGTTAATCTAGTCGAAAAGAGAAATAATGTTCTCCAAAAGCTTGCTGGCACTTCACGGGGAGCCAGTGCTCATGTGCTAACATCCACAGCCCTAGTTCTGTCATACTCTGTTGCTGAATACTGCTGCCCAACATGGATCAATAGTGCCCACACGAAGGAGATAGACGAGCTACTTCATCAAGCAATGCGGGTAATTCTATATCTACATCCATACTCTGCAATTCACAAATATTGTGAGTGGTGGAGCATCAATTATAATTCAGTGCATTCCAATCCAGAAAAGCACGAACAAAGAAAGGACACATAAAAGCATCAGTACGACATCTTATTTCTCTAATTTTATCCCTTCGGTCATTGCGACCTAAATAGGATTTCGGAAGAAGTATTTCATTGCGCTCGTACAGCAAACAGTTTCGTATATTCTCCAATTAATTGAAACGAAAAGGACGTCTTCTGTCTGCCAAACAATCCCAGCCCAACTTATGTATGTATACGGGATGTTTGCAGGGGATGAACACCGAGTGGCTTGTAGTGCTATGTAACATTCCACCTCCAGCATTAAGAAGATGAGAAGCTCTCCGGAAGGTCTGGAGAAACATTCTGAATAATCTGAGAATTCAGTTTTTACCGGCGTATAAATGAAACAAAATCTTCACGGGTTATCTGCCTCATAATTTGTTTATTACACAACGTTTCGGCAGCAACCTCTTCTGCCTTCGTCAGGTAAGCTGTCATAACAAAGGAAAAATGTGACTGAGTCAGCTTACCTGACGAAGGCAGCGAAGGCGAGTCACATTTTAGTTTCGTTATGACAGCTTACCTGACGAAGGTAGCGGAAGTTGCTGCCGAAACGTTGTGTAATAAACAAATTATGTTTAATAAAGATATTATCCGTTAGATAACTCGTGAAGATTTTGTTTCATTCTGAAGAATCGTCAGCTACCTATCCATCAAGTCATTATCCAAGCAAAACACCAAAGCTTCAACGTGGTGGCGTACAACAATCAACCTTATAGAGTTTTCAACAAGCTATTGTAATGATCCAGTTAGTGTTGTTGTCAGTGTGGTTTTGTAGGAGCAGCCCGGACACCCCTGTGGGGGGGGGGGGGGGAGACAGGCGCGCGTTGACTGAGTGAACTGTGCAATCGACAGAAGATTCGAGGTGGTTCTGAACATGGGAAATCAGCACGTCATTCTTCAGTTCCGCAAAGGTCAGTTTTCATCGGTACAAGTGACGACGGGCGAATAAACCCGCAAACGCCGTGAGATTCAGTCATTCGTAAAATCACTTCATGTTTAGTTTGTGATATGATTAATTTAGCTAGCCTGGCACCAGATACTAATAAATTCATTAATTACTAGTTGAATAAAACGCCAAAGTAACTGTTTAATTTATTTATTGTTGCGTCGTACGCGTTTCACCTCTCATCGAGGCATCATCAGCGACGAATTTATGTTACAGTTTTTATATACAGTTTTATATACATTTTAATCATATTATTACGTAATTGTGAACATGAGATATTTTTATAGCTGATATTTACTTACTATTTACATTTGTTATTTAGGGTATGCAGCTGCGCATCTCAGTTTTATTATCCAAAGCATGTTTTGCTTGTATCATATTTACAATATTGGTGCTTTTTCATCACTCTATTGTGTCCGGCTGGTTTGTTTGTGTCGTGTCTCGTAGTGCGTTTTCACGTCCTTCATTCGTCTGCTGTGGCCATCTTGTTTCTATATGTCATGTCTCGTGCCGATAGCGCGAGTTGTGAAAAGAGCGTGAATGCGCGATGATTTTGTTAGTGTGTATTTTTATAGTTATGTGTGATGTTTATGGTTTATAAGAATTTCTGTTTATTTTATTTAATCTGTCCAGTTTGTGTTGGCGTTATTTGTTAACTAGTAATTAAGTAAGCAACTGCGAAAACATGGCCTGCAACAACATTGCATTGAATAAATTCATGTTCCAGGCAATTTTGATTATATGATGTAAATGTTCTAAATTAAGTTCACTATTCATTTTCATACTATTGGTATAAAATAAAATTAAATGATATCTGAAAATCTTTCATTTCTGGGAGTACCTTAAAATACAATAGGCCTATTTGATTTAAATAAAGCGCTAAAGCCTAGTGTTGCAAACTGAAAAAAAATGTTATTTTTCAGATTTGTGAAAGAAACCTAGCACCCTTGTTTTGTTCTAAATTTTTTTTTTTTTTTTTTTTTTTTTTTTTTTTTTTTTTTTTTTTTTTTAGGAAACAGTATATTTGATAAATAAAAGTTTTATTTACGGAACTTACATTTTACATGTGTGTTTTAAATCTTAGTGAATCATATAATGTCTTACATAATGATTCATAAATGTATCTATATAGGTAACATAATTTTATTCATCCTCTATGTCAGTACCACATTCACTAGTATCAGTACTACCAACACTAGTTTTGTCGGTGTCGGAAATTTTTGTTTCTTCTTCTGTCTCCACTAGATCCATAACTTCAGAAATAGTTACATTTTCCTTTACTGGTTGATCTTGTATTGTACGCAAAAGATTTTGAGATTGCAATTTTAAATTGTGAGCAAAGTACACACTGTGCATAAATACTGTGCCGATAATTCTGTACTACGGTATTTTAAGTATGAATTTAAATCTATTGTCAAACAAAATAGGAGCTTTATTTCTTTTTTAATCGTTGGTTTACGCCAACGGTTGCAAGGAAACGATTCATAATTACTGACAATTTAATGACTCAGTACCACTATACGCTGAGACTTTAACAAGTAGAGCCGGCGTTAGGGGGGGGGGGGGTAAGCGGGTCAAAAGTACCCGGGCCCACGGGCTGATGGTGGGCCCGAAACCGAAATGTAGGGGCCCTTAGGCTATGAAGCTAAGAATCCACCCATTGTCGTCAGCCAGTTTGTAGAGCTAAAAAAAAAAAGTCACTCATTTTACCTCGGGCCCGAAATTTCTAGCGCCGGCCGTGTTAACAAGTTTACGAGTATAAGAAAAGCACAATCTATATCTATAAAACGAAAACCGGACATATTTGTAGTATAGAAATTCGGAAACTACGGGGCAGATTTCGATGGGGTTTTCACTGTCTTAAAGCTTAGAACCTTAATTCACTTGTCTGCATGTCTTATGTTTCAACGTTAAATAATGTAGAAGCATTAAATGAAATTCTGAACGTATGGTGAGGAATTCCACAGGAGGAATCACCAGATGGCGCATACTTGGCACCAAACAAACAACTACAATACAATATCTCTGACCATAGCCTTTAACGAGCAGTTTAAAATAATAACCATTTTTTCATACTCTACACTGAACAAAACTTGAAATATTATTTCCTTTAATACGGGGTGTTTAGTTTTTAAACGCTTCCATGGCCGTATTGAATGCGAGGAATTAATAACGAGAAATCAGTAGAGATTTTCTTTGCCCATTTCTGGCAATGTCTTTGACCATGAGCTTTAGTATTTGTCTCTGATATCTATCTTAGTGTTCTATGATAATAATTTTCACTACAGGTAATTAATTCGCACGCCGATGGGTTTTTTTTATCATTTGAAGTTTGTATTCAACCTTTAGTGTTATGAATAATAACGGCATCAGGTGTTTGGAGCTGATAGATTCATTTCGTTTGCAATAATTAATAAGTACGCTGATGTTTTTTTTTATCATTAGAAGATTGTATTAGATCTTTAGTGTTGAGAATAATAACGGCGTAGGACAACTGAGCATTTTTGACGTAATCTAGGTATTATTCATTTTATATTTTATCGCGTTATTTAGTAATGCAATAGTTTTTAACATCAACAGAAGTTTGTGTTATGTCCTTACTGTTGGAAAGTAACCCATTATGACAACTGAGCGATTATTGGAATTACATTCTGCTCTATAAATTTGAGTTTCTGACATAATCTAGCCTTTATTCATATTATAATGTATTGCCTTGTTCAGTATAGCAGTTTCTACGTCTACCGTGGCGGCGTAAATTGATGATGAATGACCTCGTTGTCGACGCGCCCTAAAACCTAAACAACAACAACAACAACATCTTATATAACTGAATGAGACAGATTGTAGTTTTTTTTTAACTGCTTAACGTCTCTTAACAGCGAGGTCGGTTCGAGCGCAACGCCAGTGACCCAAGAAGGAAATGTGCTATCGGTCTGAAATTTACTACAAACGTTCCTAGATGCCTATTATTTCATAAAACGCTGTAGGTGAAGCCGTAAAGCGTATGAAAAATGTATAAAGTTGTTTGAAATGTGGGTATATCGTTAGAGGTTATCACGCAATAAATGTTATTACCGCCCACGTTATTACATGTTGATATTTTTCTGGGTGTTTCTTACCCTTAACTATTGGTCCAGGCTGCATTTCAACCTAACCACAAATAATATGCATTAGGGAATGTGTGTAGTATTAAAGACCGATAGCACATTCCTTCTTGGTACCCTGGCGTTGCGCTCGAGTCGCTAGGCCTTTAGAGACGGGAAAGGATGGGGGGGGGGGGGGGGGGCAAGGAATGGGAAGGAATTCGGCCATGGCTTTTTGAAGGAAGTCATATTAAACGATAAGTGCCTTACAAATTTCAGATTTAGTAGTTATGAAAAAAACAGGTCCCAGAAAAAAAAGTGTATTTTTTCATGTTTTTTTTCCAAGTCAGAAAAAAACCGTTTTCTTACTACACTAGGTATTACACTATGTATAACTCAATGGTAGCAGTCGTCAGCAGCCAATGAAAATCTCCCCAGGCGGCAGTGGAGAATTATCAATCGGATTCGAACAGTACAAGGCAGATACGCCTACTTATTACACAAATGGGGCTGGGTAGGTTCTGCAAATTTGACTGTGGAGCCACCTTACAGACAATCCATGACATCGCTTCTGACTGTCATCTCCGAGCATTAGCCGGCCTCGGTAGCGTAGGGGCTACGCCGATGGTCGCCGGTTCGAGTCCGGCCGAGGGCATGAAGTTTAGTGTTGTATCTGTGAATGTTGTGTTCGTGTTGTAGTGTCCTTGTGATTACACTTGGAAATATGTACACTGTAGAAACTAATACATTGATAGAATCAGAATCACATTGAGCTGGCTGTGTGGCCTCAGTAGCCAAATGCCATTAAAAAAAAAATCTCCTAGCATACAAACGAACAACAGCGGAAATACACGATGCGTCGAGCACTGCAGTTGATTGTTTACAAACAGTAGATCTAGAGATATAAGATGTGTTTTAGGGGAAATACCAAACTTTCACATTGATTTCTGAACCCCGTGTTAAATGAATTCAGCCAGAATTTGTAACTCTACATGTTTTCTATTCCAATTTAAAAAAACGATTATTTTTCTAAGATTACATAATTAATAATTACTAGTGATAGCCCAGCGATCGAAATGCGACCGTATTCATTAAGTTGTTTAGTTTCTTTCATGAAAGGGTAATAATCTAGTAATTCTCTGCATTACCTATAAAATTAAAAAGATACACTCCACGCGTGACTGTATGCTAAATTTTAGCTTCTAATCTAACCATAGCATATGATGAAATGTATTTATCGATGGTTCATTTGAATTCAAAATATGCATTTTGACTTAAGGCCGGAAAACTGCTTTAGCTTTATGAAACATGCGCATTTAAATGTATATATGAAAATAATTTCGTCATTTTGTGTGGTCACTATTTAAATTTGGTCTATTATCATTTTGAATTTCACGCAAATAAGTATTCCTTATTTCTTTTCTCTCTCTCTCCCTGTCTCTAATGAAATTACTGAAATTAAAAAATCAAAGACATTTAACCAAAGTTTAACATTTTAAATAATAAAATGACCATTTAGTATCTGGCAGAATCGCTACATTCCTTTTCAAAGTATTCCTTTCATAACTTTAAACATTAATCTCTACTTTATCCGAATCTTTCGTTTTACCAAAGACCACACAGTGTCTCAATGCGGGGAATTCACATAAGAACGTTGTCTCCGATCCTATTTTACGCGCACACACACGTCCGCAAATTATTATTTTTATTTTAATAATCTATTTGTAACATGTATTAACTATGCTTATTATATTTTTGGGTGGGGTGGGACATTCTCCACCAGTGAAAAACTGTTACTGACCTGTTGAAATTTGGATTAACTGTTTCCTTATAGAGTCCTCTTCACGTTTAGCACTCTCCTTTTTCGGAAAAGTCGCCATGAATTAAATTAATATTGCCGAAATATGGGATGCTCCGCAACCGCGAAATGTTAGCAGCACGGTAAAAATGACACAAAAATTATCGGTACAGGGATCATATCAACCTAAATAGGTTCGTTTTGTCATAGTGATCATGGTTAGGTTGAAATTCTGCCTGGACCAAGAATAAAAAGTTTACGGGAAATTCGTTCTGCGCAGGCTATGTCGCAAACCAGAGACAAACTGCGCATTTGTTTACAACTGAAGCAATCGATTATCTCTGACTACTTATATCGATTTCAAGGTTTGTAAAATATATTATATATAATTTTAGCTTTCTGTATTTCTTTAAGTTCCTCCGTTCGCCCAATATTCTGGCCGCAATCTGCGCTATCTACCAGCCCTCGAAATGTTGCTTCTTGCTTCTACATAAGTTCAGAGATTAATTTCGACTGCTTTGTTTAACCAAAGTAGACAAAGTAAGGCCGCTAGCTGCGCCATCTAACAGCCATCTGAGCGAACTACGTAGGAGAGCGAGCGTTTTATTTTACTTAATTTAATGTATTTGTAACGCAAATTATATATAGATTTTAGCATCCTTCACTTCTTCTCCATATAATCTTTAACTCTGCCAAATCTCACACTTCTCCGTGCGCGCAATATTCTTAAAAATGTAACATAAGTTTTCGCTTAGCGTATTAATATATAGAAGATTATTTATTAAATACGCCAATACAACTCTTGTTGGATATTATTTATTTTTCGGACGCGTTTCACCTCTCGTCGAGGTAACTTCAGCGTACAATGTTTTCTGTAAGATGTGATTAGTTATAATTTGAACATGATGGATTTTTTTTACGTATAATGAAATTATTCTATATATAGGAAGCATACTATTACTTATATTTACATACCAGCTATCAATTATCATGTAGAACGTTTGTATACATAGGTATAATAACAAACGTTCTACATGATAATTCATAATTGGTATTTAAATATAAGTAATATTATGCTTCCTATATATAGAATAATTTCGTTATATGTAAAAAAAACCATCATGTTCAAATTATAACTAATCACATCTTACAGAAAAACATTGTACGCTGAAGATACCTCGACGAGAGGCGAAACGCGTCCGAAAAAATAAATCATATCCAACAACAGTTGTATTGGCGTATTTACTAAATAATAATTATTAGTTTAACAAGCAACTGTGGAAGAAATGGCCTACAATTATCACATATTACATAATTGACTGTGTCCTTTCTTTTGTGTCTAGGGTAAACGATGGCTGGAAATCTGAGCGAGGAGCAACGACGGTTGATCCTTGAGACCTACTGGAAGCATGGATATGCAGAGAGCGTGCGTAGATTGCGGGAAGAGGAATTTCGTCTGTCCGGGCCGTCACGTCTTGCGATTTACCGCAGATAAGTCTGAGGCCACGGGTTCCGTCGCCAATGAAACGAAGTCTGGAAAATGAGACGAAGGCAGTCCTTACATTCGTGATCAGTCCAAAGAAGTCCACGCGACGTGCGTCTAGGGAGCTGGGTATCATTGCAACTCCTGAGGTAGCAGTTGAACCTTTGCTGAGGACGATAAAGACCGCAGACTATACAGGGTGTTTAAAAAAGGACTTTTCAACTTTGAAAATTCATATAAATTTTATGAAACAAGGTACAGAGCTGTTTTTGGTGTTGTTTCAAAGTAAAGCACTTCAAGTTTTTTTTACCTTAAACTAAAGATATTCTATGTGGCTTCCGTTGGTTATTCTGCAGACATCCCATCGGTAATCAATTTCTTCCCAGACTCGCACAAGCATTTCAGGTATAACTTGCTCAGCAGCAGCGTAAATTCTTGCTCTAAGTTCAGGTAGAGTGGCCGGCAAAGGAGGTACGTACACCATATCTTTTATGAAACCCCAGAAGAAAAATCTAGCGGTGTCAGGTCTGAGGAGCGGGGGAGCCATGCAATTGACGCATCACGGCCAATCCATTGACCTAGAAAGCGGTCATTGAGAAAATCCCGGAAGTCAGTCAGATAGCGTGGTGGTGCGCCATCTTGCATAAAGAAAACATTTCGTTCTCGGTCATCCTCATCGATCTGTGGTATCAAAAATTGTTGCAACATATCAAGGTACACTATCCCGTTGATGGTTCTCTCTTGGAAAAAAGAGGCCGTACATTTTCCTCTTGCTCAACGCCCAAAAAACGTTCACTTTAGGGCTATCACGAACATGTTGCAATGTTTCATGTGGATTTTCACTGCCCCAAATCCTACGGTTATGTGTGTTAACCTTGCCACTTAAGTGAAAAGTTGACTCGTCAGAAAAGATTATGTTGTCCAAGAAATGTTCATCATCATCCACTCGATTTAACATATCCACACAGAAGTTCCTACGTGCAATCTTATCAGTGTCTTTAATTGCTTGTAAAAGCGAATATCGGTATGGTTTCAAATGCAAACGTTTTCTCAACACACGCAAAACCGTCGTATGTGGGACTTGCAGCTCACGAGATGCACGCCGGGTCGATTTCGTAGGGCTGTTGACAAAAAAATTTCTCACTTGCTCAATGACCTCGTCAGATGTGCTTGGACGACCTGAGGATTTTTTATGTTTTATTGAGCACCCTGTTTCTACAAAACATCTATGCCACTCATAAATTGAAGGCCTACTAGGAGGATCTTTAGCGTACTTGGTACGAAAATTACGCTGAACTGTTGTCGCAGACTTCGATTCTTCAAACCAAAACACACAGCTAGAACGCTCGGGTCCAGTGAAGCCAGCCATCTTTAACGTAATTGCCGCTAGCGCTTGTGTGGCGCGATTAGGCACTAGTGGACTACGCGAAGAAAAACTTGAAGTGTTTTCCTTTAAAACATCACCAAAACCAGCTCTGTACCTTGTTTCATAAAATTTATATGAATTTTCAAAGTTGTAAAGTCCTTATTGAAACACCGTGTATTTCTGTGAGATAATGCGCAATCAGCTGACTCGACAACCAGACCTGCTTTCGAAAATCGTGCGGACAGATGAAGCCTGTTTTAAATTATCTGGTCACGTCAACTGTGTGTACTGCGCAGATGAAAACCCACATGTCATTACGACTATGCAACTGAATCAGCCAGGCGTCACAGTGTGGGGAGGCATACCCTGCGATGGTGTCGTTGGTCCTGTCTTTTCCGATGGACCTCTTGATCGCCCAAATATCTGGACATGCTGATCGAAGCTGTGTTGGCACAACTGCAAGCAAGGCCCGACTAAGCCGATTTTTTTTTTTTTTTTTTTTTTTTTCTACAGGACGTGGCCCCACCGTAGACAACTAGATGCGGTTATCTATAGGCAAATAAGGTGCTCCGACGATTGCTTAGAAATTCAGCGTGATTTGGATGCTATTTTCGATTGGTGCCGTAAATGGCAGCTTACACTTAATTGCAAAAAGTGCAACGCAACGCGGATAAGTAACAAGAAGAATCAGTTTGTTCACGAGTACAAAATAAGCAATTCAGCTGTTGATACGGTTGATTCCGTGAAGTATCTGGGGGTGATAGTACAAAGCTACATGAAATGGGACATGCACATAACTTCCGTCGTAGGCAAGGCTAATTCTAAATTACGATTCATAGGTCGTATTTTGAGGAATTGTAATGCTCATACAAAGGACATATCGTATAAAACACTAGTGCGTCCGCATCTGGATTACTGTTGTGGGGTTTGGGATCCGTATCGCAAGGTTCTGATTGACTCAGTGGAGAGGGTGCAGAGGAGAGCCGCTCGATTCGTGACTTGTTGTTACAGCCCTTATGAAAACGTCACAGAATTGATACATAGATTGGGCTGGGATAGTTTGGAAGACAGACGACGTAGCTTGCGTTCGAATTTATTGCAGAATATGCGAAAAAAATTAAATTTCGAGTGCAATGAAATACTTCTTCCGCCAACCTATTTAGGTCGCAATGAAAGGAGTGATAAGATTAGAGAAATAAGATGCCGTACTGATGCTTTTATGTATTCCTTGTTTCCTCGCACTATTCGGGATTGGAATACGTGGGTTTAGGATTGGTGCTTAGCACCCTCTGCCACCCACGATGTCTGTAATTTGCAGATTATGGATGTGGATGTAGATGGATGTAGATGAGGTATTCGCGTAGCGTTGGATTTGATGACGGGTGAGTATTGACTGGCCAGCACGTTCCCGGAGTTAATTCCAATGGATTTCTTCAACTGTGGTGTAGTAAAGCATGAGGTTTATTCCAGAAAACCCGTCGCATTACTACAGTTGAAGAATTTAATCGATGATGCGTCTAAGGAAATTCGTTGTAACCGGAATTTGTGTCGCACTGTATGTGAGAGGGTGGGAGACAGGTTGCAGGAATGCATCAACGCCGAAGGTGGACATTTCGAGCACGTACGGTACTAAACCTTGTGGGGAGTCAAGTAATTAAAGCAATAAGGGATCATGAAGCAGTTCTGACTGATATTAAAGGATTCAATGAACCAGTAGTCAAAACTGAAGGGAGAAATAGGTACAATTATAAAAGGCACAGATTTAGAATTTGAAGAGATATTTCAGAGAACATTTCAGCAAATGGAAGGAAGGCACAACAAGTACAGTAGAGTGAAGGTGGAAAAAGTTCAAGCAGGTAATAAGAAAGGGTGAAGAAAAATCCAGAAGAGAAAATAAACAGAAGTAGAGAAACTGTGTACTGAGCTAGGTATTTGAGGAGGTTAAAGAGGTTAGTAAGAAGAGAACATAACAGAGTTAAGAGACATCAGGGATGTAGGAAATATTTAAAACAGCTAAATATGGACTTAATAACAGCTAAGAAGGTGGCTAAAGATAGGTTTATGAAGAGCATTATCAGTGCAATTGGGCGCATTGACTGATAAATCTAGAAAATATGTTGTATATGTAACTGTATACCTATGTTAGGGCCACTCTGTATTTCTTGTAAAATATCATGCGATAAAAAGAAAAGTTATTCTTTGTAGTTTAATAATGCCACCCCAAAAGAATTTTGTAAAAAGAAATATCTTAAATGCACATACTGTCTCATACGGTATAGATATACGTATATACCGAGAGTGGTGGTGTAACGGTTAGCGTTCTGGCCTCGCATCGGGAGGACGGCGGTTCGAATCCCCGTCCGTGCATCCAGATTTGGCTGTTCCATGGTTTCCCCAAATCACTCCAGGTGAATGCCGGGATGCTTCCTTCAAAAGGCCATGGCCGAAATCCTTCCCATTCCTTGCCCCCCATCCTTTCCCGTCTCTAAAGACCTAGTTGTTATAGGAGACGTTAAGCAGTTAAAAAAAAATATATATATATATATATACGTATAGGCGGGAGTTATATGGTTGTTGGTATCAGAGTGTTGAGTGGTGCGTTGGAGGGGAGATATGGCCACGCCCCAAAGCTGGCTCTGCTCTTCATTGGTAAAGGAGTGCCTAAAGGCGCGTTCCCACGATCCCTTGTAATGAAGACGAGACGAGACGGGACGGGACGCCATGGGAACAGGGCCACCTCTGCTAGCGGAGACGAGACGCAGCTACCCACTCTGAGTCGCTAAACGAATATGACGGATATAATAAAGGAGCTGGAATAGGATTCATTGCAAGACAGGAGGAGGTTGAGGAGGGTAATGGGAGTGTACAGGGCGTATACTGGCGATGAGGCATGGAAAGATATTGCAGTAGGTATGAAAAGTAGTTCATGGAAGGCAAAAGATGACCATGACCACAAGCTGGCACTTGATTTCAGGCACAAGGTTGTAGGAAGATTCTCTTTTTTAGGTAAGGGTGTCAGGGATTGGAATGAGTTAGCAAGAGAAATGATGAATAATTTACCCAAAACTTTGAAAGAATTTAAAGATATAATTTGTAGAGGGCAAATGTAGGTAGGTGCAGGATAGGGGGAAGATGGGTGTGTATGGAAATTGCCACCGGAGCCTGTGCTCCATTGCAATTAAATTAAATAAAAAAAATAAAAAAAACATCACAGGCGTGTGTAACGGTGCGCTGTTGCCATCGGTTTACAGCAGCGGTGCGCACCCCTTCTGTTGCTGTCAAGTGCTCTGTCCCAAACGACACTAGGCAACGTGGTCCGGAGGTGGCGGCGAGGTAAGCTAGGACTAACCTGCGGCCCGCGATCGTCCCTACACTTTGGCTAATGAGGTCCCGTCCCGTCTCGCCATCTTTACAATTGATCGTGGAAACGCGCCTAAAGGGAGACAGAGACTGGGGTAAATTAATTACAAAAAGAAGATGTAAAGAACTAACCAAAAACTCTGAAATAATTTAAAATTAAAATTGTTAATAGCAAACGTAGATGGATGAGGAAATTCCACATAAAGAATGCGAGATAAAAAAAAAAAATAAAAATAAAAAAAAAAACAAGAATTGGGAAATTACCACCCGAGCAAATGCTCCATCTTAATTAAATTAAGTTAAACTGAACTCATATTATCATTATTTGTTCAAAGTGATCACGTTATAAAGTCACGAGCAACCATAGAATTAACGATGGACATTGTGAGGAGTGACTTGAACACTTTAGTACGGAATAACAGCCAGAGTATTTTTCGTTCGCAGCAGTGCAGTGCATGACTATACCTGTTCTCGCTACTAGCCAATCATCATTGGTTGCTCCTTCTCCCGGTGATGTACCCTACACTAGGAGCTATAAGCAGTGAAAACGCCATTCAAATTGGTTCTGTGATGAGTGGAAAAATTGACAGATAGATGTATCTCCCTTCCAAATTTTTAATAGTACCAGCTGCTAGTAGCGACTTCGTACAGACGGTCATAAAATTTTATTGCTAGAATTGAATATACAACTCTGTAAGTCCTGCAACAGGTGTAAAGCGCGGTGCTAGATATTTCGCTGTATCAAATAATGACTCAAAGAATCACTTTCCACTTTTTGTTAATTTTTCTTTCAAGACATCGACTTCATCCAAAGATATTAAGTACAAAACACAAACAAATCTCGTCTCTGCGATCGATTATATAGACGATACTGAAATTTCCAGAATTAACACAGAGAAAGCCGCTCGAATTCTAACAATACGTAAACAATGATAATCGCATTAAAACAATCGGAATTCGGACAAAATCATTCACTGCAGGGCCGGATTAAGACAGCGCGGGTCCCGTAGCAAATGTGAAGAGGAGGCCCTTGTTTTATTTTTGCCGTTCGGGGGAAAATTGTAGAGCTAAAAATAAATAAATAAAAAAAAAATTTAATCCGGTACAGGTTCACTGTCATCATTACACACACGTAAATGAAAATTAAAGATTGCTACAGTCCTTATTAAAGCGTAACAGAATTGATACCTAGATTGGGCTGGGATCGTTTGGAAGACAGATGACGTCATTTCCGTTTGAATTTAGTGGACAATATGCGAAATTCTATGGCCCACGAGCGCATTGAGATACTTCTTCCGCCAACCTATTTGGGTCGCAATGACCGGAGGGATAAAATTCGAGAAATAAGATGCCGTACTGATGGTTGTATGTATTCCTTCTTTCCTCGCACTATTCGGGACAGCAATGCGCAGAATTTAGATTGGCGCTTAGCACACTCTGCCACCCACAATGTTTGTGAATTACAGTGTATGGATGTAGATGTAGATGTAGATAATACTCTCCTTGAACATATTACATAGTGTTCCATAAAACTATGCTCATTTACACAAATCCACAATCAATTACATGAGTATCATACAAAACCGTATTTTATCAACTCACAAGTTGCTACACATAATGCTTAAAATAAAATGTCATCAAAGGACGGGAACTGTGGGCCGTTATGACTGAGTCAGGATGTTATGACGGGAATACCCTGATTCTGTCTCATGAAGAAATTTTCAAAAATAGCAACCAAATAAGGGGAGGGGGTTAACTGAGTTCGCTAGTCTACCACAGTTACTACAACAAATATCTGTTTGTTGTTTAAAATTATGTTAGTTTAGCTGACAACTTACGTCAATACCTTTTTTTACACAGGTTTTTGGTTTTGCTGTTCTTTGTAAGATCTATAGCGTTTGTGTGGTGGGAAACCGGACACCTAGCTACACATAAACACAAAATAGTAGTCTTCTGCAGTGCGCATCGACATCTATACTACAGGGTGCTTCAAAAAAATGTATACACACTTTGAACTTCCATAGAAAATTTATTTACCGTTCTACAAAGTTAAATTTCAGGAAAATAGAAGGCTAAAAGTCCAATGTAAATCAAACATAAACAACAAATGGTTAATACTGTTCAAATTGGTGACCTGCAGCATCAATACAATTCTGAGTACGAGTCACCACAGATTCTGTACATCGTATCAAAACGTCCAATGAGATTTCTCTACACACTGCTTGAATTCTCATTCCAAAGAATGTCTAGGTTACGTGGTTTACGTTTGTACACCTCATCTTTTACTGTGCCCCACAAGAAGAAATCCAGTGGTGTAAGGTCTGGAGAGCGTGCTGGAAACTCGATTGGCCCCTGCGTCCTATCCACCGGCCCGACAAATTTTGATCCAGGTAAGCTCGTACGTCCCTGTGATAGTGCGGCGGAGCACCATCTTGTTGAAAATAAAATCATCATTACCGTATAATGCACGAATGGCAGGAAATATGGAATCAGCAAGCATTGTTAGGTAATTAATACCAGTTACAGTGCCTTCAAATCGAAAGGTCCAATGAGTCCCCTTGAAGACAAACCGCACCACACATTTACACCTGGCAAATTTACAGCTTTTTCAATTGTAATGTGAGGGATTTTTCTTCACCCCAGTAAACACAATTGTGCCTATTGACAGTTCCATTAAGTTTGAATTGGGCTTCATTCCGACCAAATGATGCTACCCATAAATCCGGTTCACGTATCACCATCTCCTGAATCCATTCACAAATTGCAACCTTCTATCTGGATCGTCGTCACTTAGCTGTTGCACCAGCCTTGGAATGTAAAACACGATACTTGCCTCTCTTCAGAATGCGTAGCACGCTGCTAGCACTTACATCACTTTCACGTGCCCCTTGCCTTGAAGATTTGTTAGGAGAGCGTTGAAACAGTTCCAAGACTGCCATTTGATGACTCATCACTTGTAGCTGTTCGAGGCCGACCTGAATGACCATTATGCACATCACACACTGTTCCATGAACTTCGAACTTGTCTCGTATGCGTGTAATTGTTAATCTTGAAGGTGGTTCTGTATCATACCCTTCTCCACTGTCTTTGAACTTCATTTACATTCTCAAACTTCCAGTACCACTTAATAACCTGCTTACGTTCTTCAAAACTCAAACGTACGTCCCCCATGTTGATATTACAAATTCCAACTGATAATATAACATAGAGGGACGATTATGCTGGCACCTGGCGAAGAAATATAACACTAGCCTTGTAGAGCGGGAAAACAACAATAGTTTAAAGTGTGTATACATTTTTTTGAAGCACCCGGTATAAATAAGTTGTGTCTGTACTTGAACAGACCATACACAAACTGCCTGCGAGAGGAACAAAGCCTGCGTGACCGATACAACACTATAGAGACTCACACGCGCTTCCTCGTGATGGCGGCACAAACACACAGAGACACAGAGTTAGTTCAGCATTTATAATGGTAGTAAAGATATAAAAGATTACATGATGTGGTTTTTTTTTTTTTGTTTTTGCAAGAATCGCGTTCAGTGAACAATGCGTTTCAATTTGTGAATATTTTGTCTTAAAAATGAAAACCACCCCCGTGGCTGTGGATTGTATATTAACTGAAACCACGCAAAAATCAAGCGTTAGTTTTTCCGTAAATATAATCTACCCAAACAGGCAAACAGAATCGCTTCAATTTTTTCTCGCAGTCAAATTGTTTACGGTCTAGCATTTAGTGAAACGAAGTAGCACCAGCTCACTATAGTTAAGCATAGATTAGAATGAAAAGAAGCAAAATAATTTGTTTTCTTCATACTGACATAGCATATGGTTCATATCGCGCGAATTGTTAATGTGGCTTCACGCATTCGTTTAAGTAAGTTAGAAATATCTACACCGCGATTTAAGTTAGGACCAATATCCAACCTGAAAATTTCATACACTTTGCCGTTTGGATGAACCAGATACCAAGTTCCATCTCGTGAAGCGAGTTATATTGGCTCGGATACAGGATCTGCGCTCCAAATAACACACACAATGTATTCCCATCTCTATCCCCGTAATACGGAGAAAATCGCGTGATCCTGTTTCACGGACATACAAACACAGTGTAAAATAAAGCCCCGGGCTGTATCGCCGACAACCACTGGACGAATTCTCATGCGGTTTTGATTGCAAGGTTCGTGTATATTCTACATTTACTTAATATCCTGATGAGCTGTAATTATTGTACGGAATCAAGACAAAAAGAAATATTGTATAAATATTAGCAATAATAGTAAGCTGGACATGTTCGCTTTGATCTCATGTAAGAACATCATTTTATACTACGTAATAAAATCGTACGAGAGTTGTAACTGTACATGAAAATTCTTCGAATTACAATAACTGCGTAATGTATGCGTACTTTCGTTAGAGCACCAGTTCCTTATCGGTTTCACTATCAGGTATACCCTGTTATTCGATGAAACCAATCGTACACTTCCCTGACCCTCCTATTACATTTTGACGCTTTTTTCTCGGTTATGAACGTAAGATTCTAATCTAATTTAATTTAATTGCAATGGACGGCACGTTGAGGAAGCAATTACCATAACACCCACTTTTCCCCTTTCCTACACCCACCTACGTTTGCACTATACAAATTTGAATTTTAAGTTCTTTCAACGTTTTTGCAAATTATTCATCATTTCTCTTGGTAACTTATTCCAATACCTGACACCCTTTCCTAAAAAAGAGAATCTTCCCACACCCTTATGCCTGAAATCGAGTGCCAGCTTGTGGTCATGGTCATCTTTTCCTTTCCATACATTACTTTTAATTCTTACTCCAATATCTTTCCATGCCTGATCGCCAGTATACGTCTTGTACACTCCCATGTCCCTCTTCACCCTCCTCCTGTCTTCCAATGAATCCCATTACAGCTCTTTAATAATATCTATTCATTACATTCTGCGGTAATTTCCAGAAACAAATCTAGCAGCCCAGCCCTTCTTTGCAACTCCTCCAACTCCTGTATTTGAACCCAAAATGTTGGGTCCCATACTACACTACCATATTCAAGCAATGGTCTGACCAAATGTTTGTAACATAAAACAGGAAATTATAATTTGTGCACGGTAATTTGTTTTATCTGTAATATGACGTATCTTAAAAACTACTAAGGAGACTTTGATGACATTTCACTTTTATCTGATCACTGTTAATATTTGAGAGGTAAATCATTAGTTTTCCCAGATACCGAGAAGAAGCATAATATCAGACCAAACCCTTGACTAATGTGACCTGTTCGGCTGTGAGTACTCAGTCTCCAGTACCGATAGATGGCACTAATGTCACACAAACATACGACAAACGCGAGTCGGGAGCTTCACTCTGTATTCTGTTTATACGTCATTGAAATAGGACCACGCGATGCGTAGAGAAGAGACAACTTGGCGGGAATTGCTGTGAGCAAAATTTTTATAAGAGTGCTGTGGGTCTCAGTTATATGAAAATAACAGGTATCCGAGATGAGGACTCAGTGAACAAACTCTGTTGTAAACTTATTCCACAATAACATTAAAAATATCGATAACAAGTTACTTTAAACAGGTTTCATTGTACATTTTGAGGAATGTTTTTCAAATTGTACACGAAAGCAATACAAAAAATTTTCGTCTTGGAAAAACCGTTTTGGAAAATGGAAATATATGATTTTCTTTTATTAAAAACAAATATTTTCACTAGATAATTATCGTTCGGCTAATTTAATTCGCTGTCGAATTGTCCATAAATAATTTATAATTTTTGTCGAAAAATATTATCTTATGAATCATTAGATCGGTCGAAACTCTTGTTTATTCTTTTTTGCAAATGTAAACTCCAGAAACATTGCACAAATCTGCACTAATATTATAAATGCGAAAGTAACTGTGTCTGTCTGTTCATTACGTTTTGAAGACTAAATGACTCATCAGGTCTTGATCATAATTGACCAGGAATGCCATACGATACTTGTCTGGCATAAATAACATATTCTGTCATGAAATGTTGAAAACTAACCAAACAGTGGCAAACTGACGGTCCCTCAGGCCATGTTTCTCTATCATTCAGTTTGTGTATAATCCGTTCATAAATTAGATGCACAAACACAACTTATTCTATATAGTGTAGATGTGGAATTTATCCAATTTTAACAATAACAAAGTTCACGCGTACGAAGTTGCTGGTCAGAACTAGTCAAGGAATAAAAAGGAAATTGTAAGTAAAGTGCAGATATCTTGAGGGTCAGCTGGTTAACACGTACTACCCATCCATATTAACTAAAGGAAACCCATTACAACTATTTTCACCCCCTTTCACGATTTTTCTTTCTTATTTTTACTATATTAGTACTAATTATTAAAGCATTCGACAATTCCAATTTCTATGTTAAAGGATTCATAAGTGATGATCAGGGTTCGAATCTTCATGACGAGTCATATTTTTTCCCTGCCATCTTTTGAGCTGTAAAGCCCAATTGTATATTGACAGCACATTCCTGATTCTATTTAAATGTATCTTATTTCGCACATAAACGCCTATTAAGCCCTTTTTCCTACTTTTGATCATATTACGATAATTGTATTTTCAGGAAAAAATCTCGTAATTTTTTAATAGTTCCGGGAATGCACTAGAAGTTATAGATCAGAATAAATTAAGATAATTTTTCATAGAACTGTACTCTTATTATACTTTGTAGGAAAAAACAAAACTAATTGTCACTGTTTTTGTCGGAATACATCAGTCAAGAATTGATATTGTACATTGTTGTCACTCTCTAAATTGTTGTTCCGCCCGCCTTTTAATCTCGACAATGCAGCAGCAGCATGCCTGTGTCGAGCCGCGTCAAACAATGTCTCACTGTCGCCAATACTACAGAAAATAATCCTCAGTCAGTGTTAAATCTGCAATGAATCAGTGAGTACCGCCATGTTGAAAATATGAAAGTGTGAAGTTATAGAGTTACACAAGGGAATTTGGAGAGGAATATTTTAGTACGGACGAAAGAGTCGTTTTATGTAAAATATGTGAAATTATAGTGACTTCAATAAAAGTATTAAAAAATTAAAGTCCTAATCCCGAAGTGAGTGTACTGAAGCAAATTACGCCATCTACATGAAAGCGACACTACTAGATAAAATAAATGGTGTATATTGAGCATGTTTTAGTGTATTGCAAATTTAAATGTTTGGTGGTATTTTGTTATTTTTATTTGATTATTGTAGGCCATTTTCTTCTACAGCTGCTTTGTAAATTAGTATTTGTTGTTTAATAATACGCCATTACAACTGTTGTATATTGTTTCTATTTTCCGGACGCGTTTCGCCTCTCGTCGAGGTATCTTCAGCGTACAGTTTTGATTTTACATTTGCATTTTGAGGTGTGGTCGTTGCTCGCCTGCGACCTCAACCAGCATTTGTTTTTTACACTATTGCACTTGGTATAGTTTGCTCTCGTGACTTGACTAGCAATCAATTTTGAGGCATAGTTTTCAATGCACGACATTGTAAAATCAAAACTGTACGCTGAAGATCCCTCTGCAGAGGCGAACGCGTCCGGAAAATAAAAAGAATATCCAACAGTTGTAATGGCGTAATATTAAACAACAAATACTAATTGTTATTTTTACGTCATATTTACCCTTTTTTAAGGTCATATTTGCTGCATATTTCTCTATTTTTTAGGTCTAAAAGATAAGAACGATAACGATGAAGCTAAACAGGCGGACAAATTATTCATTCCACAGGGATTTCTTTTTGTTTTTACTAAAAGGGAAATGAAACCGGTAATATAAATACTTATCTGGCAAAACGAAATATAGTGTAGTTTACATTTTATTTATACCTTAAGTCAGAAGTTAACCACGTGGGTGAATTGCGGCCAATGAGAACTGACCGAGCGCGGGGTTCGAAGTAGCCTCCGGTCCTGTTGCGAGACATTAATCGGTGACTGAACCTTCTAACAGCTGGGCGAGCTCCCGAGCGAACGCACAGGTGCTGCCAACTCGCCGGGGATTTCATTTTTCTTTTAGAGTGGGGCTCGGAATTTGGCGACCGCCGTATTTCTGCGGCTCTATCGCTCCTACCCGCTCCGGTTCAAACGGGGGAGGAAAAAAAAAATTAAAAATGGAGAGAGAGGGCGCGAGGAAACGCAGGCAGGCCAAACCGGTGCTGCCCCTGGCGGCGGGACGCGCAGTTAATTTGGTTGCGCAGCGCGCCTGCGAGGTATGCAGCCCAGCGACGCTTGCCAGGTTGTTTACACGGCGAGCAGAGGACGGGGCGTCGGCAGCGCTACCACAACCAGACCAGCAGTAGCGACACGACAGTGCCCTAACACAAATAGAGATACACATTTAGACAGAAATATAGTTTACAGGTAAAGGCTGTAACATTGGGAAAGTAAAATTTCATGGAATTAACAAAAAGCAAACGAAAAGCAGGTGTAATAGAAGTTATTTGCTTTGATTAAAACGAAGTAAGGTCACAAAGTTCTAGGATTTGTCGTGCACAGTCAAGCAGTTGTTTGCTGGAGATGAAATTTGTGTTTGGGAGGTTGGCAACACTACTGAGGAAGGTGTCAGTTCTAGTCGGTTTCGTGCGTGCGGTGGCGGTGTGTGATGATATAGACATACAGTAGAACACCAATTATTCGAATCAGTTTGGACCAGACCCCATTCGGAGAGTCAAAAATTCTGATAATTGGATTTTTTTTTCAAAAATTGGAGAAAAAACTATTTTTAAAGAGTTTTTAATGAATTAAATGAAAAGGCAACACGTTTACATATTAAGCATAGTTACAAGGGGTGATCAAATGAAAAGGTACGAAACGACGTAAAAACGTAAAAGTTAAATATTTGCATATTCCGCCATGGGAGAACGTAGCGAGACATCTCGGGATGCGATTGGAGTCTCTGACTGGGATCGGAGGATGCACGGGCGCCCGCATGCGCAGTAGAGAGCAGAGGCTCTTATCAAAAGCGGCGTCCAAATGATGCGGCAGTCCGTATGAGGACAGGATGGCGTACAGGTGGGGGATGTGTACTGTGAGACACTCCGACGCCTACGCAGGTCCATCGAGAACAAAAGACCGGAACTGCTCACGGAGGGTGTGGTTCTGCTCCATGATAACGCGCGTCCACACGTCTCCAGAGTCACACACATGGAACTGGCCGAGTTCAAGTGGGAGACGTTGGACCATCCGCCCTACAGTCCGGACATGTCGCCCTGCGATTTCCACTGAAGAAACACCTGAAAGGGAAGCGCTTCAACTCGGACGACGTACTCGAGGACGCTGTGAAGGACTGGGTCTCGTCACGGCCACAGGAATTCTGGGAACAAGGAATCCTGCGCCTTGTTCATCAGTGAGATCGTTGTGCTCAGGCCTATGCTGTATATTTTGAATAAAGTCTACATTTGTACCCACCATGTCATTTCGTACCTTTCCATTTGATCACCCCTTGTATTTATAGACCTGATTTCAAGAGAGAAAAAATCGATATATTTTTTATAATTTACATTTTTTTTTACTATTTTTCAGTTATTTTTTTTATTTCTCATTTATAATCTTTCTTGTGATTTATACTTGCGGTTATATTATCGTTGCTTCCCCCACCACCTCCGACAATCAGTTTTATTGTATGAGTGGCTGCGTCTAGCGCAAGTCTTGCCTGATCTCAGCCACATACTTTCTACTTGATAAAGGGATAAACCAGAAATATTGTTTTTCCTTGTTTGTGTGTTGTTTTGTGTTGTTGCTGCCCTCCTCCCTTCAACTTTGGTGAGTGTTGGGTGTATTTTGTCTGTCCTCTCCATATATATATTACCTCGCGGCACTTCTTTCTTTCCATTGTTACCTCTGATAGCTTAATAACTTATTATTATTAATCTGTAAATTAATTTGCTCAGCGGGAGGAGAAAGCAGCTGTCTCGTGGTGGTTAGATGGCGCTGGATTCGCAGAGTTGGTTGACCTTGCACGAGAAATGTTTTCAGTCTCTTGGGGCCTATGTGGTATAGTGAACTCACATTGTACTAGGTGTGTACAAAAAGAAACCGAACTCCTGCTGTAATTGTTTTAATGCTCATCATACTAACTTTTACACACTGTCCCCTTCAAACTACTGTCCTTCACTATCAATACACCGTTGCCATCGATTTTTCAAGTTTTGGAACGCCTCCTGGAATGCAATTTCTCCGATGGCACGCAATTCTCTCGTCGCATTGTCTTGAATTTCTTCTACGGTCTGGAAACGACGTCCTTTCAAAGTGTTTTTCAGTTTTGGGAAGAGAAAAAAGTCTTCCGGAGCTAAGTCTGGAGAATAGGGTGGCTGAGGCACAACTGGAGTGCGATGTTCTGCCAGATAATTCGTGACACAGTTCAGGCCTTTTCCTACGCACAGCATCTCTCAATCGTGTCAGAATTTTCTGGTAGACTTCCATGTTTACCGCTTGACCGCGTGGTAAAATTCATGGTTCACAAGTCCTTTGCAATCAAAAAACACGACCATCATCACCATGATGTTCGACCGACTCATCCGAGCTTTCTTTGGTCGAGGAGATCCTTTCCCCACCCATTCTGAAGACTGCCTCTTCGTTTCCACATCGTACCCATAAACCCATGTTTCATCGCCTGTAATGATGTTCTTGAGGAAGTTTTCGTCCTCATTTGCTTTTCAAGCAACTCCTTAGAGATCCTATCTCGATTCTCCTTCTGCTCGTCCGTCAACAAGCGCGTTACAGTTTTGCACTGACACGATGCATTCCAAGTTTTTCTCTCAGGATGTGATTGCAAGAGCCTACACTTATTCCAACGTCTTCAGCAACCTCACGGACAGTCAAACGGCGATTTTCACGAATCACAGTGAACCCTCTCAACATGGTGGTCGTCTGTTGATGTGGAGGTCGACCAGATTTGGATCGTCGGTAACCGAACTCCTGCCCTCCTTAAAGCGCTTAAACCATTCATAGCACTGTGTTCGGCTCATGCAGTCATCCCCGTATGCTTGTTTAAGCATTTGAAGTGGCTCGGTAAAAGTTTTCCCAAGTTTAACACAAAATTTCACACAGACGCGTTGCTCCTCCAATTCCTTCATTCTCGCTTTCTCACAAATTCGACGAGCACTCTGCGCACTACCTCACTCAAACGGCTGTCACTCGTAAACTAATGCAGCGACCGTAGTGCGACGAGAGGCAATCTCTTGCCGAGAGATGTCACTAGTGTGCACGGAAGTCAGAGTACTTTATCTGCAGCCGTTGACGCGCTATTTAATTAGTTCGGTTTCTTTTTGTACACACCTCGTATTTTGTCATAGCCGTGTTGCCTGTGTAGGTGGTTTCATAACTGGCCATAACTTACTCTTCTGATTCGCCCTCGTATTGGAGTGTGGAAGGAAGAAATGTCCTCCATCACAAGACGACACTCGATTTCAAGCGCAATGGAGTGCGAGAATTGTGTGTCGTAGGTGAGCCGAGTCAGGGTGGGAATACTGGACCGCTCTGGAGTTTCCTTTTTTATCTTGAATAACTTGCCTTTCAGATGTGGCCGTCCTTAGTTATACTATAGAGTTATTATACAGCGTGTCCTTGAATGAAAAGATAATCCTATAATCGCACATAGCTTATATCATTTCCTACTGAATGACAAAATTTTATTTCAATAAAAGTCTCAGCATTTTCGAGACTCTGATTTCTTTCATATTTTTTCGAAACATGTGAACTTGTTCAGTTTATCCCAGGCCATTTCTACAAATTAAGACTTTCTGAATCCTGTTTCTTTTTTTTTTTAATTTACTCAAGGTTTTTTAAATTTATTTATTTATTTGAATCATCTGAAACAATGTTCGTTTTTTCTTAAAACGTTAATAAAACCTTATAAAGAATATAAAATTGTGTAATTATTTTATACTTCTTTTAAAATTATTGTTTTATGGTAAATAATTCGATAGACTTTAATTTTAATAAAGCCGAAAATACCAAACTTCCTCCTTTAGAATTACCATAAAAATAAAATTTTAAAACGAATGTTAAACAATAATACCATTTTAAAATCGGCAATAATGAAGCATTTTTTTCATGTAATTGGCATGATGTGCTTTGTACATTTTTTTTTCCTACACCACAGACTGTCAAACTCAGCCGTTTGAATAAATTTGTATACACTTTTATACTTAATATTTTTTTTTTAAAGGAAAAAAAAGAACATTGTTTTAGATGACTCAAACATCCTTGAGAAATAAAACAGGGTTCAAAAAGTCTTAATTTGTAGAAACTGTAAGACGAATACGAATAAACTGAGCAAAGTCACATATTTCGAAAAAATGTTTAAAAAAGTCAGTGTCCCGAAAATGGTGAGACTTTTACTAAAATAAAATTTCGTCGTATAGTAGGACATGATGTGACCTGTACATGCGGTTACAGGATTATCCTTCCAATCCTGGCGCACTGTCTACCAACATGGGTTGAGATTAAAATGGCTCATTAACGATAATGTACGAGTTACATGATACTTCTTCTAGGTGATCTGCTGCTTCAACATGAGGTATACAGTGACTGTACCCGCGCCGTTCAGCGTGCGGTCCAGCACTGTGTGGCAGTGACTGTACCCAAACAACAAGTAGCGCGGGGCGTGAAGCCGCATAGTTGGCAGCCCTGGCATTGCTGGGGCGCCGCCGCGAGCTCTGCGGTTTTCCACATTCCTGCAGGGGGAACCCCCTAAATCAGGTCGCCCCGCGCTTAATTAGGACAGCCCGGCCGCCGCGCACCGCATATTAACATTTTTTTCCGATGGCTGATGTTAATTTCAGAAAACTCGTCGCATTCATTACGTCCGCTGCCTAAATTAATGACAGCAGGCGTGACAATGTCGCCGACTCATCCCTCAGTGCTGGGCATAAGCCAGTGCGGCCTCGTCAGATTATCTCAATGTCGGTCCTGGCACGGGTCGCCATGTGCGATAACCTATGTATAGATCGTTTTTTTGTTTTATATGTGTACCAGTTCAATATGTTTTTTGTCACACGCTGTTCTGTTCCACGGAATCGTGTTTTAATATTTAGTTACATTGGATCTGAACAATGAAATGAAGTAGCTCAACATGTTGCTTTCTTTCATTCGCAAAAATGTCGCCGAGAGTGGTGGGTGACTGGTTAACGTTCTGCCCTCGCATTCCGGAGGACGCCGGTTCGAATCCCCATCCGGCATCCAGATTTGGGTTTTCAATGGTTTCCCCAAATCACTCCTGACGAATACTGAGATGCTTCATTCGAAAGGCCATGGCTGAATTCCTTCCCGATCCTTGTCCCCAGTCCTATCTCGACTTTAATGACCTCGACGTCGACGAGGCGTAAAGCCATAAGTCCCTAATTGCCATCAACCTAATAACTATTTTTAAATGATAGAAGGAGGTTTCATCTAAGTATCTCGCTGCTTGCCAAAAGGGATCGTTCAACTGAATATAGGAAGATACAGTCAGGTGTTGTCGAAATAACTTAGTGAGGAAGTTCTAATTGACTGCCCATTCGCCCCTATCGTAGCCACCCTATCCGTACCCGGTAATCCTACCGGGTATAGAGGGCCTACAGTTAAACTTGTAATGCGAAACGGAAGCGTTCTGGCGTAATTCGCATTACCTTGCGGTAACAATTCGTAATAATTTGTCGTGGAATGAACATACGAAAAGGTAATTGGGAAAGCAAATCGTATGCTCCGATTTCTAGGTCGTAATTTAAAACAATGAACATTGGAATTTAAATCGCGATTGCATACAAGTCACTAGTGCGTCCTCACTTAGAATATCTTTGTTCTGTATGGGGTCCCCATTAAAAGTGGTTAATAGAGGCATTGGAGAAGTTCTAAATTAGAGCCGCCGATTCGTGACAGGTATATATAGCTGGAGGTAAAGTGTAAGTACGATGTTGAAGGAGTTAAGTTGGAAAAATTTCAAACACGGAAGGCGTTGCCCTCGACAGAAGCTAATTGAAAAATTCACGACTGACGTATTTCGGAATGACAGCAAACAAATATTACTACCAGCAACATTTATATATAGGAATGACCGCGAAAATAAGGTAAGAGAAATCACGGTAAGAACAGATTCATTTCTGTAATACTCATTTTTTTCACGAGCGATTATGTAATTGAATAGGAAGGATTTACCTGGCGAGTAAACTTAAAATCCGACAGGGTTAGTTCGAGATAAATCACTCCGGCCATGCTGATCTGGGTTTTCCATGGTTTTCCCAGATCGTTCCAGGCTAATGCCGCGATGGTTCGTCAAATTAGCCCATAGGCGCCTCCTGACATATCCCTTCCAAAGTATTACACTTTCCACCTTCGGGTAGGTGCAATGCACCCTCCGCCACACACGTTTAGTGAATCGTTGAATAATAATAATGATAATAATAAGACGTGATCGCTGGGTTAAGAGTCTTTGAAAATGGCGGTCAAGAATCTGGGCCCAGCTGTACGCCTTGACCCCTGATCCACCAGACCACTCTCTCAATGTGGGACGTTGTACTGTCTCTTAATAGCACTGCTCTTTGCCTGTCGCAACGCTAAACAAAGCTCATTACTGCGTCTGACCGCTTCACATATTCTCCCTCAAGCTGTCATGCCTAGGGACACGGTATCGATGAAACTATCGATACTGTAATCGTGAGTAGAGTCAGAAAGAAAAAGTATTTATTTATTCGTACACACTAAGATAGGGTCTATTGAAAAAAGTATCGATATCTCGAAGTATCGAAAGAAAAGTATCGATAATTTGATTTTTCAAATCATGCAGTGGGATTGATATCTTCTTATATTTAATTTTTTGTACTGAGGTTAGAGCCTTACACCTGCGCGTTAATTTCAAATTTTATCCCTTTTTTATTTATTTTTTTAGCTGAAATGGCCAGTATTTTTTATGATGAATTTTGCAGCAAAAAATTATGTTATTTTTTGTATTCCTAATATATAATAAAATGAATTCTAAATTAAATTAATTAAAACAAGGTTAAACTTAGTTAGTCTCAATCTTTTTTTTTTTTTTTTCGTTTCAGCCATCTGTGCTGTGTTGCTCTTCTGAGTTTCCTTCCTCTGTAGCCAGTAACCATCTCATTCTCTGGCTCACTATTGCTTTTTAATCCTCTGAGAATACCCTCCTTTTCCTGATTGGTTTTTCCTTATCAGATCCTTTACCTCCGCAATTTTTCCTCTGAATAATTCCCTGTCTTGGATGTCTTCCTGCTGATCCCACATCTTTTCAGATCCTGATGGACCTCCTTCACCCATGGAACTTGAGTCTTCCTGTTCTCTTGAAACTTGAGTATTTTCTTTGCCATTCTGGTTCCATTCTCTCGATGTGTCCATGGAAAGCTAATCTCCTGTTTCTTAATTCCGTTTGAGACCTTTTCAAACGTGTCTTATAATTCTTTGTTCGATCTCAAACAGGAATTAAATTTGCTTCATGTCACTTTTTTGGTCCCAATATTTTCCTTAGACGCTTTCTTTTTTTCTTTTCTGTTTCTGTCAACCTCTTTCTCGCTAGTGTTTCTGCTGCATATGAACATTCTGGCTTCACTATCGTATTACAGTGCTTGTATTTCGCATGATGGTGAGGTAATTTCGATTTGTATGTCTTTTGAAAAATCCTGAAAGCAGTTTCCTTCATTTTCGTCCTATCTAGTACTGCAAATTTTTAATTAACCTTGGGAAACAAAATTCCGTCAAGGTATTTGAACTTCTGTGATCTTTTAATATCATCATGTTTATTGTTGATTGTCCATATCTGGTATTTAACGTCTATGTTCATGTATTCCGTTTTCTCAAACGATATTTGTATTCATGCTTTCTCAGCTGTTTCCTTCAATGCTTCTATGTGTTTGATTGCAGTCTCCATATCTCTTGGAAAGAAAACAATATCGTCAGCAAAAGCGAAACTTTCAACTGTCAAGCCATTTTTCTGGCGTCTATGTCTAATTCCGTTTCAGAAGTTTGATTGACACATCAGTTTTTTATTTTAGTTATAAATCAAATCAACAGGAAATTCCATGACTCATTAAACTGTGGAAATAAATAGCTAAAATGTATAGGCCTACTAATCTTTGTTTGTCCACTCTTCCACCGTTCAGTCACTTAAAAACAATAATTTAACTAATGGTTTCGGTGATAATTTGTTTCTTGCCTTTGACATTGTACTGTCTGCCTTGTACGACTAACGTTGCTGAAAGTATACACAAGTGAGCTTCCATATGTTCCCATTGCTCCAAAGGATCAGTCGACAATAGCAACACCGGTGTTGCCAAATGGAGCTCATTTCATTTCATTTTCATTAGCCTTAGTAGTCTGTAAAGAGGATGTAACGCCACAGTGGGAACTAAATGAATATCTGTAAGCTTCTGAGTGTGATATCGCAGGGGCGATGAACAATATCGCAGAAGTTGAGGGCAAGAGTCTCGATTGTTGTATCGGAAGTTCTGAAACAACTCGCAGTTTATATGTTTCCGGAATAAAATATTACCGTCGCTCACTTTCAGATGCTTCTGGTCTGTGCAGTTACCAAAAAATAAAGCTTGGCTCTTGTTCTCGTGAGTTTACCTGTGTCTACCTGGAAAGCATCAAGTAATTAACAACATACAAGGCTCTTTCTCTTCGATCGTGGTCACTTCAAACGTTCTCTGAAATATATAAAAGGTTTGAAGGGAATCTCAAAACTACTAAATCATAGATTAAATAATTTTCACTTAAGTCTTTAATGCACAGCTTTTCTTTAAATTTTGTTAGACCCGCCGACCGGTATATTATTTAAATGTCTATCAGAAGATTCCTTACACAACAGATTTTTACACCTGGTAAATAATTTACCCTTCTCCAGAAAAAAAAAAGAAAAAAAAAACAAACAAACACCAGGAGACAGTTTTCCTACGACCGCACATAATCCGTTGAATTTCTTAATAATTTTTGCTAACAATCCCTAACCATTTCTTTCAATATCACACAAATTGCGCAACATTGGAAATTTACGATTTCAAATTACTAAGGTACCTATCAATTTGTTGCACACTCGTTGCAGAATTATAACTTATAAAATCAATACTTGATGGCTGATTCACAACTTCTAACCTGGAACAGAATTAAAACAGCAGAATAGACGTGGCAATTTTTAAATAATTGCGCAGCCGCTAAGTGTCGACTAATAATTAATTTCGTTGGTATTATTATTGTTTCCATATCCTGACACACTTGTGTAAACTTAGCTCTTGCTAGTTTCGACGAAAATACCTCATTTGAGTGATTATACTAATATCCTCACTTTCGATGAATAACAACACTAAAATACCAGACAACTTACTTACTCTCCGAACAAGACAAAAGACCAACGGTTACCGCAAATAAATAGAAACAGAGGCTAATCTCACTCACTGCCACAAAAATTAAAACTTTGCTCTGGACCGAAGGTGCGACTCTGACGAAAGCCGCGCTTGGTGGCGACTCGTCCTTTTATACTGACGCTTCTTTTTGAAGTAACGCTTACCCAGTCGCCAGAATTGTGTCGCAATGCTTGCCGCTACGCGTGGATCCTAATATTACACCACGATCGCAATTCATAATTTTTATAATGAAACCCATACTAATGTCATAAAATACACTTTGCAAAGCCCTAGAACCATCGCAGAGTCTGTCGCGCACGGGTCGGACGTGTCAATATGGCACCGCTGGTGCACGAGTTTAATGTGAATTGTAATCCGCCAGCATCGTCGCGTAATGACCAAGACGTTTAATGGAAACAGTGTGGAGAGAGAGGACATAGAGCCAGGACTGAATCGCGAGTGAACATAACTTCCGATTGGCGGCGTTGTTAGATCACCCTTCAGTGTTGAAGTGTATAGCTTGTACTGCCTCTTTTAAGAATTAATTATTTTATCAAAAAAATTTATTATGAACTAGCGGAGTTCCCCGGTATAGTTGGCGTAGATTTAACCGTTCCCTATTTTTATTCCGGCAAAACATTAGTACAAAGTTTTATAAAATACGCGCCAACTTTTTCGGAATTAAAGCAAACTTACATTCACCCGCCCCCTACCAAGAAACTGTTGGGCTGAAGTTTATTTGCACGTATACTATTTTCATTCGTCCCAAAAGATTCATGTATATCAAGCTTCGGTAATTTGATTAAGAAATTTCATTACTACGTTACTGAACAACCCTAGATTATATTAAAAACTCACATTTGATTCAATTGCGAAGTGAATGGATATACTTGTAGCTCGAAACGACAGATCCTTTAACTCTGCAGATAAAATATCAAAAGTGAATCCGGAATAATATTATCGTAAACAGAAGACTAATGCTGAAGGCCAGAGATATTGTCCAGAGATCGTGCTTAAAGAAAATCTCTGTTGTTTTTACGGCTATCTATGTCGTTTAAAAATTGATATCCCGAATTGAAGGAAAGAATACTTCAAGCTATGGCTCTTAAAAATTGAATATATCAAATTAAAAGAAAGAATACTTAAAGTTTTGTTTAGTGTGCAAAATAGTTATTACTATAAGTTATCTTATTGCTTTAATTAAATGCTATGGTCAGAGACATTGTGTTGTGTGTTTAGTGCGGAGTATGCGGCATCTAGTGATTCCTCCTGTGGAATTTCTCACAATAGATTCAGAATGTCTTTTAATGCTCCTACATTATTTAACGTTGAAACATAGGACATCCCAGACAAGTGAATTAAGATTATAAGCTTTACAACGGTTAAAACCCCATCGAAATCTGCCCCGTAGATTCCGAAATTTTATAAAACAAACATTTCCGGTTTTCGTTTTATAGATATAGATGAAAGTTCTGAGAAGGGTAATTGGGATGTACTTTATATGTTGGCAACACCATTTCCCATGCGTTTGACATTAACGTTTATTGCAAATTTACTTTTCAATTACAATTAAACAATCAATTTGTAACACAATATGTTCATTATCTTGTGATATGTCCGTTCACTATGCTCAGCGGGGTGATGAGAGTCTCCAGGGCGACACTGGGTTTATCAATACGACAATTCTTTGCAGTTACCATTTTGCAGAAGGCGCCAAGTCTGCTGCCCACAGTAGTCCCAGGAGGTGATCCATCTGCTGGCCGTCGGACAGCGTCATCCACTCCGATGACGACATAAGAGCACCACCACGGACCGTGCTAGCATTAGTCGCCACGCATCATGTTCTCTCCATCCGCTGGCGACGCACTCAACACATGCTGGCAATCTACCGTAATCTCTCCCTTCAACCTAACGGCACCTGCTACCTGCCTCAAGGTCGCATACCACAGCAGCCGTCGCCTTTTGTTTGCACTGTCTGCCTGTGAGAGCTAGGAGACCAGCATATCGCAAATATTTCCGTGTAGTGTGGAGATACAGAACTGTGTTTTAATGACTGTTCATGTTAATTTTTTACTGGGGCTATGACTCACTTTCATCAACCCTATCAATTTTGTTGAAGAAGTTTTAAAGTTGTCTGGTGGCTAGCGCTGGCGAATGTATGATATACTTAATAAAACTTTTGTAATCCATGAGTAATTATATGTGTGTGTCGACTTTCATCTACACAGTGTTTCTCAAAGTGGAGTACGCGAACCCAAGGGCAGGTATGGCGAACCTCTATAGCCCTACGTACCATTATTTTCCAAAGAAATGTTGAATGAAGCCATGAGGTGCCATCAAATAATCATGACATAGTAATTAATTTTAAAAGAAGTAAAATGAGACTAGTGCAACTCCTGTTGTTGCAAATCAGACGCCAAGTGACTTATATATAGGTTCATGTACCTTAAATTAGGTCCATACTTTGCTACGTTTAGCAGAATGCAAACTAGAGTCATCTAACAAACGGTTTTGGAAGCGAGTCTTTAATATTATTCTGGTTCGCTTGTTTGACAAGCAGATTTTGTGATTTGTTTCATAGTACCGTTTTACAGATGATGATCTACACACTGTTCCAGAACATACAAGACACACCGCTGCTTTATCACCTTTATTAATTATGCCATAATTCTCAGTCCACCAAGGTTGAAATTCTCTGTTATAAATATCTTCCACTTTTTTTTAACCAAATGTTGAATAGTTGTACATACTAGTTAGCTAAACAAGCTGCTGTGTTATCGAAATTAGTTTTAGAAAAAAAGGTCTACGCGTAATTGGTGAAAGCAGTCAACAAAAGCAAACTAGTGAATGAGTTAGCTCAGCGCCCCTCTTGCTGCGCTTTCTCACTCAGTCCGTTAGGTCAGAAATTCGATCGAAATCTACGTCTCTGCGCATCTGCAGTTGTCCTAGCACCCGTAGTATCGTTCACGATGTACTTTGTTAGTGTGATCCTAAGTAATGCTGACTAGGTAGCTATATAATTAATGTCGTGCCCAAACTACTTGGCCGCGTGCCACCATCGGCACGCGTGTCATTGGTTCGCCATCCCTGCCCTAGGGGTTCACCAGTTGATCGTAGGGGGTTCGGGACAAGATTTACGAAATGGCGGACAGGCTTCTCAAGCATACGAGGAGCAGTCAAAAAGTTCCCGGAATTCTGTCGCATTTGGCATTTGTGATGCAATTGTTATGAGTTTGACAGGTCTGAACACGTCATAGCAGGCAGTGTGACTGCAGTGTAGCTGAAGGTAGGCCGGCCTCGGTAGCGTAGGAGCTAGAGCACTAGCTCCACATGCCGAAGGTCGCCGGTTCGAATCCGGCCGCGGGCATCGATGTTGAAGTGTTGTGTGTCTGTGTGAATGTCCTGTCCATCCTGTGGTGTCTATACATAGGAAGCATAAACGCACGGGATAAACTAAAAAATTCACATGAAGAGATCATAAACACATTGAGCTGGCTGAATGGCTTAGTCGCCGAAAGCCATTAAAAAAAAAAAAAAAAAAAGCTGAAGGTAGGCTGGTGTGGTAATTAGTTGCGAGATGTCGCGAGCAAAGGGCGAACATCAAGTTCATGTGCAGATTACAGAAATCTGCTTCAGGGACTTTGTCAGCCTTACAAACAGTTTACGATGACGATTCGTCAAAGAAAACAGCCGTTTGCGAGTGGTTTTCAAGATTTAATGGTGGACAGCATTCGCTGGAAGACGAGAGTCGCAGTGGGAGACCTTCAACCTCCAGAAACGAAGCAATGGTCGAGCAAGTGAAACAGTTAATCATATCGGACCGAAGAATGACCATCGACGACTTGGCGGATCTCTCATGGACGAGCTACGGCTGTACTGTACTTCGGAAGATACTAAATCAGGATTTTCATCGTTGTTTATAGTGGTGGCAGCAGCGGTGGAGCAAGTGCGTGTGTTCAGAAGGGACCTACTTTGAAGGAGATTAAGTAAATGTGTACTTATGTTCTGTTAATAAAGACTTACAATGAAATTCCGGGAACTTTTTGACTGCCCCTCGTTTATCATGCACTATGGTGAGATTAGAATATATGAAGCAGATAATTGAGGACGTGGGTTGTAGGGGATATGTAGAGATGAAGAGGTTAGCACAAGATAGAAGGGATGGAGGATTGCATCAAACCAGTCAAAAGACTGATGACAGCAAAAAAAAAAAAAAAATGGTGAATATGTCGCATTGTTGCCAGTAGTGGAGCAAAAAAAAAAAAAAAAAAAGTCGCAGAGTTTTGTTAAGGCGGTTCACCATTTCCTGGGAAATTTTATAGTGGTACGTGGAACTAATAGTTTGAGAAACACTAGTACAGTAAATACAACCTTTTCTTAGGCATAGACCTCTGGACTGGTGTCAATAGAATCTACAAACGTGTAAAGGCTGGGACAGCTATAGTAGTAGTAGCAGGTAACAGCATATAAACATTAATTTTAAATTAAGACCCACAACCACATAAGTGAGTTACAACGAGCTTCATGTTCTACTTTTGCTTCTTTGTTTCCTATGTGATAAGGTCTTGTAAAGACTCAAAAAATAATACGCAAATGTTGTGTTAACAGAAGAATCACTAGGATCTAGCAAGCAGGACACTCCGATTAAAAGATTTCTTGAGTGCGTTCGAATCCGTTCCTGACGGACATTTCATACAAACCAAGCAAGCGACAAGATTGATAACCAAACATAATTTAACCTAACCACTAAGTGTTAGAGTCTAGATAACGTATTCAGAGTCTGTAGGAACGTTATTATTTCCATCATCACATTCCAACAGTGGTGAATTTTAGAGTAGTCACCCATGAATTGCAAAACATCTGTACACAATGAACCTAGAAGCAATAAGAAACGTTGTCGGTAAGCGGTACCAAACAAGCCACAGACAGTCCACATATATTATGCCCGGACGCATCTAATAAAACAAAGAGAAATGACATCCATGGTCGAGATGTCTAAACCTAATATCTCTGGAATAGTACTGTCCTCTTTGTTTTTGTTGACAACCAAACATTTCGGTCACATGTAAAACGAAATTTGCAGCAGAAGATATCAAGAGGCTTTGGGGCGAAACGTTGCCACTATCAAAGATCATCCAAATAATGGAGGAAGATACGAGTCTATAGGTAAAGGTCACGGGTTGAATGTGGCAGCTGCCTCATCGCGTAGGATTTACAGAGGTAGAGCTCCGCACTCCCATTACAACCGTGGCACTAGAATGGATTTACCGGGTAGCGCCACGCTCCGGGCATAGATGCGAGTCTACAGTTGCCAAAACAGAAGTTTAATAACAATTGACTTGTTGACACGGTTGATTCCCTGAAGTATCTGGGCGTAATAGTGCAAAGCAGCATGAAATGGGACTTGGACATAACTTCCGTCGCAGCAAAAACTAATTCTAGATTACGATTCATAGGTCGTATTTTGGGGAATTGTAATGCACATAGAAAAGAAATAGCGTACAAAACACTAGTGCGTCCGCATCTGGATTCCTGTTGTAGAGTTTGGGTTCCGTATCGCAAGGGACTGATTGACGCGTTGGAGAAAGTACAGAGGAGAGCCGCTCGATTCGTGACTGCTCGTTCCAATCGTTACGAAAGTGTCACAGAGTCGATACATTGGGCTGGGATTGTTTGGAAGACCGACGACGTCGTTGTAGTTTGAATTTATTCGATAACATGCGAAATCCTTTAATTTACGAGAGCAATTAAATACTTTTTCCGCCAACGTATTTAGGTCGCAACGACAGGAGCGATAAGATTCGAGAAATAAGATGCCGTACTGATGCTTTTATGTATGCTTTCTCTCCTCGTGTTGTTTGGGATTGGAATGCACAGAATTCGGATTGCCACCCTCAATGTTTGTGAATTGCAGAGTAAGGATTCTCCCTAGAGCTCTGCAGACGCTGGTTCCTGCACGGAGGTGGGAGGTCAGGTCACGGAGGTCACATTGAATTAATATTAAACCGCGATTTGGGAGAAGCGACCGCAAAGCGCACACCAGACAGCTGCCAGGTCACGGCTTAATGTGACGTCGAAGGCAAACACATCGACCAGCGCGGTGACCGCCATGAAAACTTGATGGCGGCCACAGCGAAGAAATCGACTCCCGCGATCGATAAGGACGAGAAAACCGCGGCGACCACGTGACTACTTCCTGCTGCCACAGTCTATGAGGCAAAAAACCAAAACTCCTCGACTCGAATAGCTCCCTGTTTTTTTTTTTAACGCATGGTTTTACACCTCGTCGACGTCGAGATAATTAGAGGAGGGATGGGACTGGGAACAAGGAACTGGAAGAACACGGCCATGGTCTTTTTGAAGGAAGCAGCCCGACATTCACCTGGAATGATTTGGCAAAACCATAGAAAAACAAAATCTGGATTCCCGGACGGGGATTCGAACCCGCTTCTTCCCCAATCCAAGGCCAGAGCGTTAACCGCTCACCCACCACGCTCATTAGTACCCTGCTGATGTAACAGTTAGCCGAGACGTGCTGTTTGCCTTAACTTCGTAATGAACACGTGTTCCAATCAATGGCAAAAGACTTAGCAACTTCAGATATGCTGACGAAATTGCACTAGTGACTAATGAACTCGATGAACTCCAAACCTAGGTTACCGACCTCGCCTCCGAGTGTAAAGCAGTTGGCGTAACAGCGAATCTTAAAAAAAAAAAAAAATATTATGTTTAAGAAATGGGTCATAGAAGTGAATGTACAACTAGATAATAAACCTTTAGGAAACGTCAGTGAGTACATTTATCTTGGCCAGCTTGTAAATATGAGAGGTGACGGAAGACCCGAAATGTTATGTATTAAATCTAAAATCCCCACAAATCTAAAGCAAATAGTCTATGACCAGTGCATTCTTCCTGTTCTAACATACGACTGTGAGACCTGGAGTCTAAATGAATTTACAAAAGGTAAACTAAGGACTGCCCAAAGTGTTATGGAAAGGTCAATGCTAGGCTTAAATAGAAAAGGCAAACAAAGAGCAATAAGCATTAGGTCAGTTACAAAGGTCACAGACATCTTAGAGAAGACAGCATCCTTGAAGTGGCAATGGGCCGGCCATATTGCGCGGAGAAAAGACCAAAGATAGACAAGAGACCAGGTGATCACCACCGACCAGAGGAAGACCACCAGACCATGGGACGAGGACACACGCAGGGTTGTCGGAGTCAACTGGCAGAGGATCACCCAAGATCGTGCGACCAGGAGGAAACTGCTCAAGTTATACCTGAGCAGTAAAAGATTGAACTGGCTGGTGATGATGATCACATTTTCCAAGTTATTCATCACTTCACTTCGTAATTTGTTCCAATACCTGACACCCTTATCAACAAACAAAAAATTTCCCACTCCCTTATGCGTGAAATCAAGTGCCAGTTTGTGGTCATGGTCGTCTTTCCCCTTCCATGTAATATTCCTAATTCTTCGACCAATATCCCTTCAAGCCCCGATACCAATATATGCCCTGTACATTCCCAGCACTCTCTCCACCTTCGTCTTGTCTTCCAATGAATTCCGATCCAGCTCCTTTATCATACAAGCTACTCACTGGGTCCTTCTATAATTTCCACAAACAAAACTAGCTTCTCTTCTTTGCACTCTCTCCAATTCCTGTATTTGATAACCAAAATGTGGGAACCAAACTACACCATGATATTCAACCAATGGCCTGACTAAAATTTTGTAACCCAACTCCCTAACTTCTTTGGTGCATCCTCTCATTACCATCTACCGAGTGTAGTGGGCAAACAGTTTTTGTAGTTCTGGCCTCGCATTCGGGAGGACGCGGGTTCGAAATCCCGTCCGAGCATCCAGATTTGGGTTTTCCAACGTTTGCCCAAATCATTCTAGGAGAATGCCGGGATGCTTTCTTCAAAAGGCCATGGCCGGATTCCTTTCCGTTCCTGGTCCCCAGTCCCATACAGCCTCTAATGACCTCAACGTCGACGAGACGCAAAGCAATATATATATATATCCACTACCCTGAACTGGCCCACTAATCATTACTAATAAAAGGCTAATCTTGGTAATAGTGTCATCGTTGCCGCAACGCCGAGGTCTTGCTCAGGCCTTCATTGCCGAATTAAATGCGACCACAGATGTTACTAATATAGTGATGATAAGCGCATTACTGAGTGTCAATTTAAATTGGCTAACCAACTACGAAGAAATAAATGCGAGAACACTGAAAGAGAATTAATTATTCATTATTACTTGCTTTTTGTTTATTTGTATTCGTTTGGTTTTCATTATATCTATAATGGCTGTTACAGGAACATCCGATCACTTTTGATATAGTAATTCAGTTAATACGTTAATTCGCTTAAGATGAAAACTTTCATGTTAGAACAGGAATTTTAGTATTTGTCTTTACAGGCGAGTGACTCAGTAATTTAAACCGAGCGTGGTGGATGAACAAGTTCAGACTAAGGATTGCAATCCCGCAGTGTTTTCAATCCCGCGGGATCCGTGCGGGATTGGTACAAACAGTTTTTTAACGCATATATTTAAAACATAGTTACTTAAAACGTTAATAAATTAAATAATAATTAAATTAATAAATAATTTTTAATGTTAAATGATAAAAATTAACAGTTAACAATATTTTGATTGGCAAAATGGCATTAAAACTTTTTAGCTTGTCTTTTAAGTGTATTTCGAGGTTTTACATTTTTGTTTTTTAATCTAAACCAATTTTTAAATAAATAATAAAAATGGAAAATATTGAGTCTTAGGTCATATTATGTGCCTTACAATACATCACAAATTTTTATAAATATGGTTTGCTTAATGGCCAAGTTACTAGATTTTTTTAAATTGTAAATAAACGTTCCACAACCTCGAGAAAAGCATTCCATTTAACAAAAGTGAAGTGAATATACTCTGTAAAGTGTAGACTTGGCTCAGAACAAGATCTCATAACTTTTTGTCACTGCACAAGCACGAGACTTGGCCATTTTTGCGTGGTTCTTTATTATATCTTCTGATTCCTTGTTTGATATTACAGTTGATTTAATGTTATTAAAACAAACTACTCACCAACACGTAGGTAAACTGTCAAGTATTTCAGATTTACTTATGTGGAGTAACGACGTTTTTAGAGTGGAAATTATTATTTATTAGTAAGAAAGGAGACTTTCTCGGCGAATGATTGCAGTGAAGTCCTCATAGGTTGTATATCCGGATTTCATTTGCAAACACACGAAGTTACACACGTGAGGAAGACGGCGGAGACAGCCGTCGAAGTATGGTGTTCCTACAACACAATTCGTCGATACACCCGTGAAAATTTCAATATAACTTTTTTTACCTTTAGTCGAAATAATAACAAGGAGAAGAGGGATTAATCGAAAGCCTGAGCGGCACATGTATGCAGGTGGCTTTCGTCAAAGAAGCGCATAGAGGCAGCGGCCAAAACAATAAGTCAAAGGATATACAATTTCCTTTCGATAGCTGTTAAATAAATAAGTACGCGATCGTTAAAATTACGATAACATTAGTTTCATATCAACGAATAATCAAATTTTCAGCCGCAAATTAGGAAATTGTCACAATTACTTTATCTGCAAATACAGAAAATGGGAATAATGAAACCGTCAATAAAAAGCTGTAACCGTGTAGTTCAGATAACGTGTGCAGCACTTAAAATAATTATATAGTTAGAAAATCGTACTAAATACGCACCATAACTCAAATTACAGAAATGTGTACTCGAAACAAACTTAAGTTTTGATGAATACGTAAAAGTGTATTTATTTGCTTACGAATGATGAAGGTTGACAAAAAAAACGCTTGTTGACATGAGTCAAATGCCACCTGCAAGGGTACAGGCAAACAGTGCAATACATCCGATAGAGACCGAATGGGTCAGCGAGTCACGCAGAGTGACTCGCGTTTCCGCCGGATTGTGCGGATTACGGATCCGCTTAATTTTGTGCGGGATCCGCCAGACTGTCTAATGATGCGGGATCTCGCGGAATTGCGGGATCCCGCTTTGCTGAATTGCAATCCCTAGTTCAGACCTCTCGCTCGGGAGGACGTGAGTTCGATCCCCGTCCGGCCATCCGTATTTGGCTTTTCAATGGTTTCCACAAATTTCTCCAGGCGAATTCTGGAATGCTTCCTTCAATAAAATAATTGTTTAAAAAAACTTAAAAACCGCCTTCAAAAAAGAGCACTAAAATTTTAAAATAACTTTATACCTTGCTTAGAAGAAAGTAAATCTAAATGGGCAATATTTTACATTACTGTTATTGAAATTTTTACAGTAATTAGTTATTTTCGGAGTCGGTGCCAGCTGTCAGATCGCGCAGATCGAATTACTAAACTTTATTTGGTGTTTGACGCGAACCGAGAGTACGAGCAAAAATTCCAAATATTTTACAGCATGTCTTGAGGAAGATAGTTTTATTGCGGGAGACAGTTTAGGGAAACAAATTAACGGTATATTTTCTGTGGCTCAGCCTCGTTGCTCATCCAGGCATATCTCTGGCGCTACAGTGTCTGCATCATGCAGTAAACACTTTATAGTTAGTATAATATCGGTGTATTATCTATATGTTTCAGCTGTGTTGAAAAATCTTTCTAGAATTAATTGTAGGTAAGTAGCAACATAATTTTTTATGTATTAATGTTATTTATTATTGTTTTTTCTTTTCTTTTTCTTGCTTTGGCTGGCACCAACTCCAAAAATAACTAATTAATGTAAACATTTCAATAACAGTAATGTAAAATATTGTCCCGTTAAATTTACTTTCTTCTAAGCAAGGTATAAAGTTATTTTAAAATTTTTAGTGCTCTGTTTTTGAAGGCGGTTTTTATGTTTTTTAAACAATTATTTTATTTTTAAATTTTTATTGGTATTATAGTTAATTTGTGTTTAAATATGCCGCAGCAGTTCTCATTTTGCGAACTTTCTGGTAGCTCAGTGGTTAAAGCGAATGCTTTAAAAAAATCTGTCTTTACAACAACTCTCAGAATGGGGTGAATTGGATGCTTTATTAAGGAATGTCAGTTTACATTTTGGTCCAGACAGTGTTTCGATCTAATCATAACATCTGTTAAAGCTGCTGCTTGATAATCGAAACATGTAACATCTGGACATTAATACATACCACATACACAAATCTGTCTCTGGAATATATCTGTTCGTTTCGGCATCACACAGAAAATATAGATTTTTAATTGGTTTTCACAACGTAAAATCTTGGGGTCCAAGTTGAGACATTAGGACACATACATTTTATAAATATTCTGCAATGACTTAAAAATAGCTTAATTTATTTTGATGTTACTTAAAACTGTGGATTTTGTAAAGAACATTGGAAATTATAAACGATAGGGGTAAAGGAGAAGAGGGATTGAGCTTTTGTATACCAAATGTAGACTGTCTTTTCTGATTCATTTAAAGTATACGTTTGTAAATTTCTATTGATATCATATAAAATTTTTAGGTATGTATAAAAAAAATAACTAAGGGGTGTGGAAGTAAAGAGTAGTTTGGTTTTTGTTACGGCAATTTGGACAGTATTTTTCTCTTTGTTTTAAGTATACATGTGCAAAGTTCCATCGAAACCAGATAAAAACTGTAGCTTTGTATAAAGAATATTTACAAAAATTAAATAGGGTAAGGGAGTGAGCTGTTGGGTTTTGTTCTTAAGTATACATTTGCAGTGTTCCATCGAAATCTGATAAAAATGGTAGGTATCTATCAAGAACATTGGCAATTAGGAGGGGTGGGGGTAGAAGGGAAGAGGGGTTGGGCTTCTGCAACCTAATTTAAACAGAATTGTTATGTATTTTTTAAAATATATGTGTGCAAATTTTCTTCAGAATCAGATAGAAACAGTGCTTTGTGTAGATTAAAGGGGTGGAAAGAGGGAGAGAGATTTGGCTTCTCTAAACCAAATTCATACAGTATTTTTCTCTTTGTTTTGAAGTATACATGTGTATACTTCCTTCAAAATCAGATTGAAACGGTAGCTTCATATAATGAACATTGACAGTAATTAAAGGGGTAGAAAGGGGAATAGGGTTTGTGTTTTTGTCAAAGTAATGTGAATAGTATATTTCTGTTTCTATTTGCTTTAAAGTATACACATACGAAGTTCCACCGAAATCGGATTAAAATGTGGGTTTGTACAAACATTAATTGATGAAAAAGGGGAGCTAGGGTAGTTTTTTTTAGTTTTTGGTCAGAAATCTTCTCCATAAAAAAATACATATATGTGCCAACTTTCATAAAGATCGGTCAAATGGTGTCAACTATAGCTTTTCAAAAAGAAAATTGACATACGTCAAGGGGCGGAAATGGGGAAAAGGGTTCAGTTTTTGCAAACCAAAAGCTAACATTATTTTTCTCTTTGTTTTACAGTAAAAGTTAGCTAAGTTGTATCTAAACTGGATGAAAACTGTGGGTTTGTATAAAAATTAAACGGTTTAATGGGGAGTGGGGGTGGTTTTTTTAAATTTTTGGTCAGAAACCTTCCTAGTGAAAAAATACATATAAGCGCCAACTTTCATGGTAATAGGTCAAACGGTGGCGACTGTAGCTTTTTCTAAAAAAAATTGACAAAAATTAGGGGGTTGGTAGGAGGGAGAGGGGTTGAGCTTTGGCAGACCAAATGATGAAAAGATTTTTCTGTTTGTTTTAAAGTATACATTGGAAATATTCAAATAAAATCAGATATGAATCATAGGTTTCTATAAAATTAAGGGCCATAAAGGGGGAGATGGGGTGGCTTTTTTATATTTTGGTTAGAAACATAGTCCATGAAATATTATATGTATATGACAACTTTAATGGAGATCAATTAAATGATGTCGACTACAGTTTCGTATAAATAACATTGGCAAAAATTAAGGGGTGGATAGGGTGAGAGGGGTTCAGTTTTTTCAAATCAAATGTTGACAGCATTTTTCTCTTTATGTTTGATTATACATGTCCAAAGTTCCAACAAAATCGGATAAAAAGTGTGGGCTGGTATAAAAGTTAAGGGCTGAAAAGGGGTAGAAGGGGTGGTTTCTCAATGAAATTCATATGGGACCACTTTGGAGGTATACTCTACCCACTATAAAAATTTCATTTAAATCGTTTCAAAATTGGCGAAGATATCGCTGAACATACATCCAAAAAAAAATCAGACGAATTGAGAACCTCCTCCTTTTTTGAAGTCGGTTAAAAATGGCTGTGGCATAATTTCTTCCCCGCCTCTAATGAACTCAAAGTCGACGAGGCCACCAAAAAAAAAAAAAAAAATAGTAATAATAATAATAATTGTATGTCATTGGAGACTGTCGACAGAAGTGAAAACTTGTTTTTTTTTTATTTGCTTAACGTCTCTTAACAGCGAGTCTTTAGAGACGGGAAAGGATGGGGAGGGGGCGGGGGGTAAGGAATGGGAAGGAATTCGGCCATGGCCTTTTGAAGGAAGCATCCCGGCATTTGCCTGGAGTGATTTGGGAAACCATAGAAAACCCAAATCTGGATGCCCGGACGGGGATTCGAACCGCCGTCCTCCCGAATGCGAGGCCAGAACGCTAACCGTTACACCACCACGCTCGGTAAGTGAAAAGTTAAAAGTGTGACTATCATACGTGCATCACGTCATACTGATTACTACAGTTGTACTAAATAATAATAATTCCTTCTGGTCGTAATGACCTGGTGACAGGTTTTGTATTGGCTGCAAATTTCGACCCTATCGTAGCATATTTATAGTAACGCTAAGTCATCTGCGAATCCCAAACAATCTAGGTTTATTTGATGCTTCTACTGTAGGTGCCAATTTTTATGTTTTTATCATTTTCCTTGTACCACTCTCTCATCACGTATTCAAGGGCGCAGTTGACGACCAGTGGTGAAAGAGCATCACCCTCTCTTAGCCCTCCTATATACAATACTATTAGATTAAATATAAAAATAGGATCGGATGCAATAGGAGAAGTAAGTGAATTCTGTTACTTGGGAAGCAAAATTACAACCGATGGATGAAGCGAGAACGATGTTAAAAGCAGAATAGCACTAGCAAAAAGAGCCTTCATGAGAAAAGAGAAATCTTTGAGTTTAAAACATTGATCTAGGAATTAGAAAGAACTTTTTAAAACTCTATGTGTGGAGCACAGCAATTTATGGTAGCGAAACGTGGACTTTAGGAATACCTGAAAGAAAGAAAATTGAAGCTTTTGAAATGTGGTGTTACAGAAGAATGCTGAAAATTAAGTGGACAGACAAAGTAAGAAATGGACGAGTTTTGGAAATGATGGGCGAGAAAAGAAGTTTGTGGAAGAAGCTTACGGAAAGAAGAGACAGGCTGGTAGGTCATATTTTGAGACATTCTGGATTGGTTAATTTGTTAGTGGAGGGAACAGTCGAAGGTAAGAACTGTAGAGGAAGATAGAGATTACAATATATGAAGCAGATAATTGGAGGACATAGGTTGTAAGGGGTATGTTGAGATGAAGAGGTTAGCACAGGATAGGAAGGAATGGAGGATTGCATCAAACCAGTCGAAAGACTGACGACAGCAAAAAAAAAAAAAAAAAAAAAAAAATAGTATGCAGTTGTACGCAGCCGGCTGTTGTTATTCAGAGAGATAGTAGACCTTACATTTCCATAAGAATGCCGTCTCTTCGCTGATCACACATCGAGAAGTGAATATCAGGCGGGTTCCGGTTTGAAATGCGGCAGGAATTTTCTAATTTGGAGGGCGGACTTTTCCGTTCACCTGAGAATTGAGGCGGCCGTTGGTGGGCTGACGGAATGACGTTAATTGCTCGTCCCGCGTGACACGTGAAAAGGGGCGGCAGAGGGGTGGCAGAGGGTGGGCGAGGGGGCGGGTAGACCTGCCCGCGAGAGGCGAACGTGATCCGGCGCCTGCAAGTCGGCACACCTGCTCGACACGTCCACAGCTCCACGTGTCCGTGGCGCGCAGAGTAATGTCACGTGACAGAAAAACCAACCACAGCCTCCGGCAATGCTGCTGTTCGAAGACTGAAACAAATTAATTAATTACAAACCACCGGCCCGTAATTTAAGGGAATTGCGTGACCTGTACGGAGACATCTGGTGCCAGACAACTCCGGAAACCTAACTAGGACTTCATGCCACGCCGAATCGCTGCTGTATTGCGCTCTGTCAATAGACCAAAACTCACTAATAAGCAGGCGGTCATAATGTTTTCGCTGATCCGTGTACCTCCTGTATGGAACTTTATGTTGTCAAGTTGCTTTCCCGGATAGGGGGTGGGGAGGGAGGATAAATTTGTGGGCTTTTGGTGGAAGCAGACTTTAGGGCTGAAGTTTACTGACCATCGGGACCTTTGCTACATCTTTTATTCCTCTTGTGCTATCTTCTTTCTTGAAGATGTCTTGAGGCATATTGATCTTCTGCTGATCTAATGACATGTGGGCTACAGAAAAATGTTTATTGTCAGGAACCACTGACACCACTCCATTAGTTACGGTTGGAGAACCGGTTTAGGCGGGGAAAGGCCAGGGCAAAATGATTACCTAGCTGCCTGTCTGCCTAATAAGTAATGATGGCGACTATCGTATTTTGAGTCACTTTCATTGACAACTAAACACTATTTTCAGAGAAAATTTCACCTTTATAGAAAACCGGGAAAGCCTCCACACTCATACATTGGAGATTGATTCCATTCATGAGACAGGTTCGGCGGTGGAATGGTATAGTGACGACTTTCATATTATGACAACTTGATGTTATTTGGGACTAATCTTACATAACTTACAACATCTAGTAATGAAATTCTAAGTCTTCGGTAGCAGCTAGTAAACTCTTATATCTGGAGTGACCTTTACGAAGCACCGCGATGGCTGTACGGGACGGTGCGGTGTCTGGCCTGGTTTAGCAGCGGTCCAGCGCAGAACTTCGACGCCAGACGCAACTCAAACTGTTCCGCTTATCTTTGGACGTCTGCGCACAGAGCTTTTATAGTTTGTAGCGAGAAATAAAACGCGGACGCAGAGCAAGTTTTATCGTCCCGCGCGCAAACATAGTTCCTTCTGTCTTTACTGGCGGCTGTCTCGAGGATAAATCCCAACAGTACAAATTCTCAAAGAAGCAAAAGTGCTATTCGGTGTAAACAGTTGCCCAGTCAATCGCCTCTTAAAGGTGTAACGTAAACCCTTAGCGTTTCCGTATCTTCTTCCCATTCAAGTTAGGCATCTTGAGCTATATGCAAGCTACTCAACATATTACTGCTATTGGAGAGCCCCTCGTAGATTTTGATAAACCATTTGGCCATTGTACCTTTGACGATAGCTCACGTTACACGAAATTTAATAGTAAAACACGAAACTTCAATTGCTGATGGGAACAGATTGAAAAATTGATAAAACAAAAATCCACATTCAATATTATTCGCTAAGTATATTTCTTAGTCAGTTTTTTCTCAAGCTTTTACAATATTAACTCGTCGCTAAACACAATTTAAAAATCACAAGAGCAAATATACACCAACTTTTTGTCAGTCACTTCTCAGAGGCGTTAATGCCAACAATCAGAATGTCCTGCGAAGCCTTATCACATCACACACACATTTGCAGCCATATCTTGCGTCTCCCACCACTGAGCAGTATTACCAACTGCTAACATGGAATATCATATTCTACCAACTTAAATTATTGATTAGTTAAATTACAAACTACTCACCGTTGAACCTCGCTTTACAGAACATGAGATACAGGAAATACAGAGATATAACGATATAATATCTGGATGTTGTGGATCATTTTCCTCAATTGCTGATAATGTTACTAAATGAATTACGCCAAAGCAATTGACTTTTTAGTATTTATTGATCTCCCGTAAGCGTTTCACTTCTTTTGCAGAAGCATCTTCAGCGGGTTTTTTCTGTTAATTATATACAAAAGTTGTAAGCAGGTTATGTTGTGTTTGGTACAGTGGAATGAATTATTATCTAACTTATAATCTACTTACATTTTGTGGTCTATTGTATTTCTTTTAGCTCCATTCTCAGCATCAGTGCTCTTACATTTTTGGTGAGAAGTGTCTTCATTATTAAAATTCACAACATTGCACTTTATTGCACAACACTATGTGTTTGTTTTCTTGCGAATGATCGTTCTGTTTTGTTTACTAAGTATCGAGTTTGTCTAGTTAAGCGGTGTTGTTTTGTTTTTCAGTCTTCCATTTATTTGGCGGTTTTTTCAAATGTAAATGATTTCAGTAGTTTATTGTGTTTTTTTTATGTCCTTATTTATTGTTGTTTTTGCTGTATCGATGTTTCTATTTTATTTTAGTTTCAGTGTTTTGTATAGTGTTGGGTGTGTGAGGTTTGTGTATTAATTTATTATTCGTTTTCCTTCTGTTAGTGCTTTTTGTATACACGCAACACTACACAAAACACTGAAACGAAAATAAAATAGAAACATCGATACAGGAAAAACAACAATAAATAAGGACATAAAAAAACACAATAAACTACTGACATCATTTACATTTGAAAAAATCGCCAAATAAATGGAAGACTGAAAAAACAAAACAACACGGCATAACTACACATACTCGATACTTAGTAAACAAAACAGAGCGACCATTTGTAAGAAAACAAACACATAGTGTTGTGCAATAAAGTGCAATGTTGTGAATTGTAATAATGAAGACACTTCTCACCATAAATGCAAGAGCACTGATGCTGAGAATGGAGCTAAAAGAAATACAATAGACCACAAAATGTAAGTAGATTATAAGTTAGATAATAATTCATTCCACTGTACCAAACACAACATAACCTGCTTACAACTTTTGTACATAATTAACAGAAAAAAACCCGCTGAAGATGCTTCTGCAAAAGAAGTGAAACGCGTACGGGAGACCAATAAATACTAAAAAGTCAATTGCTTTGGCGTAATTCATTTAGTAATAACGATATATGTCGTTATAAATAGTGGGAAAAGTTTTGATTTGTCGATTACACGGTATCTATTTGAGCGAATGCGTCCAATATAAGTTTTAATACCACGACTGCCAGTTTGCAATGTTGTCTCATTACTAAACATTTAGTTACTACTGTCTGATCATTTACGCCTTTAATATTATCATCTGAACGAGATTATAACTCCGTCAGAAATGGCGAGTTGGAAGCGGAGATCGATTGGAGGAATAAAGGGAAAATATAGAATTTAAATATCCTCTAAGTAGTAAAAATATAACCGGTTGAATGGAGAGTTTTATTTATTTATTTATTTAATGGCCTTTAGCCTTATCGCCCATACAGCCAGCATTTTACAAAAGTTTCAAATGATGTGTACAACACAATGTTCAAGTAATTATTAGACTAATAAATATGAACTGTAGCACACTGTGAAACACTTATGAACTGTCTACCAGTTATACGTTAAAACTGATCATTATACAACTGAAAAAGGTACGTAGTATACGCCGTACGTATGTTAAAGAGAAGATTTCGAGATGTTTAAAGGATCCAGTTTTATTATATATACAGAGTGAATCAAAAACTACTACAACTTTGGAATGGTATAGAAATTTATTGAGATAATTTACAGAATCGATAGTTCTGTCATTTTAAAACAAAAAACCTCAAGTTTCACGTAAGAGTGTCAAGTGTCATGTAGGTTCGATGCGACTGCCATTTGTCACACCGCAAAGATTCCACCGGTAATCAATGTCTTCCCCCACTCCTTGCAGGAAATCGAGCGTAACTTGTGCAACGGCAGCGTAGATTCGCTTTTTCAGGTCGGCCAAATTGTTTGGTAGGGGAGGAACATACAGACGATCTTTAATGAAACCCCAGAGAAAGAAATCCAGTGGTGTCTAGTCTGGGGAGCGAGGTGGCCATGTGATTGGCCAATCCACCGACCAGGGAAGCGATTATCAAGGAAACCTCGAACTTTCGTGAGGAAACGAAGTGGTGCACCGTTTTGCTCGGTCATCTTCAAAAAGTTTTCAAGCATATCCAGATACACAATACCAGTGACCGTTTTCTTCATGAACAGGAAAGGGCCGTACACTTTTAATTTGCGAATAGCAGAAAACACACACTTGTGCCAAGAGTAAATTGGAGGTTCCTTAGCGTATTCGGTGCGAAATTTATGCCGAACAGTTGTTGCAGAGTTCGTTTCATGAAACCAAAACACACAGCGAGCACGCAACGCACCAGTGAAAGTAGCCATTTTAATTGTGCACTAAGCTGGCGCTCCATGTGGTGGAATTGTGTACTGATGAACTACGTGTATTAAACTTGAGATTGTTTGCTACAAAATGACACATCTACCGATTCGGTAAGTTATTTCAGCCAATTTCTATATCATTCAAAAGTTGTAAAGTCGTTTTTGATTCACCCTGCATCGTTAAGATATGTTACTAACATCAAGTAAATATTTTTGTCGTTAGAAGATTGCAAATAGTAACGTTTCTTGTAAATGATACACGAAGGGTTTAAAAAAAAAAAATAATAATAATAATAATTGAAGCAGCATGTTGTGATCAACAGGGTGACACAAGAAGTTATGCAAATATGTTAATATGTTATTCTACAAGTAAAACTAAAGAAAAACGTTCATATAAACATAGGTTTGCAAATGTTTAGTTACGGAGTTACGGCTAATAAAAGATTTTTCCTGAAATTTAGCAACCTCGCTAATATGAAGCCATCGAAAAACTGTACAAGGTTACAGCAAAGCACCATTTCCATTTTTGTTGTTATTGATCTGTGAATGTAGTAAAATAAGTCCCAGATGTGTATCTGCAGTAGTTTTTCAGAAATTCCAGAGAAGCAAAGAAATAATTTGGGAAAATTTATAATTTATTAACTATTTGGCCCAATTCTTTTTTAAAAAAATTCCATACAATTGCACAAAGTTTTAAACAGAAGTTGTGGAGAATTTAATTTTGGAAAATGTTGTTGATAAAGTTAATCTCTTGAATTTCTGGAAAACTACTGCAGATACACGTCTGGGGATTGTTTTATTACATTCACCAGATCAGTAACAACAAAATAAATGGAAATCGTGCTTTACTGTAACCTCGTACAGTTTTGCGATGGCTTTATATTAGCGAAGTTACTAAATTTCAGGCAAAATCTTTCATTAGCCGTAACTCCGTAACTAAATATTGGCTGAGCTATGTTTTTATGAGCGTTTTTATTTAGTTTTACTTGTAGAATAACATATTAAAATATTTGCATGTCTTCGTGAATCACCCTGTATACTTTTGGCAGAAAAAAAGAATCAGGGTTAAGTCAACAACTGCTGTGTCTTTGTGGACTTTCTCTGAGCCGTATTCGGTTTAAGTGACAGGGGTAGTTACCGTGTGGAATCGACTTCTGGAAATGCTCGTGACATAGCACCGGTTGTAGGCTTCGCGGGCACGGTTGGTTGTATACGGCCGTAGCGCGCGGCTTTTTGTCGTAACGAACCGACTGCTCCGTTCCGTTGCTCGCTGTTGAATGGTTTCGTAGAATTCTGTGGAGGGCGATTCAAGTCTTCTCTATGTCCCCACTCGATACCTTCCTTCTGCCGCTCCTCGACGAAATCATTAAATTTTATTCGCTTGAGTGAAACGACACACATGAAACTTGTAAAGCCATATTTTACACTTCAAACAGGCGTCTTATTAATCAAATATTCCGTTTACTTTTTCGCTGCTTTTATCGATGTGTTACTACCGACGTTTAAGCTGTAGCAGAATATCAGATAGAAGAAGATCATAAAATTTAATCGGAGAAGACAGAAGTAGTAGCACAACCGAAAGATTTCCAAGAACGGAAGATAAGGCAATCGATTGAAATTTTCAAACAACCAAAAAATGTCAATAAAGACGGAGGCTATGGCTTAAGCGAAATGTGGAAATGTACACTCGTCGACAATCGCGACACAAAATCTCAAACGACAACAACATCTCTGGAACAGCTGACACCCGCTGCCGGTAACCAAAACAATTAGCTCAGCGCGAATCAACGGCGGAGTGGTGTGACAACCGTCACAAGTGATACTTCACTTCTATACAGTCCTGATGAAGGTACCAGGTTGGGCGCCGAAACGTCGGTAGTAATTCATCGATAAAAGCAGCGCGAATCCCGAAAAATTAAGTAGAATATTGTTGTAATACCCTCTGTGGTGTCGTTGCATGTTTCACTAAGAATGTCTGTTACTATACTCACAATATTTACGTTCCAACCAGGCTTGTCGATAGTCTTGATTACACCCAGGTTTTCAGAGATAATTACTACTTCAGTTTTTTCTCACTTGCGGCTATGTACGTGACAAGAATGCAAGCGCCTGTCTGCTGACATTCACATTCAATGCCTGTTTCTAGTGGCTTAGCGTCGTAATTCTCCTACGCTGCCCGAAAGCTTTTCTCTTCGATGCCTGCACAATTTGATTATGTATTCTCAAAAGTGCTTATTTTCTTAGTGAAAACTGAAACTTCTTTCCTCACTATTGACCGAACTTCCGACTTCAATCCGCTTTCAACTCAGCAAATTCTCCTCTGACACGTTTCGTTTGAGAAGTCATTTTAGCTAATTTTTATCTATCGCGTCACATCGCAGATCTACGCCATCCATACGAAATTTCACTTCAGTTCGGAAATCATCCACTTGTGATTTTATTTCAGTTCGAAAATCACACATTTGTGATTTCATACCCTGCAAGAAATCCATGATTGTGCCTAAATTTACATGTTGTGATTCATTAACCGTTTCCTCCCGTGAATTTACGTTATCGGTAGGTAATAACGAAGCTAAAACTTCCTGTATTTCCGACTGATTACCCGGCTCCACTCCAACACTTGTACCCGGTAACACAGAACTTCCCTCGACATTCGTGTTGATGTTTCTACTTCTACTTCTACTTCTACTTCTAATCAAAATTCAGAAATGGACTTGACAATACTACGAAATTTACCCCAACAAGCAATGAAATTTAACACAGCAACACAAAACACGAGTCACAAACAAAGCAATTGTAATCAATCCGGCATACCATAAGAACTGACAATATAATCCCTCGTCAAATCACAATAAAGCAGGGCAAACAAATAAAAGAACGCCGCAGGGGAACGAACATACCACAGCAAATTGAAATGGAACCAAATACCATCAGAAAACTCAATGCATCAATACACAACAAAATGCAATAAAACAAACGAACTAATTGACACAACATCTGAACACTGGACTCCATCTTGTTGAAGCTGGAAAGAAAATTCACACTGTATATTCTACAAGCTCTACACAAGGACAACAAACAACAAATACAAAAGATACAAATCATTCACTCTGCCAAGACAGAAGATCACCTGCTTCGCCATCTGAAATTAACTGACATGCATGTTCAAGCACTCATTAAATATCTTATGAAGTGAGAAGAATTTTACTGAACAAAACAATCTCCAATTAAAATTTTGAATTCAATTTGAGGGCTAAAATGAGAATTTTTTTACCATCGAAAGCCATGAGTTGAGGGCCAATTATGTAGCGTCCCCCTCGGTATGCCTCGGGATTTACTACTTTATAAACAATTTTATTAACTATCACATAATAAATGATTATGGGTAGGGTTCTCTTCCGAAGTGGTCCTTCACATTAACACAAGTAAAACATAATATATTCAGAAGAAACATATTGATTTTATATATCGAAAGCAAATTTTATTTGATGAAACAATTACTTGAATGGATAAATGGTTGTTCCCTCTCAGGTAGAGGAATTTACAGTTCTTAAGTTCTTTAATTTTGGAGCTCGTTGTGGTCTTTGTGGGTGATTTTGTACGTATGAGTTACTGTAGTATTCAGCAGCGCAATGAGAAGACTCGTGTCGGCAACCCCTGCGATGTACAGGGCTGCGTCGTGCCGATGGGGCGTGTTTCCGGCAGGCCCCAGGTAGTCTCGTCAGCTGAGCCGAGGGTGCGCCGAGCGTCTGGTGTTTCTCATGCCAAACAGCCCCGTTGTTGGTCTCCCATGAAGCCATCAGCAATGCCCGAGGGAAGATGGCTCGCTCCGTCTTGCCGCGCTGAAAACTAGAATCCCTCGCCACCAGTCTCCGCCGGTCTTACATCAAGTGTCCTTCCGCCGTGCACTGTACTTCCCTCGTTGACTCGCCTTGGGCGGGGCTCGTCCTCCGTTTTCTCTCCCGATTGGCCGAACACATAACAAAAATAAACAATTTATTAGCATCCAGCGGGAATGAATTCCATTGGCCGGGCATAACCCCACCACCAGCATCATTTTCTTGGTAGGTCATCCCCCTCTATATAGCCATAGTCTCTGTCTCCTGATTGGGCTGCACTTCCTAGGCATAAACAGTTAATTGTTAATAAATATTTCTTTGCCAGCGACGTCTGCAAAGTGTCTGACAGCTCAGCGCTGGAACACTTTATTATTGATGTTTGAAACAAGTCTTTGATTCTCCGAATATCCAAACAAACCAACTCACAATGTCACACTGTGACCACTGTTTTAAACAAACCCGCACTATATTCGAGGGCCTCTCGATCATTTAAGAAAATTAATGACAAACTCATTAGTGAACACAAGAGAAGTCTGTTCCTTTGGACTTCAATTACAACCATTATCCTTTTTACGAGGGTAAGTCAAATGAAAACCTTAAATATTTTTTTTTAATATTATTTATTGTGCAGAGGTGGTACAAAGATGTATCACTTTTCAACATAATCTCCCCCACGCTCAATGCAAGTCCTCCAGCGCTTACAAAGTGCATAAATTCCTTTAGAAAAAAATTCTTTTGGTAGTCCGCGCAACCACTCATGCACCGCGTGGCGTACCTCTTCATCAGAACGAACGAAACTTCTTTCCTTCCATTGCTTCTTTGAGTGGTCCAAACATATGGAAATCACTTGGGACAAGGTCTGGTGAGTATGATGGATGAGGAAATCACTCAAAATGCAGGTCTGTGATTGTTACAACTGTTGTACGGGCGATGTGGGGCCTTGCATTGTCATGTTGCAAAAGGACACCTGATGACAGCAATCCACGTCGCTTTGATCTGATTTCAGGCCGAAGATGATTTTTTAGGAGATCTGTGTATGATGCACTGGTAACAGTGGTCCCTCCAGACATGTAATGCTCCAAAATGACGCCTTTTTCGTCCCAAAAGAGTGTCAGCATAACTTTCCCTGCTGATGATTCTGTTCGAAACTTCCTTGCTTTTGGTGATGAGGAATGGCGCCATTCCTTGCTCGCTCTCTTCGTTTCCGGTTGGTGGAAGTGAATTCAAATTTCGTCGCCAGTAACGATTCCTGCAACGAAGCCATCACCTTCTCGTTCAAAGCGCCGAAGAAGTTCTTCACAAGCATCAACACGTCGTTCTCTCATTTCAGGAGTCAGCTGCCGTGGCACCCATCTTGCAGACACTTTGTGAAACTGGAGCACATCATGCACAATGTGGTGTGCTGAACGATGACTAATCTTTAAACAATCCGAATAACAGAACGCTGTTCTTCCCTGGTGCAAGTATGAAGTGGGGCAGCCATGTTTATACTGATACTGCGACGGTATTTGTGCATCTGCACTGTGCTGCCACCTACAGACCATTCTGTACGCTGCTTGAAGCACGTTTACAAACTTACAGGATAACGGTGCGAAATTTCGATTTTTTTATTACAAATTTAAGGTTTTCATTTGAATCACTCTCGTAACATTTGACAAATAATAATAGTCGCATTTCCCCTTCGATGCATTATTCCTAATTCTTTGACCAATATCCCTCCAAGCGCCATCACCAACATATGCCCTGTACATTCCCAGCACTCTCTTCACCCTCCTCCTTTCCTCCAATGACTCCCAATCCAGCTCTTTATCATTTCAGTTCCTGCGATAATTTTCGTAAACAAATCTAGCAGCCCTTTTTTGCACCTTCTCCAACTCGTGTATTTGATAGCAAAAATGTGGGTCCCAAACTACACCACCATATTTAACGAATGGTCTGACCAAAGTCTTGCAACCCAATTCCCTAACTTCTTTGGTACATCGTCTCAAGTAAATGAAGGATTTTCTAATCTTTTCCTACCACTTGCCTAATGTGCTCTTACCAGTTGTGTTTGTTATTAATCGTTATGCCACGATATTTTCACATCAAACCTTCAACAAACAATTCTGACCCCGCCCTATAATCATAAATAACCTTTAGTTTTTATCTGTGTACCTAATAAGCTATTATTTTTTGTATTTATCTTCATTCCACGCTGATCTACTCAGATATTCTATCCATGTCACCTTGGAACTGTTCATAGTTCTCACTGAAAATAACCTAAATTCTGACCGTAACCCATCAACACAGTCATTAATTAGACTAATGAACAGCAGTGGTCCCAATACACCACCCTGCGGCACTTCCATATTTACTTCCACCTCTTTTGATAACGTATTTCCTACTCTAACACTTTGCTTTCTAGCTTTTAAGAATTGCTGTACCCAACACGTATCTTTTTCATCCAGTCCAATAGATTTCAGTTTATTTAAAACAATTTTATGGGTCACTCCGTGAAATGCCTTAGACAGATGTAGCACCACACTATCAACTTGGTCTCGTTGTCAAGTTCATAGTGCCTCCGACTACCCGTGCCCTCGTTTCTTACTTTTTTTGGAGAATGCACTAGAGCAACGGTTACCAACCATTATTGGTACACGACCCACTTTTAAGTAAAAAAAAAAAAAAAAATTCGTGACCCATCTAATATGAGAGTCGATCTAATATGAGAATGACCTCGATACGCTATCTACCATCCTAGCGTATCCTATTTTCGTACAAAGGATCTACCGTCAGCAAAAACAAGAACTGATAATACCTAAAACAACAAATATATTGTAGACCGGGAGGCGGCTGCACAGACCATCACCTCATCAAGTTGACTGCCGAAATGCCACGATTAGAAGTAATTCGATCAGCATATTAAAATGCAACTGGTCTGCCAAGTCGCTTTATGGTGAAAACCACCTGCAGACCCGGTTTTAGTGGTTGATCGATAGGTTTATCATTGTGTGTTACTGCACCCAAATGGTTTAAAATATGGAAGACTGGGAGCAGGAAAACACAGTGGTAAACTTATAACTCAACCACTAAAATGAGACTTGTAGGTGTTTTCCACCAAGATACGACTTTCCACATCAGTGGAGTTTTAATTTGCAAATCGAATTTTAACTAGTCCTAGAATTTCATCCGTCAACTCGATGAGGTTATGCATTGCGCAGCCGCCTCCCGTTTTATTACAAAGATAATGAAAAATACGTTTAATTATTACCGGCTGACTGTTGAAAAAAACTTTTTTTTCTCACGAAGTTTTAATTTAAGCTAATAGCTCTCATTAACATTTCACTTGTAAAATATCGTGTTATATTTTTTTAAATAGATGAAATAAAAGATATCTTTTTGTTTCAAAAACCTGTATTGTTTCGCGACCCACCAAAACCCACCAGTGATTCATAGTTTGGGAACCGCTGTACTGTAGCTTAAGCTAGTGGGGAAGGTTGGCAGAGGCCGCGGGGTATTGTCTCCCTGCGACGGGTTCGAGTTGGGAAGTTGCTTCCTGCTCCGTGGGGTCGCGCCCTGAATACATTACCCCATCAGTCGACTCGCGGGCGGTCCTTCCTTTATCCTGCTGCCCCTTGCCTGGAGTCTAGACAGCTCGTCACACTAAGCACAAGACAGCCCTCTGCATACTACACCAATCTCGCTATCAGAAATGTAAAACCAGCATTACGCAGGGTGATGCTGTGGTGAGGTGAACTTGTCCCGGCTGTCTGTGTAACTACTATTAACTTAAACTTTAAACAGACAATTAAAAAAAAACTATTTGTAATAATTGAGAAATGCCGACAGAAGCGAAAACTTTAAAAAAAATAATATCACACGCACAACCCGTCATACTTACAGCTACATCTACATCTACATATATAATCTGCAATTCACAAAATTGTGGGTGGCAGAAGGTGCTCAGCACCAAAGCTAATCTCTTTGTTGTGTAATACAATCCCTAATGATACGAGAGAAAAAAAGAATTCATACAAGAATCAGTGCGGCACCTTATTTCTCTAATTTTATCTTTCCCGTCCTTCAGACTCAAATAGGTTGGTGGAAGAAGTATTTCACTACACTCGTAAGTGAAAGTGGGAGTACGCATGTTTACCAATAAGTTTAAACGAAACGTGTGTTGTCTATCTACCAGAGACTCCCAGCCTAGTCTACTAATCAGTTCTGTGACGCTTTCATAAGGACTGTAGCAAGCGGTCACGAATCGAGCGGCTCTTCTCTGTACTTTCTCTATACTCTTAATCAACCCCTTACGAAACGGATCCCAGATGGCACAACAATAATCCAAATGTGGATATCTCTTTTGTTTGTTGATTACAATTTTTCAAGATTCGATCTATGAATCGCAGCCTAGAATTAGCTCTACCTACTAACGAATTAATGCGTATGTCCCATTTCATGTTCCTTTGTACTGTTACTCCCAAAGGTTTCATAGAATCAACCATATTAATAACTGTATTGTTTAACTCGTATTTCTGAACAATTGGATTGTTTTTGTTAGTTATGCTCATTGTCTTGCACTTTTTACAATTTAGAGTAAGTTGCCACTCAACGCAGCAAGCCAAAATAACATCCAGATCACGCTGAATTTCTAAGCAATCGGACAAATTTTTTACTTACTGATATATGTACTAATATTATAAATGAGAAAGTAACTCTGTCTCTTAGGTTTTCAGGGCGAAATGGCTAATCCGATTGTGATGAAATTTGACAAGGAGATGCTATTTGCCTTTAGAAAGGACACAGATACTATTTTCTGTATAGATAATACATATTGTCATGGAATTATGAAAAAATAACTGAACCGCGAAATGCAGACGCATAGCGTGTATAAATCTCTGCAATGCTTACCAGTAGAACCGGCTGGCTGCGCAGTGGATGAGGTGCTTGCTCTCTAACGTTCTCTCTAACGTGGTCTAGGTTTCACTGGTTATTAGATTCCGGTTATTAGATACTGGTTATTAGATGCTGGTAACAAATGTATACACTGTTCCACATAATAAGTATTAATTAACTTGGGATTGTTTTTGTAGATTACAGGAGATATTAGTTATACTAATCGGTTGTAGCTAACTTGTTGTCAATATATAATAACATTATCAATTATATAGTAATATTGACATTACTAATAAGTGTATGTAATGTTCCAAATCCCAGAGATTATTCTCACATAGGATCAAAGTGAACATATCTATCTATCTAAACACTGCTGGAAGCAAAAAATTTTAAGAATTGTTTTTGATCGTATGAGGCACGCCTGGAACTTCCGTTGTAAGGATTTCAGGTTAAAATGTAGGTCCAATAAAGTCAGAGGTGGAATGCGTGGCAAATCGTAGGCGGCCGAACAGTACCGTAAGCGTTTACTTTATTTACGCTATACTGGTCCCTCAGGCTTTATTTCTCTCGCAGGTAGTTTGTGTATGATCTACACTACTCTATAATAAAATTATAAATGAGAAAGTAACTGTCTATCTGACTGGCTGATTGTCACGTAGTATTACTTTCAGTCTGCTAAACGTTTCTGGCATCAGTTTATTTTGTGTTCTTTTTTTACATGCCTCGCAGGCTTAAATCTGGCCTAAGGAGTAGCTCTTGATGAGCACGAGCAGCTATAGTTATTAGAAACCAACGATCTGATGCTCACGCTGAAGAAAGAAGAGAAGACAAAGCTGAGATTGAATCTGCTCTCAGATAACCCGTCCCCCCTCCCCCACCACCACTTCGTTTTGTTTCTGTTTTTAAACAAGTTTGAAATTGATTGTCTTTATGAGACAAGTTCGACGGTAGAATGGTATAGTGGTAGCTTTCTCGTGATAACATGCCGACTCGGTGTTGTTTGGGACAAATCTTACGTAACTTACAACTTTCTATACTCAATTCTAGCAATGAAATTCTAACAGAACGTAAACGATTTTCAGACGACGCATAGTCATTCACAGCATCGACAAACGCGTGTTCAGAAATGGTAATGATGTAGAAAAATAGATATTTGTTCAACCACTAAAACGGTAAATAAATAAAATAAAATAATTTGATTCTTTATCTATAAATGCTTAGGAGACTTTACTTTTTGTATTGCCCTCATGCAATTAACATGGATTCCCACCGTATTTTCAATTACCATCTGTAAGTTGGATAATTGTGAAACCAACAAAAACTTTTGCCAAATGTGCTTCTCGTGTTAAATTATTATGTGTATTATTTACGCGTTATATAAGTATTCTTCCTTGCCGAAGGAAGTAGGAAAGTAAAGACTATTTCCTGGTAAGCGTTGCCACATTTACTCTCTGCAATGTTGCCACGATGTTCTGCCTAGTAGTAGCGCGGTAGGAATTTCCCTATACAAGAAATGGTGTCTCATAGCTGGACACACACATCGGCGAAATGAAAAATTATTTATGTTCCAGTCTCATCTAGAATATTTTCATTTAACTGATTACTTCTATCATAACAGTTTGATTCTTTATACATATTAGTATTCAATCACGGAATGTTGTATCTATATGTATATTTTTTCTGTGGTCATATAATTGATGAGGCACTAGGTTCTATAAGTCCACGCGTCTGAGTGTTAACGCGCTGGGCTGTCAACGTGCTGCTTCTCGGTTCAAGCCCACGTGCTGTCAATTTTTTTTCATTCTTTATCTCATTTTCACATGTTGCAAAATACTTATCATATAAGTAACTTTATATATGTTTCGTGGTCAATTGGAACAGTGGAAAAGAATCATAAAATTAATGTTTTGCCTGAAATGAAAAAGTGTCAACGCATCATGCGTGAGTAGGAACTGAAAGCCAGTTTTCCGATAAATTTAATTTAACCATTACGATTTGTGCCACTAATTTTTTTCTAGTGCTGATGGCAAAGGCGGGAGATTGTGGTTATGATGGCTGTTTAAAATAAACAAGGACCTAAATCAAACTAATGTGCGGTTTTTGTAGCTAATGTTCCTGTTGGAGACAGTGGTATTAGCAAGAAAATCAGAACTGAAAATGTGAGTAGTTATTCTTACGAAAACAAAAAATTATCATTGACGAATAACTTGCTAATGGGAGGTTCCGTATTTAACAAAATGCTGCTCCTACTAGTTATTAGTAATGATCCTCAATTGGGCGTTATTCGTGGCTTGCAGTTATTCTTCTTCCTTGTCCTATCGCGTTGACCGCTCTCTCCGGGAGTCCGCAATAAGTTCGGTCTGCAGTAAGGGGCCAAATTGTTAACCGGAGAGAGCGGTCAACGCGATAGGACAAGGAAGAAGAATAACTGCAAGCCACGAATAACGCCCAATTGAGGATCATTACTAATAACTAGTAGGAGCAGCATTTTGTTAAATACGGAACCTCCCATTAGCAAGTTATTCGTCAATGATAATTTTTTGTTTTCGTAAGAATAACTACTCACATTTTCAGTTCTGATTTTCTTGCTAATACCACTGTCTCCAACAGGAACATTAGCTACAAAAACCGCACATTAGTTTGATTTAGGTCCTTGTTTATTTTTAAACAGCCATCATAACCACAATCTCCCGCCTTTGCCATCAGCACTAGAAAAAAATTAGTGGCACAAATCGTAATGGTTAAATTAAATTTATCGGAAAACTGGCTTTCAGTTCCTACTCACGCATGATGCGTTGACACTTTTTCATTTCAGGCAAAACATTAATTTTATGATTCTTTTCCACTGTTCCAATTGACCACGAAACATATATAAAGTTACTTATATGATAAGTATTTTGCAACATGTGAAAATGAGATAAAGAATGAAAAAAAAAATTGACAGCACGTGGGCTTGAACCGAGAAGCAGCACGTTGACAGCCCAGCGCGTTAACACTCAGACGCGTGGACTTATAGAACCTAGTGCCTCATCAATTATATGACCACAGAAAAAATATACATATAGATACAACATTCCGTGATTGAATACTAATCTGTATAAAGAATCAAACTGTTATGAGAGAAGTAATCAGTTAAATGAAAATATTCTAGATGAGACTGGAACATAAATAATTTTTCATTTCGCCGATGTGTGTGTCCAGCTATGAGACACCATTTCTTGTATAGGGAAATTCCTACCGCGCTACTACTAGGCAGAACATCGTGGCAACATTGCAGAGAGTAAATGTGGCAACGCTTACCAGGAAATAGTCTTTACTTTCCTACTTCCTTCGGCAAGGAAGAATACTTATATAACGCGTAAATAATACACGTAATAATTTAACACGAGAAGCACATTTGGCAAAAGTTTTTGTTGGTTTCACAATTATCCAACTTACAGATGGTAATTGAAAATACGGTGGGAATCCATGTTAATTGCATGAGGGCAATACAAAAAGTAAAGTCTCCTAAGCATTTATAGATAAAGAATCAAATTATTTTATTTAATTTATTTATCGTTTTAGTGGTTGAACAAATATCTATTTTTCTACATCATTACCATTTCCTAATTATTTAGCATCTCTTCAATTCTGGTAAGTTTTTCACAATGTTTCCATATTTAGTCTATCTCTCATAATAAAACGTGATCACGACACTTACTTGAAATAATTTTTCAGCGCAGGAACAAACTTTACTAGGCACGAATCTCGCTTAAGGAAAATTCAAATCCAAATGTAAATACCATAGTCCCCTGCAGATGGATCCTCAGGGACCGAAATGCATTGTGTGATACAATAAAAGTTGTGTTCTAGTGACTGAAGGCTGTTTCTCATTCTAGCTTTGTCTGATTATTTATGTGGTTTGCTAAATATTAAGAATCTGCTCAACGAGTAATTAACTTTTAATAGTTCACTTCCAGTTGCATAACTGTGTTTTCGCAGGAATTTAAAACATTGTTTTAGATTTATTTTGTTATATTGGTACTATAAAAAATATATATACACATAGATAAAAACATGACAATATAATTTTTGACAATATTATTTTTGACATTTTACTGGTATTCGGATTGAAAAAGATTGAGAAACGCTAGTCTAGAAACTTTATTATTGAGAGGAGCAATATTGTTTCTATGTCCTAGTTCCTTTGAAGGAGAATTGCTCAAGTTTATTAATGCACGTAGCAGAAAAAGACTCTCAAGCGAAATGTGTTCCACTGTCGGAAACGGTGTGCCACTGTCGTCGTGGTTATCGATTTAAGAAAGTATGGAATATGGGGCCGTAGGTACTCAAATGTTTTGAGTCCCACTGTTTTTGAAACAAGTTATCTGAATTTTTTAAGTTGAAAGAAAAGATTTGGTAGGTAACCAACTGAATTGATTATATTTTTTATCCAACTAAACAAACGAATTTTAAAAAATTTGATATTTTGAAAATTATTTTGATTAATATCGTATACTACAAACAAACCAAAAATTAATTTTCATGTTTTTATAATACTTTGATTGTTTATTTTGTAAGTTTATATTTTTCAATATTTTTATTTAATGATAAAAGTTAAGTCACAGGGGGCCTTTAAAAATCGGATGCTCGGGGGTACTGCTTAGTCGTGCCTATGGGGTAAACTCGTCGGTTTTTCACTTAGCAGTCATTGGTTGTTTACTTTCTTGTCAATCTTAAAGCATTTATCATTGGTTAATTTCAAAATCATTTATTTAATCCGGCAGGACACGCAGGTAATGACACTTTCACACGTTGCAGATTTTTAAGTTGGTTCTTTCTTCCAGCCATCTTTCACTCCAACAATGGAGATCAGTAAACCATCAAAATGTTCAGTGTTGTCACTACATGAGCAAATTACTTCGGTCGCCACTGCTTCTACATCTACATATATACTCTGCAATTCACAGTAGTCCAAATGCGGACGCACTACTGTTTTGTACGCTATTTCCTTTGTAATAGCGTCACAATTCTTCAAAATGCGACGTATGAATTTTTATTTATTTATTTATTAAAATGGCATTCGGATCTATACCTATTCGTCCAGAATCATGTGTGTTACATTTTCCTCAGTTGTGTCAGATTCTTCAAGAGTTATTGACAATCTCCGGTGAAAGGACAACACAGGACAAATACAACACTTAATTAAAACCACCCAAGCCCTAGGCCGGACTCGAAGCGGTGACCTCTGAACGCGAGGCCAGTTAAACTTATGAATTTTAACTTAGAATTGGTTTGCCCCACAACGGAAGACATGTGCAAGTTCCATTTCATGTTGTTTTGTACTATTACTCTCATATAATTTTGTAAATAAATCCGTCGAAAAACAACTGGTTTGGTGAATTCTGTTTTTATTTAATTCCCCACACGCGTTTCGCCCTTGTGGTGTAGGGCATCTTCAGTGACTGTAAAGTGTTTTTACATGTGTTGTTACAATAATTATCTACAGTATAACTCTTAATAAATATGTATATAAATATGTATACACTGTACTTACAGATATAGTGGTATTCCTTTACATGTCGGTCTGGAGCAGCACTTCAAACGCTTTCACATAACTGTTTATTATAGTTTTCTTTAAACTATTCTTACACTAGTTGTTATTTTCTGTTGCACTTGTTTTTTTTTAAATCTGCTTTACGTCTCTCTAAATCAGCGAGGTCTTTAGAGACGGGAAAGGATGGGGGGCAAGGATGGGGGCAAGGAATGGGAAGGAATGGGAAGGAATTCCGCCATGGCCTTTTGAAGGAAGCATCCCGGCATTTGCCTGGAGTGATTTGGGAAACCATGGAAAACCCAAATCTGGATGCCCGGACGGGGATTCGAACCGCCGTCCTCCCGAATGCGAGGCCAGAACGTTGCACTTGTTCTTAATGTTAATCTTTTATATTTATTCACACATGTATGTTACACACGGTTTGTTTTGATTCTACCAGATATTTACAGTAGTGGCAACTTAGTTTCCGTTGTTATTGTTTCTGTGTTGTACCTTCTATTAAATTATCTCTCTGTTAATGTGCTGAGGTACTGTTTGTGATTATTGTGTTAGTGAATGTATTCGTTTTTAAATAAAAAATAAAAAAATTCACCAAACCAGTTGTTTTCGACGGATACATTTACAACATTATTGTTCAACAACTGGGGAAGATGGCCTATCACCATATTAATATTACTCTCATATATTTCACAGTATCAGCGGTGTCAACTACTGAGCTATTCACTGTGTGCTCAGGGGGAAACGGATTCTTTCTGTCAGTTATGCTCATTGCCTTGCACTTTTTACAGTTTATTGTAAGTTGCTATTTGCAGCACCATTCCGAAATAACACCCAGATCGCGCTGAATTTCCAAGCAGTCCTCAAAGCGGCTTAATTCGTCAGACATGTGTCTGGTGTTTCAAGAGACGGGGCTAATAATCTCCTTGACGGGCTCTCGCTGAGACAGCCTGGGCGCTTGCTAAGTCTGCAGACGTATTCACCCGGGCAGGACCTCAGCAACAACCTAGGGATCAAAATATGCTTAATATCGGTACCCAACACAACAAAGGGATCATATTCAATGAATATGTACATATTGATTGAAAGCAAGTAAGGCAGTTGTAATTGATGAGATCACTGTAGAACTTCTTAAATCCCTAGGAGTGGAAGGAATCGAAAGATTATTCAAGCTGATATCTAAAAGTTATGAAACAGGAGAAATTCAACAGATTTTAATAAAAAAATCATCTTCACACTTTCAAAGAAAGCACAAGCCGACAAATGTGAGAATTATCGCACCATTAGTCTAACAACACATGCTTCAAAATTACTGACAGAATAATATACACAGGGATGGAAAGGGTAGTAGAAGAGATTGTAGGTGAAGATCAGTTCGGGTTTAGGAAACATCGAGGTACACGGGAAGCAATTCTGTCTTTAAGATTAATACTTGAAGGGCGGATCAAGAAAAACAAAGATACTTATATGGCATTTGTTGATTTAGAAAAAGCTTTTGATAATGTTAGGTGGGATAAGATGTTCAAAATTTTAAAGAAGTCAGGTCTAAAGTATCGAGATAGAAGAATCCTCTATAAACTATATAAGAATCAAGTGGCTGTGATAAAAGTAGGGAATCACGAGAGACATGCATCAGTTAAAAAGGGTGTGAAACAAGGTTGTAGTCTATCCCCGTTAATAATCAACTTGTATGTAGAAGAAGCAATGAAGAAAGTCAAAGAAAAATTTCCATGTGGCATAAGTTTTCAGGGAGAAAAAAATCAGTATGCTACTATTTGCTGACGACATTGTCTTGTTAGCAGAGAGGGCTGAGGATATTGAGAAGTTACTTAATGGCATGAACATAATACTGAAGGAAGATTTTGGACTGAATATAAATCAAAGCAAGACAAAAGTGATGAAATGTAGCAGAAATGATATCAATTCTAGTAGATTAAATATAAAAATAAGATCGGATGCAATAGGAGAAGTAAGTGAGTTCTGTTACTTGGGAAGCAACATTACAACCAATGGCCGAAGCAGGAATGATGTTAAAAACAGAATAGCACTAGCAAAAAGAGCCTTCATGAAAAAAAAAGGGAAATCTTTAGTTTCAAAGATTGATCTAGGAATTAGAAAGAACTTTTTAAAACGCTTTGTGTGTAGCTTAGCACTTTATGGTAGCGAAACATGGACTTTAGAAATACCAGAAATAAAGAAAATTGAAGCATTTGAAATGTGGTGCTACAGAAGAATGCTGAAAATTAAGTGGACAGACAAAGTAAGAAATTAACGAGTATTGGAAATGATGGGTGAGAAAAGAAGTTTGTGGAAGAAGCTTACAGAAAGAAGTGACAGGCTGGTAGGTCATATTTTGAGACATGCGGGATTGGTTAATTTGTTAGTGGAGGGAACAGTCGAAGGTAAGAACTGTAGAGGAAGACAGAGATTAGAATATATGAAGCAGAAATGTAGGACGTGGACTGTAAGGGGTATGTAGAAATAAAGAGATTAGCATAGGATAGGAAAGGATGGAGGATTGCAACAAACCAGTAGAAAGACTGACGACAGCAAAAAATAAAATAAAAAATAAATGTAATTACACTTGCCAAAGTAGCCATCTCAAACGGACAAAGAAAAGCACTAACACTCCCTCCATTCGCATTCCTGCAAGATGTCAAACGGAGAGCAAGGAAAATGTGGCAATCAGAATGGAGCAATTCAATGCAACAGAAAGGAGCTTTTTACGGCCGCATCCAACCATGCACGCCCTCCAAACCATTCGTTCCACAACTGAAAGTAAACAGACGCCAGTTAACCAACATTATCACAAGTCGATTACATCAAGACAACTTTCCCAGCCACTTAGAGAGGATAGGATTGAGAGACAACCCACTATGCGACTGCATTGATCAGGCTGTAGGGGATATAAACCATCTTCTCTTCTCATGCAAGAAATATGCCCACATTCAGGACAGAATGCTAAAAGAACTGACAAAGTGTAACATTCCCCTCCCAACCATTCCATCCTGCTCGCTTCAAATAAACGAAAGAATCAAAATCGTAATGACCTTCTTTAAAGAGGGAAACACCCAAATATAAATCTTAGACAGTTAAAAATCCAACGGGAACAAAGTTAGTACACTTACAATCGTACATCACCTGAACAGAGATATCCACATACATATCAGCCAGACGAAATGCTAGAATTTGAGCCCATACTGAATGACCAGGGCACCAATGCTTTATATTGAGCAAATAGAATTAAGATACAGTGTCAAAAATCACACAAATTGCATAATAAAAACTCTATGGTGCAGATAAGAGATATAATAAAGTAAGTGATTACATTTCGACAGACCGTAGTGTAACGTCAAGAATGTAAACTCATATATATAGAACTGTAAAGGAACTGAAATGTAAAAGCTCAAAATGTAAACTGTTGCGCATAGAACTGTAAATGAATGTAAACTATGTATGTAAAACTGCTAAATAGATGTCGATACGATCTGTGAAGTTATATGGATTGAACTCAATGTTGCTGGGTCAAAACTCATCATAGGCGCCTTCTACCATCCACCTGATCCAACATAGCTATTGCCGAGGAGTTAAGAAATAATGTAAACAGTTTAGCTAGCCGTTTTCAGAATCATGCTACGATTCTAGGAGGCGACTTCAATCTGCCTTATTTTGACAGGCGTAGTTGCATTCACATTACAGGTAGCAGGCATAAGGCAACTTCTGAAGTAATTCTCGATTTGTTGTCAGATAATCATCTCGAGCACCTAGTTAATGAACCTACGCGGTGTCATAACGGTAGCGAAAACATTTTAGACTTGCTGGTTACCAACAGGCCAGAATTATTCACCGACATTTCAACGACCACAGGAATAAGCGATCACAAAGCGGTAATTGCGACTATTAAACTAATGACCAAGCGAAAAAGGAGAAAAGGGTGGATTGTATCCAGATTCAGTAAGGTCTCAAAGGTGTATTTTAGAACCTACCTGAGGAATAATTACCATAACTTCAAGACAACAAAGGACACCGTTGAAAAGATGTCTCATCGATTTATACGAATAGTCAGGGAAGGGATGGATATACATATACCGAAGCGGACAATAAATGGGGAGGATGATCCACAGTGGTACACATGTGAAGTCAAAATATTACTCCAAAAACAAAGGAGGATACACGCACGTTCAAAAAGAAAGGGGTGTCGCAGCGATTTAGAAACCTTAGCTGACTTGAGAGGACGTATTAAGAATGTAATGCGCGAGGCCTTCTACGATTTTTATTCCAAATCTCTTTCTAAGAGTGTCACAGAAAACCCATAGAAATTTTGGTTGTATGTGCGAAAAGTCAATTCTATTAATAGCAATATTCCAGCATTAATTCACGAAGGTTCAGAGGTTAATGAAAGCCGCGATAAATTTCATTTACTGATGAAAATAAGGATAGTATTCCCGTTTTCCCATGCCGTGTCGAGTTAATGATGGAATCATTACGAATAGATACTGTAGCTGTCATAAAGCAATTAGAGCTCCTGAAGTGGGGGAAAACACCGGGTCCGGATGGAATTCCAGTAAGAGTATTTTCAGATTATGCGGCGGAAATCGGGTCATTTCTGTCTGATATATTCAGTAAATCATTAGAAGAGCGAAAAGTACCTTCAGACTGGAAAATCACGCAAGTAACTCCGATTTTCAAAAAAGGTGATCGAAGTGATCCTGGAAACTAACGTTCCATGTCTATAACATCTGTTTGTAGTAGAGTTATGGAGCGTATTATATGCTCGAACATTATGAATTTTGTAGATAAAAATAATTTGCTTACAACAAATAAACACGGATTTCGGAAGAAAAGATCTTGTGAAACACAGCTGGCCCTATTTACACACGACGTAATGAAAGTTACCGATGCAGGTTCACAAGTAGATGCAATTTTTTTAGGTTTTCAGAAAGCCTTTTACTCTGTGCCACACAACCGCCTTTTAGCGAAGCTTCGAGCGTACGGTATATCGGATCAGCTTTGAGAATGGATAAAGGATTTTCTGACTGGTCGGTCACAGTATGTAGTCGTTGAAAGAGAAAGTTCTTCTAATCTAGATCATCGGGTGTACCTCAAGGAAGTGTAATAGGACCACTTCCTTCTTTAATTTTTATAAACGATCTCGGAGACAAAGTGAAAAAGCCTTTTTAGATTGTTTGCTGATGATGCGGTTATTTATAGGGAAGTAAGGAATTTGTCCGATTGCTTAGAAATTCAGCGTGATCTGGATGTTATCTTGGCATGGTGCGCCGAGTGGCAACGTATGCTGAATTGTAAAAAGTACAAGACAATGAGCATAACAAACAAAAAGAATCCAATTGTTCAGAAATACGAGTTAAACAATTCAGTTATTGATATGATTGTTCTATTAACTATTTGGGGGTAACAGTACAAAGGAACATGAAATGGGGCATACACATTAATTCGTTAGTTCGATAGTGGTCTGAAAAGTTTCCGACCTCAACGTGAAGATGGCAGCACTCGTAAATAAAAGCTAGTGAATATCGTTGTTTATCTGTTGACAGTTACTCACCAAAGTTTCAGCCATTTTGGACGCGCAGTTGTTATGTAACAGTCATTTCAGTGAGTTGATGTGAGTATGAGAAACAAGGCTTTCCCGACGTAACTTTGATACGAAATCTTAACAGGTTTTCCGCCGGATAACATTATCAAAAGACAAGCTTTCGGCGGCTTGCTCTGCGGCCATCATCAGGCCGAATGCTTGTCTTTTGAAAATATTATCCGGCGGAAAACCTGTGAAGATTTCGTATTAGTTGATGTGAGTGTTTTTGTGAAAATGGACAAAATCGAGTATCGAGCTATCATTAAATATTTGTTTTTGAAAGCCAATAAGCCTACGCAAACCAAAGATGGATTCTGTGTATGGGGACTCTGCATCATCACTTACCACAATGAAAAATTGGGCAGCTGAATTTAAACGTGGCCGTAAGAGTTTGAGAGATGATGAACGTTCGGGACGTCAAAAAAACTGCAGCTACCGACGAAAACATCGCCAAAGATCACCAATTGGTGCTAGATGACCGCCGAATTAAAGTGAGAGACATAGCTGAGGTTATGAACATTTAATAAGAACGTGTTTGTTACATACAGTTCAACATTTAGATATGAGAAAGCTGTCCGCGCGTTGGGTGCCGAGTTTGCTCACATTAGACCAAAAACGTGTTCGAATAAACATTTCTGTTGGCGCAGTTTAGGCGCAGTAAATCCGAGTTTTGGCGCCGATTAATTACTGTAGATGAAACTTGAATACACCATTATACGCCCGAAACGAAAATACAGTCCAAACAGTGGACTGCAAAGGGGGAACCGGCTCCAAAAAAAAGCAAAAACTTTTTTTTCGGCTGGGAAAGTGCTGGCGACTGTTTTTTGGGATAGTTATGGAGTTATTTTAATCGATTACCTTCAAAAAGGAAAAACCATTACAGGAGCATACTACGCATCATTGCTTGACAAACTGAAGGCAGAACCTGCGGAAAATGACCACATTTGCAGAAAAAGAAAATCCTGTTTCACCAAGACAACCTACACCTCAGCGGTTGCCATGGCGAAAATTCACGAATTACGGTATGAACCATCCGCCTTAGTCACCAGATCTAGCCCCAAGCGACTTCTTTTTGTTCCCTCATCTAAAAATTGCGCTCGGAGGACACAGATTTTCGTGAAATGAAGAGACAATCACCTTCGTGAACAATTATTTTGCAGATAAAAACGCCGAGTACTATTTGGACGGGTTACAGAGATGGGAGCATCGCTGGGAGAAGTGTGTAGAGTACAAGGAGACTATGTTGAAAAATAAAAAAATAAAAATCAGAAAGAATGTCTTGTATCTCTGTTAGGTCGGAAACTTTTCACACCACCCTCGTAGCTACAGCTAATTCTAGGATGCGATTCCTAGGTCGAATCTTAAAAAATTGTAATGAACAAACAAATCTCTTGTGCGTCCACATTTGGACTATTGTTGTGCCATTTGGGATCCGTTTCGTAAGGGGTTGATCGAAAGTATAGAGAAAGTGCAGAGAAGAGCCGCTCGACGCTTGCTACAGTCCTTATGAAAGCGTCACTGAACTGATTAATAGACTAGGCTGGGAGTCTCTGGTAGATAGACGACGCACGTTTCGTTTATATTGGTAAACATGTGTACTCCCACTTTCACTTACGAGTGTAGTGAAATACTTCGTCGCCGGCCTCGGTAGCGTAGGGGCTGGAGTGCTAGGTCGCCGGTTCGAGTCCGGCCGAGGGCATGGGTGTTTAGTGTTGTGTCTGTGAATGTCTTGTCCGTGTTGTAGTGTCCTTGTGTCAATACTTGATAGCAACAATTCACATAGAGCTGGCTGTATGTCCCAGTAGCCGAATGCCATTAAAAAAAAAAAAAAAATACTTCGTCCACCAACCTATTTGAGCCGGAATGACAGGAAAGATAAGATTAGAGAAATATAGTGCCGCAATGATTCTTTTATGAATTTTTTTCCCCTCGTACCATTAGGTATTGGAATGCACAACAAAGAGATTAGTTTTGGTGCTGAGCATCCTCTGCCACCCACAATTTTGTGAATTGCAGAGTATATTTGTAGATGTAATTGAAATGTAAATTGCTATAAAACGTAAAGAACTGTAAACTATATATATAGAATTGTAAAGAAATTGTAATGTGAATTGTCATAAAACGTAAAGAACTTGGCTGTTTAGCCGACCAGGCCGAAATCCATTTAAATAAATTAAAAAAAAAAAAAATGGTTGCTGTACCTGAGGAACTCTCCTCCTTGATCGCTGATTGGCTGTCGTGGTATGTTGTGGTATTGATCCTCTGGTATGGTGTCCACTGCTGATGCATGATGGAGTTTCGTTGGCAAATTATTATAATTATTATTAATTTTAATTGCAATGACGCTTCCGCTCCCGTGACAATTCCATTTTTATCTAATAAACCCTTTTTTATTATTATTTTTAAATTTAATTGTGGTGTTAAATTCCTCCCCCCATTTACCTTTCCAATTTACAACTTTCAATTCGGCATTTTTTTTTCAGCATTTATCGAAAAATTTAGCAAATTTTTGGCACTTTTTTTTTTTGAAGTTGGCAGCACTTTACATTTACATCTCCTCCGCTCTTTTATCCACAAAGTTTTGTTTGGAAGAGGGTAGTTAGCAACCAGAACTAACTGTACGGATTGCAATTCCGAATAGCACGAGGGAACAAAGCATTCAATGAGCATTCATACGTATCTCTCCTGTCATCACGATCCAAATGGGTTGGTGCACCAGCTGTTTCATTACACTCATAAATGAAACGACTTGTTATTATCATTAATTTAATTGCGATGGAGCTAAAGTTCAGATGAAAATTACTCCACTCATCTAATTACCCCTTTTAATATTATTTTTTAAACTATTTTTTATAATTGGAGTGTTGAATTCCTTACTCATTCCCTTTTCCAATTAGCAAATTTTAATTTTAAATTCCCTAAGCGTTTTAGATAAATTATTCATCACTTCACTTGGCAATTTGTTTCAATCCCTGACACCCTTACTAACAAAAGAAAATTTTTCCACTCCCTTATGCGTGAAATCTAATGCCAGCTTGTGGTCATGGTCGCCTTTCCCCTTTGTAACTGCCCTCAAACCTAATACGAGGGAATGGTATTTTATAAAGCACTTATAGTAAGCTAGGGCTTGGTTTAATATGACCTGTTAGGTTTGTTTTGCAATTTCCTGTAAATCAATGTATATAGACTTTGTTTTATGAAAAGAAATTGTTTAGAAGCCATTTAATATGATTAAGAACAGAATTGTGCAAGAGAATTGTTTAAATGTTTGTAATTCCAAGTAGTAATGCAAGTTACAATATCTAAAGGACAGTTTGCTACAATTTAAAATGATTTCTGTGAATAATTTTGTGTTTAAGAATTTTTAATTTCCATTTCTGTCCATTTTGTATTGATTGTAAATTATTATGTATTTATTCTGATTATTTTTAATATGTTTCAATTGTTTAAGTATTGTTAATGTTCGATCAATATCTTTCGGAATCTTTTGAAGTGTACTAGAAATTTCGGTGGAGTTTATATAAAGCGATCATCCAAGACAGAGAAAAGTTTTTACCGACTCAATTTTACGACGGCCAAGAACTGTATTGTCTGTGGACGAAATGTTGTATACAATCGCTGGATTATATGTACGTATGTAACCAGTATCTTTGACGTAGTGTTTTCTTTGAGAATAAAAAACAAATTAAAGTGAAATTTATGGTGGACTGATTATTTATCATATTAATTAAACCACCAACAATCTAATACCTTCTATGCACAATTTCTAATTCTTTAACCAGTAATCCTGTATATGTATATATATATATATATATATACATTATTATTTTTAATTATTATTACAGTTTTATCAATCCTCATTTCAGGATGTTGTCTCTTTAAGCCAATGAGCTATATAATACAATTTAATTCTAAGTAGTTTTGTTGCAAATAGGCCTATATACATATGTTTTTATCGTAATAGGGGTTGAAGAATAATTGCTTATTGAAGTCTTGAAGTGTGCAAATACCCCTGGCATAACATTTAATAATAAAGTTAACTGGGCCGGTGTTACCAAAGGGTTTCAAAATCCTTCATTCATTGGAGAGAGCGATGAGGGGATCTAATAGAGATGTGAGGGAAATCCGTTAAAAATTTTGGTCAGGCCATTGCTTGAATATGGTGGCACAGAGTGGAAATCACATTTTAAGTATCAAATACAGGAGTTGGAGGGTGTGCAATGGATGGTAGCAAGAATTGTGTCTGTAAATTACTGCACAATACAATCAGTAACTGATATGATCAAAAAGCTAGAAGGGGATTCATTGGAAGACAGAACGAGGTTGTAGAGAGTCATGGGAGTGTACAAGGAATATGTTGGTGATGAGGCGTGGAAAGATATTGGTAGAAGAATTAAGAGTGATGCAAGGAAGCGAAAAGATGACCATGACCACAAGCTGGCACTCGATTTCAGGCACAGAGGAGAAGGACGATTTTCTTTCGTGGGTAAGGGGGTCAGGGATTGGAACAAGTTACCAATGCAAATGGTGAACAGTATACCATAACACTAAAAGAATTTAAAACAAAATATCCTGTCGGCCAAAAGAAAGTGAGTACGGAAAATTGACTGTTCTTGCGACTAGGTGACACAGTTTCAATTAGCAGCTCATTCCACCTTTATTGTAGCTATACCTACAGTTTGACGTGGAATTAGATTCACGGACCGTGATATGAAGAAGCCAAACTAGTATTGATTTTGTATTCAGAAACATTTAAAAAAGCCATTTTACTGTAGATAATGTTTTCAGGGAAATTGCAACCGGCTCAAATGCTACGTTGCAATTGAAGCAATAGTTAGCTGTAGCCACTGTCAGCGGGAGGTTTGTAATGAGGTGATTCGAGTGCGATATGGGCCAGACTCTCCGTCTCGGCGGTGGAGCCGCCTGGCGGCGGCGGCGGCAGATAGCCCGCCGTCACGTGACCGGAATACACCCGCCCCACTTAGCGGCTGATAAAGTCGCCCTCTCTCAATTTCCCCTTTATTGCCCGCTGATGGTCCTTGATTCTTCCTTTTGTCAACCGTTTTGTCTTAAGCGGCCGCCGACACGGAGGGTAAACTTGAGATAGCGGCGAGGCGGAACCTAATACATAACTCACCGTGCAAACAACGCGGACTGCGAGTAGACAACACACTCACTCACTAACAACAGTAACGCCTCTACAACTACCAGACTTTGCGAGGTTGTCACGTTTATTAGCATCTGTCCTACAGACGGTCGCCACTTGCGAGGTGGTAGCTACTAAATAACTGTGCAGCTCTTTGTGACTTCTTACTGGTTGAACGACTACTGAAGACAGTTGACGTTCCAATTTATTTTAATTTAATTTAGATTAAATTAATCTAATTGTAATGGAACGCACGCTCCGGTGGCAATTTCCCTACACACCCATCTTCCCCATTTCCTGTACCCATCTACATTTGTCCTCAACAAATTTCAACTTTAAATTCTTTCAACGTTTTTGGTAAATTATTCATTTCTCTAGGTAACTTATTCCAATCCCTGATCCCCTTTACTTATAAAAGAGAATTTTCTACCTCTTTGTGCCTCAAATCGAGTGCTAGCTTGTGGTATTTTCCCTTCCACACATTACTTTTAATTCTTACAGCAATATCTTTCCATGCCTCATCACCAATATACGGCTTTTACACTTCAATAACCCTCTTCACCCTCCTCCCGTCTTCCAATGAATCCCATTCCAGCTGTTTTATCATATCTGTTACTGATTGATTCATTTAATAATTTCCAGAAACAAATCTAGCAGTTTTTCTATGAACCCTCTCCAACTCCTAGGTTTGATAAACAAAATGTGAGTCCCATACTGCAGAACCATATTCAAGCAATGGTCTGACCAAAGTTTTGTAACCCAATTTCTTTACTTCTCTCGTACATCCCATCATCACTCTCTCCAACAAGTGAAGGGTTTTGAAACCGTTCCGTACTACCTGTCTGATGTGAGCTTCCCATCAGAGCTTGTTATAAAATGCTATGACAAGATATTTACATTTCGCGTCTTCAACAAGCAATTCTTTCCCCACCTTATAATTATAATCAACCTTTAATTTTTTTACCTGTGTATCCAATAAGCTGACTTTTCTTTCCATTTATCTGCATCCCATGTTACCTAGCCAACTAGATATCCAGTCCAGATCACCCAGCTGCTGTTTACAGTTATCTACGATTTTGATACTCTTACATAGCATTATGTCATATGCAAACAACCTATCTTCTGTTAGTAAACCATCGACACAATCTTTGATTAGAATAATGAATAGAAATGGTACCAATACGCTACCCTGTGGGACTCCCATATTTACTTCCACTTCTTTTAAAACTATCAGCCCATGAACACTTTTGGAAATATAGATTACAATGTAATTGAGTCAGATACAGATGAGTGTAGTTAAAAACTGGATCCGATAGAAAAAAAAAACAAAGTAATTTTTTAATTACCTAAGAATTCGTTGAAATATACCAGGCACCAGGCAATTTTGTTGTTGCTTTATGTATAATTAACGCTACGTCCAAGTAACCGTAAATTAATTAAACCAAAGATCCTAGACTCAAACTGATTTTCTGGTCTGATTAAGTGGCACCTCTGGTGTTGAGCCAGTTGCATTGACTGTGACTGTAGCTGTGACGGCGGCGCGCTATCTGGCGGCAGTAATGGTGTTTCAATCGCTTGTTCAGATATCAAAACATAGGACATTGCGCCCACGAATGAAAGGAGAAGGAGAGGTGAAAACCACAAGGCTGCTGACTGCACTCGTCCAAGAAAAGATACAGTCTGCTGCTATTGCAACGGACTCCACGCAGCCTGTTACAAGGGTTGTCCAGCATTAAATCTACCAAGAACAGTAACAAACAGAGAGACGATCGCCGCATACAGCCCAAGCACAGTCATGCAGAGCACAATGAAGCTGCTCCACCACAGCAACAAACAACAAACAATCGCCGACCACCTACGACCAATTCACAGCGACCAACACATGCTGACCACCATGCTGCTTGCCAACTACAACATTGCATCCAAGCCAGCAAACATAAGGGCCGTATGACTGCTCACCAAGACCAGGAAGCACCACGCTGTAGCAGATGGCGCACCAGCAAGAATCAAACTCATGGCTGCCACCGCTGCCAGCAGGTGATCCTCCCAAGAACTCTAGGAACCCAGTTTACTGCAATCATAGAACTGCCAACAAAACGTGCCACAACTCTCATCGTCCAGTCATAAGAGCTTTTCTGCAGAGACACTGACGATTTCTGATACAAATTATAACCAAACAAAAGATAGCGCTACAACTTAGCAAACCATAAAGATAATTACCATCCGGACCCGGCAGATCCTGAAATGACACATCGAGTAATGACAGGAGATGCGCAAACCGCGTGAGAACTTCCCCATACTCTGGGACAAATGCTTTCCCAGGTGACTACTGCCTCTGCACAGACACGGAACTGGCGACCGCAGTAATTGTGAGCTGCACATCACTCATCACGCTTCAGGGCTCCGCATCCGAAGGGACGCTCAGCCCTGCAGCTATCTGTCGGTCACGCAGCCTATAATATTTTGTCTTTGCTTCTATATGGCATCTCGTCCTGTCACGGACGCCACGTATAATGTTTTTGCTTTACTATCCTTTCCTGTTAGTATTAAAGATTAACATTTCTTTATTATTCTTCATTAAAAAAATAAACAAATAAAAACTCCACTTAGTTTTTATTTTAAATTCCTTTAATTTTACTGCTTCTTCGCGCACAGATATAATTCACAGTTTATATAAACGAATGTTAAATGTTATCTACAAAAACCCAACAACTTTAAGTCTAAACTGAAAGAGTTTCTGCTTCAGAACCCATTCTACTCAGTGAAAGAATTTTCTTCTTGGAATTTGGTAACTAAGAATGACTGATAAAATAGAATATATGGTGTATGGAAAGGGAAGGTTACAAAATTATCCACAATTACTAAAATGATATATGGTTTTTCTTTCTGTTGAAACTTTTGACAAATGAACTAATTTACACTGTTTACAAAATTTCACTCATATATTGTAACTAACATGGGATAGCATGCACTCAAAAACTGCTGTGAAAAATTATCATACCAACAGGTTTTTAGGTAACTTGACTGCTTATGAGTTGTTGGTAATATAATTGATATTGCTAATAGGTGTGTGTACTGTTCCACATAAATAGCAACTAACATAATATAATATGTAGTCACAAATTACAGTGAAACTTATCATGGTAACTGGTTGGTAAGAAAATAACTGGTTATTAATTAGATGCTGGTAACAAGTGTATACACTGTTCCACATAATAAGTATTAATTAACTCGGGATTGTATTTGTAGATTACAGGAGATATTGGTTATACGAATGGGTTGTTGCTAACTTGTTGTCAATATATAATAAATATATTGTGGATGCCCCCTTATCAATTATATAGTAATATTGACATTACTATTAAGTGTATGTACTGTTCCACATCCCCGAGATTATTCTCACATGGGATCAAAGTGAACATATCTATCTATCTATCTATCTACGTCTGCCTCGCATACCGCTTTCATCTCTTCCCTTCTCTTTGCCAAAGATCTTCCTCTTGAACTGTTTATCGTCCAGAGATTTTCATGTACTTTGTTCATCTGGTAATAACGACGCGTGGATTTCTTTGACACAATACTTAAGAAATAATAATAAGACGATATAAAGCATTTTTCAACAACATACATCTATAATCAGCTTTACATAAATCAGAAACCAAATAGTGAATTGAAAATACCACTGTCAATAACCAGTTACCATAGAAATAACATAAAAAAAACATTAATTACTAAACCTAAGAGGCTGTGTATCCTTACAAGCCACGACCCTACGGCTCTTCAATGAGACTTCAAATTGGGGCTTGATATGTTTTTTGACCCAAAACCGATTATCGTAATTCCGTAAAATCAAATATTCTCCTAGGTTTAAAATATTTATCTAGGACTTGAAAAGAACTTTTTAACACTCTGTGTGTGAAGCACAGCACTTTAGGGAAGCGAAGCATGGACTTCGGGAATATCAGAAGGAAAGAAAATTTTAGGCATTTGAAATGTGGTGCTGACAATTAGGTGGACAAATAAAGTACGAGAAATGAATGAGTTTTCGAAATGGTGGGTGAGGAAAGGAGTTTGTGGAAGAGTCTAAAGGCACACACACTCGTGCTTGTGTATCGTTTTGCTTGTACAGTCTCAAGTTGTAATGCAAATCGATGTGTGTGTGGGGACAAGTCGATCGACTTAATTGTTGTGTTCCGTCAATTGTTTGGCTTGAAGGCATGAAGAGTGCTCAGTGTGTGTTCCTACTTGCCGTCCAGAAAAACGGTGTGTGTGTGTTTGTATGTGTGCATTATGTCTTCTTAAAAGAGAATGACTGATATTAGACTACTGTCTCGTGAATTTCTAAATGAATTTATTGATTTATTCAGACAAAATTAATCGGTGGAAAATCAAAAGTAAAGATTATTTAAACAGAAAAAACTGCTACACATGATGTCCTTATCAATAAATTTAAAGAAGTTGATGAACACGCAAATAAATAAACTGTTATTAAAAAAGTGAATTAATTAAGAACTTGTTTTCGGAAGTCACAGAATAAATATAATGAATCGCGTAGATGAGGGTCTGGTATCGAAAACATGGAAAAGCCAAATTTGTGGTATTTCGACAAGTTGCTGGTTTTTACTGATCAAGAAACGCAAGAGAGAATAGCATAGACAACATTGAATACACAACTGTGGTTTCAGTTAATGAGCTATGTAACAAATATAATTTTATTAGCAAACAAAATTATGTACATAGTTACATTATACATATAAAATGTCAAAGTATACTTGCTGAAGTTTTAGTACTATGAAAAGATCACAAAATTGGTTCTTTAGTTTGAGAAGGTTAGGTATAGGTTTCAATTGGCATAAACCATGTTATCTTGCTAATGAACCTTTCCATCATCGTTAAGGTTCGGAGCTAGACACCGAGGCGACAACTTCCTCATAGAGCTCGTGAACGTGTTATTGTCGATTTAGTTCCTGTTGTATCGTGTGCGCGCTCTACGCGTCCGGAAGTTCAGCGAGGCCGCGAAAGCGATTACTTTTCGTAATATTTCAGCTTACTTGTCATTAGTGAACTAATTAGAATTAATTAGTGAAACTAGTGGTACCAGCAAATTATGGCCGACCCGCCGGATACGGGTCAGACGATTAAGATGGCACTAGAAACGTGCTACACCAGCTAGTGAAATCCCAGCCTCACCATCAGGGAACTACATCACGGTAGAAAGGTTAAACCCTCAGGCAGTATCCACAGCAAGTGAGCAGATAATCATCCCTTACGAAGCAGAAGAGGAGCAATTAAGATATCAATACTCCAACATCCTCAACAGCAACCAGAACATGAACAACAACAACAACAGCAACTGCAACAGCATACCTTACAGCAACAATATCAGATAATAGAACAACATCAACAGCATCATCAGCAGCAACATCATCAGCAGCAACATCATCAACAGCAACAGCCCTTGGAGATGGAAACTGGACCGGGAGATGACCAGACACAAGAACGGCACGCCTCCCCAGATGTAGCTGTTCACCTCTTAGCTCGGAGAGGAGACAAACCTACAATTATGACCTCAAATTATAATCACATTGCTAACCAGTATCGCAATGTCAACGGCTGTGATTCCCAATCGACCATCAGAAGAAGATAGCCCATCCGTCACCATGCCGACTCCGCGCGTTCCTGTATTAGACGATCCGATGCGTGGCAGCCAATCCATCAGCTTCAAGACGACCAAACGCCAAGTACCAGAAGAAGAGGAGGTAAGAAGACTGACGCGATCAGCGGAAAAGATGGCAAGACTATCGTCAGATGGCGCTACAACAGCTTACTCAACAGCTCCCTGCAACACGTCACCAGCAGACACCAGCGCCAAGTTAATCAACACATTCACAACTACAGGTGAGCAGCTAGCGCCACTCACCGACCAAGCGCCCGCAGGCAGCAGTGTTACTAGTGCGCAGGATAAGGCCGGGACCTTTGCAAATAATAGATTCAGTGAAACTGACAGAGGCCCGTTTATAGTAATAATAGAAAGTGTTGACAAAAATGTTGGAAATTGGCACCCCATGGCCCTAGGTAAATTCCTTTTTAATAAGCATCACCACCTCAAACAAAACATTATCAACATTTCTCACGCGGGCAGAAACAAAGTTAAAGTAGAATGTAGATCTGGCGAATCAGCTAACCAACTAGCATCCCTAGGGTCCCTCCAAGAAATAGGTCTAAAAGCATCTATCCCAATGTACTTGACTTCAAAGCAGGGAGTTATTAGAAATGTGGACATTAAATTAAGCATAGAAGAAATCTTGGAAAACATACAATCCCAATACAAAGTGACTAGCGTTAGAAGATTTATAAAAAAACATTCTCCAAATGGAGAGGTAAACGCAAGAAATCTTCCCGTATGCCAACTATCATTCAGATCCCAGGTCCTCCCAGAAGCAGTATATCTGTTTGGCATGCGTTGTAAAGTAGAACCATATATTCCCCCCTTAATACAATGCTTTCAGTGTTTAAGATTTAACCATGTCAGAGCACAATGTAGAGGTCAGCAAAGATGTAGTAAATGCGCGGGACCACATGATCTAACCCACTGCCCCTCCCAGGAAAACGCATGTTGTTTATTCTGTGGAGGAAATCACCTAGCAACGGACAAAAACTGCCCCGAACATCTTAGGAGACGATCTGAAAAATCTAGTAGAGTTCAACCATTTCACTACAACTCAACACTCCAGATGCCAAACAGCTACGCAAAAGTCGTGGCCGAACCACCCAGATCCTGGCACCCGCAGTTAGAAAACACAGACATTAATCAGTACGACACAAAAACCACCCCTCAGCAATACAGAGTCAATCCCCCAAACAGATACATCTGGACAAAAGGACCTAAAAATTATAAGAACGCTAAATATACTACAGATAACCCATCCTTCAATACAAGACAACTACTATACACATACAATGGACCTATGGCTCCCATCAATACAAGCTTGATCCACCCTGCAGCAACAGGCAGCTATACGGAAATTCCACAAGTACCCAATACGCCCAGGGAGGACACACAAACAGACCTGCATGCGCAATCTGCTAAATTAAAACAATCTAACGATCCCACTAAGAGTCCACAATCGCTAAATTGCATTTTAATAGAAAAAATAGTCAACTTAATCATGATTCTAATCAAAGAAGCAAAATCTCAATCAGAAGATCTCTTAAACCCTACAGCGATACTAGGAATGGTAACCAATATCCTCCAACAAGACGGCCAAAATTAAGTGCTTACAGTGGAATGCCAGATCAATAAGAGCGAATAGGGAATCTTTACAAAGAGAACTAGACGTAAACAACATAACGATAGCTACTATTGCAGAAACTTGGCTGAAACCGGACACTAATATCTCATTTAAAGGATTCCATATATTACGAAAAGACAGGGAAGATGGAAAAGGTGGAGTGGCAATATTAATAAAAACATCTATACCTTTCACAGCTGTATACATCGATCATACAAACATCAAATCTTTTCAGGCTATAGCAGCCAAAGTACACAGCCAAAATATGAATTTAACCTTAGTCTCAATATACTGTCCTCCCAAAACAACAATCAGAATAGATGAATGGCGAACACTCCTCCACCAAATAGAGGATCCCTACTTAATCTGTGGAGACTTTAACGCCCATCACACGCTATGGGGATGCGAGCTGAACGATGCATGTGGGGAAGCGATGATAGAGTTCATAGATGAATTCAACCTATTTGTACTCAATGACGGATCTCCTACTCTTATTTCAAAACCCGGCCAAAGGAAATCGGCAATTGATCTATCCATGTGCTCCGCATCTATCGCCACCGAATTTCAATGGGAAAATCTAAGACAGACCTGGGGATCGGACCACCACCCTATCCTAATATCAACAAAACAGCTGAATTTCCCACAGATCTTTCAACCGATCAACAAATGGAACATAAGAAAAGCAAATTGGATAAAATACAGGAAACACATTGAAGAAAATATAGGACGAGTGTACTCAGCAAACACAACCAAAAGTCAGTACCAGCTACTGCTAAATGTTATAAACGAGGCGGCAAAATGCTCGATCCCCACCTACAAAACAACACCAAACGCAAAAGGACTACCCTCCCCTTGGTGGAACGAGGAATGTTCTAGAAAGATAGCCAAAAGGAAACTAGCTCTGACAGTATATAAACGAGAACCCACTTGGGAAAACTATATAAATTACAAAAAAATAGATGCGGAAACAAAAAGATTCCTTAAATCAAAGAAAAAAACCTGTTGGAAAGAATTCTGTAATAGTTTAAATAGGACCACGCCAACAACTTTAATATGGAACATGATAAATCGGTTAAAGAAGAAACCAGTGGGAATAAAAGCGCCAATGAACTGTATCGAAGAATTCGAAAACAAGGTAGCCCCGCCATATGTGCCTACAGAGCCTCTAAAACTAACAAACCAACACACGGAAAATAACCGACAAAATATCCTATCAGAGGAATTTAAACTAAACGAACTGGAAATGGCCCTGAAATCAACCTCAAATACAACACCAGGAATAGACAACATTCATTACCTCATGCTCCACCACCTCCCTCACTGCGCCAAGGTAGCTATCGTACAGATCTTTACTAATGTATGGTTAAAAAGTGAATTTCCAAGTGATTGGACAACACAGATAATTATACCGGTACCAAAACCAGGTAAAGACAGTACAAATGCCAACTCCTTTCGCCCAATAGCCCTTTCCTCCTGCATAGGCAAAACGTTCGAACGAATCGTAAAAAGGAGGTTAGAATGGTGGCTTGAATATCACAATTTACTGCCAAAAACTCAATATGGATTTAGGAAAGGAAGAAGTACATATGACTGTCTCAGTACGCTCACATTAGACATAGAACGAACTTTTATCAACAAAGGTTTTCTTACAGCTGTTTTCCTAGACATTACAGGAGCCTATGACAATGTTCAAATTCCGATACTAATAGAAAAGCTCAAGGCACTACATCTTCCTGAGGTATTTGTCTGTGGAATATATAATCTTCTCTATAGTAGAACTATATATATACGGCAACAAAATAATTCTCTACATGGACCATTCATAGTCTCAACAGGAATCCCACAAGGAGCAATCCTTAGCCCCTTACTATTCACTATTTACATAGGGGCAATAGAAAAAATATTCAGTCCCACAATAAAAGTATTAAAATTTGCAGATGACATATGTATATACACGATGTCCACATCCCTAGGAATAATTCTCTGGAGGTTAAAAGAAGCTGCGGGGAGATTATATGATTGGGCACAACATCTAGGACTAACCATTTCAACAGCGAAATCTTCAGCAGTGATATTTTCTAGGAAACGAACTATATATCGAGAGACTGAGCTTCATCTGGGACCTTACTCCTTCCCGGTGTGCACATCTGCCAGACACTTAGGCTTAATAATGGATAGTAAACTAACATGGACGGGACACATCAACCATATTATAACCAAAACGGAACACCTCTTGAACATATTAAGATCCGTAACACGCACCTGGTGGGGTGCAGATCCGGCTATAATGCTTAATATATACAGAGCACTAATCCGTCCCATATTCGATTATGGAAGCATCTGTTACGGGAATGCCCCTAAGTATAATCTCCGTAAATTGGACATAGCACAACATCGAGCTATTAGAATATGTATTGGAGCAATGAAATCTACAGCATCAAATGCGCTATTAGTTGAAGCCAGAGAAATGCCTCTAGAAACGAGGCGACAACTCTTATCAAATATCTACCTAATGAGACGCGCTTCAATCACCAACCATCCGGTGTCTCAGAAGGCAAAGGGACTTGCAACAATAATGGAAAGGAGGGGAAACATCCCTCGCCGCTCCACGCCGTTATTGGCCACTAGCTTCAACCAAATAAAACACAAAATACCATTAGTGATCCAAGAAAGGACTCTTCCCTGTTTCACAAAACAATACGATATCATCAGATTTAAACCAAATGTCTACTACCTCCCAGAATGGATTATTAGAAGCAACAGGACAAATAACATGACAGAGAGATTTCTATCTTCAACTTGGCCCGACTTTACACAAATATATACCGATGGATCAAGAACAGCAAATGGAGTCGGATTCGCCTACTACTGTCCACTCACGAAAGAACACCAGAAAATACGCTTGCCAACAGAGACCTCGGTTTACACGGCAGAGGCTATGGCCATTAGACAGGCCATTCAATACGTATACAACCGATATAATAAAATACTTATATTGACGGATTCGAAAAGTGTATGTACAAAGGTTTGAGAATATTAAAAGACAAAATGAAACGAATAAGATTTTATATGATATATTACAAATGATGTATATAGCCTCCGCAGGAGGAAAAGAAATCCATTTATTATGGATCAAGGGCCATGCGTCCATCCAATACAACGAGACGGTCGACAAACTAGCAAAAGAAAGCACTCTGGAAGGACAGCAACAATACACACAACTCCCTCACACTGATTTCATTAAAACTATAAAAAGAGAGGCCCTTACAAAATGGGCAAACGCATGGATTTCATCACAAGTATACAAAGGGAAACACTACGCATCGATCCAACCCCACATTCCACACAAAGCATGGTTCGAAGAATCAAAACTCGCAAGAAAATACAAAACATCTATCATTCGCATAAGATTGGGACACGGATGTTATCCCAAACACCTCCATAGAATTGGCGCAGCAAACTCCCAATTCTGCCCTGTTGACAACGAAGAAATAGCAGACCTAAATCATATAATATTGACATGCACCCTTTACCGAATTCCACAAAATAATCTATATAATAGACTGACCAAAATAAAAATCCAACTGCCTACATCAATCATCTCCCTCATGAGAACTGAACGTCAGGACGTGTATTAAGTTATAGCTCACTTCTTAAGGGACGCAGATATTACGATATAACCCAGGCAATTCAAGAGATCCACTGTAGCAAAATCGCCCTAAAAACAGAACTACTTTAGGGATACAAAGTTTTATGGTAAAATTCACAACCTCCAAACATATAATACCAATTTCACCACATAGATGAGGTTTATTATCTTAAATTAAAATTGTTAAAGCACCAGCTGTTATTATACTATCTGTTCCACTGGTATTAAAATGTATATTATGCCAAATAATATTGTAAGTTAACAAAACTAACAACTGACTCCATACCATCTGCACTATTGGAATTAGAAAAACTAGACAGAGACAACATATCCAAAATAGAGTTATTATACCACCTCACTATCAGAATTATTACAAAATTGTATATTAATAACGTATCACAATCATCAATAGTCATATCAACTCTGTACTATTGTTACTAATAAAAATTGCATAGAACTATCATGTCAAAATAATATTGCATAGAGCTGATATGTCAAAATAATTTTGTAATACAAACATTGTAGGGAACTATAATGCCAAATAATATTGTAATACAACAATTGTGATCTGGCTGTATGGTCGTTAGACCAAAAGCCATATAAATAAATAAATAAAAAAAAATCACCGTTAAAATATTCCTAAATTGATGTGACTAAATTGTGCTCGCTTCAGTAACCACTGTTTTGACCATTTCTGTATAACTCTGTTCCTTATTTTCTTTCTAATTACCATAACCATAGCCGCAATAACAACTAATTTCTGTTTGTCAACCATATTGACCTTTAACAACTGACACCAAAATGAAGTAGAAGACGGAGTGTCTTTGGATTCAACTGCATTCCGTCAAATGTTTCGTCTTGCATTACAACTTGACTGTACAAGCAAAAACGATAGACAAGCATGAGTGTGTGTGCAAGGCTTTACAGTAAGAGGAGAGAGTATGGTCAGAATGCAATCAGTGACGGATATGATAAAGGAGCTGAAATGGGATTCATTTGAAGACAGGAGGAGGATGAGGAGGGTCATGGGAGTGTACAGGGCGTATACTGGCGATGAGGCATGGAAAGATATTGCAATAGGTATGAAAAGTAGTGCATGGAACGGAAGAGATGACCATGACCACAAGCTGGCACTCGATTTCAGGCACAAGGGTGTGGGAAGATTCTCTTTTTTATGTAAGGGTGTCAGGGATTGGAATGAGTTACCAAGAGAAATGGTGAATAATTTACCGAAAACTTTGAAAGAATTTAAAGATAATATTTGTAGAGGGCAAATGCAGGTGGGTGCAGGATAGGGGGAAGATGGGTGTGTTTTTGAGACGTGCTGGATTGGTTAATTTGTTAGTGAAGGTAACAGTCGAATGCAAGAACTGTAGAGGAAGAGAGAGGTTGGAATATAAGAGGCATATAATGGAGGACGTAGGGTGGAAGGGGTATGCTGAGATGAACAGGTTAATGCAAGGTGGAAAGGGATGAGAGTTTGCATCAAAAGAGAAAACAAATTTTGATAAATCGATACAACTTAATGTTTAGTTTCACCGCTGGGAATTAACGTTAATATGGTGATGCTGCATGCTGTGTAAGGCGTAATAAATTATCTGTTTTCGAAATTAAGAGGCATAAGAAATAATACTTTGAATAATTATAAAGTAAAAGTTATCATCATAAACTATTTTGGAAAATGTTGGAAAAATCATTATCATTGCAGTCTGGCAGTGTAAATGTGATACTCATTTGTAATGGATATTCCGTTTAGCATTAACCTTATTTCTCGTTTGCAGAAATTTGATATTTTACATATTTTTATTCCCTTATCATTACAATTTATCTAATAAATCAACTGTATTAACTTATTTTTTTAAATTTCTATTTGGTGCCAAACGTATCGACTCTTTAAATGTAATGGACAGTGCGTGTTACACTACGATATACAGAAGAGTTTCTGATTTCCTGCTCTGCTTTTAATGACAAAGTTTTGTTGAAGAGTGGTTCGGTGGTTTCCAAACTATACCGTATTATAAGCAAAAAATTAAAATAAAATAAAAGTATAGATAAGATCAGAATTAATTTTCTTACTAAGGCACCCGGTGGCGAACTATCCTAAAACCCCCCTCAGACCGCAAACTTTCAAACCAGTCTAGTTCCGGCATTCGTAGCGATAACTTCCTCGTACTCAGAAGGAAACTACGCAACACACGCTCGGAGCAGTAGACATCAAGAAATTGACAGTTCCAAGTTTAACTTTATTTTTGTTTCAATCAGTGGTGTAAAGCAAGTGTTAAGTAACAACGACAATCCCGACGCGTAACTGAGACACAGTCTCAGTTTCGCAATGCTAGAAATGGAGGCAGATGACACTGGCGAGGCGGTCGGTGAAGGACTAAGGACGTACTACAACGTGGTGAATGACGAACGCGATAGCAGTCGACAGCAAGACGTCTCCGGCAGCTTCTACCAGCAAGCTGTTCTACCAGTACAGCAGCAAGCAGCTTTGCAGTTGGTGGACCAGCAGAACGTGGACGCAGTGAACCAGACTTCGTGGGAGAACGCCGTTCGAGGTAAACAGCGGCCGAGGTCGTCGTTGCCAGAAACCAGTGACAACGTTGCAACAAAAAAAGTCAAAACTCAAGAATCAGGAAGCAAGTGCTCTAACTTAAATTCCACAGTCACATGTGATAGTGAAGCCAACAATTTTTACTTGTTTAGAGAAAGTGATGGTGGCCCATTCTATGTCTTTGCCGAATATGATTCAGTCCATAGTGATCAACAGAATCTCGGTAGGTTACACCCCATGACTGTAGGAAAAATAATCCGAGAATCAATACCAGGCATTAAATCTGCTATAGTTAATATTAGTAGAAAAGGGCGTAACCGTGTGCAAGTAGAACTCAACTCGGCAGTGTGGGCAAATTGTTTAGCTAAAGTCAGAAACCATCCCAAAAAAATTAAGTTCTATATACCACGATTTTGTACTGTAAAGGAAGGGCTTATACGTAATGTAGACACGTCCTTTTCGGAAGATGAGCTAAAGAAAGAAATTGAGTGTGATACGGAAGTCTTACAAGTCCGTCGGATCATGCGGAAAGTGGTGCGGGAAGGAGCAACAGAACTAATACCTCGGCAGCTAGTACAGGTTACATTTCTTGGTCAAAGGCTACCAAACTATGTATACATTCATAGCACTCGCTGCAGTGTTGAACCATACGTGGGGAACGTGGTAACTTGTTTTCACTGTCTCCGTTTCGGTCACACAAGTAGAATGTGTCGCAGTGCTGCTCGTTGCGCAAATTGTGGCGAACAACACGACACGAAGGAATGTACTTATCAGGGAAACCCACACTGTGTACACTGTGGGGGTAGCCACCGTTCAACGGATCGTATTTGTCCCGAATTCACTAGACAGAAACAAATTAAAGTTCGCATGGCCCATGATAATATATCATGGGAGGAAGCCATAGCACTTGAATCAATCAACACCTATGCCAAAAGGACTGCCGTACCACCAACCAGAGATGTGAACAATTTTCCGCAATTGCCTGTTTTATGCTCAGCACAGAGCGCGGTACAACAAACTAGCTTTTCCTCAAAGATAACGGCTCTGCCTCTACCTCGGACCAGCATTCCACCTACGAGCCGCCGGCATCCACTTCCTCAACAACAGCTCAATCGGCCGCCGGTCGGCCAACAGAACTCAGCTCAAAACATCCCGTCTGACTTATACTATGATGTCAACAGACCCCACATAGAGCCAATCACCAACAATCCCTATAGACCCTCACCTGTACCTATTAATGAACAGATGATAGATAAGATTTGCGAGATGGTTGTAACGATATTCAATATGGCCACTTCCGGAATTTTACCATCCAATCTTAAACAATGTGTCACCAACTTATTGCTAAGCAACAATGGCGGGGAATAGGGAAGTGAAGAATCTTTTATTCTGGAACGCACGTTCTGTTCGTTCCAACAAAGAAAGTTTGCACCATCTATTAAAATCGTACGATGTATGTGTTGCCGGAATTGCAGAAACGTGGCTTAAAGCTAAGGAACAATTCAACATCGCTGGCTATAATACCGAGCGATACGACAGAGCAGACGGTTACGGTGGAGTGGCTATACTAATTAGAAGAAACATACCATTCCGCAGCCTGAAACTAAGGAATGTAATAAATGGTGTAGAAGGATGCGCAATAAGAACGCGCGTTAACGGTATTGAATCGACCATACTAGTAATTTATCGTTCTCCAAATACGATTGTAAGCAAGCAGGTTATTAGCTCCTATGTGAAAGAAATCCCCCGACCTGTAATTTTAATGGGCGATGTAAACGGTCATAATCCGGTTTGGGGGAGTGAAAGAACGGACGTTGTCGGAAGACTGATAATGGAGGTAGCAGAAGAAGAGGAACTAGTGGTCCTTAACGACGGCTCGTACACAAGGATATCAAAACCAGGAGAACGGAGATCAGCTGTAGATATAATTCTGGCGTCGACCCACCTCTCCCATACAGCCGTCTGGACAACCATAAAAGACACCAGTGGGTCAGACCACCTTCCCATTTTTTTCTCTTATCAACGACATCACATAGAATACAAAGGAAGAAAACCCACGTATAGATGGAACATTAAGCGTGCCGATTGGAGCGCCTACAGAAAAGCAGCAAGCAATATATTCTCAAACTTCAAAGAAACCGGGGATACGCAGCGCGACTATGAGAAAATATTAAACGGAATAGAACAAGCGGCTCTTACGACGATTCCCGAAAACCACCCAGTCAAATTAAAGCGAAGAAGATCTGCAGTTTGGTGGGACTCAGAATGTACCGCGGCAGTTCAAGAACGAAAACAAGCCCTAAAAATCTATCGACAACACGCAACGGAGGAAAACTTTATTCTTTTAAGTAAAATTCAGGCCAGAGTAAAACGCTTCTTGAAAAGGAAAAAGCGGCAAAAGTGGATAGCCTTTTGCGAAAACTTAAACCGTAACACCTCCCCGATCACTGTGTGGAACGAGATAAGAAAATTCCGTAATTCATCGAGTAACCGCTCAACTCATACCGCAACGCAAGAGGTGTAAGAGGAGATATTGGAGAAGATGACACCACCATCAGTAATAAACAAGATCTGCCTACAGGAAAATACACCAATGAACAGATACTACAGCTATTTAATCTGGAAGAGTTCGAAACGTCTGTCAGTAATAGTAAGAACACATCGCCTGGGCCAGACAACATCCATTACGCCATGCTCAAATATCTACCAAGAAAAGGCAAGTTAGCAATTCTAAAAGTAATGAACGACATTTGGTTACAACGCATTGACATCGAATCTATGAAAACTGTAAGAATAGTCCCTATCCTCAAACCAGGCAAGGACCCATGCGACCCAGCATCATACAGGCCGATTTCTCTCATGTCTTGTATGTATAAAACCCTGGAGCGTATGATTAGGCTCAGAATAGAGTGGCACGTGGAACACTATATAAAACTCCCCCATTTTCAGTACGGTTTTCGCAGAGGCCTGGGTACGCTTGACGCTCTGGCACACCTAGTTACTGAGTTACAAGAGAGCTTGACAGCTAACAAGTACACAACGTGTGTGTTTACAGACTTGACTGGAGCATATGATAATGTTGTTCCAGAAATTCTAGTACAAAAACTCCTCCTAATGAAACTGCCTGAAACATTTATATTAAATCTTTGGAACATTCTGCAAAATAGAGTTCTGATAATTATGACACCAACTGGCAAAATTGGTCCTCGGCGTACAAGTTTTGGGCTCCCGCAAGGGTCTATCCTGGCACACACACACCCGAGCATTTTCTGCAAAATTACTTTATTTTGCAGTTTTGGTGAAGTTTTTGTCTTTTGACATTTCCTTCAATGTTACAAGATGCGTATCATTACTGTTGGTGTGTCTTTGTTTTCGCTCTGAGATATTTTAATTGTCTGTCACTATTGACAGGGGCCTTTTGTGCTTGTCAAACGTGGTCGAGTACTGTCCCAAATTGGCTATGATGGGATTCAGTGATTTTCTGGCGGCTCTGTAGAATGTTCTTGTTACTTTGAGGATTCGCTCCGAGAGTAATGGTATCCCTGCGGCTTCATGCAAGGGTGCTGTAGGGAAACGGCATGGCACATGTAGTGCACGCCGAAGTGCGCGGTTTTGCATTATTTGCAGCCGTTTGATGCTAGTCTTGGAAGCATACCCCCACACTGGGCATGCATACTCAAGGATTGGGCGTACGAGACTGCAATAGATGTTGACGCCGGTGCTGGCTGACAAGGCACTGTCCCTGTTCAGCAGGGGGTAGAGTTTTTGAAGCCTAGTTGCCACTTTCCTTCTTATCTCTTGCGTGTGTCTTTGCCACGTCAGGCGAGAGTCAAGGACTACGCCGAGGTATTTAACTGTAGGTGACCATACGATATCTTCCCCGTTGAGGTGCAGGTTTGGTGTATGGTTTCTCTCCCGATCACGCTTCCCCAGGCGTCTCGTGAATAATATTGCCTGCGTCTTGGCGGTGTTAAGCAAGATCCTCCATCTCCTGGCCCAAGCTTCTGTTTGTTGAAGGACCTCCTGGAGCCTCCTAATTGCTGCGACCTTGCACCTGTGTGCGGTGAAGAATGCCGTGTCGTCGGCGTAGAGGGCTGTGCGAACTGTGGCAGGGGCTGGTATGTCGGCAGTGTATAGGTTGTATAACACTGGGCCGAGTACCGACCCCTGTGGTACACCGGCGTTGATGGGTCTACGAGATGAGATGCCACTGCCGACTCGTACTTGGAAGGATCTCCCAGAAATGTAGCTTTTGATGAGCTTTACCAGAGGGCCGGGGATGCCCTGTGTGTAAAGCTTGAATAACAGCCCACTGTGCCAAACTGAATCGAACGCACGGGCCACGTCCAGAAGAACTAGCGGGCAATAACCTCTGTGGTTATAGGCCGCGGTCGCACGCTCGACGATTCTCATGATTTGCTGTGTTGCAGAGTGACCCCTTTGGAATCCAAATTGATAATCAGGGATTATATGCTCCCTGTTAATGTGGGCCTCCAGTCTCTTGAGTACAAGTCGTTCTAGTACCTTACTAATTGACGAAAGCAAACAGATTGGTCGATAATTTTGGGGGAAGAGGGTGTTTTTCCCCGGCTTTGGTACTGCAACCACCGTGGCCCGTTTCCAACAGCGAGGGAAGAGCTGGCTGCTTATGATAATGTTGAATATATCAGTGATGTGGTCGACGACTTGTTGGGGAAGATTTTTCAATAGTTGGTTACTAATATTGTCGATCCCAGGAGCCTTCCTAGGATGAAGCCGGTTTATAATGCTGCGAACTTCTTCAGGTGTTATTTCGTCTATGGTGTAGTCTTCATCATCAACTGAGAGGAATCTGGTCAGTCGACGACGGATGTCCGCAATTTCATCCTCATCATAGTCCTGAGCGGATCTGAATTGCCGCTCAAAATGATCTGCCAGTGCATTTGCTTTGTCCTGGTCGCTAAACACTATGCCCCTTTCACCGTGCAGCGGTGGTATTTTTGTTTTCCTCTTGGTGAAACACCTTGTTTCTTTCCATAAGGTACCGTCACTAATTTGGAGGGTGGCTAAGCGTGCGGACCATTCTCTGTTGCGGTGATCTTGGATCGCCGCCTTCAGCTCTCGCTGCAGCCGATTGAGTAGGCGTCTGGTGTAGGGACGTCTGGTTAGGTGCCATTCTCTGGCAACTCTGTTTTTGTGTCGGATCTGCGCCAATAGGTGTGGAGGTAGTTGGCGCGATTGACTTCTGTCGACCGCTGGAGGCGTGGCTCTGTTTGCAGTGTCTAAGATGGTTTTTGTGACCTGTTTGATGGCTGACTCAAGGTTCATGGCGTCAATAGGTCGCAGTCTTATCATGGATTCCGCTAGCATCTGCTCGGAAGCTGTACCCAGTTGGTTGATTTGTAATTGGGAGGATTTATAGTGGCTGGTCTCCAGGGGCCGAGGTCGATTTCAATTATGACCGGCGAGTGGTCTGAGGATAGCCTGTTCATCGTGGTGGTGGAGACGTAACCAGTGATTCCTCGTGTCATAACGATGTCCAGGACGTCCGGTCTACCACCATTCCAAGGATGATGTGTAGGCTGCTCTGGTCCCCAGACTAGTAGGTTGTGCCGACGTGCAATTCTGTGTAGTTGCTGCCCTGCAGTATTGGTCACTCTGGAGTTCCAGTCAGTGTGTTTAGAATTTAAGTCTCCCCCTATGAGGAGTTTGCCTCGAAAGTTTAATATTTGGGTGAAGTAATCTTCGATTAGTCTTCTGCTCGGTGGTCTGTAGGCAGAGACCACCGTGACTGGCCCGCTACTGGTTTGCACCTCGATAGCCTTTGTTTCCAGCTGCTCTGTCTGGGGCGAAAGCAGCTCATGATGAGGGATGCCGTGTTTGATATAAATTGCAACACCGCCTCCGGCTGTTGGTCGATCTTGCCGGTAGCAGCAGTAGTTGGCCACTGTGGCTCTGAGGCCATGTTTGAGATGTGTCTCAGACACGAGGCATATGTCTATATCCTCGTCTCGTAGAAATTGTCTGAGCTCACCAATTTGTGAGTGGATGCCGTCAGCATTCCAAATGCACATGGTTAGTCCTTGTATATGCGTTCTAGCCATTGTGGGGAGAAAGGTTGCCAGGGTTGTCGGTTGTTAGGGCCGTCTTAACTGCGGTTGCTATGTCCGCGGCTAGTTGGTCGAATTTAGTGAGAAGCGTTGTCACCATGTTGAAAAGGTTGCCGACTATTGTTAGCATTTGGTCCATCGTCCCTCCATTCGCAGAATCAGAAGAATTTCTGTTGTGGTTACAATTTTGGCATTGTTGGCCAGATTTGGGATGGCTGCTCTTGTTGGCTGCAGGTTTTTTGTTTCCCTTGGGTTGACTTTGACCAGTGACGGCTTCAGCAAAGGAGGTGATTTCCGAAGTGGTCGATTGGCATTTGTGCCTCACTCTTCTTGCTTCCTTTTTGCTGGCCTTTGCCATTCTTCTGAGGTGGGTTCTGGGCGTTATTCTTATCTTCTCGTTGGCGCCTGTGTTGGTTGGTAGCTGATGATTCCTGGGCAGGTGTTTCTTCCGCCTTCTTCTCTGCGTTCGTCTTCTTCTGCTCCTTGTTTGTCTGGGTAGAGGTGACACCCCGTTGTCTATCTCGGGCGCGTTTGAACGCTGGACACCCCTTATAGCTCGCGACATGGCTGCCTTTGCAGTTAGCGCATGTCGGGGCGTTTTCACCCTTCCTCATGGTGCAAGCGTTGGACAGGTGCGCCCCTGCGCACTTGACGCACACTGGGGGCATGTTGCAATGTCTCGCAACATGCCCCAGGGCCTGACAATTATAACATTGAACTGGGCCATTGGAGGACCTCAATTTTTCTATTTTAATCCGTAGGGACATCAGTACTTCCAGTTCAAACACTTTCCTGTTTTGAGGCCGATCTGGAAGCACCACAAGGACTAGAGGCATTACTTCAGAGCCGCCAGGTCTTTTAGTTGTGTTACTGTTCTTATGTCGAGTCCCAGCTCCTCTAATTCTTCCTTGATATCTTCCGGTGGCATGTTCGAGGGCATGCCACGGACGACGATCTTCAGTAACTTTTCCGCAGCGGACGGGAATGTATAATAAGGTATTTTCCTCCGCTGCAGCACTGCGGTGACGTCCAGGTAATCTTCAGTGTTGGATAATGTCAGTTTGACTTTATCTCCACCGGCGGACTTGGCTTGGAAAGGCCGCCCGTTCAGTGTTCCTTTCACCATCTGGTACAGTTCCTTGTATGTGTTGGGGTACTGTACCACGATGGGCGGGATCTGCTGTTGCTGTTGTTGTTGCTGCGGCTGCTGCTGCGGCTGCTGCTGCGGCTGCTGTTGTTGCTGCTGCGGCTTCTGTTGTTGCTGCTGTGGCTGCTGTTGTTGCTGCTGTGGCTGCTGTTGCTGCTGTGGCTGCTGGTGTTGCTGCCGTAGCTGCTGTTGTTGCTGCTGGAGCTTCTGCTGTGGCTGTGTTTGTTGCTGCTGCTGTTGTTGTTGATGATGCTGCTCTGGTTCTTCCTGGATCAGCACGTCATATCGGTTGCTGAGTTCAATTCTGCCAGGGTCTAGAGTAGGCGGAGGTTTACAGGTGCGACGCGCCTCCGTGAACCCTGCACCGTCTGTTTGGTCCCCAGCTGAACTTGTTTTTCTGTTCTTGTTCGTGGATTTACCGCGAAACGGGAAAGTGGCGGATGGTTCCGGGAAACTGAAGGCACCGATGACTTTCTTCTTTCCCGCCTTCTTGTCTTTGCTGGTCGTGGCGAGCTGCGACACAGGGATGCTGAGTTTACTATTGCTGGCTCTCTTCTCACTCCTCGACATCTTCGCTTTACCACCGAGGAGCGGTGAGGTGCATCGCTTAGTTGCGCGGGAGTCAAGTCCGTGGGCAGGCCCGGTTGTCGATTGCGTTGTGTGGATGGTCCCAGTAGTATCCATATTCGAATCCGAGTTCGGTTGCCAGGTTGTCGTACCATCTTGCGTAGCCGTCCTATTCATATCCGTTGCCAAGTCCGTTTCCGTTAGCCGGGTCGTCAACGTGGCCGCTACTGTCCGCCGGCAAAGCCGAGTGCGGTGGGGCACTCGGCCCGCCTGGCGCGACAGCGCGGCGAGCACTTTCCTCATCGCACATGCTGACTCAGCGATTGCCAACTCGGAACTGGAACTGAACTGGTGAAGTGACCTATCCTGGCACCACTCCTGTTCATAATATACTGTAGTGACATTGGCATAACACTGTCACCAGATACCTGGTTTATACAATATGCGGACGACCTTTGCATTTACAAAACATCCAGGAACCTTCAGGACACCTATTTCTACCTTAGCCAAACGCTAACTAAACTCAAGACTTGGCTAAAGGAAAACGGACTCCAAATATCACCAGAAAAATCCGCAGTAATAACCTTCACCCGGCATAAGATATTGGCAGCTGAAAACATAAGACTCGGACCATATACACTGCCACTCCTAAAGTGTATGAAATATTTAGGATTATACTTAGACAACAAGCTAAGATGGACGCGTCAGATATCTGAAACAGTTGGGAAATGTGATAAAGCAATAAACATACTCCGAGCCACTAACGGTGCTTGGTGGGGGGCTGATCCCAAAATCTCAATAGCTCTCTACAAAGCCATGGTGCGACCTCACCTAGATTATGGCTGTGTACTTTACGGATCCGCGTCCGATCAACTTCTGAACCGCCTAGATAAATGTCAGTACCGAGCTCTTCGACTCTGCTTAGGGGCATTCCTGTCGACGCCAACCAATGCACTGCTAGTCGAAACCAATGAAATGCCACTCGCACTGAGGCGCCAATATCTCAGTAAAAAGTTTATAATAAAACAGTTCCAGAAAACCGGAAACGCGCTTACAATAAAAATACGCGCCCTATGGGCAGCAACATCAACCTCTGCTTACTGGACCCACAGGAACAGCCCACCTCTAGTTGCGGCCATCGCTGAGCTTAATGAATATCAGACACAAGTGTTCTCTCTCCCAAGATTACCATGTTACGAAGTTGACTACGAAACCCATATGATCCGGAACGAGATCGTAGAAAATCTGAGATATTCAGAGAACGCCCTTAGCAACAATAATCTTCAAAATGACTATCTAAGTGGTATGGGTCGAGTGGTATATATATATACAGATGGGTCAAAGACTGGCAACATGGTTGGGAGTGCCTTTTTTGACAGCACTAACATAGTGGAAAGGTTGTTTAAGCTGCGCGAGGAAACATCCTCTTTCACAGCCGAACTGTTTGCAATACTTAAAGCGCTGGAATATGCGCTAGAGATGCGCATTCAGAATACAGTTGTTCTTACAGACTGCAAATCGGCACTGCAAAAACTGGATGATGGAATCAAAGATAGAGGGAGGACTCCACTTTTGTATAACATATTGGAGTTGATGACCGACATAAACAAACAAGGTATGAAGATCTCCTTTATCTGGGTCAAGACGCATGTCGGACTACATGGCAACGAAAGAGTGGATGCTCTTGCAAAAATAGCCGCACAAACAGGAAACCCAGTTGAACTTCTAATAGGAAGTGATCTAATCCCACTATTTCGCCAAAAATGTATGGAGACCTGGAATGATATGTGGAAATCCACTAACCAACACAAAGGAGCACATTATAGGCAGATACATCCGTTGATACCAAGGACACAGTGGTACCAAAAGAAATACGCCACAAAAAAAGCAGTCACCATAATATCGAGACTAAAATTCAACCACGGGAGATTCGGAAGCCATCTATACAAAATAAAGCTAGTGAACTCCCCTTTTTGTCAATGTGATGGGCAGTCCGAGGCCGACACAAACCATATATTCTTTGAATGTAATAAATACAAGGAAGAAACGGACACCTTTTGGGAAGACTTGAAACATTGGGGTATAAGATATCCAGTCAATGTCAGCCATCTCCTTGCCTTAGGAAATATTTCTATATACCAAAAGATGGTACATTTTATTACAAGAAACAATATAGAGATATAATCGGGAGATCCCAACCCACTCTTCAATATTGCAAATAGTTACCGTTCATGGAACACTAGACGGTAATGGTTTTATTACATTTTAACCTAATAAACTATAAAAATCATGTATTATGAAAATTTACTGTGAAAATGTTTAATCTTTAACTCTCCATCTAACCATCTTTATAATTTTATGTCCTCATTGTTGATGTGTACTTTCTTAATGTTATGTAAATTATTATTTCTGCTGTATACCATTCGTAAAGTATGTTCGATCTTATAATATAAACAGTGATTTGTATATATGATTGGGTAAATGTGAGCGAATCAGTGAATATGTATAAATAGAATGTATATTGACTGTATGGCCAACAGGCCAAGTGTCAATAAAAAAAAAAAAAAAACTTTCAAACTGTGAAGACCACACGAAATTTCGTCTAGTAGTTTTTTCGTGATATCCTAACAGGCAGACAAGGACTTTTAAAAATGGCGTAAATTAATTGAATTCTGCTATCATGTATGTATAATCCACACAGAAATGTCTGTGTTCTGTGGAATGTACAGTGGATTAAGCCACAGGGGAGCCGCCGAACGCTCTCATAATTTATTCGGTAACTGTTTCGCTTTTGTTGTAAGGCACAGAACAATGTCGCAGGAGAGAATGGGCGGATACGAGGACGCGGCTAATTACTTCACTATCGGAGCGGCTAGCCCTCTTATCTACGCAGCCACATTCGAGGCTGCGTGAGTCACGTGACCTCCCCCCCCTCCCACCTCAAATTGGGGCGACTGGAGGTCGGTAGACAGTACAGGCTGTGTGTGCTGACCCTATGCGCTTCTCTTACAATTCTCCAGTACTTTAAATTGCATACAAACTATGTTTCGTTTACACTGTACTGATTATCGTATCTGAAATTTTCAAATTTTTATATAATGTTTCGTTTACACTGTACTGATTATCGTATCTGAAATTTTCAAATTTTTATATAATGGTACAGTTTCTAAAAATTGTATTCACGAGAAGGAGCATTATAAGCTACATTTTTTATTTATTTATTTACCATTCATTTATACAGCATAATATCTTAGTGACTAAATTAGGCCCTACATATTAATTTTTTTAAGTTGTTTATTACATAGTGTCAGGAGATTTGCACGAAACATTTCCATGCTAGGAATTTGGCACCTATCGTGGTGGTTGAACGGTTAACGTTCTGGCCTCGCATTCTGGAGGACCCGGGTTCGAATCCCCGTCCGGGCATCCAGATTTGGGTTTTCCATGGTTTCCCCAAATCACTCCAGGCGAATGCCGAATGCTGCCTTCAAAAAGGCCATGGCGGAATTCCTTCCCGTTCCTTAGCCGTCGACGAGACGTAAAGCCGTAAGTAAAAAAAAAATATAAAAAGAATTTGGCATATAGTTCCATTACACTTTGACTTATTGTCTAATTAATTCTATAACATTACATTTGGTCTTGCTTACAATAATAACAGTTACAGCTACTACTGCAAACTTTAATATTATATATAATGACAAATGTCGCTTATTGTTGTTATAGTGCTGGTGGTTTTTATTGAAATATTCCAGTTATTCTTTAAGTGTCCCATTATTCAGTTAGTTGCAGTTAACCCAGTTTGTATATATCTTTCTGTAATCTGTCATGTAGTTATACCGGATTACTGGATAATAAAAATTGCTTATAAGTAACAGTCACTTAATTTTATGTTCTCAGCCAATACAGTCCTGAGCCAGTTCGCATTTGCAGTATCCCGGCTTGCTATTAATATGGAAATTAACTCCCATTTTTATGATTCATTGTGTATTTGTGCAAAAGTCAATGATACATTCCCTATACATTACAAACAAGTTTTTTTTTTTTTTTGCCGTAGAAGCGCATTGTTTGCTGTAAGTGGTATGCTGACGTTTGCTCATTCTGCCACGCCATTGTTCTGACTCAGGCCTGTAGTAGGCTCGGTTCCATTTTAACAATGGTAGTATTACTTAAATTAATAGTTATACATTTGATTTGTTTTTGCAATAATCTCCTCTGGTATTACAATACGGCTCCCGGAAGTTTCTATGGAATACTGTTTACTCTAATCCGTGAATAATTTCCTATGCCCGTATGTTTGGCCGTGCGACTCCCATAGGCCGGTCCCCATGCCCGACTGCCGCTCACCCAGATATATTTTTTTGTGCAGTTGAGATACTTTGTTCGCCACATTATCGAGAATAATCCATGGTCGCTCATCTAGAATTATGTCTCGCGTTGATCTACTCCGAATTATGTTGATATCCGGCGTCCTTACTTCTTCCGCTATCGGACAGGACCACACTACATGTTCGGGGGTTCCTTCTGCCCCGCACTCACATAAGCTCGTTTCTTTCAGCCCTCTTTGACACAGTAGGCTGTTATATGGGCCTGTTCCCACTGTTTAAGGCCTGGTGTGGGGTGAAAGTATTCAAGTTGCAGCCGTTCTTGTATGTTCGGAAACACACTGTATAACCTTCTGCCTGTGGCACTATTGTCCCACCGCTCCTGCCATTCAGCGAGAAGTGCAGCGCTGACTGCTGCCGCATTCTGTGCACCTGTTCCCACATCTCCTGCACCCTGGCCTGATTCCCTTTTCGTAACCACTCTATGGCCCCTCTTCTGAAGTTACTACACTGACCACCTGCGTAATAGCGCACGTGTCCACGTTTGGAACGCAATACAGCGGCGATTCGGTGCACCACGGATTCGGTTGGGTTTCCGGAGGCACCAGATCTCTACACACAGATCACTTGATTCCCTTAAATTACGGACCGGTTGTACTATCCGGTTGAGATCAGGCGAATTTGGTGGCCAAGACATCAACGTGAATTCACTATCATGGTACGCAAACCCCCGTAGCGCCATACTGGACTTGTGACAGAGATAATTATCCCGCTGCAAGATGCCTTCTCCGTCATGGAAGACATAATAGCGAAGGGATGGAAGTAGGGTTGCGAATGTCCGGCTTTCGGCCGGACTGTCCCGTTCTAACGGGATTTGGCCGTTTGCGGTTCACTACATGCGACCAGACACAAAATGTCCAGTTATTAAGAAATTTAAAAAACTATGGAAATTAACAAGTTCGCCTGGCTCCTTATTTCCCTCCCCGTGAACGTAATTCAACTACAGTATTTCATTCTGTGTTCAAAACAACAGTTGGTCGCATATCTGATTGTCGTGAGGCGACAGGTTTATTGTCTCAGTAACCTACCCGGCATGTTACATATGCATAACCAGGGGCGTTGCTACTATGGGGCTAGGCGGTGCAGTGCACCGGAGCCCCTGCGCTCAGGGGGCCCACTGCTCACGGGCCCCTAAGCACAACTTAAGGGCCCCATCCTCAGCTCAGGGGGCCCCTACCAGCACCACAAAACAAAAAAAAAAGGTCGCCCGTCTGGCCTGAGGGCCCAAAATAAATTTTTTGCACCGGGGCCCTTGTTGACCTAGCTACGCCACTGGTTATATACTGTGATGTGAATCAATAACACGTCTACCCAATGTCCTTCTGGAAACTGAGATTTTATTTCAACGTTTTAACCTATTTCTCAAACGTATCGGATTCTTCAACATGTGGTGGAATCATGTTGACAACAATAAGGTTTACGATACATCGGTCGACACCAGCTTGGAATACGCCGGTGGCGGTAGCTACGATGCCAAATGTTTTATCGACGTAATCTTGTATTAGCAGATGGAGGTGAAATCAAATAAATTCTGCTGCTATCTACAACTGAAGAAGCCACAGCACTTGAACGTTTTGAATTATTTTTCTTTTTTCCGCACGATTTGGCCGTGCTTTTACTTTTTCTTCAAACTGCTCATATTTGGATATATGTATCATTTTCATACGTTGTTTAAGATTAGTAGGACTAGATACATGGACCTTGATTTTAGAAAGTTTAGGCAAACACAGTTTGCATTCATATATCAATTATTCTGCCAGTCGTGATTTAAATTCAACATAATCGCATAAATGTGGCCAAGGATTTTTAATATTCTCGTTGCTATTTTCAGCATTGCTGCTTTCACTAACGGATTCAAGAGTTCATTTTCCATGACGTAATCGTGTAACGAGTGTCATTTTAATTTAGTTCACTAATGAAGCCCGAACCAATACCAACTAAAAAGTGACACTTTTCTGGAGGTAAGAAAAAGTTATATTATAAAAATATCAAAATTACAAACCGAATTAGAAACGAGTAGTGACCTCCGGTTTGGAGACGTAAAATAGAAACGCTCCTAAAACTCTTCCTTTGCTGCTCACACCCACGCCATTCCTAGCATTACAGTTGTAGATGCAGCACACTTGCACTTCGTATTAACTAATTCGATCGCCGAGCGGTCAAGCATGGCGCGGCGCGCAATTCTAAAACACCAGATACATCAAATACCAATGTAACGAACTAAAGTTAACGGTTGTTCAATTTAACGGAAGTTAAGAACACCGTTAACGATTTTTTAGGTTAACTTAAAGGTCAAATTTTTCCAATTTTGCTAACTTCATTGGTTAACGATTAACGGATTAACGGATTTCTGCCCAACTGTGCGTCCTAACCACAGTATACTGCAACCTTATGTAACAAGGTTTATAAGTCCTCGTCGTTGATCCGCAAAGTTATTACTGCTAGTTACAGGTGCACTGATATGTTATTTTACAGTACACCCGTATTTCAAATGATTAAACTGCGCAAGCGCGAACATTGTTTTCGGTTTTCAGAAGCATTTCAAGACTTTCGGTGCTAAATCCGATTCGGAAATAGGTTACTTTCTTTTGACACGTTTGATATTTTTTACGATGTGGTGCGGGGTTCTAGGCTACGGCCTAGGCAGCCTATGCCTAAATGCAGCCTTGCAGTGGAGTAATATTCTTTAATGGTAGCCTTCGAATGACAGACAAGATGGACGGGTGTTTTGTCGTGCATTAGCTATACACCTGTTACGGGGTTTACACACCTTCAGTTTAACTGTGCAGGCAGTAGCGTAGCTATCGGAGGGCTAGGCGGTACCATGCACCGGGGTCCCCGTGTTCAGGGCCCCCAAAGCTCAGCTCAGGGGGGGGGCAAAGATCAGAGAGCCTCTGCCGACAAACATCATACCCCAAAAGACTTAGAAAGAGCTTAGGAAAAATGGTCGTCCATCAGGCCTGAGTGTTCCATTATTTTTTTTTTTATTTTCTGCACCGGGGCCCTTGTTAACATAGCTACGCTACTGTGCATAACGCGTGATTTGCCGAAGACAGTACGGAAACGTTATTGTTGTTTCAGAGAGGAGTGGCTCTCAAATGACGAATTTAAAACGTGGCTACGTAAAGAAAACGATTCCGCCGCATATTGTCAAGTGTGTAAGATATGCTCTGATGAAAGGAACCGATTAAAAGTGAAAAAAACCAAATATAAACTTTTTGTACATTTCAATTATAGGATGACTTGCACTGAATTTTCTGATTTTATGAAGACTGATCAGGGATTTTTTTATTTATTTTGTTTGAAAATTGTAAAATTTTGAAAATAAGTATTTCCTTAAAAAAAACTATGTAACAATAATATTTATTTTTTCGCATTCTTAATAATGTTAATTTTTTTATTTTTATTCCAAACAATAATTTTTTCTTATGTTTTACTTTTTGTAATATACATAACCCATAAGAAAACTGGAACTAACATTCCAACTGACTAAAGATACGTACAATAAGAATCTCGCAAGGAAAACTAAAATCAAACACTACAACACAGCAACCAAACCAGAAGGTCTGTACGCCTCAGAATATTTGTTCTCAATAAAAACTGGACAAACAGAAGAGATAGGGAAAAGGGAAAGGAAAATCTTGAGGAAAAATTTGGGGAACAATAAAAATTTAAAATGGTGAGTTTAGACATCGGAGGAATAAAGATCTATACAAAGAAGAAGAAATTGAAAGGATGTGAGACACGATCAGAAAGAGGAGAATCAGTTTTTTTGTCACATAATGAGAATGGATAACAACAGACTTTAAAAAAGAATTTTCAACCCTATTTGCAAGAGTAAGAAGGGTAACCAGTGGATCCAAGGAGTAAAGAAAGATATGACTGAGATCGTAATAACAGAAGATATAATACAAGATAGAGGAACTGTCCGGCGATTGATCCCAAATATCAAGGGTTTCCAGGAGAAGGAGAGGAGGAAATGTAACAACACACACTGGTCACCCAGAACATTATCACTACCTACCTACTATCGACATAAGCCCGTCCAGGCGATAGCAGCGTCACCTGACGAGGAATGACACACGCACGGTGCATGTAGTATCAGTGAGTGTGCTATCCGTGTTTAGAATGGGGAAGGCGCGCGACCTATCTCAGTTTGAAGGAGGGCAGATTGTGATGGCCCGGAGATTTGGCACGAGCATTTCGGAAACTGTCGGTGTTCGAGGAGTGCTGTGGTGAGTGTCTTCAACCAGTGGCGAAACCAAGGTGACACCACGTCCAAAAGCAGTAGGGTTGGGCAGCCACCCCTCATTTACAGATGTCGGGCGTCGTATGCTGGGCAGGCTGGTAAAACAGGACAGTGTTTAACGCTGGGCAGACAGCAAGTGTGTCTGAACACACAGTGCACCGAACACTCCTAACGATGGGCCTCCGCAGCCGACGACCAATCATGTTAACACCACGACATCGGCAACTACGACTGAAATGGACACGTGACCATCGACACTGGACGTTGGCGCAGTGGCAGAGCGTTGCATGGTCTGATGAATCCCGATACCTTCTTCATCATGCCGATGTGAGGGTGAGAATCCGCCGTTTTCCCGGGGAACAGCTTCTTGACACCTGTACTGCGGGATGGCTCAATTATGCTCTGGGTAACATTCACGTGGGCATCCACGGGTCTAGTGGAGCTCGTGCAAGCCACCATGACGACCAATAAGTATCGTACACTGGTTGCAGGCCACGCACACTAAGGTGACCAGACGTCCCGCTTTTGGCGGGACAGTCCCGATTTTTAACAATTCGTCCCGCGGCCCGTGGCGTTTTAAAAAAGTCCCGATTTTCTGAAAGAATGCATGACAAGCTAGGAACGGCGGCAGAACGGGAAGGGAATATACGGCTTTCGGCGGCCATATGGCTATTTCGTCAGGATATGAGTTTTATGTTATTTTTGTTAATTTTATAACGTTAAACTTTAATAAAAACAAATAATTGTTGAGAACTGATCATCGAGAAGTGATTATCAAGAACTGCTTATCGAAGGTCACATTGTTGATCAGTTGTTAACAATGGACCACCATTGTTTAGACTTAATGAACAACGGCATTTTTGACACTGGCAACGACGAAAACATTTTCTAACTGCCTGTCAGACGATACACATCGTGCTGTGTCCTAGAGCTAGTTAAACAAGTGATGTCCTCAAATCAGCTATTCAGATAATTTAGGTAATTAATTTATTTCATACATACATAAATCTTCTTGAATTTAGCAGACAGTACTCGTATTATTTGTACTGTATTGTATAGAGGCGTCAAAAAGTCTAGCGCCGGCCTTGAAAGTGACACTTACGACTTACATCATGGCAAATTCAGAACTTAATTGGAATGATGTGCAAAAATCATTCGATCATACTACTCAAAATTTTCCGTATAGTAATATTTCCAAAAATTATCTTTTTAATAAAGTAGCATCATTAAAAAAATATATTGACAAGGAAAAGGTTAAATATTAAGTAAAAGTCACAATAGAGAACAAATGGTTAGAAATATATCATCATTTTGAAAAAAAAAAACATGTTCTATACGATAATGCACTAAAAATTGTATAATACGCGCTGTCCTTACCAGGAAACTAATGCTGCGACTGAACGCGTTTTCACTACGGTAAATAAAGCGTGGACATCAAAAAAGTCATGAGTGATGAGACTTTGAAAGCCATATTATGTGTCAAATATTTGAACATTTTCACAAACTTCTAAACAATGACACTCAAATGAGCAATATGCCAAGGAATAAAATACTACACATAATTTTTTAATGTATTATATTTGTAAATTGTACTTTCGTTGAAATTTAAAAAAAAATATATATTACAATACTATTCCAACTTTTTAATCAAGAACACCCCCCCCCCCCCCCCCCAACGGTGTCCCGCTTTACCAATGTTAAAATCTGGTCACTTTAACGTACACCCTTCATGACGACCAAGTTTCCCAACGGGAGTGGCATTTTTCAAGAAGATAATGTGCCATGTCACAAGGCCAGGAGTGTGATGGAGTGGTTCGAGGAACACAGTGGCGAGTTGCAGTTTTACACTTGAAAAACAAACTGCGGAAGTCGCGCGAATGAGACAGTTCAGAGCCAAGCAGCTAGATAGCCGCACCACATCACAGAGATATTAATAAACTGCTTCACAGCCGTCGAATTACCAGGCCCGTCGCTAGCTGTTTGAACGCCCTTCTGCAATATCGATTATGCCGCCCCTTCGAACATTATTTTGCCACCCTCATTGTCACCGCCCCCTATACCCACCCGGCTCTGCAAATTTACTTCACGGCTACGTTTTTTGAGCTCTGCTATTGTCCCCGCGGCGACAATGGAGTGACAACTATCGGGGTGGCGAAAGTCGATCACTCGAATAGCCGCCCCCCAGGAGGTGCCGCCCGCGTGCGGTGCACGCCTTGCACGCCAGCTTTCGGTGGGCCGGACTATTACACTAAGCAAATAAACAACTGATACAAATACGGTGGTTCTTCTGTCATCCTATTACAAACCCAAACCTTACTATTCGTGGTATTCGCTAAATTATCGCACGGGTCATCTAGTGTTTCAGAAATAGTACTATAGCTCATTTAATTGTTTATACACAGGTGTTGCAAAAAGTAAATAAATATTTACGTGTCAGAAAATTGTTGTTTCTGGTGCAGTTCTGTTCTGACCGACACTGGGTAGCTGTCATCACAGCTGTCTAAATTTTAATTTTTCTCCGTTGTGAGGAAAGATGCAGAACCGGAAGCAGAAGAAACTACGTCCTGTTTTAAATACACGTTCCGGCGATACAAAGCAAAACGGAGCCAATTGGCGCCGTTCTCCTACCGTAGCAAATGACCACGAAGGGGTCGTAATGACGTCAGCGGGCCGTGTGGGGGAGGGAGCGGCGTGAATGCGCCAATCAGAAGCGAGCGCCACAATCAGGTTGCCATTGTTGTGCCGACAACCTGTCCCGCGACCTGCTGAATTTCCCGACCTCCGGCGCCTTGTTGTGTCTACCTGTGAGCTGCAATAAATACACGGCACGAAGTAAAGTTTCAATTTAAAAAAATAAAAAAAATCTGATACAATGATAGCAGGAAGAACTTTTTTCCATACCTGCGAAGAATCAAAGGGCAGCTGGCGGTATGGAAAAATTAACAAGGTCAGTAAATTTAAATACCTAGGTGAAGTAATTCAGATTAATGTGCTTGATAGGGAACGAAACATTTCAAGAGGAAGAAAACTAGAACTAGCATACCACCTGACTAAAGATACATACAATAAGAAGAATCTTTCAAGGAAAACTAAAATCATACAGTACAACACAGTAATCAAACCAGAATGTCTGTACGCCTCAGAATGTTTGTTCTCTATGAAAACTGGAGAAATAGAAGAGGTAGAGAAAAGGGAAAGGAAAATCTTGTGAACAATTTGGGGATCATTAAAAATTGAAAATGGTGAGTTTAGACACCGGAGGAATAAAGAATTATACAAAGAAGAAGAAATTGAAGGGATGTCAGACATCAGAAAGAGGAGAATCACTTTTTTGGGTCAAATAATGAGAATGGATAACAATAGACTTACAAAAAGAATGGATAACATATGGACAGAAGAAAGGAGGAAACCGCAAAGTGAGAGGATGAAGAAAAATTGGAAGGCAACAAAAGAAGAATTGAAATGAATGCACGGGATTACTTTTCGTGGTCCTTAGATGACCGATATCGAAGAGAAGAAAGAAGAAGAAGGGCAGCTTTGTGATGACGTCATGTCTGGAACGCATGGCGCTACCTAGCGGCCAGAGATACTTTTACTGTACTCTCTGGCAACAGCTGTTGTTGTACGAGACTGAGGCCGGCATTACTCTGTAAAAGATCTTTCTCAAAGATCGTTTATAAAAGATTTTATCATATTTATTTTGTGCAAGATATTTTATCAGGCCCATTACAATACACATAAAATTTTGCATCAGCCGCAGTAGGTACAAGTGTGAAAATATATAATTTATTGAAGAAAAAGAAGAGAAATAAACATATTCATGCTATATCGTGAATTGCAAGATTTAATACGAAAGGAATTCATCGAAGTTTAGTGAAAGACCTGCAATGTGAGGAAGTGGAACACTGTAATAATTATGTTTGAACTTTGAAGCTGCAGGGCAGGTCCAATAAATTCTTACCGCAATATTTTCAGAAATGTCTATATCAGAATTATTACCCCTGAACTTAATGATATATACTATCGGGTGTCTATTTTGACGGCGTTTGTGCAATGAGCTGTACTCAATTCCTGGTGGTGGATCTACACCATGGTCCATTATAGTACCTGTTGAGTACTATCTTCTTAATCCATTACTTTTCTTTTTAACATCATTGACACCACAACCTTCGTTCATAGAACTAATTAACTTTGCAATATTTGCCTGAGTGTAAACATTTTTATTCCTATTCTTATAGTCTACATGTTTCTGATTGTACATTTCCTTCTATTCATATTCAGAAATCAACGTTTGCATGGATTCGACAGTCCTAACCTACTTCGGTAACTTCGCTTGCGCCATTTTATTTGTTTATTTTTTCAGGATGATGAATTCTTGTATAAAATTTAATTCCAAGGTATTTCATTTTATAAAAGAAATCTTTTATAAAATATGTCGCATTACACTGTAAAATATCTTACAAAATATCTTTTATCAAAGATCTTTGTCAAAGATATTTTACAGTGTAACGCCGCCCTAAGAAGGAAGCCTCCCTCTTTTGTCGGTGCACTAGTTTTATATGTTTTACCTTTAAATTAAATTTGCAAACCGTTCATAATAAGACATTTGAAAGTAACTTACATTTTTGTATTCGTGAAACAGTTCAATATGCTTTAATTCTAAATTAAAACTGCAATCTAACCATAAAACTAAAAACCAACCATACACCGCAGCAACGCACAAAAAGTTTTATGCGCTGGTTCCTTTACAGATATAGTCACATTTCTTGAAAATTCGACCTGCTAATCGCCGTGTACAGTTAATTTCTCCACTGACAGGTCCTGCTTCACGTTACTTTGTACTATGGTTGTAAACGGAAATCACCTTTGCGGATTTTCAGCACTTGAAAAATAAATTTATGATTATTTAGATTTTAATACTTTATCAAAAATAAATTTAATATCAAAATAAGTATATATTTTATGCCAAATTTTATCTCTTTTCGTAAGTATTATAATACTGCCAAAATTAATTTTCTTTTTGCCTCATGTTTTAACAACAAAAAGCGTGGGATGATTTCGACATGGTCACCAACATGTTCCTTGTTCACTCCCATGACTCTCCACACCCTCCTTCCGTCTTCCCATGAATCCCATTTTAGCTTCTTCATCATAACTGTTACCTTTTTTTTTACTTATGGATTTATGGTTCGTCGATGTCGATGTCATTAGAGGCGGAATGGGACTGGGAACAAGGAACGGGAAGGAATTCCACCATAGCCTTTTAAAGGAAGCATTCGCGTGGAGTGATTCGAGGAAATCATGGAAAACCCAAATTTGGATGCCCGGATGGTGATTCGAACCCGCGTCCTCCCGAATGCGAGGTCAGAGCGTTACCACTCACCCGCCACGCTCGGTGCCGTGCCCGCCACCCGCCTTCCCTCCGCTCTAGTGGCGCATTCACAGTACAACTAGTAGGACCTACGACGAGCCGATCTTCGAAAGTTTAAAAAAAAAAAAAAAAAAAAAAAAAAAAAAAAAAAAAAAAAACTCCTATTGAGGGACCGTGAAAGGGGTTACAGGACTACCTGTAGGATGTGCTGGATGTTACAGGCAACCAATACGGGTTCTTGCTGCCCAAGGTGCTATGTATATTGAAGGAAACTATTGAAAGGAAACATCCCACAAGTGTGCGATAAGGACCCCGAGAAAGTATGAGTGCAAAAGATTGCTTATATTACACTTGTTGGACCCCTTCTAGTGGCGTGAATGGGTGAGCTAGTCCTACGGTACTTCTACACGGATGTCCTGTAAGTAGTACTGTGAAAAGGCCGCTTCAGACGTAAATTCGTCGCTTAGGTAATCACACCGTTCAGTTCATTCTTACTTTTATTACAAGATGGTAAAAAAAAAAAAACTACTTTGTTGTTAGCTAAGTGAAGATGGGCAGAACCTCGTACAAAAAGAAAAGAGTAATATATATTGCTATGTAAACAAAGCATTCGCCATACATCCGCATTAAAAATTGCGGATGCGAAAGCGGACGTAGGATTTCGCGCTAAAGATCTGCACTTGCATTTGCGGATATTCCTAACATCCCTACTTTGCACTGTTACTCAAGAATTGAACGCCTAACTTTGTGCTCGGGGGCTAGTGATGTCTTTTTATTCCCTATGCGCATTGCATCGCTGTTATTGCAGTTTAATTCAAGCCGCCGTTTATCGCGCCATGCGTCACTTTAAGCGGGCATTAAAGTTAATTTGTCACTCGGCCGTTTCCGTATCTCGTCGCCGTAGTTCGCTGTCTGCCGCAGAGAGGCGCTGCCGTCGCCAACTTTCAGGCTTCTCGCCGCGCGAGAAATACGGCGGAAAGTTCGCGTCTCAGAAAAACGTTTGAAGGTTTATTTTAGGTGAAGTCCGTGACGTGTGAAGAGGAAGTTGCTCGTTATTCGAGGTCAGAGAGTCGGCATTTAATTAACCGGCGTTCTCTTTTGTGAGCGCGGGTAATTAGCCGGGTGCCGTGCAACTTTTGTAACGTTATCTCTGGCGCCACATATTCATCAGATTTATCCTCCGCCCCTCTGTTTATTCTGTTCCGTTATCTCTGGTAGAGAGAGTTATCCACGCCACGACGGCTAATGTTTTGTTCTATTCGCATTGCGGCCGCTCAGTCGGACAGCGTTATTCCAGAGAGTAACCACTATATTTAATTTAACGGTCGCGCTCCTCCTTTGTTCACTTCCGTGATCTTTGGTCTTCGCCGGGAACTTAATCTCCGTCTCTCACAAACTTGACGCTGCTGAATCAAATTCCCGGAAACATGTAATTAACTTATTCCAACTGACGGTTTTGCAATACTGACAAACTCTGTTCCCTGACCTTACATCAAATCTGTTTCAAATTGACTTGTAGCTCAGTAGATTTCAATTACATTAATACTCAACATACGTGATTGTGATTTTTCTTTTCTTGTGAAGAACATGTCGGGTTTGTATAATTGTTTATTAGATTGTTTTCTACGGCTAATAATGCTTTCTGCTCGTGTTAGTTTTCTCGTAATTTTAGTATCTGGGGTTTAACATTGATTATAATGAGCTTTACATGTGTGAGTCAATATTTCTTGGCCTGGTTGTTGGGGTCTAGTAGATGTTCAGAAAATGTTGTATGATAAATTATTGTATGTTCTTTGTATTTTTTAAACAAACCAAAGAAAAAATTGAGTAGGCAGATACCTTATATATTATCTGAAGCTGAGAAGGCCGGGATGGTTCCCTACAGGGCCACGGCCGACTTCCACCCCCCCCCCTTCCCTACCCGTAGATTAGTTAGGCTGAAAAGGGTTTCAGTGACCCTACAGCAACCCGCTACCCAGCCTTCAGCTGGAAGGAATGAAATTTAAAAAAAAGTGGAAAAGAAAATTAAGTTAATAGTTATTTAACCATTTTGTTCCTCAATTAAACATAAAAAAGAAACAGTTTGTCTGTCGTTAAAACTGTATCTTAATTTTTTTTTCTTTTACTCCGACTTTGCGGGGGATTCTACAATATCCAAGATATGGTCGATTTGTTTATATCTCGATGAGAAAAATCGAAAATGAAGAATAAATTTTTCTCATTTACATCTCGAGATATCGGATGTAAAAATTATTAAGATGATTAGGTTGAAAAATGGCCTGGTAAAATTACGCCAACGCCATATTTGATGATGAATTCTTCTGTAATTCGACGAAACAATTTTAAAGTAAAGAATACGATTCTTTGATACATCTTTTAGTACTCGAGATCTCATGTCTCAAAATTGAGTTGGTTAAGTTGACAGGCTACAAATGGATACTCTCCATCGGCCCGAAACAGGTACTGACCTGTTTAAATTTGTTTTAACTGCTTCGTTATAATGTCCTATTCACGTTTTACACTTGCCTTTCTCGGATACACCTCTGGGACTTGTTTTATTACATTCACCAGATCAATAACAACAAAATAAATGGAAATCTTGCTTTACTGAAACCTCGTACAGTTTTACGATAGCTTCATATTAGCGAGTTTGCTAAATTTCAGGCAAAATCTTTTACTAGCCGTAACTCCGCAACTAAACATTTGCGGACCTATGTTTGTATGAACGTTTATCTTTACTTTTACTTGTCGAATAACACATTAAAATATTTGCATATCTTCGTGAATCACCCTGTATATCCTGTATTCCACCCAGTCCTTCCAACCATTTAAATATATGTCATAAATTTCTGCTGTGAAAATGTCAAATGGGTGGTATCAAATTTAATTTCTCATTCGAAACTGCTCAAAATGTTTTCCGTAACTGGATGTAATTATTCACTTCAGTTGATAACTATTCCCGTAGATTTACGAAATCAAGTAAAACTTTTAGTGTCAAGATCGAAAATATAGAATCCAAGTTACTGAGTCCAGTACCGAAAGGATATTCGAAGCTTTCACCTCCGCTGACCAACTTTTCTTAAATTGGGCCTTAATGTTCATCAACGTGGAGACCGTTAGCGCCGGGAGAGGATTGGTAGAAGGAACGGGAAGAAATTCAGCCATGCCCTTTCGCATTCGCCTCGAGCGATTTCTGTAAACCTTGAAGAACCGGATACTGGGTAACGCTGATTGTTACCACTCACCCACCATGCGGTAATAAAACAGACATCTGATGACAGAGAGATAAAATCGAAATTAGTTCCCCTGATAAGGCAAAAGTGACGTCACAACCCGGTATTGGTCGCTTTTGTTGGTCAATAAAAAAAAAAAATCTTAACAGGAAGTTACTTCTTAAACAAGAGTTTCATAAATTTGAGAAATGACAGAAACATAATACTGGTAAATACAAAAAACGAATGATTCAATGACTGTCAGTTAAAGTTCTAAATCTAATTAAAAGAGATAAAACATTATTTTCAAAGAAAGGGTAAAAATAGATCAGCTGAACAAAAGATAAATAATTTAATCAGATTCTTAAGTAAGAATTTAAAAAAAAAAGAATCTGTTAAAGTGGCAGGAGGAAGAATTTGCAATAAAGTGGTGGAAAATATAATTAAATAAGAGATTAATAAAGTTTATGTAATTGCAAAATTTCCCTGTAACAACAATAAGGCAAGTTGGTCGGTGAAGTCCGGTCCTTCCGGAACTGAAGCCGGGTTCGTTATGGAGCGTCCACAAACTACGTGGCTTGGTCTAGGAAGAGGGGTTGGCTGGAAAGTTACCCTGGACTACGTGGGGGGGGGGGGAGGGAGGAAGGATTCCGTGCCAGGCCACATAGCTTTTCATTCATATTGTTTGTCACCGTTAAAATGAGGTACAGAACACACAACATTAAGTGAATATTTATTTGTCATTTAATTGACTCTGTTTGTGATTTTACTGTAGTCTGACAAGAGAAAACGGTAAGAAATTTTTTCTGGAATCCATAGAGAAAATAAAGGTACGTGAGTGATTTGGGGGGGGGGGAGGAGGTAGAGGCAATAGCCACGTCCTGTTACGTGGGGGGAGGGAGTTCACAGTATGCTACGTGGAGGCTCTCTGAGACCCGCCATACGTCCCCTGTAGGAGGAGAGTTGGTGTTGGCAAAGCGTCTGCGAACGTGAAACTATATTCTGTAGGGTAAGTGCAGTTTTGTTATTGTTATTATTATTATTATTACTCCGCGATTAACTAAAAGTGGATGGCAGAGGGTGCATTGCAACTATCATAATGTGTAACCATTTTGTCATATTCTTCGTGGTTTAATTAATCTGATAATTAAGTAATCCACAATGTATTTCAGTTTAGACGTGTTTTTATTTTCAAACACGATGTCAACGATACAGGTTACATGCATTCATACAATCCATCAACGAATCAGAAACAGGAAGGTCTAATTCGGAGAACGAGCATAACAATACGATTAGAAATGAAGATACTAAAAAATTTGAAATTCATCCTGAAGAAATCATCAAGGAAACAAGCAAGCTGAAAACACATAAGGAGGCTGGTGCAGATAATATTACTACAGATATTTTAAAGATAGCCGTGTGTGACATTGTACCTTATCTTGAAATATTATTTAAATTGAGTCTGGATACTTGCTGCTTACCACAAGACTGGAAAAGTGCGATAGTAATACCGGTACATAAAGGAGGGGTGAGAAATAGAGTCGAAAATTACAGGCCAATCAGTTTGACTTCAGTGGTAGGTAAATTAATTGAAAGATTGATATGCAACAACATCAGAAAAATATGTGAGTAACGTAAGTGGTTTTCAAGTAGGCAACATGGGTTCAGGCAAGGATATTCATGCGAATCTCAGTTGGTGGGATATATGCAAGATATTTCAGATGAAATCGACAAGGGAGGCCAAATTGATAGTGTAGCACTAGATCTTTCAAAGGCGTTTGACAGAATAAGCCACAAAATGGTAGTAAATAAGGTAAAAACTATTGGAGTGGATGAGAAAGTGATTTGCTGGGTAGAAGAATTTTTAAAAGGTAGAAAACAGAAAGTTAGGGTAGGAAATGCGGTATCAAAGGAAGTGGAAGTAAAAATGGGAGTGCCGCAGGGTAGCGTATTGGGACCATTGCTATTCATTATTCTAATGAATAATTGTGTTGATTGGCTACTATCTGAAATTAGATTGTTTGCAGATGTCATAATGCTATATAAAAGGATCAAAACGATAGAGGACTGTAAACAGTTGCAGGGTGATCTGAACAGGATATCTAGTTGGGTTGGTAAACATGGGATGAAGATAAATGCAAAGAAGAGTCAGCTAATTAGATATACAAATAAAAAACAAAAGGTTTATTATGAATATAAGGTGGGGGAAGAATTGCTTGCTGAAAACTTTAAATGTAAATATCTTGGCATTACTTTTGATAACAAGCTTAACTGGGCAGGACAGGTGGTAGGAAAAGGTTTCAAAATTCTGCACTTGTTGGAGAGAGTGATGAGGGGATGCACGAGAGAAGTAAAGGAATTAGGTTACAAAACTTTGGTCAGACCATTGCTCGAATATGGTAGTGTAGTATGGGACCCACATTTTGAGTATCAAATACAGGAGTTGGAGAAGGTGCAAAAAAGGGCTGCTAGATTTCTTTCCGGAAATTATCACAGAATGCAATCAGTGACAGATATGATAAAGGAGTTGGAATGGGATTCATTGTAAGACAGGAGGAGGATGAGGAGGGTCATGGGAGTGTACAGGGCGTATACTGGCGATGAGGCATGGAAAGATATTGCAATAGGTATGAAAAGTAGTTCATGGGAGGGAAAAGATGACCATGACCACAAGCTGGCACTTGATTTCAGGCACAAGGGTGTGGGAAGATTTTCTTTTTTAGGTAAGGGTGTCTGGGATTGGAATGAGTTACCAAGGGGAATGATGAATAACCTACCGTTAAAAGAATTTAAAGTTAATATTTGTGGAGGGCAAATGTAGGTGAGTGTAGGATAGGGGGAAGTTGGGTGTGTAGGGAAATACCAGCGGAGCGTGTGCTCCATTGCAATTAAAAAATTAAATTAAATCCAGAGATTGCATACAATGCTTCTTCCACAGACAATACTACTAACGCAGTCCTTGGCAGTCCCAAATTGAATCTGTCGAAAACTTCTCCTGCCCTTCTGCTGATTTCTTTCTATAGGCTCCACTGAAGTTTCTAGAACTCTTCAAAATCTTCCGCCAGATATTTCTCGAACATTAACAATTACTTAAACAATTGAAACATAGTAAAAATAATCAGAATTAATACATAATCATTTAACGTCATTACAAAATGGTCCGAAATGGGAATTAAAGATACTTAAACACAAAATTATTCACAGATATCATTTTAAACTGTAGCAAATTGTCCTTAGACATCGTAACTTGCATTAATACTTGGAACAAAATTATTCACAGATATCATTTTAAACTGTATTGTCCTTAGACATCGTAACTTGCATTAATACTTGGAATTAGATACATTTAAGCAATTCTCTTTCACAATTCGGTTCTTAAACATATTAAATGTCCTTTAAATAATTTCTTTTCATGAAATAAAGTCTATATACATTGATTTACAGGAAATTGCAAAACAAACATGCCAGATCATATTCAACCAAACTATAGCTTTCTACAAATTATTCATAAACTACAATTCCATTTAATTTTAGGTTTGAGGGCGGTTAAATTGTAACCGCCCTCAACCCTTCATAGGAAAGGATATAGGGATATGTCAGGAATCGCCCAAGGGCTATTTTAGAAACCATCCCGCCATTTCCCCGGAACGATCTGGGAAAACCATGGAAAACCCAAATCAGGATGGCTGAGGTGATTTATCGAAAGCTACTCCTGTCGGATTTTAAGTTTACTCCCCCCGTAAATCCTTCCCATTCCATTCCCTAATCGCTCGTGGAAAAAATCAGTAAAGAAATGAATCGGTTCTGGCCCTGATGTCTCTTATTTTTGAGGTCATTCCTAGATATTAATATTGCTGGTAGTAATATATCTTTGCTGTCATTCAGAAATACATCAGTCGTGAATTTTTCAATTAGCTTCTGTCGAGAGCAACGCCTTCGGTGCTCCAGGTCTTCCCAACCTAACTGATACAACATCGCACTTACGCTTTCCCTCCAACTATATATACCTGTCACGAATCGGGCGGCTCTTCTTTGGACCATCTCTAATGCTTCCATTAATCCCTTTTGTTGGAGATCCCATACAGAACAACAATATTCTAAGTGAGGCCGCACTAGTGACTTCTACGCAATCTGGCACGTGATCGTTCTCTAGCCAATAGCTATAGTAGCTATAGACGACGTACCCAGACTCTTGATTAGCGTTTAATATAAGGGGATTACATAAAACGTATAATTATAATTAATGCATGAAATGAAAGAGCAACTCAAACACTTCTGTTTGTTGGTACCTGTGCACATGTGGTTGCAATTTTTGCTCCGTTATCCGTTAGAAAGCGCTAGTAGCAAAAATGGCGACTAATGGACAGAAATCTTTTTGTGTTCTGCAGTTTGCAAAGACAGAATCTGTAGTTACTGTGCAACGTGCGTTCCGAATTAAGTTCAGATGTGATCCTCCAAGCGATAATAACATCCGTAGATGGTATCATCAGTTTTAAAATACCGGCTGCCTTCGCAAAGGGAAGAAAGTGTACGGGACGACGAAGGGTTAGTGAAGAGTGTGTTGAGCGAGTGAGAGAGTGTTCCACGCCCCAAGAAATCAGTTCGGAAGGCTAGTCGTGAATTAGCAGTTCCGGTGACGACTGTTAGGGAACGCTAACAACTACGTCCTTATCGTTTACAGTTGTTACATGCTCCAAGCCAACAGACCAGGGTTTAAATGCCAAATTTGCACATGAAATGTTGTTGCACGACGATGAAGAATTTCTGGATCATGTTGTTTTCACTAATGAATCAACATTTCACCTCAGTGGACATGTGAACATTCATAACGTGCGTATCTGGGGCACGGAGACTCCCCTAAACTGAATGTTTTTTTGTACCACATCTCGGCGGAAATTTTATGGGCCGTTTTTGTTTGGAGAAACAATTGTAAGTGGCACTTCCTATCTTATTCCTCTACAACTATGGCTATTTCCCCAATTGGTAGAAGACGAACCAAATAACTTCGTTTGGCAGCAAGATGGTGTACCGCCTCACTAGCATAACGACATACGCGATTGGTTGAACGTCACTGTACCCGACCGCAGGATTGGCCGCAAAGGGCCCAAAGGAGGAGCTTGTTTCGCATGGCGTCCACGCTCTCCCGATCTGACGCCATGTGATTCCTACCTGTGGGGGTAATAAAGGATCTTATGTATCCACTACCAGCTGAGGTACCCGACCCAAGAAACAGGATTGAGGTAGCTGTTGCAACAACTACACCACAAACACTAATCAAAGTTTGGGAAGAAATGGGCTGTCGACTTGATGTTTGCCGTGTGTCAAGACGTGATCACTTTGAATACTTACTTGTACCTGTAAGCTTGTAGGTAAAACTGTTTGAGTTGCTCTTTCATTTCATGTATTAATTATAATTTAACATTTTATATAACAAATACTACAAAGCGTTAAAACTCCAATATTCATTTAGAAACACTATGTATATTTGATAAAATAATTTTTATTTTTTTGAGTTGTAATTGTTTATAGTTACAATGGGAAAACTAATAGAAAAAGAGACAGAAAGAACGGAAAGGTGAGGTAAACGAAATAAAACAGGAAGAAGAATAAACGATAAAGCAGAACCTAGATCATTGCTTCTGATGTCTGTGTGTCCATGTAGCCGTGACGGACTAATGGTTTGGTTTCTTCGTGAAGCACGGAGCGTAGGTGGCGTTCCTCCGCTGGTTGTGATGTTCCACACGGCTCTGTTTAAACGCCGCCTCTGATTTATTCAATTATCGCAGCCTCTCTCGCCTCTGTGGCGTTTCGCCTGCGGGGTCCAACTCACTTCGTCCAAACAGCGTCTTCCAGCGAGGCGCAGAAACCACGAGACGGGTCTTTGATGCCAACTCCAGACTTACACTGCCACGGCAACTGTACTCCAAGCATTCCGTAAAAGCCGTCTCATAATACACTTTCAGATAAAGCTGTAGTTACCAACGTTGAAGGTACTGATAAAGTTAAACTACAGTCTACGTAATCAGTCACTGAACCAGAGTAAAACAAAATTACTCTTGCGGCAGTAAGAGCAGCATTTCAATGTTTTTAGAAAATTTAAGAGAAAAAAAAAACATCGATTAGCTTATCGGAATCGAAACATTAACTTGTACAATACATCTAATGCTCGCCAGTCGTCAATTAATAATATTATAGTCACGTAAAATACGTGTTATGTCTAATTACGTCAACTGCCATAGGAGCGGAAAATAAAGACCTCTTCTGAAAATCAGTCTTATTTTACGTGTAAATTGGTATAACTTTACTGAAACGATGTTGAAAGGGCTATAAGTATTGGGTGTGGCCGAAAGTTTGACATGTATACCACTGCGTCACCTTATCGGACAGATAATTAAATTTGCCCTGTGTTGGTTATTTCTACAATGATCTATAAATATTAGCCCGTAAACCGACCATACTAGTTAGATTGATAGCAAATTTATAACACGATGCGAGTTAAGCAAATTGGTAGGTCGATAGAGTATTTTTGTGTGGGGGAACTATGTATAAAAATCACTGCTGATTGATTATATAACTAGCTATACTGCCCACCAAAGCTTATGTAGTGTTCCGACAATTCATTCCTTCCAAGCTGCTTAATTAAATACAATTGTTGTTAAGAAATGCTCATAACCTTAAAAACAATGTGCATAATTCATAGGTTTCTATAACAGCAGTATCTATGGAGAAAGAATGAAACGAAAACATCTACGTACGTCGAACAAAAGTAGACAAAAAGCAACTAATAATTAATATGTGGATATAAACGATATACATACTTTCCTGTATAAATGGTTTCCAAATTAAAACATATGAAAGCATTACATAAACGTAAATAGATAACCTAACGTCCTAGATTTCTGTTACAGCGAGATCTATAGCCAGAGAGTGTAAAGGTGCAATGAGTAATAGGGATCAAGTAACAGGGGATCCCTAACGTGCCACCTAAGACTGACATAAAGCCGATTTGTGATGGATTTTGTGGATTTCATAGCTTCGAGGTTGGGTTTCCTGTCTCCTCCGCGTAGAGGGTTCTGTCAGCACGAGAGGTGTCGGTTGCTGGCCCATTGGTTTCCCTGGGCAATTTAACTTGTCGGCATCGCGAGGAACTTCTGCAGTGGGGGAATCCCCTCATCCACCCTGGCGATAAGAGCATATCGTGACTGACTGCTATTATGGACGACCGCGAAGATGGGGCAGGTATTCCGCAAGTAAAATCTAAGAAATTATATTCTGACTGAATTAAGGATAATATAACAAAAATAAATTGTTCATATAAAATGGAAACTATACCAGTATTGAATAAGGATATAAGCATGTATAAGCCACAAACCAAATTTCTAAAGGCGGTGAATATTTCAGGGACCAGCGAAACTTTCGAATTTCCAATATGCGATGATATGAAAACATTGTTAACATAGTAGTCCAGTCACTAAACACGTTTACAGTCAGCACTGAAGACAGCGGCGATCCTTTGAAGACTAAGCCGATGCGGTAATCACCGATAATCATTGGTAGGCGTGATTAATAACAAATTTTAACAATATCACCAATCTATATATATGAAGATGAATGTATGTTTGTTTGTTTATTTGTTAGTTTGTTTGTTCTTCATACAAATCCACAGTTTTCATCCGATCTCGATGAAACCTTGCACACTTATCCTTTGAAACAAGGAGAAAAATACTGTCTACATTTGGTTGAAAAATTATCTGTATAAATAATACATGTCGTCTAATAATTTCGAAATACTACTGAATGGCGATAGACAGACGCGTTGGATATGGACGTCTGTATACTGCTTTTCCGTTTATCGGTCAGACAGCTCAGTGGTTAAAGCGCTTGCTTACAAATGTTTGGGTCGTGGTCTCCGGTTCAAATCTCCGTGGAGGCTAAGATTTTTAATAATTGTTTTTTAACGTAAGAGTCACTCCTGGGCCGTAGGTTATTCGGATTGAATGTTAAACTGTAGATATCACAAACTAAGGGGTGCAATGCGAGGCAAATCGTAGGTAGTCTTGCAATGCTGTAGGTGTACACTTTTTTACGTTGTAATGATTCCTCAGGGGTTGTTCGCAGTCAGAGAGAGAGAGAGAGAGTGTGAACCGCAGTAATAATACTATAAATACGGAAGTAAGTCTCTGTCTTTTTGTTACGTTTTGACGACCAAATGGCTATATCGATGTTGATGGAATTTGAGAAGAAAATCTGTATGAAGTGCACAGGACATTTTCTCCGGTATGTTTAACAGTTGTAGTCACGAAATTTTGAGACCTTATCGAATGGTGACAGAAATATGTTGGAAACTGATTCTCTTCAAGAGACTGATTCGACGGTAGAATGATATAGTGATAGTCATATTATGCCGACTCGGTGTTGTTTGGGTCCAATCCTTCGTTACCAACAACTTTCTATATTCAATTCTGGCAAAAAATTTCTTAATCCACGCGTACGAAGTCGCGGGTCGAGCTAGTCACTTATATTATAACTATATTTTTCTTTGATTAATTATACGTGTTTATCAGTAATGGTATCAACGCGTGTAAATAAATCTGTATATCGTTGTATTTAACAAGCCGTAGTATACGTGGTGTTTGTGATAGCAATATTTAATATTAACAAATGCTGCTATGAGTGCGTAATAGTTGATTTTGGTGGAAGCTACAGTTTAATTCAGTGATTCTTTCATTTGGAACAATGATATTTTATGAACACTCTCTTAGTGGTGGTAAAAGACTGGGGGGAGGAACTGGAAGGAAGTTGGCCATGACGTACTCGAGGAAGTACCTCGGCTTTCGCCTGCAATAATTTGGAGAGACCATGGAAAACAGAAATCGGAATGGCCAGAAGGGAATGTGAACCCGTGTCCTCAGAATGCGAAATCAGAGCGTTATCGCTCAAACACGATCCTCGGCAACGTATCGTCTCATAACCAGAAACAAACATGTGTGAAAGGATAGGTGGATGGAGTTTGAGTAGCACAGAGCCAGTCGAAATGATTTCACGATTTTCTTTTGGCTTTCCTATTATACGAGGGTGAGTCAAGTGAAAACTTTAAATTTTTAATAAGAAATTGAAATTTCGCGCCGTTATCCTGTAAGTTGGTAAGCGTGCTACAAGCAGCGTGCAGAATGGCCTGTAGGTCGCATCATAGTGCAGATGCACAAATACCGTCCCAGTATCAGTATAAAGATGGCTGCCCCACTTGAGACTTGCACCAGGGAAGAACAGCGTTCTGTTATTCGGTTTTTGAGTAGTGAAGGTGTGAAACCTATTTAAATTCATCGAAGAACGAAGGTTCAGTACGGTGATGCATGTTTGTCACAGCAGTAAGTCTACGAATGGAGTAGGAAGTTCGCAAATCGTTCAACTTCAGTGAAAGATGCTCCTCGTCCAGGTCAGGAACAACGAGTTGTGACTCCACAGAACATTGCAGCAGTTGAAGCCATAGTGATGGAAAACCGCCGAGTGACCCTGAATGACATTGCAGCATGTTTAAAGATTGGTCATGGTTCAGCACACCACATTGTGCATGATGTGCTCCAGTTTCACAAAGTGTCTGCAAGATGGGTACCACGGCAGCTGACTCCTGAAATGAGAGAACGACGTGTTGATGCTTGTGAAGAACTTCTTCGGCGCTTTGAACGAGTATGTGATGGCTTCGTTGCAAGAATCGTTACTGGGGACGAAACCTGGGTTCACTTCCACCAACAGGAAACGAAGAGAGCGAGCAAGGAATGGCGCCATTCCTCATCACCAAAACCATAGAAGTTTCGAATAGAACAATCAGTATGGAAGGTTATGCTGATTCTCTTTTGGTGTAATTTTGGAGCATTACATGCCTAGAGGGCCACTGTCACCAGTGCATCATACACAGATCTCCTAAAAATCATCTTCGGCCTGCAATCAAATCAAAGCGACGTGAATTGCTGTCATCAGGTGTCCTTTTGAAACATGACAATGCAAGGCCCCACACTGCCCGTATAACAGTTTCAACAATCACAGACCTGCATTTTGAGTGTCTTCCTCATCCACCATACTCATCAGACCATGCCCCAAGTAATTTCCATATGTTTGGACCACTCAAAGAAGAAATGGGAGGAAAGAAGTTCCTTTCTGATGAAGAGGTACGCCACGCGGTGCATGAGTGGTTGCGCGGACTACCAAAAGATTTTTTTTCTAAAAGAATTTATGCACTTTGTAATCACTGGTGGACTTGCATTGAGCGTGGGGGAGATTATGTTGAAAAGTGATACAGCTTTGTACCACTTCTGCACAGTAAATAATATTTTTAAAAATATTTAAGGTTTTCATTTGACTCACCCTCGTAGGTACGATGATGGGGTTTGCTGTTATAAGACAAGTAGATCTCCAAGTTTAGATTGCACTGAATGCAAGCTTCCTGCGGTGGCCGCTAGAGCGCTAGAGAGCAAGATGGCTGAAAGTGAGAAAGCGTACATTGTTCTCGAATTTCATTCGACTCAGTCTGTGGTAACTATTCAGCAACACATAAGAACAAAGTTCGGCAAGGATCCCCCTCATGCTAACACCATTCGGCATTGGTATCAACAGTTTAAAGCCACGGGATGCCTTTGTAAAGGTAAAACAACGCGTCGCCCTCCTGTGTCTGAAGAAACCGTTGAACGTGTGTGCACCAGTTACGTTCGTAGCCCAGAGAAGTCTACTCCTCGAGCGAGCAGGGAATTAGGTATTCCACAGAAGACCTTTTGGAGAATCCTACGGAAGTGACTGTGTATGAAGCCTTACAGGTTACAGTTGATACAAGCACTGTCACATAACGATGAAGTGCGTCGTTTTCAATTCTGTGCCCAATGTCTAGAACAAGATGAAACATTCGCAGAAAAACTTGTGTTTAGTGATGAGGCCACTTTCCATTTGCGTGGAAAAGTGAACATGCGCAATGTGTGCATTTGGGGGACCGAAAACCCCCAAGCTTATGTATAGCGCATTCGTGACTCTCCCAAAGTGAACGTGTTTTGCGCGATCTCACGAAAGAAACTTTATGGGCCTTTTTTCTTTAATGGGGTGACGATCACAGGGAAAATCTATCTACAAATTTTGCGGAATTAGCTCATGCCACATCTGAAAGCTAAGAGGGGTTATTTCATTTTCCTGCAGAACGGTGCTCCGCCCTCATTTTTCTCTAGTTGTCCGTAATTTCCTAAACACTAGGATTCCAAACAGATGGATTGGTCGTTCCAACCGTCGGATAACCATCACCACTACACGGCTAATCAAAACGATTGCAGTAATTTCAGCAAATTACTACAGATTTATTATTTGACATATACTTACAAGATTACAGAGATATATAAACAAACTGTGAAAGTTTTTTGGAGTGTGTACAGATGCTCAATATGTGCACCATTAGTGACACTCTGCACACATCAAGTCTATAATCGAGTTCTTCCCATACCCGATGCAGCATGTCTCTGTCAATGAGAGCAAATGCATTGGTGATGCGAACCCGCAGGTCTGGTAGATCAACTGGTACTGGTGGTACGAACACTTTGTCTTAGACGAAACCCCAAACAAAGAAGTCGGAGGAGTTCGGTTAGGGGAATGAGGAGGCCATGACATCAGCTGACGATAAGCATCCCCAGCACGACCAATCCATCCGTTTGGAATCATGGTGTTTAGGACATTACGGACAACTAGAGAAAAATGGGGTGGAGCACCGTCCTGCTGGAAAATGAAATCTTCACTGTTAGCTTCCAAAAGTGGCATGAGCCAATTCTGCAACAATTGCAGATAGATTTTCCTTGTGATCGTCACCTCATTAAAGAAAAAAGGCCCATAAAATTTCTTTCGTGAGATCGCGCAAAACACGTTCACTTTGGGAGAGTCACGAACGTGCTGCACATAAACAAGGGGGTTATCGGTCCCCCAAATGCGCACATTGTGCCTGTTCACTTTTGCACTCTCATGAAAAGTGGCTTCATCACTAAACACAAGTTTTTCTGCGAATGTTTCGTCTTGTTCTAGACATTGGGCACAGAATTGAAAACGACGCACTTCATCGTTGTGCGACAGTGCTTGTGGCAACTGTAACCTGTAAGGCTTCATACACAGTCACTTCCGTAGGATTCTCCAAAAGGTCTTCTGTGGAATACCTAATTCCCTGCTCGCTCGAGGAGTAGAATTCTCTGGGCTACGAACGTAACTGGTGCGCACACGTTCAACGGTTTCTTCAGACACAGGAAGGCGACCCATTGTTTTACCTTTACAAAGGCATCCCGTGGCTTTAAACTGTTGATACCAACTCCGAATGGTGTTAGCATCCTTGCCGAACATTGTTCTAAAGTGTCGCTGAACTGTTACAACAGATTGAGTCAAATGAAATTCGAGAACAACGTACGCCTTTTTGCTTTCAGCCATCTTGCCCTCTAGCGCTCCAGCGGCCACCGCAGGAAGCTTGTATTTAGTGCAATCTAAACTTGGAGACTAGAGCCACTTGTCTTATAACATGGATCCCTGTTGAGGAAGGACCTCTGGGATGTGAAACATGTCATGGTTAATACACATACATACAATGTGAGTCATAATCATAGCAAACACAATCATATGTTCCAAAGACAAATAAAGAAAATAAAAATAAACATTAATTTTTAAAACTGAATTTTGTAAAAGTCATATTGAATACAATTAATAATTTTGTTTAAATTCTTGAATGGAGTAGAAGGAGTTGCCAATAAGATAATCTCTCAGGCCTTTATCTGCAAACTGTTTTATGCTCTTGGGTAGTTTATTAAACAGATGTATCCCAAAATAATTAACTCCTCTTTGTACTAATGACAGAGAAGTTTGTGTTTTGTGCAAGTTATTTCTTTTTCCTAGTATTGATACTTTGTACCTGTGAATTAGAAGTAAACAGATTAAAATGATGTATGACAAAGCACATGAGAGAATATATATACTGAGAAGTCATTGTAAGAATACTGAGTTTCTTAACAACTGGTCTACAAGAAGTTCTTGGTTTTACCATACACAACATCCTACTAGGTCTTATCTGTGTTATGAAATTATTTAATTTTTTTCACTTTGTGAAGAGTTTCCCGAAAACATTATGCCATATGACATCACTGAATGAAAATATGAGGAGTACACCTGTTCCGTTATTTCTAGATCTGCTGTTAGAGAAAGTGTTCATATTGCAAAGGTGGCACTACTTAACTTCTTCAGTAGTGAAGTGATATGTTCGTGCCAACAGAGTTTCTCATCTATTTTAATACTAAGGAATTTTATACTCCTTGTTTCTAATATTGTGTTATTTTTATAGCTTACTTGTAAATCTGGCTATGCATAATTTTTTGTTTTAAGCCTAATATAATGTGTTTTTTTTCAAAATTTAATTTTAATGAATTTGCCTTAAACCAATTTGCTACTTCACTAAGTACTTCACCTATATTAAATTCTAGATTGCTGTTTGGTGTTTTTCTCACATTCAGGTTAGTGTCATCTGCAAATAACACACTCTTAACTTTGTCAGATAAGTTTCCAGGAAGGTCATTGATCTACAACAAAAAGTGGAGGAGTCCTAGAACAGAACATTGTGGAATTCCATGTTTTATTTTCTCCCAGTCTGATGAAGCATCTTTACTTATTTTCGAATCAAAAATGAAACTTTTTGCATTCAACTTTCCAAGTATGATTCAAACCATTTACCTTCGATTCCATTTTCGTTAAAAGTAATTCGAGATTTACACAGTCAAATGCTTTTACAAGATCACAAAATATTCCTACAGGGCTCATTTTATTATCCAGTTCCTCAAATGAGTTATTTAAAAATGAATATACAGCCATTTCTTTAGATGATCCTTTTTGGAACCCAAATTGTGATTTAGTGAGGATATTATTTTGCGTAACATGTTTTATTACTCTACAATGCATGACTTTTTCAAGAATCTTTAAGAATCCTGAAAGTAATGAAAAGGGACGATAGTTATCTACACATGCTGCTTCTCCTTTTTTAAACACCGGTTTTACAACTGCATATTTTATTCTGTTTGGAAACATACCTTATATTAAGGATTTATTACAAATGTGGGCAAATACATGATTGATATATTCTTTTCAGTAATTTACATGAAATATTGTCATTCTGAAAGAATTTTTAGGTTTTAATTGTTTCATGAGTTTTTTATTTTTTAGACTGTTACCGGTGGCAATTTCATCTCCACAAATCTACTGGGGAAAGCAGTCTGAAGAAGCCTTAGGGCACTATGTGGGAATTGCTTTTCTATGCCTAATTTCTCTACAACTGAAGTAAAATGTTTGTTAAATATTTCACAAACTTCCCCTAATTTACTATGCATAAATCCATTTTGTTCTATTTTTATGTCTTTAGAGTGATTTACAGATTTTCTTGTTTCAGTTTTTATTATATTCCATATAGTTTTTATCTTGTTCCCTGAATTCTCTATTTTCTCTGATATATTCCTGTTCTTGATCTTTCTTATTACATTTCTTAGTATTTTAGAATAAAGTTTATAATGAGCTTTCGGTGTATAGTTATCTGATTCTCTTACTTTTGTGTACGGTTCCCTTTTTATTTTACTAGATACTCTAATACCATTTCCTATTCACCCCTTACCCAATTCACTGTTTGGAGTGTTGACAACTTTCCTTTCTTTGAAACTCCCTTCGAAATGTGTTAGAAATATATTAAGAAATGAATTAAATTTTTCATTAACACCCTGTGCATTGTACACTTCTGACCATTGTTCATTATTTAAGGAATCTATGAAATGTTTTATATTGTTTTCATTAATATTTCTTCTATATTCCCAGCTTTTCTTTATCTGTTTAATAATGTTTCAGGAATTGATACATAATACTGGGCATCATGATTTGAGATACCATTTATTACTGGAAGTATGTTGTAATTACTGTTCTGAGAATTATACATAAAATATTATTAATTGCAGTCCTGCTATTATTTTGTATTTTAGTAGGGAAATTTACAAGTGCCGTTAAGTTAAAAGACAACATCAAGGCTTCCATATCTAGCCTCTCATTGCTGTGATTGAAAAAGTTAATATTAAAATCTCCAAATAAAACTATTTGTTTGTTATTTGTGAAACATAGTAGCAAAGTATAAAAGGTCTAAAATTTCCTGAGGGGGGCCTGTAAATAGCTATTACTATGAGCACTTCCTTAGCATATTCTAATTTAATAACACAGCATTCAAACTGTTGTTCTATACAATACTTACTTACACCTACACTGTTGCATTGAATATTATTTGTAATAAAAATGGCAACTCCCCCTTTCTCAATTTTACATCTACAAAAATTTGAACTTGGTTTATAATTTGGGATGGACAGCTGAGATATTCCTATTTCAGACAAATGATGTTCAGATATGAGCAAAACATCTACATTGAAATTTGTGTAATTTTGAATTTCTTCTAGGCATAAGGTAATGTCATCAGTTTTACTAAATATTCCCCTTATATTTTGATGGAGAATAGTGGTCTGAACCCTTTGATTCAATAAATTTAAATTGTTTACTTTCTTAGTCATACTGGTATGTCAGTTGGAATTTCTAATTTCAGTAAGTTTTGATCAGGAGAGATGTTAATTTCTTTTAGACATCTTAATACATTTATTTTATTTACCCTAAAAAAGGCCGCGACTTAACACCACTTATAGCAGGAATACCTCTTTCACTCACCTGGCATCCCCTGATATCATCAGCAATAAGAAGTGAAAGCTTCCTTTTACCTCTGAAATTCAGATGGAGTGCATGGCGAGTTAACTGTCCCTACAATAAGGACGTTTAGGGACCTGTACCTATAATAGCACAGCCAAAAGAAAAATCGTGAAATCGCTGCAATCATTTTTACTAGCGCTGTATTTTTCCGTCGGCATAGTACGCATGTTCCATTGTGACTTATTGTAGGCCACTGGTGTTGTTTCGTCCTTATACACATTAATGTCCTTTGTAGTTACAAATTATACTCTGTTTGAAACAAATAGTAAAATACACAACTATGGCACTAGAAGTAAAAACGGTCTTCACTAGGATTACAAGTCATTGTCATTTGTTCAAAAAGGGGTCCGATATTGAGGGATACATATCTTCAATAAGCTCCCAACACATATTAAATGTCTAGTAGATGAAAAGAATAAATTCAGGGAAAAATTGAAAGATTCTTTAATTGACAAGTCCTTCTACTCTGTCGAAGAATTTATTTCTCAGATATCTAAAAAAATAACTGCCAGTAAATTGTGTAAATGTAGTTTATATAATTAATGTACCATGCTATGACTGTACATCTTCTGGTGTATGTATTATTTGGTAATGGAATTTTTTAATGTACCATGTATGCTATGACTGTACATCTTCTGGTTTATGTATTATTTTGTTATGGAAATATTTAATGTACCACGTACGCTATGACTGTACATCTTCTGGTGTATGTATTACATTGTTATGCAATTGTTTATCTGTAAACTGTGAACTTTCCACATCCCACAGAGCCAGTCTCTTATACTGGGATCAATGGAAAATGAATGTATTGTATTGTATTGTATCGACCGGTGTTCCTGCGTCAGAATGCGCCTCTCGCCTCGAGGCAGCCAGGCGGAACATTTTAATAGCCGCCGTAGCTTTGATTCCCTCCCGCCTCTGTATCAGCTCGTCACGGCCACTGTCTACCACTCACCACTCAGTCCAAACTGCAAGTCTAGAAACCTACTCTACTCACAGCGCCAACTACGCAATGTTACATCTCACGAGTTCCAAACAGTAACTAATGAATAACCAGCAAATATTACACTTTCAGGATTCCGTCAAACATGATTTAATATTTAAACAAACATAGCCCAGTTGTATTGGTGTTATCTTTATACATAAAGATGAATGTATGTATGTTTGTTTGTTCTTCATACAAATCCAGTTTTCATCCGATCTCGATGAAACTTTGCACACTTATCCTTTGAAACAAGGAGAAAAAAACTGTCTACATTTGGTTGAAAAATTATCTGTATAAATAACACATGTTGTCTCATAACTTCGAAATACGGCGATAGACAGACACGTTGGATATGGACGTCTCCGTACCGTGTTTCCGTGTAGTGGACTGGCAGCTCAGTGGTCTCCGGTTCAAATATCCGTGGAGGCTAAGATTTTTAAAAATTGTTTTAGATCGTAAGAGTCACGCCTGGGTAGTCGGTTGTTCAGATTGAATGTTAAACTGCAGATATCACAAATTTAGGGGTGCAGTGCGAGGTAAATCGTAGGTAGGTAGTTTTGCAATGCTGTAGGTGTAAATTATATTGATACCACAGGGGTTGTTGGCTGTCAGTGTGTGTGTGATGTGCAGTAATCTATCTATCCATCTATATATATAAAGATGAATGTATGTATGTTTGTTTGTTTGTTTGTTCTTCATACAAATCCACAGTTTTCATCCGATCTCGATGAAACTTTGCACACTGAAACAAGGATAAAAGTACTGTCTACATATGGTTGAAACATTATCTGTATAAATAACACATGTTGTCTTATAATTTCGAAATACTATTGAACGGCGATAGACAGACGTGTTCGATATGGTCGTCTTTGGAGTGTTTTTCCGTGTAGCGGTCACAGAGCTAAATGTTTAAAGCACTTGCTTGAAAATGTTTGGGTCGTGGTCTCCGGTTCAAATCTCCGTGGAGGCTAAGATTTTTAAAAATTGTTTTTGATCGTAAGAGTCACGCCTGTGCCGTAGGTTATTCGGATTGAATGTTAAACTGTAGATATTATAAAGTTAGGGGTGCAATGCGAGGCAAATCGTAAGTAGTCTTGCAATGCTGTTGGTGTACACTTTTTTACGTTATAATGATCCCTCAGCGGTTGTTCGCAGTCAGAGAGAGAGAGAGAGAGAGAGAGACAGAGAGTGAACCACAGTAATAATACTACAAATACGAAAGTAAGTCTCTGTCTTTTTGTTACGATTTCACGACTAAATGGCTATATCGATACTGATGGAATTTGATAAGAAAATCTGTATGAAATGCACAGGACATTTTTTCCAGAATGATTAACAGTTGTAGTCATGAAATTTTGAAACTTTATCGAATGGTGACAGAAAATTTTTCGAAATTGATTCTCTTCAAGAGACAGGTTCGACGGTAGAATGATATAGTGATAGCTTTCCTGTCATATTATGCCGACTCGGTGTTGTTTGTGACCATTCTTTCATTACCAACAACTTTCTATATTCAATCCTGGAAAAAAATTCTTAATCCAAGTGTAGGAAGTCGCGGGTACGAGCTAGTTAATCAATATTTATCTAACTATGCAAGTGCGGAGAAATGCCTTGCAACGAAATTGGCCTACTTAAAACATTTTCTTGTAGTTTTCTCAATTTCGCGTATCTGCCGCGCGAGCAGAAAATTGAAAATCTGCTCTGAATACCAAAGTTCATAATGTAAAAACTACCTAAACGATTTTCATACCTTAGATTCTGACAGGTCTAAACTATACACGGGCGACTTTCACCATTACTTTCCATTTTCAATTTTCTTTGCTTGGGCTTTACACTTCGTCGACGGCGAGGTCATTGGGGCAAGGAACGGGAAGGAATTTGGCCATAGACTTTTGACGGAAGCATCCCGGCTTTCACCTGGAGTGATTTGGGGAAACCATGGAAAACCCAAATCAGGATTCCCGGATGGGAATTCGATCCCGCGTCCTCCCTAATGCGAGGCCAGAGCGTTAACCGTTACCCCACCACGCTCGGTTTCAATTTTGATTTTGCGATTTGGACCAGGATTAAAGCAACATTACTACGCATCATAAACTGTGACTGCGTTGATCAAGTAGTAAGTGACATAAATCATGTTTCTGTTTTCTTGTAAGAAATATACCAATACTCAGGACAAAATGCTGAGAGACCTTATAAAGGGCAATATTTCTTTTCCAACCAATTTACCCATCTTGTTCTCTTCCAACAAACACCAAATATACAAAATCATGATGTCCTTTTTCCAGTATGGATAGATTCAAATATAAATCTAGGGAACATAATAAAAAATTCTTGGAACAAAGTTGATACCTTGACTATCGTATATCACCCGACTAGAAATATCCTCGCAATATGTCATCTTCTAGACATAGAGTGAATGCCCAGTGTGAATGGTTAGGGTTCAAGTGTTCTACATTGACCAAAAACACATTTAAGTCACAGTGTCCGAATAATCGCACTAATTATGTAATTAACGTTGTACTGTGTAGATAAGAGATGTAACAATGTATCAGATTTCATGTGGGTGTATTATATTATACTAGTGATCGCCCAGCGATCGAAATTCGACCTAATTCATTAAGCTGTTTAGTTTCTTTCATGAAAGAGTAATAATATAGTAATTCTCTGCATTACCTATAAATTTAAAACGATACACTCCACTCGTGACTGTATGCTAAATTTTAGCTTCTAATCTAACCATTGAAAATGATGAAATGTATTTATTGATGGTTCATTTGAATCCAAAATATTCATTTTGACTTAAGGCTGGAAAATTGCTTTAGCTTTATGAAACATGCGCATTTAAATGTATCTATCAAAATAATTTCGTCATTTTGTGTGTTCACTATTTAAATTTGGTCTATTATTATTTTGAATTTCATGCAAATAAGTATTCCTTATTTCTTGTCTCTCTCTCTCTCTAATGAAATTACTGAAATTAAAAAATCAAAAGACACTTAACCAAACTTTAACACTTTAAATAGTCAAATGACCATATAGTATCTGACAGAATCACTAAATTCCTATTCAGAGTATTCCTTTCATAACTTCAAACATTAATCTCTACTTTATCCGAGTCTTTCGTTTTACCAAAGACCACAGAGTGTCACAATGCGGGTAATTGACGTAAGAACGTTGGCTCCGATCCTATTTCACGCACACACACACGTTCGCAAATTAATTTTTTATTATAATAATCTATTTGTAACATGTATTAACTATGGTTATTATATTTCTGGGTGGGGTGGGACATTCTCCACCAGTGACAAACTGTTACTGATCTGTTGGAATTTGGATTAACTGTTCCCTTATAGTGTTCTCTTCACGTTTAGCACTCTCCTTTTCCGGAAAAGTCGCCACGAATTAAATTAAAAATGCCGAAATATGGGATGCTCCGCAACCGCGAAATGTTAGCAGCACTGTAAAAATGACAAAAATTATCGGTACAGGGATCATATCAACCTCAATAAGTTCGTTTTGTTATAGTGATTATGGTTAGGTTGAAATTCGGCCTGGACCAAGAGTAAAAAGTTTATGGGAAATTCTTTCTGAGCAGCCCATGTCGCAAACCAGAGACAAATTGCGCATTTGTTTACAACTGAAGCAATCGATTATCTCTGACTGCTTATATCGATTCCAAGGTTTGTAAAATATATTATATGTAATTTTAGCTTTCTGTATTTCTTTAAGTTCCTCCGTTCGCCCAATATTCTGGCCGCAATCTGCGCTATCTACCAGCCCTCGAAATGTTGCTTCTTGCTTCTATATAAATTCAAAGATTAATTGCGACTTTTGTTTCACCAAAGACCACAAAGTAAGGCCGCTAGCTGCGCCATCTACCAGCCATCTGAGCGAACTACGTAGGCGAGCGAGCGTTTTATTTTACTTAATTTAATGTATTTGTATCGCATATTATACGTAGATTTTAGCTTCCTTCACTTCTTGTCCATATACTCTTTTAACTATGCCAAATCTCTCACTTCTTCGTGCGCGCAATATTCTTAAAAATGTATCATAAGTTTTCGCTTAGCGTATTAATATATAGATGACCAAGAGTGAAAATTAACGTGAATTTATATCTATATACAGAAAACCGGGTATATTTGTACCAGAAAAACCTAAATCAAATGCGAAGATTTCGATGGGTTTCCACCGTTTTAAAGCTTAGTATATCAACTGAGTTGTTTGGTATGCCTTCGCTTCTACGTTTTGATTTTATGATTTAAAATCTGTTTCTAGTGTTAAGTTTAATGTAATAAACACACTCTCCTAGAACTATTATTACTGTGCCGCCACAACTTGTTGATAGATTGATATTCAGCTCAACGAAATAAATCTAAAATAACGGATGAAGTTGTTTAATACCTCGCTTCGTTCTCGAGATGTCTTAACTGAAAGGTGATGTTGTTAGGCTCACATGCAGTCAGGATCAGAAGGGAAATTGGCAGTGATGTAGCTTTAAAACTTGCCACGCCTGTTTTTAGGATATACTTTTCTACGAATAGTATATAAGAAAGCGAAAAGAAACGTATCTTAGACGTGATGCAACAGAAAAGTTACGATACGTCACAGAATTAATAGTACCGAACAACAACCATATTCTGTGTCATTTTCACGCCAAAGATATTATAGAAGTGAAGAACAAAATCTTTTGATATCTAGCTTATATCTCCCTTCTAGACCTGGATGCATATCAGCCTAACCACATCACCTTTCATCCAAGATATCTCGAGAACCAAGCGAGATATCAAAAATAAATAAATATTTTTTTTTTCAAAAATGCTATTGTTTACGAAACTGAAACAATCCTGTTTAACTTAATAATCTGCATTTTACACTTGTGTACAGTTACATTAAAGTTTTAGTATTGCGGAATTATGATAAGCAAAAGTCACTGTTTGACGCGAAATATCTGCCAACTGTCACTGCGTCAATTGTGGACAAAACACTACTGTTTGCGTTGTTAAATCCCGATTCCATAGCGAATTACACTTATCTTTCAACATATAATTGGGAACAACCGTATTAACTTGACGAAAATTGCTACAAACGACAAATTTACCAATTATCTTATTCTGTTCTACAAAAATGTCAACTACTACTATGGCGTGACGTAATGCTATCTGATTGGCGTTCGGCATCACATGACCGAATGCCTAATTTTGCCGAATTATTTTCGAGAAATAATAACAATGTTTATATTTTACAATCAATTATTTTGTTTTATGTTATCTCCTTAGCATGATTAATCATTATAAACTGCAATCCATCGGATTTACTCTCAGTGGCCACAAGCCTGTTAATGTTGGCTGGCCTGTCAGACAGTTGCGATTGGGCGATGACCTGAGATGGTGGGCAGGGAGTTGAGCTTTGACCCCTGCTATGAGAGGAAGTGATTGAGCTGTGGCCTCTGTATAATAGTGGCAACTTGAGAGGTTTTAAGAACACCCATAGTGGCATTATGAGGAAGTAAAGAAGTTAGTTACGATAGTGTTAATTAGTGAAAACGTAATTTCTGTAGCCCAGGCGAGTTCATTATAATAATCGGAATAAAATATATCACGAAATAGTATATTTTTTATTTAGTCCAACCTCAATTTTTCTTTGGAAATTACCGCAAAACACAAGCACTAGCCGATACTATAAAAAAACTGGAATGGGATTCATTGGAAGACAGGAGGAGAGTGAAGAGGGTAATGGGAGTGTACAGGGCGTATATTGGTGATGAGACATGAAAGATATAGGTGTAAGAATCGGAAGTAGTGCATGGAAGGGAAAAGATGACCATGACCACAAGCTGACTCTTGATTTCAGACAAATGGGTGTGGGAAGATTCTCTTTTGTAGGTAAGGGAGGTCAGGGATTGGAATAAGTTACCAAGAGAAACGGTGAAAACTTAACTATAAACCCTGAAAGAATTTAAAATTGAAATTCGTAGGGGGGTAAATGTAGTGAAAGAAAAATTGGTGTTAAGGGAAATTGCAGCTAGAGCGGGCGCTATCATAATTAAATTAAACAAAAATCTCATTATTTGGTGGAGTGAGCATTGTCTTTCGTGTCAGACAGAGGAGTATATTCGAGAGAGGTAGACATCTTCAGCAGATGTTCATCTTGAATAAATTCACAAAGAGCTGAACAGACACTTGGCGACCGTTCGCAGGACGCTGTGAAGTGTGAGTCGTGTTGCAGTCGATACTGTGCGTGGGGTTATTAAAGTTTGATGGCTTCCTGAAAGTAACTGCTGGCTACAGCGCTGAGTGCTGGCCGAAGCCTGTTAAGCTCGTTTCGTCTTTCTCTCTCCCCGCTTTTATCCGCTCCCCGGCCGCTCTTCCCTTGTCCTCCCTAAAAGAGGCCGACTCCGCGAGGCGCACTTTGATTGGCTGCAAGTTGCGCTAATTTAAAATTAAATATTTACCCAGCAGGCGCCTTTGAGCGTCCGCTGTTTGAGTTTGAGATTGGCGATAAAGTCGAGAGCTCGACGGCGAGCTATAGTCGACTCTGGCGGCAGTGGTTAGCTCGACGACCGCGTGGAGCGCTCGGATAGAGCACGCGATGTCTCCGTCGTTTTGTGAAGGAATGGTGACCGAGTCGCAGGATAACACTGATTAAGAGCAATGGCCTGCCACTTCGTTCACGTGGGCCTCTCTTAAACCAATTACAGCGGAGCAGCTGGGGACAGAGGCTGTGCAGTAACAGATCATTCACAAACACAATTTTCAAGGAAGAAATATGAAGCAGAGATAGGTAATAAACCCCTCTACATCCCTTAATTGGTTTTTATACAAACCTATAGTTTTAATCTGATATCAATGGAAATTTACACACATATACTTTAAATGAAAACAGAAAAGACAGTCTACATTCGGTATACAAATAAGCAAACCCTCTTTCCCTTTACCCCCACCCCTTTTAATTTCTATTGTTCTTTATAGGAATCCACAGTTTTAAATCCCCTAAAAATCAATTCAGCTATTTGTAAGTTATGGCAGAATATTCATAAATTTAAAATACAGAACAATCTATAACACCACTAAAAATTAAATAATAAAATAATTATTTAAAAAACATAAGAACCGCCTTCAAAAAAAACACATTAAAAATTTAAAATAAATTTATACCTTGCTTGGAAAAAAATAAATCTAAATTCACCGTATTTTACATTATTGTTGTTGAAATTTTTACATTAATCAGTTATTTTTGGAGTTGGTGCCAGCCAAAGCGATAAAAACAAAAAGATAAAAAAAGTAAGGAATCACAATAATATATGAAATAATGTTAATACTTACAGGAACATATTTCAACAAAACTGATACATGTAGATGATACGCCGATATTATACTAACTGTAAAGCGTTTACCGCATGATGCAGCCTACCAACTACACTGTAGCGTCAGAGATATGCCCCGACGATCAGCGAGGTCGAGCCACAGATTAAAATTCTGTCTAATTTTTTCCCCTAAAGCCTCCTGCAATAACAATATCTGCCTCAGTACTTGCTGTAAATTATTCAGAATTTTTGTTCGTACTCCCTGCGTCGCCTCGAACTGCAAATACAGTTCAGTAATTCGTTCTTCGCGATGTGACAGCTGGCGCCGACTCCAAAAATAACTGATTAGTGCAAAAATTTCAATAACAGTAATGTAAAATACGGTCAATTCTTCTAAGCAAGGTATAAAGTTATTTTAAAATTGTTAGTGTGCTTTCTTTTTTTGAAGGCTGTTTTTATGTTTTTTAAAACAATTATTTTATATTCATCCCACGTTTACCAACCCATCTAGTCATCCGGTCCTGATTTCATTGTGTAGCACAAGTCTTACAAATGGTATAACACCAACTTGTAATATTAACTTTTTTCAACAAATTCAAAATTCCCAAAAACGTTGGTCTATAGTTTAGAAAAGGAAGTAAAAAATATTCTTTTCCTTGGGAGAATACACTCGCCTGTTTGCGTTAAATCTCTCAAACGTTTTAAGAAAACAATGGGATAACAATACATTCTTCACAGCTTTTTCAAGGCAGTGAAAATCTTCCTCACTGGATGGTAGCTGGTAGGTTCTTCGTCGTCATCGTAATGATTTCATCGTCCGTCAACGCTTGATAGGGAAGGACGTGGACATTCCAGCCAGTTGACTGGTATTTGGTTGCTTGAAATAAAAACTTCTACGAATCAATTATCAATCCAAAGATACTCACAAGGGAAACCTTTGACCTGGAACGCTCGAAAACATGTTTAGAATAGCAAACGGTCATAAACAAACAGTGGTGTGAGTCATCTCCATACAGACTCTGCACTTGTCTGCTAGCGCCATTAAACACTTATTTATTATTGGGTAAGTATTTAATATTAGCGATTAACTTCTCGTCAAAATTGAGCTATTTGCGCAGTTCGCGTTCAACGAAAATGTATACTGATTTAGGGACAATTTTATCTTAAATTTCTCACCATTTCCACATCACATCATAATGAATCATTCCATGTTTAGTCCCAGGATCAGGGCTATATATAATTTAAAACCCCATCAAAATGTAACCGGCAAAATTCTCGCTGGCAAAATTTTTAAAAACAATTGATTCTTATTCCGTAGGTCATTAACAGTTTATATATTTATTTTTACAATGTTCATTAATATTTAAAATACCTTAAACGTCACACATTCTTCCAGTTACAGTCATTATTAATACATACGAGCGGTGTGACATAAATAATGAGATTAGTAACACTGCGTGCGATGTGGCAACGCTGTGTCTACCGGTCTGTGCCAGACCGGTTTGTTCATCCCTTCCATATGCTCAGTACGAGTTTCAACTACGTTCAACAAACACATTATTTTTGACAGCGCCATCAGTGAAGTTGTGTTTTTGTCGTGTGTTACGAATATGGGGCACTGTAATTCAGAGCAACGTTGTGCAATCATGTTTTGTGTTAAACTTGGGGAATTCGCTATTGTGACCTTTGAAAAGTTGAAACAGGCCTATGGGGAACATTGCTTATCAAGAGCACAAGTTTTCCGCTGGCACAAATCATATTTGAAAGGCCGAGGACACGAAGATCAACCTCGCTCAGAAAGACCTTTAACTTCAAAAACTGACGAAAACTTTGATCGTGTGAGGGCTCTTGCGGGGAGGTCAGACCGTCGTTTGACAAGAAGGATAATGAGTGAACACTTAAATTTGAACACTTTCATCATAGATTAAATTTTGACAGACGATTTGGACATGCGAAATGTTTGTTCCAAAATGGTGCCGAAAAACCTCACAAGTGAAGAGACGGACAATCGAAGAAACGTGTGCGTTGATTTTCTTGAGAGGATTGACAGTGACCAAGAATTCGTCACGGTGTGATCACAGGTGATGAATTATAGATATTTGAGTGCGATCCTGAAACAATGCGGCAAAGCGAAGAGTGGCACTCTCCGTCATCTACTCGACCGAAAAAATGTCGAATGAACAAATCAAAGATCAAAACAATGTTGATTTGATTTTTAGACAGTAGGGGTATCGTGCATAAAGAATTTGTTCCTCCAGGACAAATTATCAACCAAGTGTTTTACAAAGGTGTTGATAGCCTACTGGCGTGATTATTGATTTTAATTAACACTTATTTAAACACAAACAATTGTTAATTAAATAAAAGGTTCTTTAAGCCGCGGTCGCCAGGTTTAGGTACTGTTCTCCATCGGGATAATTAAATGAGAGAGTCACACAGTTTAGGGTGAACATCTACTCAAAAACTTTATTCTAGTTCATTAACCTCTGCCACTACACCGACGGAAAGTACTACCACCAAACAATATATCAACAAGGAATCGGACTTCTTATTCGAAAACCACAGATTCGTGGGAAAAGAGAGGTTGACTTACAAAATAGACTCCCCCATCCACTATCGTCCTCTTAACACTACACAGTCACTTGAAAACACAGCATTCCCTTTAAAACATTGAGTTCCACATAATACAAGTCTCCATCATCCACTTCACCGAGGTTTTCACAATTTCTACTATTAGACCGAAAAATGTTCCCGCGTCAAACGGTCACCTGACGGAGGTCAAAGACTCACTCACTCATACCAAGACAACACAGCATTAACACTCGACGTCTGCCACAGATACTACTGCAGGGCACAGACGTTTGTTATGTTACAGTGTCCTTGAAAGGCTCAGGAAAAGAGCGATTCGTGTGAGACCAGACATTGCAGACAAGGGGATGCTTCATCATGACAATGCCCCGTGTCACACGGCTTTTTCCATCAAAACGCAATTCCTATTGTTCCCCAACCCCTGTATTCACGTTTTTAAGTCCTTGTGACTTTTTCCTTTTCCCGCAATTGAAACATGTCATAAAAGGACGCCATTTTTTAATTCTGGAGAACATTGAAAAGATTGTGACCCAACCAGTTAACAGCCCTACCAGTTGAAGCCTTCCAGCGCTGCAACCAAGAGTGAAAACAACGACTCCGCCGGTGTATAGCTGCCCAAGGAATCTACATTGTAGGGCATTTTATTGTTGTTTGAAATGAATAAAAATTTTGGCAGGTAAAATGCCAGTCTCATGACTTTTCTCACACAGCGCGTAGGTCAGCAATAACGACGTCATCGCACGCGCAGAAAGTCTTCCCACCAGCTCCAACATTTCATCAAAAGCAAACTTTCTTCGTATTATCTCTACATTTGTCGAAATCGTGATAGCGTCTCGGATTAGTCGATCAACGGATGTCTTGTGAGAGCTGAGCAGTTGGAAGGTGTCGGCAGGACGGGGAGTGTGATTGGCCAGCGATGACTGCGAGAGGTCGATAGCCATTCGATCGACTCCTGGTGACGTGACCACTGTCGACTTCACACCCGACTGACAGCAGCGCCACGCTGTGTTACGCACACGAAGACACGACCATCACTGACTGCTCCCGCGACATCTGAATCCAGGAATTACCCTCTGCCACTCGCTTTGTAGTAAATCGCGGAGTAACAATAGCAGTTTCACTGCTGGGTAGAGAGTTTCGTTACCTGTCACCCGCCACTCAGTAGTTTAATTTATCGCCACCAGGAGTTAGTTTTCGCAATATGGCGGCTATCGCTCTGGAGTCACGACTTTCATCAAACTCGCTTGATAAGCATCTCGTTAATTACTTTTTCTGTCACGGTCGCCACGATAAGCATTTCGTTGCTTTAAATAACATCTCCGACGAATCGCTTTCCACTTAGGTTTATTTTCGCGTGCTCTCTACAATAACATTACTACACAACAGAAATTAGATTGTTTGTCAGATGAACATAATGCTATATATAAAGATCAAAATGGTAGAAGACTCTAAACAGCTGCAGAATGAACTGAGAAGGATATCTAGTTCGGTTGGTATACATTGGATGAAGATAAATACAAAGAAGAGTAACCTTATTAAGTACACAGATAAAAAACTAAAGGTTGACTATGATTATAAGGTGTGGAAACAACTTCTTGTTGAAGACGAAATGTAAGTATCTTGGCATTACATTTGATAATAAGCTTAACTGTGCAGAACACATTAGACAGATAGCGGGAAAAGGTTTCAAAATCCTTCACTAGTTGGAAAGAGTGATGAGGGGATGCACGAGAGAAGTAAAGGAACTGGGTTGTAAAATTCTACCAAGCGTTGTGGATGAGTGGTAACGCTCTGGCCTCGCATTCGGGAGGACACCGTTCGAATCCTCATCCGGGCATCCATTCTTTTTTTTTTTTTTTTTTTTGCTTATGGCTTTACGCCTCGTCGACGTCATTAGAAGCTGGATGGGACTGGGCACCAGGAACGGGAAGGAATTCGGCCATGGTCTTTTTGATGGAAGCATCCCGGCATTCACCTGGAGTGATTTAGAGAAACCATGAAAAACCAAATCTGGATGCCCGGACGGTAATTCGAACCGGCGTCCTCCTGAATACGAGGACAGAGCGTTACCGCTCACCCACCACTCTCTGTGCGACCCAGATATGGGTTTTCAATGGTTTCCCCAAATCATTCCAAGTGAATGCCGGGATGCTTCCTTCAAAATGCCATGGCCGGATTTCTTCTCGTTCCTTCTCCACAGCCCCACCCCGTGTCTAATGACTTCGACGTCGACGAGGCGCTAAGGCATAGGTAAAAAAAAAAAAAAAAAAAAAAAAAAAAAAAAAAAAAAAAAAAAAAAAAAAAAAAAAAAAAAATTCGTCAGACCTTTGCTTGAATATGGTAATGTAATTTGGAACCCACATTTCGAGTATCAAATACAGGAGTTGGAGAGGGTGCAAAGAAGGGCTGCTAGATTTGTCACTGGAACGACAATCAGTAACAGATATGATAAAAGAGCTGGAATGGGACTTCATTTGAAGACAGAAGGACGGTGAAGAGGGTCATGGGAGTGTTCAAGGCGTATATTGGTGATGAGGCATGGAAAGATGATTGGTGTAAGAATTGAAAGTAATGCAATGGAAGGGAAAAGATGACCATGACCACAAGCTGGCACTCGATAACAGGCACAAGGGTGATGGGAAGATTCACTGTTTTAGTTAAGGGTGTCAGGGACTGGAATAAGTTACCAAGGAAAATGATTAATAATTTACTGAACCTGCTGAAAGAATTTAAAGTTGAAATGTGTAAAGGGCAAATATAGTAGGGTGCAGGAAAACGGGAAAATTGGGTATGTAGAAACATTGACACCGGAGCGTGTGCTCCATTGCAGTTAAATTAAAAAAATGCATCGGATCGATCCAAAGATACTAAGTCTAATCATACACAGATGGTCCAGCGATTAAACTCACACACTTCCGAAAACTACTGACTGACAACTCTGTGCGCTTAAACAGATGCTTTAGAAATATCCAGAAGAATTCAAGAGATCCGACCAACGTTTCTAGAATTCTAACAGTAGTTTAACAATTAAATCCATACAAAAATAATTAAATTTTACAAACTCACATGCAATAAGTATTTAACATCTTGAAATGAAAGTTAATACTGTTTACATTCGATTAGACAGAAAGTTATCAGCAAAAACCAGTGCAAACCGCCGCAATTTGTTCTCCAAACATCGTAGTTCACACCAATACCTACAGTTACAAACTTTTATTTAATGTTTCATACATGATACTGTCTTAGATCTATCACATCTCATTTACACAGTTTTTTGTCCATAAAGCAACGTTCATTTGCATGACGCATATATACAACTAATCACAAGAAAAATATACAAATACACAATCGATCAATTCCCAGCTTGCTATACATAGTTCTTTAAATGCAATTTCATAAAACAGTTGGCTATTAAGGCTGTTTATACGCTCTGTAAAATAATTCCTTCAAGCACTCAGTTGAACGACCTACGAAAGTCAGTCAAAATCAAGGAACGCAGGAGGCGAATCATTTCATAAAGGAGCTGGAATGGGATTCACTGGACACTTGCCCAGGATGAAGAGTGTGCTGATAGTATACAAGGCATGTGTTCGTGATGGGGCGTCGAAAGACGTAGATGGATGAATTGTCACTGGTGCATGGAAGGAAAAACATAAACATTACTACATGCTGGCACTCGATTTGAGACATGATGGTGTAGGAAAATTTTCTTTTGTAGGTAAGGAAGTTAAGGATTGGAATAGATTTGGAAAGTGAATGAATATTGTTACAAAAAATAAAACAAAGGACAGCTATAATCAGATATCAAAGGAAAAGCTATCAGTGAAAGCAGTTTCACAAAATTCCTGGGTGTATATATAGATAACAAATTGAACTGGAAACAACATATTCAAAAACTTCTTAAACAACTGAATTCTGCAACATTTTCACTCAAGGTAATATCTAGAATAGCTAACATAGAAACCAGAAAGTTAGTATATTTTGCATATTTTCATTCCCTGCTCATGTATGGCATCTCATTCTGGGGAAACTCCTCACAAGCACAGAGGGTATTTAAATTGCAAAAGCGTGCTATAAGAACTATTTGTGGATCAAGGTGACAGACGTCGTGCAGAAATCTATTTAAAAACCTGGGTGTACCAACAATACCAGCACAGTATGTATACTCCGTACTACACTCCTGGAAATTGAAATAAGAACACCGTGAATTCATTGTCCCAGGAATGGGAAACTTTATATACACATTCCTGGGGTCAGATACAACACATGATCACACAGACAGAACCATAGGCACATAGACACAGGCAACAGAGCATGCACAATGTCGGCACTAGTACCGTGTATATCCTCCTTTCGCAGCAATGCAGGCTGCAATTCTCCCATGGAGACGATCGTAGAGGTGCTGGATGTAGTCCTGTGGAACGGCATGCCAAGCCATTTCCACCTGGCGCCTCAGCTGGACCAGCGTTCGTGATGGTACGTGCAGATCCGCGTGAGACGACGTTTCATCCAGTCCCAAACATGCTCAATGGGGGACAGATCCGTAGATCTCGCTGGCCAGGGTACTTAACTTACACCTTCTAGAGCACGTTGGGTGGCACGGGATACATGTGGACGTGCATTGTCCTGTTGGAACAGCATGTTCCCTTGCCGGTCTAGGAATGGTAGAACGATGGTTTCGATGACGGTTTGAATGTACCTGTGCACTGTTCAGTGTCCCCTCGACGATCACCAGAGGTGTACGGCCAGTGTAGGAGATCGCTCCCCACACCATGATGCCGGGTGTTGGCCCTGTGTGCCTCGGATCGTATGCAGTCCTGATTGTGGCGCTCACCTGCACGGCGCCAAACACGCATACGACCATCATTGGCACCAAGGCAGAAGCGACTCTCATCACTGAAGACGACACGTCTCCATTCATCCCTCCATACACTCCTGTCGCGACACCACTGGAGGCGGGCTGCACGATGTTGGGGCGTGAGCGTAAGACGATCCTAACGGTGCGCGGGACCGTAGCCCAGCTTCATGGAGACGGTTGCGAATGGTCCTCTCTGATACCCAAGGAGCAACAGTATCCCTAATTTACCGGGAAGTGGCGGTGCGGTCCCCTACGGCACTGCGTAGGATGCGACGGTCTTGGCGTGCGTCCGTGCGTCCGTGCGTCGCTGCTGTCCGGACCCAGGTCGACGGGACACGTGCACCTTCCGCCGACCACTGGCGACAACATCGATGTACTGTGGAGACCTCGCGCCCCACATATTAGAGCAATTCGGCGGTACGTCCACCCGGCCTCCCGCATGCTCACTATACGCCCTCGCTCAAAGTCCGTCAACTGCACATACGGTTCACGTACACGCTGTCGCGGCATGCTACCAGTGTTAAAGACTGAGATGGAGCTCCGTATGCCACGGCAAACTGGCTGACACTGACTGCGGCGGTGCCCAACCGCTGCGCAGCTAGCGCCCTTCGACGGCCAATACTGCTGTTCCTGGTGTGTCCGCTGTGCCGTGCGTTTGATCATTGCTTGTACAGCCCTCTCGTAGTGTCCGGAGCAAGTATGGTGGGTCTTAAACACCGGCGTCAATATGTTCTTATTTCAATTTCCAGGAGTGTATCATTTGTAGTGCAAAATCCTGAACACTTCAATCTTAATGCTGAGATACATAGCCATAATACTAGGAATAAATATAATATTCACAAGAATTACAAATCACTAATTGTACAGAAAGCGTTAACATTTACTGGAGCTTCATTATTCAATGTCTTACCAACAGAATTTAAATGTTATATACAAAAACCCAACTACTTTAAGTCCAAACTGAAAGAGTTTCTACTTCAGAACCCATTTTACTCTGTAAAGAATTTTCTTCTTGGAATTTGGTAACTAAGAATGATTGATAAAATAGGTATATATGGTGTATGGAAGGGGAAGGTGACAAAGTTGTCCACAATAACTAAAATGATATATGGTTTTTCTTTCTGTTGAAACTTTTGAAAAATGAAGTAATTACACTGTTTACAAAATTTCACTCATATATAGTAACTAACATGGGATAGCATGCACTCAAAAACTGCTGTGAAAAATTATCATACTAACAGGTTTTTAAGTAATTGACAGCTTATGAGTTGTTGGTAATATAACTGATATTGCTAATAGGTGTGTGTACTGTTTCACATAAATAGCAACTAATGTGATATAATATGTAGTCGCAAATTACAGTGTAACTTATCATGGTAACTGGTTGGTAAGAAAATAACTGGTTATTAGATGATGGTAACTAGTGTATACACTGTTCCACATAATAAGTATTAATTAACTCTGGATTGTATTTGTAGATTACAGGAAATATTGGTTATACTAATGGGTTATAGCTAACTTGTCAATTATCAATTATATAGTAATATTGACATTACTAATAAGTGTATGTACTGTTCCACATCCCCGAGATTATTCTCACATGGGATCAAAGTGAACATTTCTATCTATCTATCTATATAATTTACTATAAACGGTTAAACGACTTAAGATTAAAATGAGTAAAGGACAAAAGTAAGCGGATACAAGAAAGGGCGAAAAAATGGGTGTGTAGTGGAATTACCAATGGCACGTGAACCCCGTCGCAATTTAATTTATTTAAATCAGGTGCCAGATATTCATGAAATAGTCCTATATATTTTCAAGTACTCATTTTGGTGTTTTATCAAGCACAAACTTAATCCTTCGCTTGGATGGATGTCGTATTTCTCAGTACTACAAGGTTCGCAGTGTTTCACACAGCTTTAGATGTCTGGATAAATATTAATTAGTGTAAGTCCGTGGCGGTTTTTTTTCCCCCTATCGTCACGAATATTTTCAGTTTTTAGGGTCGAAGATTACGCCAGGATGAACTGTTCCGACCAAATACCAAGTCGACCTCTGTTTCCCCACTTAGGACGTACAAAATCTCTCGACAATCTTGTTGTAGGCCACCTTCCGCAGTTGTTGGTTAATCTTTATATATAAAGATGAATGTATGTTTGTTTGATCGTTTGTTTCTTTGTTTGTTTGTTTGTTAATTTGTTTGTTCTTCATACAAATCCACAGTTTTCATCCGATCTCGATGAAACTTTTCACACTTATGCTTTGAAACACGGAGAAAAATACTGTCTACATTTGGTTGAAAAATTATCTTTATAAATAACACATGTTGTCTCATAACTTCGAAATACGGTGATAGACAGACACGTTGGATATGGACGTCTCCGTACCGTGTTTCCATGTAGTGGACTGGCAGCTCAGTGGTCAAAGCGCTTGCTTACGAACGTCGTGGTCTCCGGTTCAAATCTCCGTGGAGGCTAAGATTTAAAAAAAAAATTATCATAAGAGTCAGGCCTAGGCCGTAGGTTATTCGAATCGAATGTTAAACTGTAGATATTAGAAAGTTAGGGGTGCAATGTGAGGCTAATCGTAGGTAGTCTCGCAATGCTTGTAGGTGTACACTTCATTACGTTATAATGATCCCTTCAGGTGTTGTTCGCAGTCAGAGAGAGAGAGAGAGAGAGAGAGAGAGTGAACCGCAGTAATAATACTATAAATACAGAAGTAAGTCTCTGTCTTTTTGTTACGTTTTGAGGACTAAATGGCTATATCGTTGTGATGGAATTTTATAAGGAAATCTGTATGAAGGGCACAGGATATTTTTTCCAGTATGATTAACAGTTGTAATCACGAAATTTTGAGACCTTATCGAATAGTGAGAGAAATATGTTGGAAATTGATTCTCTTCAAGAGACAGGTTCGACGGTACAGTGATATAGTGTCAGCTTTCCTGTCATATTATTCCGGCTCGATATTGTTTGTGACCAATCCTTCGTTACCAACAACTTTCTACATTTAATTCTGGCCAAAAAATTCTTAATCCACGCGTACGAAGTCGCGGGTCGAGCTAGTAGATTATAAATCAAAATTTAGGAATGTTGGTGGTGATTGAATCAGGTACACTTCCATTACAATGGTAACTTTTAGGTGTAAGTGTGAACAACATTGGATGCGAATTGTTACATTACACATCGATTGTTAAGATAA
>JARYHS010013630.1:5036144-5074704 GCA_031002005.1 Vandiemenella viatica
AAGTTATCGATGCAGGTTCACAAGTAGATGCAATTTTTTTAGGTTTCCAGAAAGCCTTTGACTCTGTGCCACACAACCGCCTTTTAGCGAAGCTTCGAGCGTACGGTATATCGGATCAGCTTTGTGAATGGATCAAGGATTTTCTAACAGGTCGGTCGCAGTATGTCGTCGTTGAAGGAGAAAGTTCTTCTAATCTAGATGTTACATCGGGAGTACCTCAAGGAAGTGTAATAGGACCACTTCTTTTTTTAATTTTTATAAACGATCTCGGAGACAAAGTGAAAAGCCTTTTTAGATTGTTTGCTGATGATACGGTTATTTATAGGGAAGTAAGAAATTTGGCCGATTGCTTAGAAATTCAGCGCGATCTGGATGTTATTTTGGCTTGGTGCGCTGAGTGGCAACTTACTCTAAATTGTAAAATGTGCAAGACGATGAGCATAACTAACAAAAAGAATCCGATTGTTCAGAAATACGAGGTAAACAGTTCAGTTATTGAAATGGTCGATTCTATGAAATATTTGGGAGTAACAGTACAAAGGAACATGAAATGGGACATACACATTACTTCGTTAGTAGGTAGAGCAAATTCTAGGCTGCGATTCATAGGTCGAATCTTGAAAAATTTTAATGAACAAACAAAGGAGATAGCGTACAAATCTCTTGTCCGTCCGCATTTGGATTATTGTTGTGCCATTTGGGACCCGTTTCGTAAGGGGTTGATCGAAAGTATAGAGAAAGTACAGAGAAGAGCCGCTCGATTCGTGACCGCTTGCTACAGTCCTTATGAAAGCGTCACAGAACTGATTAGTATATTAGGTTGGGAGTCTCTGGTAGATAGACGACACACGTTTCGTTTAAACTTATTGGAAAACATGCGTACTCCCACTTTCACTTTTGAGTGTAGTGAAATACTTCTTCCACCAACCTATGTGAGTTGGAAGAACAGGAAAGATAAAATTAGACAAATAAGGTGCCGGACTGATTCTTATATGAATACTTTTTTCCCTCGTACGATTAGGGATTGGAATGCACAAAAAAAAAGATTAACTTTGGTGCTGAGCACCCTCTGCAAACAACAATTTTGTGAATTGCAGAGTATATATGTAGATGTAGATGTAGAACGCGTATGGGAATAAAGTAACATTACCACCAACAATTGTTTACAAACGGAATTTTGATTTATAATTTAAAATCTCTTGAGCTTGAAGAAATCAGAATTATTAATAGCACGTCGTTATTAAACACGGACGATCAAGCTATCTTATAATTGTTTCAAAGATCTTAAACTCGATTTGCTGAAATACAACTTCTGTTTAACTCTAAAAGTTCATTCCACAAAATCTGAAGAATTCCTGTTTGCTTCGAAAGCATAACGGTAATATTTAATTTTAACTGAGGATGGGCATTCATAATGTAATCTTTGGTCATAGTTTATGTAACGCCCAGAAAAATGAATACAGATTCCAGATTATTAAACAGTTGAGCGACTCCGAAGAAATGAACTGACAGAATACTCCATTCAGTAACACAATTTGTCTGATTTTCAGTTTAAATAACATAATAACTCACGTACAGCGAACATAAACAAAGACCTTTAACGAAAGTGGTCAGTAAAATTTTTAAAAATTATGTAAATCGTAATGCATAAAATTTGATCAAGGAACAAGATTAGCGAATATTTTAATTACATTGAAACTTAGCATTCGTGGTTTCAGCATGAGGAATTGAAGTTTTTTTAAGTTTTTTAAGTTCTTTCATTAGCAACATGTTACTGGAAAACAGTTCGACGTTTTTTTTTTTCACCCGCAAAGCTTATCCATATTTTTTTAACTATGAAATTCTACGAAAAGCAGACTTAACGAACTTATCATGGCAATTAATTTAGTAGCAGTAGCTTAGCTATTAAATTGTAGACACAACCTCGAATTTCTTCTAATGATATCTCTGGTGGCTGTTAATTTGCGAGCGAAGGCTAACACGTGACACCGCTCCCCAGCCAATAGCTATCGAGGTGAGTGAGTGAGTGAGATTAGGAGATTATATAGCAGATTCCGTGTGGTCGTAGTGACCTGGTGACAGGGTTTCTATTGGCTGCGCATTCCGCCCCTGTCTTAGCCGCCTTAACTCCACAGGGTAGTGCTACCGAATACTGAGGACCTACAGTTTAACATGGAATCCGAACAACGGAAGCGTTTTGACTGGCTTCACATCACACAACAAGCTGTGCCAGAGGTGAAGGACGGTTAAAGCGTCGATGAAAATCCACGCCAAGACTGGGATGGGAACTGAGGACCTTCCGATCCGTAGTCAGACACCTTAACCACTGATTCAACAGACCGCTCATATAAGGTGTTGGTAATCTGCTGATGTAGCCTAGACACAGGGTTTTCTCCCTCGTAGTTGGTGAATGTCATTGGTTTCGGGGATAGTGTTGTTCAGCCGTGGACTCGCCGACCAATCGGACGGGAGCTGACAACCACACATTACCGTGTCTGCGTGCACAGGTATCGAACCGAGAGATCGAAACCCGTCACGCGGCGAGACGGGTGACCTCAGTCGACCGTCAGTCAGTCCGCTGCGAGCTATCGACTAGGACACGCCGCCTCGCTCTGCACTGAGTGCCCCAGCATTACCACAACACAAACACAGGCGAGTACTCAGAATAGCGCGACATCAGTCTCTCGACTGGTTCCATGCAATCCTCCATGCAATCCTATCCTATAGTAACAGTTTCAATCTCAAAAAGTGCAAGGCAATGCGTATAACTAACAAAAAGAATCAGTTTGTTCACGAGTACAAAATAAGCAATTCAGCTGTTGACACGGTTGATTCCCTGAAGTATCTGGGGGTGATAGTGCAAAGCAACATGAAATGGGACACGCACATAACTTCCGTCGTAGGCAAGGCAAATTCTAAATTGCGATTCATAGGTCGTATTTTGAGGAATTGTAATGCTCATACAAAGGATATAGCGTATAAAACACTAGTGCGTCCGCATCTGGATTACTGTTGTGGGGTTTGGGATGCGTATCGCAAGTGCCTGATTGACTCAGTGGAGAGGGTGCAGAGGAGAGCCGCTATATTCGTGACTGGTTGCTACAGCCCTTATGAAAGCGTCACAGAATTGATACATGGATTGGGATGGGATAGTTTGGAAGACAGACGACGTAGCTTGCGTTCGAATTTATTGGAGAATATGCGAAAAAATTTAAATTTCCAGTGCAATGAAATACTTCTTCCGCCAACCTATTTAGGTCGTAATGACCGGAGGGATAAGATTAAAGAAATAAGATGCCGTACGAATGCTTTTATGTATTCCTTCTTTCCTCGCGCTATTCGTGATTGGAATGCGCGGGTTTATGATTGGTGCTTAGCAACCTCTGCCACCCACAATGTTTGTGACTTGCAGAGTATGGATGGAAAAAATAAAATAAAAATAAAAACATACCCCTTACGACCCACGTCCTCCAATAACCTGCCTCATATATTCCAATCTCTGTCTTCCTCTACAGTTCTTACCTTTGACACTTCCGTGCATTAACAAGTTGACCAATCCAGCATGTCACAAAATAAGACCTACCAGCCTGTCTCTTCTTTCTGTAAGCTTCTTCCACAAACCCTATATCAAATGCTTCAATTTTCCTTCTTTCTGGAATTCCTAAAGTCCATGCTTCGCTACCATAAAGTGTAGTGCTCCACACTTAGAGTATTAAAAAAGTTCTTTCTGACTCCTACATTAATATTTGAAACTAAAATATTCCTCTTTTTCATGATAGTTCTTTTTGCTAGTGCTATTCTACTTTTAACATAATTCATGCTTCGTCCATCGCTTGTAATTTTACTTCCTAAGTAGCAAAATTCACCAACTTCTGTCGCATCCGACCATATTTTTATATTTAATCTACTAGTATTGGTATCATTACTGCTACATTCCATCACTTTTGTCTTGCTTTGGTTTGTATTTAGTCCAAAATCTTCCTTCAGTATTTTGTTCATGAAAGTCAGTAACTTCTCAATATCCTCAGCCCTCTCTGCTAACAAGACAATGTCATCAGCAAATGGTAGCATACTGATTTTTTTCCGCTTCAGCACTTATGCCACATTAAAATCTTTGTTTTAGTTCCATTATTGCTTCTTCTACATACAAATTGAATATTAATGGGGAAAGACTACAATCTTGTCTCACAATATTATTAATATTATATTATCTTATATGTGTAAAGAGCAATTCTTGTATGTATATTTCGGATCTCGAAAACGGCTATAACGATTTGGATGAAATTTGATATTTAGATAACCTTTTGACTTTTAAGATTATCTAAATAGTTGTCTCCCCTACAAAAAAGTAAATTTACAAAATTCGATCAATTTTTTCACTCGGTATCTCGAAAACGGCACTAACGCCATCTCGTAGACAACTCAGATACCAGAAAACCCACAAATAGATTATCTTTGATTTCAAAGAATATTTAAACGAACGGTTCTTGTTTTCTGGCTGACCCGTGAAATTATTATCACTGCAAGTATAATTGTAAAACATTTTCAAAGGAAGATAATTAAAAATTTATCATTGGTTTTGTCAGAGGTGATACTTTGCAAAAACTTCTTTGAAAATAATATTACTGGTACCAGTTATAAAGTAATCATCGTTTACTTTTTGACTGTAAAAAGTGGTTGTTAGTTTGACAGTAAATACTACCACGCGAGGTATGAACCCTCAGTGGTGTCATGTCAAACAAATTTTTTTGTTTTTTTGTTTAGATCAATTCATTTTCTACGAACTCGTGCAATGAACGAGTGGCCCTCTCCTATTGGCCACAGAGATACTCGTATTATCGTCACATTCCAAGTAACTTACAATCGGTGTGGTTAGTGTGAAGTTTTCGTAATCCATACAGACTTTGTATGATGAATAACAAAGGATACCGAAAATGACTCATCACTCACCAATGGCGAAGACTTTCTTTTGTTTGATTATGGCTTTACGCCTCGTCGGCGTCGAGGTCATTAGAGGCGGGATGTGACTGGGGACAAGGAACGGCAAGGAAGTCAGCCATGACATTTTGAAGGAAGCATCCCTGCATTCGCCTCGAGTGTTTCGGGGAAAGCATAGAAAACCCAAATTTGGATGCTCGGACGGGGATTCGAACCGCCGTCCTCCCGTATGCGAGGCCAAGGCGTTTTGCTCACCCACAACGCTGGATCAAGGCTGAATACTGCGGACGAGTGGAACACATATGAGACAAACAAAAACATATTCAATGTCTCCGTTTTACATGCCGAAGGTAGTCGTGTGGTAAACTTTGGCATGTGGACACCTCCAGAACCACACAAGTCTGTCCCTAGCGCATGAATCAGGTGTAAAACAGAAATATTGTATATGTTTCTGTATGTCTCATATGTGTCTCGCCTTCAACTTTCGTGAGTGTTGAGTCATCTTCCCTATCCTTTGTTGTTCATATTTCTAAGAAACTGATTTAATTCAGTCGGTGGCGTCTGTTATATCGTAATAGAATACCTATTCTACGAAATACAAACTGCAGCACTGTGTTATGATAAGATAGAAAAAGTACATCTCGTTAATACGCTTCAAATAAAACAAATGACTTCTGCCACCTACCAAATTAAGGTATCCAAAAATTTAAACATTAAATTCATAATATTTAATTAATAATTAAAAATTTAAAATAATTGTAATCTCTATTACACCACAATATTTGATCACGTTTACTATTTCCCACTTCTACAAAGGAAAATATTTCAATCTGTGACCTCCCTGGTTCCCTGAGAAGTTGTCCAATACAGGACGAGTCAAAAAGGAATTTGCAACTTTGGAATCATACAGAAATTTATTGATATAACTTACAGAATCGAAAGGTGTGTCACTTTGCAGCAACAAACTCAAATTTCACATAAAAGTGTCAAGTGTCATTTTGGTTCGATTGTGACTAGCATTTGTCACACGGCAAACATCACACCGGTAGTCAATGTCTCCCCTCACTCGCTGCAGCAAATCGAGCGTAACTTGTGCAACGTCAGCGTAGATTCGATTTTTCAGGTCGGTCAAATTGTTTGCAGGGAAGGATCTTTAATGAAGCGTCAGAGAAAGAAATCCAGTGGTGTCTAGTCTGGGGAGGGAGGTGGCCATGTGATTGGCCAATCCACCGACCTGGGAAGCGATTATCGAGGAATCCTCGAACTTCCGTGAGGAAATGAGGTGGTTCTAGTAGTAAACCATCCCATGTCGATCTGTTGAATTAAAAAATTTTCGAACTGAAATGTCCAGCCTCTGTTGTCATTAATTTTTCGTCACTTATCCATATATTTCTAAGACATTTCATCAAGCCGTTTTGTGAGACAGCGAAAGGTGGCAAGTTCTTATCAGGCGACGTATTGTCGTCTGGGTTGCTTTGTCTGACGCAGGTAGAGATGCCGCGGGGTGAGAGTAAGTAGCTGTAGCGGGCACTTGAGGGTGAGACCCCGTATAGTACGCATGTATGTATGTGTGGATGCAGGCTCCAATACAGGGAGGCTGCGATTTGTCATGACATCATTTGTCGTGTCGTTTTCTTCATGTGCCTCCACGAGTGAACCCACCTCAGTTGGTGGATGGTGTTAAAAGCGTTCCTTCATCGTGGAGGAAACCTCAAGTCTGCCAATGCCGACAGCTTCCTGCAGTTGCTATAAGTGACAATTTCGTATGAACATTTTTTACCCGGTATTTTTTTTTCTTTTTGCTCTCCCTAGCCGGGAACATTGTGTTCATTGTGTTTATTGTCTGTTTGCTTCCGTTTATTTTCTTTGCTGGCTGAGTTCATTTTTTATGTAATGTAAAAGAAAAATGCTTTTTTCTCAGTTATAATATTTCTAAATTAATTATTTCTTTAAATTCTGCAATCAAGTTTCTTTTTTGTAATTAGCGTGTGTAATCTCAATTTATATCCTATTAATGCAAAGCAAAAATATTAAAAATACATTTTTAACAACTGAACATTACATCTCATGCAGAGAGAAAGAGAATGTTTAAGGTCTTAAAGAACCGAGACATTTAAAAACAATCCAGATGCACAATACCAGTGACAGTTTTCTCCATGTCGGAGTGAACAACCCGTTTCAACAAAGTTCTTGTTCAAAGAATAAATTGTAATCCTGCTTGGAGGTTCTTTAGGGTATAAGATGCGAAATATACGTTGTTGCAGACTTCGTGCTATGACACAAAAAAAGAAAAAGTAAAAGAAAAAAAACAGAGAGCACGCTCCGCACCAGTGAAAGTAGCCATTTTATCTGTCCACTACTGTGGCGCTCCTGGTGGCGGAATGGTGAACTTATGCACTACTTGCATCAAACATGAGGTTGTTTGCTACCAAACGACACATCTGTAAGTTATCGCACCAAATTTCTGTATCATTACAAAGTTGACCATTTTGATTCACCCTGTATATTGAGTTCACCCTCCCGCAGCACATACTAGATCCAACGCATGCATACACTCTCCGTGTGTGACTGACCCTTCCCACCCCCTCAAGTCCTCTGCTCCTTATGCAGCACTCATTGTTGAGGGTCGAATCTTACATACTACGCAACATTTATATGATTTTTTTACTTGAAATTCCCTACAGTTTGTAAGGAAAACGTTAACATCACCCATCGCCTTTAGTTAATAAAATTTTCTTTATTATTAAATAAACAGTACGCAAAACTGGAAGAATGTCGCTATGCACTTGTTCCAACGCTCCTTACGGAGTAAAGTAAGACTATTTAGACTTTTATATTTTTATTATTATTATTTATTTACCGACATTGGCATGATGGCTTTACGTCACACATGTAATCCTCTCAAATTACATATATCATGATGGCTTCTTCCTGGGTAAAATATTCAGGAGATAAAATAGTCCCCCAATCGGATCTCCGGGTGGGGACTGCTCAGGGAGGAGTCATCAGAATGGATAGAAACATTCTACGAGTCGGAGCGTGGAATGTTAGAAGTCTGAATGGGGCAGGTAGGTTAGAAAACTTAAAAAGGTAGATGGAACAACATAAGTTAGATGTTGTTGCAAAGTAAGAAATGAACGAGTTTTAGAAATGATGGGTGAGAAAAGAAGTTTGTGGAAGAGTCTTACAGAAAGAAGAGACAGGCTGGTAGTTCATATTTTGTGTCATGCTGGATTGGTTAATTTGTTAGTGGAGGGAACACTCGAAGATAAGAACTGTAGAGGAAGACAGAGATTAGAATATATGAAGCAGATAATTGAGGACGTGGGTTGTAAGGGGTATGTAGAAATGAAGAGGTTAGCACAGGATAGGAAAGGATGGAGGATTGCATCAAACCAGTCGAAAGACTGACGACAGCAAAAAAGAAAATTCACACTTAGTGATGTTCCTTTGTTAGATACAACAAAAGCATTCAGACAGAGCTTTAACAGTACAATTACGGTAATCCAGGATGTTGTATACATGTAAGACATAAAAGTTTTAAAAAACATATAAATTAAATTACAATAAAGTATTAAGTGTTCTATAAACGATAAATATTTACAATGTCCACATCTACATCATAAGATGGCTATGGCCAATTATCCTGTCAGGTCGAGTCAGATGTAACCAGCCTGTCAGTAGACGCCAGTTATAACCTCCTTAATTACCTTGATAGAAGTCGTCAAATATAACCTTCCATTAAACATTAACTAACTGTTCCTGCAGATGATTAATTGCTATAAGCTTCGCGATTATTGACGACTTCCTACTACAAGTTGTTAGATGTCTCGTGATTTTATTAATATATTAAATAACTAGTCCATGATCCAGTTTCAAATATTAACGTGTTTTATTGCTAGTAAGACATCGGACTTCAAGATACAGTTCACATATACACACAACACTCCAACAATTACATTCGACACTTCTTCCAAAGACAATACTACTAAAACGGATCGTTCAACTCTGTCCTTGCCCGACTTAAACTGAGTCTGTAAAACTTTCTCTCAGTCTCTGCCGCTCGCTATATATATATGTTCCATCGAAATTTCTAGAACACTACAAAGGCTTCCGACAGATATTTCTCGAACATTAACAATACTTAAACAATTGAAAACAATCATAAATAATACATAATCATATGCGAATGCAGGCTTTCCCGGCGAATAAATGATAACAAATCTTCTAGGGTTTGCAGCCGGATTTTATTATAAAGCGACCAGGATACCAGGCGTATCCATCAAGGCAAGATCGCCGATACATAATCGACCTGAAGATGGTTACTGAGCTAGTAGCCGAAAGCTTGTCGCTTTATAATAAAATCCGGCTGCAAACCCTAGAAGATTTGTTATCAATACATAATCATTTATAATCATTATAAAATTATCAGAAATGAAAATTAAAGATACTTTAACACAAAATTATCCACATAAATCATTTTTAACTGTAGTAAATCATCTTTTAAACATCGTAGTTCACCTTAATACATTTTAGTAATTCTCATGTATAGTTCTGGCCTTAATCATATTGAATGTTATTTGTATAATTTCTTTTCATAAAACAAAGTCCATTTACACTGATTTACACTAAATTGCGAGACAAATAAACAAAATCATATTCAATCAAACTCTAGCTTTCTACAAATGCTACATAAAATACAATTCCATTTAAAGTTTAGGTTTGAGGGCTGTGACAATGTCTTTGGACTCTTATACACCGTCTCTCGACCGCGCACCTAGTATGTAGATTATAATTTAATATACTGTCCATTCTAACATGAGATCAGGTAAATACTTCTAATTAAAGATTAATACTCTCATGAAAATTCACTATGGTTGGATTTAATGTTAAACAAAACCATCAACATACTCTCCAACAAACAAGAATAATTAATGACCAAGAATAAGTAATGCCGCAGCATTCATGATTTACTCCGCGCTTTGTATACGCATCCTCCGCGATAGCCACCTTACACTTTCAGAGCGCGACTTAAACTTTACTCTTTGGGCGCTCCAGCGGACCAAAGACTCTAGTAGCTTAAAACTACCAAAGAACATTACAATTATTAATAGTCTGTGGAATTCGTGAGCAATTACATTATACATATTATTACATTTCATTCATATAATAAATTGATTTAATAAGAATTAATATTTACAAAAACTATTTACTGTGTAATTGGGGTGGTAGCATATATGTTAAAACATCTACATATATACTCCGCAATTCAAAAAAGTGAGGGTGGCAGAGGGTGCTCAGCACCAAAGCTAATCTCTTTGCTATGCATTCCAATCCCTAACGGTACGAGAGAAAACAGAATTCATATAAGAATCAGTGTGGCACCTTATTTCTCTAATTTTATCTTTCCTGTCATTCCGACTCAAATAGGTTGGTGGACGAAGTATTTCACTACACTCGTAAGTGAAAGTGGGAGTACGCATGTTTACCAATAAGTTCAAACGAAACGTGCGTCGTCTATCTACCAGAGACTCCCAGCCTAGTCTACTAATCAGTTCTGTAACGCTTTCATAAGGACTGTAGCAAGCGGTCACGAATCGAGCGGCTCTTCTCTGTACTGTCAGTCAACCCCTTACGAAATGGATCCCAAATAGGACAACGGTAGCCCAAATGTGGACGCACAAGAGATTTGTACGCTATCTCCCTTCTTTGTTCATTACAATTTTTCAAGATTCGATATATGAATCGCAGCATAGAATTAGCTCTAGCTACGACCGAATTAATGTATAAGTTCCATTTCATGTTCCTGTTACGCCATAATACTTTTCGGAATCGGCGATATCAATAACTGAACTGTTTACTTTGTATCTCTGAACAAATTGATTTTTGCTAGTTGCGCGTATTGCCTTGTACTTTTTACAATTTAGTGTAAAGTTGGCGAAAGGACATCCTGATCGCGCTGAAGTTCTAAGCAATCGGCAGAATTCCTTATTTCCGTATAGATGACCGCATCATCAACGAACAATATCAAACTTCTCTTCACGTTTAATCCAAGATCTTTCATGAAAAGTTAGAAAAGAAGTGATCAAATTACACTTGTTGAGGAGCTTATAATTAGACATGTCGTAGTAATTAGTAGAATGTCCCCCACCCGGTTGTATTTCTACTTTGTTCCTCGTCACGAAGCGCACCTTTCCCTGGTACACTGAAAGGTTTCCTAGGCAAGGAGAAGGCCTGAAGTGAACTACACTTAATGGTTCCTTGAGGTTTATTACTATGTACACAAAACACTGGTAAACAATAACAAATGTGGTACAGTTAGCGGATGACCGTCGAGAAATTTAGCCTGGTCCTGATCCGGGGTAGAGAGAGACGGCTTCTACTTCTCGCGAACTTCCGGTGGTCTTCTGTAGTTGAAGCTGGTTCCACGGTCAGGCCGGAACTGGCGGTGGAGCGGCCGGCTACGCTTATATAGGCGGCCTGGCGCAGGAATTCCGTTGTGTGGTAGTACGGCGACCTCTGTAAGAAATAGTCCCACTTAGCTTCTAGATGATTCTATTTGTTTTCCTGGTTTGTTTTGATGTCTCTGCGCCTGTTTGGAGTCGTATATGTATCCCGGCGTGCAGGCGCGTTGTGTGTGAGGTCTGCCTGGCAGGGGCCTTACTGGCAGACTGAACATACCTCCCTCCCGGGGGGGGAGGGGGGGAAGCGATGTCTGCGACGTCTGCGAGGTCGTCTGCCGCGGCGCCCTGGAGCAGACTATGAAGGCTACCTGCAGGGGAGTACGGAGCTGTTCCCCTGGCGATGCGAGCCGACCTGCGTCGTGGTGCAGGTTGTGGTGGAGGTACTTGTGGAGCTAACGGCATCGGTTCGTCGGCGTCGATGGCCGGGGGCTGTACGGGGGGCGCTGAAGATGGTCCCCGCAGGTGGTCGAGAGGCTGCGGCTGAAGGGTGTCGGAGCGACCGACAGGTTGTGGCGTCGTTGGTGGCGCTGTAACTGTCCCTGAGCAACGGTTAGACGGCAGGAGTGGTGGAGGTGGCAGGGAAGGAGAGGAAGAAGTGGATGGCCGTGCCGTGGTGGAAGAGGACGGTGCCGTGGGGTAGCGGGGACGTAGTTGGTTTCGATGGCGTCGCACTATCCGGCCATCCAGGCTGACGTCGAACAGTTGGCGGCCCCGGGGCCGCTGGATGACCCCCGGAAGCCAACCGGCCCGGGAGCCAAACCCGCGGGCCCAGACTAGGGAGCCCGGGGTGAAACGGAATGGGCCCGAAGGTACCTGTACTTTGGGCGGGGGTAAGAGGAGATGGAGGAGAGTGCGAGGTTGGCGGCCATGTAGCAATTCCGCCGGGCTTTTGGCCCCCACTGGAGTGGTTCGATAGGAACTGAGGAAGAGTGTCAATGCCTCTTCGAGTTTGTGACTTGTGGTGTATTTGGTCATTTGGGTTTTGAATGTTCTGACTAGCCGTTCCGCCTCCCCGTTAGATTGGGGGTGGAAGGGCGGGGTGAGGAGGTGTTGGATATTGTTGGCGGTACAGAAGGATAGGAATTCCCGACTTCGAAATTGCGGTCCGTTATCTGTGACGATAGCGTATGGTAATCCTTCGATGGAAAAGATCTTCGTGAGGGCTGAAATGGTGACCTCTGTGGTGATTGTGGAGAAACGGACGACATATGGGAAGTGGGAAAAGGCATCCGTCACTAGGAGCCACTGGTGGCCTAGGAATGGGCCAGCGAAGTCGAGGTGAATGCGTTCCCAGGGTCCGGACGGTGCCGGCCAGGAAAGGAACTTTTGAGGGGGGCGGGGCAGTTGTTGGGCACAGATGGTACAGCGCCGCAGCATCTTCGTGACATCCGTGGTAAGGCCGATCCAGAATACATAGCGTCTGGCAAGGGATTTGGTGCGGGCAATTCCCCAGTGTCCTTGGTGGAGAGTTTGGAGGATTGTCGGTTGTAGGGATCTCGGAACGACGACCCTCGGGGTGGAATTTGGTTCTGTGCGGAGGAGCACTCCCTCTACTACTGAGAGCTGGTGGCGGATGGAGTAGTAGAACTTGAGGTCTTGATGATGGCGTGGAGGGGAACGTGTTTGCCACCCGTGTTGGATGTGGTGTCGGATGACACGGAGGAGGGGGTCCTGCCCTGTGGCTGCCGCGACTTTTGAGGCCGTGACTGGAAATGTCTTCAGTGCTTCTTGTATGTCATCGTCGATCTGGAACACCAGAAGTTCCGACTTGTCGAAGGCAAGGTCTGGTCCCTGCGGTAGTCTGGATAAGGCGTCTGCATTGGCATGCCTGGAGGTGGTACGGAAATGCATGGTATATCTGAACTGGGACAGGAATAGTGCCCAACGCTGGATGCGGTGGGATGTTTTGGTAGGCAGACGTGTGGACGGATCAAATAGTGATAGGAGTGGCTTGTGGTCGGTAATGAGATGAAAAGAAATCCCATATAAAAGGGAATAGAATTTGGAGCAGGCAAAAACAATAGCTAGCGCCTCTTTCTCGATTTGAGAATATTTAAGCTGAGCAGCCGATAGGGCTTTGGAGATGTAGGCTACGGGGCGTTCCGTGCCATCTGGTAATTTATGAGACAGAACTGCCCCCACACCGTAATCGGATGCATCTGTGGCAAGTATCAAGGGGAGGTTTGGAGTGTATGGCATGAGGCATGCTGCGGACTTGAGCTGCTGTTTAAGGTTGTGGAATGCGGTCTCGCAAGCTGGGGTCCAACGGAACGGGACATTCTTGCGACAGAGGTGGTACAGGGGTGCTGCCACTTGTGCTGCTGAGGGTACAAATTTTCTGTAGTATGAAATTTTGCCTAAAAAAGATTTCAACTGATGTAGATCCTGAGGCCGAGGTAAGTTGGAAATAGGAAAATGCTGGGGAGATGCCTTCCTGAGCGATGATGTGACCCAGGTAGGAAATGGATTGTTGAAAAAATTGACACTTGGAAAGGTTGCATTTTAATCCTGCTGCACGGAGGCGGAGGAAGAGTAGTCGGAGGTTGGTCATGTGTTCGGCAGCGCAGGGTCCCGTGACGACTATGTCGTCGAGATAGTTGATGCATCCCGGAATATCCTGGAGAAGTTGTTCGAGATACCGTTGAAAAATCGCTGGAGCACTGGCCAAGCCAAACATGAGCCGGTTGAGTTGGAAGAGGCCAGAGGGAGTGTTGATGACTGTGTATTGTCGGGACTGGATATCCAAAGGGATTTGAAGGTATGCTTCTGCCAGGTCAATTTTTGTAAAGTAGGTACCTCCTGCTAGTTTACGGAAGAGGTCGTCCGGTCTCGGAAGTGGATAGTCGTCTACCAGCAGATGCGGGTTGACGGTGGTCTTAAAGTCACCACAGAGACGTAAGCGGCGTCCTGGCTTCTGAACTATGACCAACGGCGTGGCCCAGGGGCTGAACCGCACCGGCTGGAGGATCCCTTCGTCTTGGAGACGTTGAAGTTCTTCCTGAAGTGGTTGTTGAAGCGCTACGGGTACCTGGCGTGCCCGGAAGTATCGAGGCCGTACGTTCGGCCGGAGTTGGAGTGATGCTTCGAAGTCCTTTGCACAGCCGACGCCTGGTGAGAACAGGTCCTGAAACTCGGTGCAAAGGGCATCCACTTCAGGAAAAGGAACATGCTGAGATACGAGGTGTATGTTATCCTCAATTGAAAATCCGAATAAGCGGAAAGCGTCCAGTCCAAATAAGTCTGCTGTGAGAGAACTGTTAACTACTAAAAAGGGGACTGAACGATGTACAGACTTATACATGACGTTTGCTGTGAACTGTCCCAGGAGTGCTATTTCCTGTTTGTTGTATGTCAGGAGGCGCTTGGGGGCCGGCGAGAGGGGTGGCGAGCCAATTTGCACATAAGTAGTATAATTAAGCAATGAGACTGCTGCTCCTGTGTCGACTTGTAGGCGCAGGGGCTTGCCATTGACCGTAACGTCAATAAAAAGTTTGGATGCTGTGGAAGTGTCTACCTGATTGATATCCATAGGTGCGCCGCTCAACCTGTCTTGGTAAGACCCTGGGCGGCGAGAGCCGGGATTGGCATTGGTGGTGTTGGTGCGGCAGACGGACGCCAGGTGTCCTTCCTTGCCGCAACGTGAGCATTCAGCCCAACGATCCGGACAATTTTCCCTCTCATGTGCTGAATAACAGGCGGGGCAGGAGGGTAGGCGGAGCGGGCTGCGGCGTCGGCGCTGCGGGATCCGCTGCTGCTGCCGAGACTTGGTGCCCCTGCCGGAACGGGCCGGTTCGATGTCCTTCTGAGGAAGCGGTCCCCGGTTGTGGTGTCGGGAGGAGCGCGACTGGGAGCTCTTGATGGCGGCGACGTCCTGTGTGTCCTCTACGTCGGTTCGGATTGCGGCCACATCCGCCCAGGACTCCAGGCGGCGATCTGCGGCCGTAGATATTTCGAATTTGTAGGCAAGTTCGATGACCTGCTCCAGGGATGGGTCCTCTAACTTGAGGGCGTCATGCCGGAGTACGGCATCTGGTGCAGCCTGTATGATGTGATCACGCACCATGTCGTCGGCGTAGGATTCGTGGGAACAACGAGTTTGAAACTTACATTTTCTGCTAAGGCCTTGGAGTTCGGCCGCCCACTGGCGATACGTCTGATCGGGCTTCTTCCGGCATTGATAGAATTCGACGCGGGCCGCGACGACATGGTACCGGCGTCTGTAGTATGCATTCAGTGTCGTACAGATGGTCGTGAAGGTTTGGGTGTCGGGGTCTTGTGGCTGAAGTTTGGTGAGCAAGACATACATCTTTGATTGGTTCCAGGAAAGGAAATATGCACGCTGGTCTTCTTCTTTGGATATGTGATGAATTGCGAAGTGTTGTTTTATGCGCTTCTCGTAGGTCTCCCATTCTTCGACGTCGTCGTTGAATGCTGGGAACGGAGGCGGGGCCGTGGGTTGGTGGAGATTCCTGACTTCCGCAATCAGTTGTCTCTGAGATTCGAAGAACTGATGTAGAAGTCCTTGGAGGAACTGTTGCCATTCCGTAGGTGCTGCTGGCGTAGCCATGATGATCGTGAGTTCTTATCCCAACCTTGTCGCCACTGAAGTGAACTACACTTAATGGTTCCTTGAGGTTTATTACTATGTACACAAAACACTGGTAAACAATAACAAATGTGGTACAGTTAGCGGATGACCGTCGAGAAATTTAGCCTGGTCCTGATCCGGGGTAGAGAGAGACGGCTTCTACTTCTCGCGAACTTCCGGTGGTCTTCTGTAGTTGAAGCTGGTTCCACGGTCAGGCCGGAACTGGCGGTGGAGCGGCGAGCTACGCTTATATAGGCGGCCTGGCGCAGGAATTCCGTTGTGTGGTAGTACGGCGACCTCTGTAAGAAATAGTCCCACTTAGCTTCTAGATGATTCTATTTGTTTTCCTGGTTTGTTTTGATGTCTCTGCGCCTGTTTGGAGTCGTATATGTATCCCGGCGTGCAGGCGCGTTGTGTGTGAGGTCTGCCTGGCAGGGGCCTTACTGGCAGACTGAACATGGCCTACACAGACAAGTAGCTTATGTCGCAATGTCTTAAGTCTTTCCAGGCACTGACTGATTCATGTTCGTCCCATCTTTCAATTAGAGACAAATGGAGGACAGAATCCTTGTAATTTGACAAAAGGTCATTACGTATTTTTAAAACCTTGTTGCGACATAAGGAATCGTTGTGAGAGGACATCAAGGAATAGCAAACAACAATGATTCTGAGAGTCTAATTTGTATATCTCCGGTTGGAACGCATCGTCAGGGTTCCTACAATGAATTGCGCTAAAGTCTCAACTTGTTTTACGCTCCTTAGCACGCGATATGTGAGAAAACGTTGACTCGTAAGTCATGCTGCACGGATCCTCTTTAATCAGATGCGTTGAGCCTGAAGACTGCGCACTCAACGGTTCGGCAACTTTCGGCGGGCCTCGGTAATGCCCGAAGGGTTGGTTACACTGCCTGCCACCAGGGCGCTGCAAGGCTATCCAGCAAAACTGAAAAGAATAACTGTGTTGACTTTATTTGCGTTGATACTATTAAAATGAAGTGTAAATTTCAAATAAGTAATATCATTCGATTTTATTTGAACTTTAAGTGTAATTCCGATGCCAGCAAAAAGGTAACTTATTGTCAATTGCCAACTGCATAAAAATACGAAGAGCAAGGATAAAAAATAAATGCAAGACAGAGATTAAGAAAAATTTAACGGTACATTTGTTTAAATTTCCATGTTGCTTTTAGTTAATTTACGACAGCTAGACGCAGAAATTCATGTATAAAGGAGAAGGACATTCGATGTTTACGGTATAGTCTCCTTACCAGTTTTTCTTAACTAGGTACCAACATAACCTAACAATTTTTTTTTTTTTTTTGATTGAAGATAAGAAACAATGAAGTTTATTAAAAACTCAGAGAAATCTTAAACGAAACGTATGTAATGGCGAAATATATCAATCAAAGAAGAAAAAATGTTGTTTTTGAAATTACACTTTCCGTCATTTAAATCAAATTCCTTTTTTAAAAAATAATGCTAGCCAAATATTCCGAGAATCTGACCAGAGTATGTGGTATCCATATCACGAAAGATATCAGTGAAATTAATCTTTATTAGTTTTTCCTTACAATCGTTCCAGAATAAATTCCTACTACCAGTATACCAGATACGCGTCATTTTTGACTGGTGTTAAAACTAGCTCTAGGAATAATTCGACACTAAATATAGTATTATGCTGAGCGTCTACCGTTCACTAGCAGCCTTTCACGTTATATCATCTCAGTTGTCAACAAGAAACCGATCAGCGATTTCAACGCACACGCTTCATCTGAAAATAGGATTGCAACCTGCGAAACAATAAAACCTATCACGCACAATACGACGTAATTACTACACGCATGCGCACTCGACATTTCAATTAATTTTCCACTGATGGTCCAGGGACCATATACTGCTTTCGTAACATCATAATTAATTTTAAAAGAACGACTCAGGCTATACAATGCGCTTTTTTCCTTTGTTTTGGTTTCATTAATAGTTTCCGTTTAAAACATACTTTTTTTTTTCAGAAGACTGAAGTAATACAATGATAGTCAAAATGATTGCAGTGATTTCAGAAAATTACTACAGATTTATTATTTGACATATACTTACAAGATTACATGGATATATAAACAAACTGTGAAAGTTTTTTTGAGTGTCTACAGATGCTCAATATGTGCACCTGTAGCGGCTCTGCACACATCAAGTCTATAATCGAGTTCTTCCCGTACCCGATGCAGCATGTCTCTGTCAATGAGAGCAAATGCATTGGTGATGCGAACCCGCAGGTCTGGTCATTGTTTGGGGTTTCGTGAAAGACACAGTGTTCGTGCCACTAGTACCAGTTGATCTGCCAGACCTGCGGGTTCACATCACCAATGCATTTGCTCTCATTGACAGAGACATGCTGCATCGGGTACGGGAAGAACTCGATTATAGACTTGATGTGTGCAGAGCCACTAAAGGTGCACATATTGAGCATCTGAGACACTCAAAAATACTTTCACAGTTTGTTTATATATCTGTCTAATATTTTAAGTATATGTCAAATAATAAATCTGTAGTAATTTTCTGAAATCACTGCAATCATTTTGAATAGCCCTGTAAATATGAAAGCTACATAATCAAAAAACCATATTAGCGGAATCCAAAGGGAGGAGTGTTTGTATGTTTAGTAACGTGATCTTTGGTGGGTATCTCGTGTAGAGGTGTTAATGTGATATACAGTGTGATCTATAATGCTCCTCTGCTCTCTGTACGACCGAATTATTGTTCCGTGCTTCGTTATGTGGTCGCGCACTGTGTTAAGGTAGGTATACCGCAGATTTTAAGCCAGACCATCAGCAATCAGACTGGTTCTGCAGTATATGCCTCATCAATGGAGACAGGAACAGGGTTGCCCGCTTACAGATTATAATACTCGAGATTATGCAGCACAGTTCTGCTGCTGAGTGACACAAGGCGCGTACATCCGCTGCTACAGCACATATACAGATAAGTCAGAACGTTACTGGCATATTGGGCCACCTTTCGAACAGCAGTGATAGCATGGATTCTGCAAGTCCTTGGTAGGTTTCCAGAGGTATATGACACCAGATGCCTACGCACAGGTCACGAAATACCCTTATATAACGGCCAGCGGTTGTGGGCGCGGCGGCTGGGAACGAACATCTCGGAAACGGAGAGGCTGGTCGGCTGTTCGCGTGCTACTGTAGTGAGCGTCTATGGAAAGTGTTTGAAGGACGGTGAAACCACGAGTAGGCGACAATGTGGTGGACACCCACGCCACATCACAGAACGTGGAGGTCGGAGGCTTGCCCGCTCTGTAAAGCAGGACAGGGGATTATCTATGGAAAATCTGAGGGAAGACTACAATTCTGGTGCTTCCAGAAGTGTTTCGGAGCACAAGAATCGCGATTCTGCCACAGATCACCCCCCATCCTGCTTCACAGAGCGGGCAAGCCTCCGACCTCCACGTTCTGTGATGTGGCGTGGGTGTCCACCACATTGTCGCCTACTCGTGGTTTCACCGTCCTTCAAACACTTTCCATAGACGCTCACTACAGTAGCACGCGAACAGCCGACCAGCCTCTCCGTTTCCGAGATGTTCGTTCCCAGCCACCGCGCCCACAAACCGCTGGCCGTTATATAAGGGTATTTCGTGACCTGTGCGTAGGCATCTGGTGTCATATACCTCTGGAAACCTACCAAGGACTTGCAGAATCCGTGCTACGCCGAATCTCTGCTGTATTGCGTTCAACAGGTGGACTAATATGCTAGTGAGTAGGCGGTCATAGTGTTTAGCTGATCAGTGTATAGTTCTGTGTCGGGATGTAACGGAACTCCCCATAAGCATCCGCATGTACGGAACTTTCGACTGAAATGCTACATCCACTTCCGCAATTTTTAATGCGGATATATGAAGGAGGTTTTGTTTACATTGCGATACATATTATTCTTTTCCCTTTATATGAAACTTGACCCATTGGTTTAGAAAACAACAATGTGTTTTTTTCTTGCCATCTTGAAATAAAAGTAACAATTTACTGAACGGAGTTATTATCTAAGGGAAACATTTACTAGTTTTAACTTGCATGTAAAGTAAGGCGGCCTATTCACGGTACAACTTATAGGACATCCGTGTAGAACTACTGTAGGATGCGCTCACGCTACTAGAAGGGGTCCAACAAAATGTCCCAAGCAGTCCTTTCCACTCGTTCTTTCAAGCCGCACACCATGTGTCCTTATCGCACACTCGCAGGATGTTTCCTCCAATCACGACCCAACGCCATAGCTTATTTTACGGCAGGGACATCGAACACGTCCTACATGTAGTCCCGTAACGCCTTTCACGACCCAAAATGAGACCTTTGTCGGAAAATCGAATCGCCGTAGGTCCTACAAGTTGTTCTGTGAATGTTCCGCTACAGCGGTGGGATGGCGGGTGGCGGGCACGGTGTGGCCTTGTGCTTGACGCTTCAATTAGTCCAGCCGCTAACTCCACAAAGTTCATATGACAAAGGCTTTTTTAAACGCCCTTTGTAAATAATGTAATTCAATCGTGAAATCATCCCAATTTTGTTGTTGTTGAAAGAGGTGGCAAAAAAATAAATCTATATGGAAGTAGACTTTGTTCATGAAAGAATGAAAAATTGTGGTAAGAAATATACTTACTTTGATTTTAAATGTACTTTTGATAAAGTATTAAAATCTAAATAATCATTAATTTATGTTTCATTGCGTATCCGCTTCCGCATAACAACCGCGGATGTCAAGCAGTAAACATCGGTATCTGCATCCATTACAACCCAAGTCGAGACAAACTTATGAGTTCTTTGGTGTAAAGTGATGCATGTTGCTTTTGACACAGTCAAGAAGTCAGGCAGTGTTAACACAGGTCACTCGACCTACAGGCTATCAATGCGTGGATTTTCCTTCAAATAGACGTTAGTGTTGAAACTAGATTTGTTAGCCCTAGAGGTTTCGACACGACATTTAAGTATTTGGCTGTCTCAGCTTCCGGATTTACACGTATAAGTCACATAATTTTTCATCAAATAAAAAACATACAAAGATTAGTTTTCGCAGGCTTGACTGTGGGCAAGAGCTATTTTAGAATCGTTGGGGAAAAAAAGACGAGAGAAAAAAGAAAATAAAGTTAGGAATTAATAGTGAATTTACATTGTGAAGTGAACAGATGCTTTTGGTCTTGGATCTGGCTTGAGTGTAGCCTTACGAAGTAAATCTACAATCTTCAAGTAATATCTACCAAGTCAGATCAAGTTACAAAGTTCCATATGTTTGAACCATTGGTCTAAATAGAAACATTAAACACAGTGACTAAAACAAACACTTCTTTCTGTCAATTATAATAAACTTAAAAACCACTTCAAGGAAATTTCAATTGCCACAAGGTTGCATAGCTCATAGGAGAAAGTTTGCGTGTCTACGTGTTTGCGAGACTTGTAAAACTTGAAGAGGTTAAAAGCAGAGCGAGTGGCCGTAACAATACGATCTGGCGCTAAATTGATTTCCTGACACTTTGATTTCCTCTGGTCGTAGACAACTGATGTCCTTGACGAATAATTCATTGCGAAAGTAGCGAACGAATTACTAGCGACGTTAGCTAGGCGTCTGACGCAACACGCCGACCACAAGTAGGGGCGCAGTGCGGAGCTGCCTACGCCACAGGCGCTAGTCTGCACTCCGGACGGGAAACAGCTCCAAACGCTATGCGTTCCAAACAGCTGACGCGACTAACCGAAACCATTACAAACCCCTGAGCCGGCTGCACGCGTATCACGCATAGACTACAGAACCGATTCACCTCTCCTTTCACCTCTCCAAATCACGTCTCCATTCAAGATACAATTAGCGTATTGAAACTCTCGTGTTACTTTTAACATTCTCGTTTTGCGATTTGTCTTCTCCACTAGCCAAAGATTCTCTTCTACAAGGCCAGTGCAGCCAACTATAATCTTTGCTTTCCACGTGTGTCGAATCTCCTACTTTCTGTTTGATACGGAAAACTTATTACGACGTTTGTAAAGATTTGATGAGGACCAGAGGATGGGTCCGGCTGTTACATTACGCTAATTACCACTGCGTCCGCTTCAACGAGGTTGGGTAGAAAAAAGGGAACCGAACACTGAACAAACATAAAAAAATCCAGACAAATTGAGAACATACTCCTTTTTTTTTTTCTTTGAAGTTGGTTAACAAAAACAAAACTACCATACGACGGTAATTTCGAAGGCACAATATCACCCACAAAGGTTTATCATTTATCTACGACGGAGAGACAAATTTTTAGGAGTATTGCGCAGAAAAGGATGTTAGCGTGCGAAGCGTTTAAATAGACTAAGATGCTGGATCAATTAAGTTTAGAAGTGCAGTTGTTTTCAAAACAATGACTCATGAAAGAAGTGTTCAGAGAAATGTTGTAAAATTACTCATAGGGTGAGAGACCAAAATTTTAGGGTTCAGAAGTAATAGATCAGATTGAGGACAGTTCAAGGGGAAATATTGTAATCACTCTTTTTTAATGGCTAAGATAATTGATTATGACCGACTGTGGTTGGTGAGCGGTAACGCTGTTGCCTCGCATTCGGGAGGACGCAGGTTCGAATTACTGTCCGGGCATCCAGATTTGGGTTTTCATGGTTTCACCGAATCACTCCAGGCGAATGCCGAGATGCTTGCTTCAAAAGACCATGATCAAATTCCTTCCCGTTCCTTGTTCCCAGTCCTTTTCAGTCTCTAATGACCTCAACGTCGACGAGACGTAAAGCCATAAGCAAATTATTATTATGACTAATTATTCCAGCCATGAGGAAAAGGAGATTAATGCTGTCTGTTCACATAGTTCTGATCGACTAACCTCCAAAATCTTGAACAGTCTCTAGAGGGAAAGTGACTGATGCAAAATGGACAAGGCTAGTCAGAAAAGATCTCGAGCGAGTGGGCATTCACCACAATGACATTTACAACAGGGATAAGTACAGAACAATCATTGAAGCAGCAGATTCACTGCAGACAATAAGAGCCAAAATTGTTCGCCCTGAATCTGGGGTGAAATGGACCTAAAAAAGAAAAGACAACCACAGTGCAAGAATGAAGGAATATTGGGCTAGAAAGAAAGCTAACCAGAGTGAATATACACGTGATCCATACAGGAAAAAACGAAGAAGAAGAAGAAGTCCTCCATTGTTTAGTGGTACGTTAATAGTCTCAGATTCTTCAAGGTGTCTAGTCGCCATGTTTGATTAGTTTCCTTCCAGCATAGAAACTGAACAAGAAAACTCAATAAGAATTCAGAATTAATCAAAGTGAAAAACCGGTTTTTCGATCATTTTCATCTTTATTCCATTTATCCTTATCTTCCAGTTTTTGTCAATAAGCTAAAGTCTGTGCAAAGAGTTTAGCCATCCCTATGGAAGGTGCCACCCTCTCAAAGGAAAACTATTGGGATACATGATAGGTTTCTAAGTTTTGATGACTAACGTCGTACGAGTGTGTGTGTTTTTTTTGTGTGTTTTCTGTGTTGTTTATAAGAGATGGCGAAGCCCAATGGTGACCCATACAAGCCTGCTCTTCCAAATGACACGGACGAATCCCCATCATAAGTGTGGTATGCTCTCACGCAATGCGGAAAGGTTTAACCCAGGACTCTGGCACACAATCTCTGCTATCCTGCCGGCCAAGTCCACCACCAGGACTGGAACCAGCTAACCCCGTGTCAGCGCCGGACACCATCACGGCGCCACAACCAACTCACACAACGAAGCGACGCCTGTTTCCTTCTTCTTATTTTCATCTCGTCTTTTTAAAATGACCTCTTTTCCCCATATTATACCCTTCGGCTATGACTACCACTTCGTTACTATTTACAGTTCTTGACACGTGTTCGGTTTGTCAATGTAATTTATTAAGGAATTTGTAACTGGTTTGCAATTAATTACTCTTCCTATGAATATGTAGGCAATTTGTTGTGAATATGCCCTATTGTTTCCCGTATATGTTGTATTTTGTTTTCGTGTGAAAGTGATTTTTTTTTTTTTTAACTGGTTAACGTCTCTTAACAGCGAGGTCTTTTGAGACGGGAAAGGATGGGGGGCAAGGAATGGGAAGGAATTCGGCCATGACCTTTTGAAGGAAGCATCCCGCCATTTGCCTGGAGTGATTTGGGGGAAATTATGGAAAACCGAAATCTGGATTCCCGGACGGGGATTCGAACCCGCGTCCTCCCGAATGTGAGGCGAGAGCGTTACCACTCACCCACCACGCTCGGAAGGAATAGCAAATATTGTGCAAGCTGTCACATTTGATGTGTAATTTTCAAAATGTTTAATTTCGGTAATGAGGTTACTATAATCTCTCGGAATAATTACAACTCATAACTCATTCTGCGCCAGTTTGTGCCTCTGTATAGTTTGTGCCTCTGTATATTTTGTGCCTGTGTATAGTTTGTGCCTCTGTATAACTTGTGCCTCTGTATAGCTTGTGCCTCTGTATAGTTTGTGACTCTGTATAGTTTGGAGAACTCTGTTGCATTTTTGCCGCTGAGTATTTCTGGTAAAACAGAATTAAAGTTAAAAGTTGTCGACAGTTTTGTCTTTCAAAAACAGTTTGCCATATTTGCGGAGAGGGTTTACGTAATCTGTTGACGAGTTATACTGAACTGGCGACAAGGCAAAACGTGCAGGTCTTCAAACACATAATTATGCCGAGAGGTTCCACAACTTGTCTGAAATTTCGCATTTAGAAGGAACAATCAGATTAATACGTTGACGTGTACGCGGAATTCCCGTGTCAGTCGCTTACCTGCGTGAGTACTCAGGACACGAAGTCGAACGCGTTCGATACTCGCCGTCAGTCGATATGCGAGAGTCGATCGAGCTGGGTCGTCGGGGAGTGAAAATGCGACTGCTGCCATCCTTGGCGCTGTGTTAGTGAAGGGAAGCGGCTACGTGGCTGGTATTTCCTAATACACTTGGCTCTAGCTGCTACGGCAATTGCGTTCGCGTGGATTCATAATGCACAGCCTCTCTGTTAAACCAACATCGTCAACAGCTACAAGACCCACCGCCCTGTGGTTCACTCAACTCGAATTCTTTTTGCATGAACGATGTCCACACCAAACTCTAACTTCATTCCTCCCCGTAATACGACGCCGTTCTTGCACTGAAATCACCACAAATATTTCGACTGAGACTAGTTGCTGTATTCTATTAGCGTCGGACTTCGTATTTCTGTATAGATTTATGTGTTCGGTCGCCAGGGATTCAAAGCCCCGTTTTAAATCGTTTAGAACTTGAATTACTTAACCTTTCATATTTGAGAAAAAAAAATCGATATTGCTTAGAGCATTGGAAGGAGTGGAGGAAAACAACACGATTCCTATGCATAGTGACCTCCTTAGCCTGCCTCGCCCACGACTAAAATCGAGGTGACCTGCCTACATGGAGGCAGCCAATCTCAGACATATCAACTTTAACTTGTATGAAGAGTGGAGAAAGGAGTGGGAAGCCAACAGCCCACACAACTGTGAATTATAAAAGATCCGACAACCTGTGTTCCAGGGTTTGACCTGCTTAGGCGTGTATGGTGTCAATTGAACAGATTTCGCACAGGTCACGGAGTGTGCAATGCCACCACGCATAGGTGCGGTCTCCGTGAAGATGGGGGGGGTATCCAAACTGCTGACCACACTGTGATGGACTGTCCAGCGAGAAGACTATCTGGAGGCCTGACCACACTGCATCAAGCTGGACCAGCTGCCACAAGTTGGTTTGAATCTACAGATTTAGTTATCTGATTGACATGTCTTTTGTTGTACTTTGCATACGATAATAATAATAAAATCTTAATAATAATAAACTTTCATGTAATTCGTTGTAATTTATTCAAGTTGCATTCAAAAGCCAGATATCCTAAATAACTGGCTGAGTAGCATCGACTCATAGACATACTGACGTCATACCTTGCTCGCTCGGTTTTCTTACTGTGTTGTTCCCATGGCAACGAACTTTTCTCAGAGTAACCTTCAGTCTTTCATGTTTTTTTTCTATGAAACTTGGTACGCTACAAAGTGCCTGTCATTTAAACTGCTGTAGAGCGTACGCTCTGGTGGTAATTTCCCTGGTCATCTTAACACAGTTTTCTTGTTTTTTTTTCTATGAAACTTGGTACGCTACAAAGTGCCTGTCATTTAAACTGCTGTAGAGCGTACGCTCTGGTGGTAATTTCCCTGGTCATCTTAACACAGTTTTCTTAAGCTAAGATTTTTTTTATCTGCTTAACGTCTCTCTAACAGCGAGGTCTTTTAGAGACGGGAAAGGATGGGGGGCAAGGAATTCGGCCATGTCTTTTTGAAGGAAGCATTCTGGCATTTGCCGGGAGTGATTTGGGAAACCATGGAAAACCCAAATCTGGATGCCCGGACGGGGATTCGAACCGCCGTCCTCCCGATTGCGAGGCCGGAACGCTAGCCGTTACACCACCACTCTCGGTTTAACCAAAGAACTACCTTAGTCGTCAACCCGGAGGTTGGCCGGGTCCTCCCTGAGGAGGCATACTAAGCCATTGTGACAGAGGTAGGAGGGGCAGTTCCTTTCCTCTGGGACCTACAGTTTAACGTGGAATCCAAACCACATAACGACATGATGTATCTCATACGATCATACGCAACTCTCTAAAATTCCTGCACGCGTCTCGATTTCGACCTGGGACGGGAGCAGCGAACTATTGAAAACAAGCGCCTTAACCACTGAGCTACCTGACCCACTCATTTACATGTTTCTTTGTATTTATTACCATCTTACAAACTTACAGCGTTAAAATTCCTTCGCCCTCCACCTTTGCGATTTACGATTTTTAATTCGTTCTTCGGTTTTTGTAAATTATTCAGCATTTCGCTAGGTAACATATGCTTGTGAGATGATGCATGTGTGTGTTGACGAGTGGGGGTTGTATGAAGATGTTTGGATCTCGTTGGTGGATGATAATGTCTCTGTGGTGTTAGTACCTCATTAGGTTTAAGATTACTGCAAGCTGATGTCTGTGAGTGTCTGGTGCAATAACGTGTTAGAAATAAGTCGCATGGCATCGGAGACAATGTGGAGACGGGCACATAACACCGAACTTTGGGGTGGAAACAAGAAGAGTGATCATCCTTTACGCGCTCATTACCTCGTCACTACTTGTCAGTCTCCCCTGCTTTCCGTGCATGTGCGTGGGAGATGTCGTGTCTTAATGAATGTTGTTCCCGCGATTCCCAGCTCGCCAGGTGCGAGTGACCGCTGTCGTCTGTTTCAGATGTGTCGCCGCCAGGTGTCTCTGCTGCTGCTACTGCTGGCGACCGTGGACTGCCAGGAGCAGCAGACGTCGCCTACCGTCAGATTCCGTGAGTACCCCACGGCGCCAAGTCACCACGCCGTCTTCATTTTATTTATATATTTTCATTTGGCATTTAACCTTTTGGTCATTATTTTTTTATTACAACTTTCTGCAGCCTAACATCTAGTACCTAAATTATGCCATATTTACAATCAACATGTGATTAAATTGTTACATAGATTTCCGCACCTAGCGAAATCAAATCAATTGTGGGCTAAAGATAGAGAAAGTGCAGAGGAGAGTTGCTCGATTAGTGACTGCTAGTTACAGTCCTGACGAAAGTGACACAGAATTGATACATAGATTGGGCTGGGATTATTTGGCAGACAGACGACGTCGTTTTCGTCTGAATTTATTTTTGAATATGCGAAATTCTTTAATTTACGAGTGTAATGACTAATGAATTACTTCCTCCGCAATGGCAGCAGGGATATGATTAGAAAAATAAGATGGCGTACTGATGCTTCTATGTACTCTATCTTTCCTCGTTCTGTTCGGGATTGGAAGGCACGGAATTAGGATTGGTGCTTAGCACACTCTGCCACCCAGAATATTTGTGAATTGCAGAGTATGGATGTAAATATAGTTGTAGAAAGTTAGACCATAAGTATAGGCGTTTTATTACAAAAGTTTAAGTACTTGACTTCATATAGGTTAAATTTCAATAAAAGAAAATAATATTAGTATCATAACCCCTCAATTAACCCACCATCACTACTGTATTACAATTTTGTACTACACTGCTGCTAACTTCAGTATGAAAGTCAGTTTTCACGACAGATCTTCAGCGATATACACGTCCTCCGGAATTCCTTGAGGTCTGGTCCATAGGTAGTTAAAGAGGATTATTTATTATTATTATTACTACTCCGCGATTTACTAAAAGTGTGTGGCGGAGGGTGCATTCTACCTATCCGAAAAGATCATAGGTTGGAAGGGATGTACGCGATATGGCAGGAGGCGCCCATGGGCTATTGTGAGGAACCATCCCAGCATTCGCGTGGAGTGATCATGGAAAACCCAGATCAGGATGGCCGGAGAGCTTTATAGAAATCTACTACTGTCGGATTTTAAGTTAACTCACCCGGTAAATTCTTTCTATTCCATTCCCCAATCGCTCCTCGAAAAAAATTAATAGAGAAAAGAATCTGTTCTGGCCCTGATTTCTCTTATCTTATTTTCAGGGTCGTTCCGAGATACGTATGTTGCTGGTAGCAATATTTGTTTGCTGTCATTCCGAAATATGTCAGTCGTGAATTTTTCAATTAGCTTCCGTCGAGAGCAACGCCTTCGTTGTTCCAGGTCTTCCCAACCTAACTCCTTCAACATCGCACTTACGCTTTCCCTCCTACTATATATACTTGCCACAAATCGGGCCGCTCTTCTTTGCACCTTCTCTAATGCCTCCATTAACCACTTTTAATGGGGACCCCATACGGAACAAAAATATTCTAAGTGAGGATGCATAGTGGCTTATACGCAATCGATTTAACTTCCGAAGTGCATTATTTTAAATTACGACCTAGAAATCGGAGTATACGATTTGATTTCCCAATTACATTGTCGATATGCTTATTCCAGGACAAATTATTACGAATTGTTACCCCTAGGTATTTAGCGGAATCTACCGTTCTAAGGACAGTGCCATTAATTGTATATTCAGAGCTAAATGGTGTCACCCTTTTTATTTACACTGTCAGGAAAATGAGTGAACAATGTCGTATCTGTAGATCTTTAAAGATGCCATGGCTAAATGGTTTGTTAAAATTTACGACCGGCTGTCCTTAGTGAATGTCGTACAACTTGAATAAGAAGAAGATAAGGAAACGCTAAGGGTTTAAGTTACATAACGAATCTCTAAAATCCATCTAAACGATTCCATGTATTAGGGAGCGTGCATAAAACACGTAGCTCCATTTTGGTCTCCTGTGAACACCCCCCCACCCCCCCCCACGTAGCCCTACATAGCTTTTGACTCTACCTCCCCCTCCCCCCCCAAGTAGCACGTAGCTTTTTTCCCTTTTGATTCCAGAAGACATTTTGTACTGTTTTCTCTTGTCAGACTATTGTACTGTAAATTACATACGGAGATAATTTTCTGGGGGAAATATATATTCACTTGCTGTTGTGAGTTCTGTCTTTTAACTGTGAATAATGTTATGAAAGGAAACCTACGTGGCCTGGCTCGGAACCCCCCCTCCCCCCACGTAGCCCAGCGTAGCCTTTCAACCAAGCCCTTCCCCCCCCCCCACCCCACCCCTCTGGACCGAGCCACGTAGTTTGTGCACGGTCCCTTATCAAGAATTATCTGACACCATTTAATAGCACTTCGAATATAACAAACAGTATTTTAGACAAGAACATGTGGTGTGAAGTGTATGCGTGTTAGTATGGTGTGATTTCTGCTCAGATAAGTCTGGAAGGACGAAAATTGGTTGTTCCTTTATAGCAGGCCTTCACCAGACGCGTCACTGCACATATGGAGGTTTCATCGTCACCATATTTCATCAGCCTGGTGACTGCGGGCTTTGCGCTGTCAAATACTGTTAACTGGGCTGACAGGAGCGAAACATAAACAAAATGTGAGCCATCAGAATCCATACCGACATCAAGATCCAACGCGCTCATCAAATTAAAAGCGAATACCTCGTCATGAATTTGAACGTTCAGGATATTTCTCGTTCGACATGGCATTTATCACACATTCTATTGGTGTTCAGTTTCTAAGCAGCAAAATAGGGCATTCAGCTTTCTGCAGGATCATCGAATACGACATTATGGTAACATTTCTTTTTACCGTCATCAGTGTTTCGACTGGTTTGATGCAATCCTCCATCCCTTCCTATCTGGCGCTAACCTCTTCATCTCTACATCTACATCTACATTCATACTCTGCAAATCACAAAAATTGTGGGTGGCAGAGGGTGCTAAGCACCAATCCTAAACCCGCCCATTCCAATCCCGAATAGTACGAGGAAAGAAGGAATACATATAAGTATCAGTACGGCATCTTATTTCTCTAATCTTATCCCTCCGGTCATTGCGACCTAAATAGGTTGGTGGAAGAAGTATTTCATTGCACTCGAAATTTAAATTTTTTCGCATATTCTCCAATAAATTCGAACGCAAGATACGTCGTCTGTCTTCCAAACTATCCCAGCCCAATCTATGTATCAATTCTGTGACGCTTTCATAAGGGCTGTAACAACAAGTCATGAATCTAGCGGCTCTCCTCTGCACCCTCTCAACTGAGTCAATCAGAACCTTGCGATACGGATCCCAAACCCCACAACAGTAATCCACCTCAATTATCTGCTTTATACATTCTAGTCTGCTACTACAGTTCTTACCCGTAATGGTTCATTTCACTAACAAATTAATCAAATATGACCCAAAAACCTGTCCCTACCCATTATTTCCAAAACTCGTTCATTTAGTTCTTTATCTGTCCACCTAATTTTCAGCATCCTTCTATAACACCATATTCAAATGCTTCTATTTTCATTTCTTTTGGTATTACTTAACTCCATGCTTCGCTACCATAAAGTGCTGTGCTCCACACGTAGAGTTTTAAAATTTTGTCCTAGATCAATATTTGAAACTAAAAGAATTCTCTTTCTCGTGAAGGCTCTTTTTGCTAGTGCTAGTCTGTTTTTATCATCATTCCTGCTTCGGCCATCAGTTGTAATTTTACTTCCCAAGAAACAGAATTCACTTACTTCTCCTATTGCATCCGATCCTATTTTTATATTTAATCTACTAGAATTGGTATCATTTCTGATACATTTCATCACTTTTGCCTCGCTTTGATTTATATTCAGTACAAAATCTTCCTTCAGTATTTTGTTCATGCCTTGTCAATATCCTCAGCCCTCTCTGCTAACAAGACAATGTCATCAGCAAATCGTAGCATACTGATTTTTTCTACCTGAAAACTTATGCCACATGGATTTTTTTTTTTACTTTCTTCATTGCTTGTTCTACATACAAGTTAAATATTAATGGGGATAGACTACAACCTTGTCTCACACCCCTTCTAACTAATTCGTGTCTCTCGTGATTCTCAACTTTTATTATAGCCACTTGATTCTTATATAGTTTATAAAGTAATATTTTAGTCCTGATTTCTTTAAAATTTTGAACATCTTGTCCCACCTACAATTATCAAAGCATTTTTCTAAATCAACTAACGCCCTGAAAGTTTCTTTCTTCACTATGTAAGTGGAAATAACCCGATTAAGCCTTGTCCACAGATTTTTTAGAATAGCGCGTTCCCTTTGTCTGGACGGGTTTTAAACGGTTTGAAAACATACGGTCTGGCTTAAAACCTGCGGTATTTACGTATTATGACTCTGAAAAACGGAGCAGGAAACGATGACTCTATCGCACCGAGAAGCGAAGGCATCACAGATCACATTGCATCTCAGATTAACACTTCTTCACGAGATACCCACCAAAGATCATGCTACAACACAGATAAACTGCGCATCCTCGAACTCTGTTGATATTGCTTCCTCGCTAAGAAATTTTTGTTATTTTTTATTTCTTTGATTTTCTGTAAGACAATACGTCACAGCATGCGTGATTAATATGCCGACAAGCGTGATGAAGTTGTGGAAATTAAGGTTACAAACATCCTACTTCATTACAAACTTTTATGCTTTGGTAGTACAGGAAAAATAAAATGCAGACGCATTACTAGGAGCACCAAACTCCTAGTAAAAGATTGAAGTATCATTTCTATAAAGGTATATGCTATTAAACATTAAAATTTATTTCAGATTTCTATTCGAACCCTGTATACTATTTACATTGCGTAGACAATTTTATATGCATCACAGTAACGATAATGTAAGGATCTTTTGAAAAAAATTAATAATGAATCAAACATTAATAAGAAAACCCTGATTTAAGAAATGATTGGCATCTAATAATTTATTACTCTTGCCAGTGCACTTACAATTCACACCGTCCAAACTTCGCTCATTGGCATTTTTGCACTGTAATGTATTTTTTTTTTATTAAAAGAAAACACTGATGGGCTGACCTAACAGTAAGAGAAAGGATAATCATGTTGAACGCCGTATGGGTCAAATAAATACAGACCGAGTATTCGGTGATAAGCATTGGGATACAATTTACCACTATCAGGTTGGAAAGGGATAAATTATGAAAATAGATTAAAGAGTTTGTGGGGTACACGGCCTCACTAATCGTGTAATTTATTATTAAAGCATATTTTGTGATTAAATAATTAATTTCATACGTACTAACTTTTGCATTAAAGATTTTCAAGTTAAGAGAAAGTCAAACAAGACCGAAGGAAGTTACTGAAAATCTTGATGAGAAGAAGGTGGCTTCAAAAGCTGAAATTAACGAGACGATCCAATCCTGGCGGCATATATAAATAATTATAATTTGGATATAGAAGAAAATAAGCCCGGGGGTAATGATAAAGGAACAATAAATGTATTACAATACTTATGTTTTGAATAGAATAATATGTTGTAAAAGGAACAGTGAGATAATTAAATTATAATTATTTTACTTTTGTGAAAGTTAATACACCTTGTGTGTTGAGCTTAGAGAAATAATTTTGCTGTAGTTTGTAGTGCCCCCATCTGAATCCCTCGGGATTTACTACTTTATAAACAATTTTATTAATCATCACAAAATAAATGATTATGTGTAGGGTTCTCTTGTGGTCCTTCACATTATTACAAGTAAAACATAATATATTCAAAAGGAACATGTAGATTTTATTGATTTTTACATATAGAAAGCAAAATTTATTTGACGAAACAATTACTTGAATAGATAAATGGTTGTTCCCAATCAGGTAATGGAATTTACAGTTCATTGGTTCTTTAATTTTTGGAGCTCGTTGTGGTCACTCTGTAGAAGATTGCGTACGTAGGAGCTACCGTAGTGTTGAGCAGCGCAGGCCACGCGGAGAGTCGTGTCGGTGACGAGGCGAGGTGAGCCGCGTCGAGCCGATGGGGCGTGTTTCCGGCAGGCCCCAGGTAGTCTCGTCAGCTGAGCCGAGGGTGGGCCGGGCGTCTGGTGTCTCTCATCTGCGACAGCCCCGTTGTCGGTCTCCCAGGAGTCCCTCAGCGCTGCCCGAGCGAAGATGGCTCGCTCCGTCTTGCCGCGCCGAAAAATCAGAGTCCCAGAGTCTCCACCGGTCTTACATCAAGTGCTGCACCTCCCTCATTGACTCACCTTGGGCGGGCCTCGTCCGCCTTCTCTCTCGCGATTGGCCGAACATATGACAAATATAAACAATTTGTTAGCAACCAGCGGGAATGAATTCTATTGGCTGGATATAACCCCATCACAAGCATCATTTTCTTGATAGGTCATCCCACTCCATATAGTCATAGTCTCTCTTCTGATGGTGCTGCACTTCCTACGCATAACCAGTTTATTGTTAATGAATGTTCCTTTGCCAGCGAGGTCTGCAAAGTGTCTGACAGCTCAGCGCTGGAACACTTTATTATTGGGGTTTGAAAGGAGTCTTTCATTCGTCGAGTATCCAAACAGATTAACTGACAATCTCACACTGTGTCCATTGTTTTAAACAAACCCGCAATATATCCGAGAGCCTCTCCATCATTTCAGTAAATTAATGCCCAAAACAAAAGGGAACACAAGGGAAGTCTATTCCTTTGAACGTCAACCAGACCTCGTTAAATTACATTCTTTATTACGCACTCTCTTCTCGACGGAATTACAACCATCATCCTTTCTAACATTTGATAAGTAATAATATTAAATATTCCTTACAATAACCTTGTCGGACGAGAACTACATTCAAATCAAATCAAAAAAACTTACGGAAATTAACTACAGTATGGCAATAAAACGACTGAATCTAACAACAACATTTCTTGCTACTGATAAACAACGAGATTTACATCTCAAGTTAAAATACAATATATTTTTCAGCAGTGGTGTCAAACACGGTATTGGGAATAGAGGTTAATAAAAAAAACATACAACACTAACGCGATACCGGAAAAGAGGAAATAAGTAAGGAATTGGACCCTTACGAGTTGTATTTTTTATTATGAGACCAAAATAATATGTTTGATAATGAATCGACACGGTGGTGCGGATGATCTCTGGTTGTCAACGGGAGAGAGAGAAGTTGAGGATCTTGGGACGTTGATTATTGTTAATGGTGGTTAGTATACCATATTATATATTCTTACCATATAACAGTCTCTTACCACAGACATTTGCAACAGACTTCCAGGAGAATCGACATCAATTGGCCATAACTTGATCAACAAATGTCACGAACTTTTTAGCCACGAAGGATTAATACTAGACAATCACACAAAAATCTAAGCCGGCCCCAAATTCTGAAAGCTTAGATAAAGGATAAAAGTTCAGAGGGTGAAATAGTTAAGGAGGTTCGGATATTGTGAAATGTTTACAAACACAGCTACTGTTATAATATTGTCTTTTCGATTGTATAAAATTTTTTTTAAGGAAAGCTGCTTATATACAAAAATTGAAATAAACAACAGTTTTGACTACTTCTGGTCGGAATAATAATGATTAGTGTATTGTAGCGTATCGCCAGGGGGGGGGGGGAGAATTATTAATTAATTCTTAATATCTTACGCTATATAGGATACTATAATTGAATATCAAAATGTAAATTATTCAAATGAGAATTGGATGATTCTGGGATTTGAAAACTGTCACAAAAAGACATTTTAATAAAGATTTTCACAATGGCATCTACAAATCTGAGCGTATTTACCATTACGTTAATAAACAAGAGGTTTTGCAATTTTCTAAGCAACGCTCAGACGTACAATGAGCCCTTTAAATGCAAGCAAACAAGTATAGTTGTACTTTAAAAATCTCACAATTATTCTAATACAAAATATGTTACCAGTTATGATGATGGCAAACAATAATGAATTTTAATAGGTTGGGACGCCACGAATGATTAACCTGCATTCGACAGTTACACAGTCTAGCTCAGTGGTTTTATCAGATCAGAGCAAGGATCTTTATCTCAGATGCGCTTAAGGGTACAGTTTCACGGAAGTTGCAGGCTGAATGGCTTCGAAGAAACACATTACCGTTCCACGGCAGGTAGCGCTGAGCGTCGTAACTGGCCACGCCAGCAATATGCGGCAAGTCGCAAGTCAGAAGTGCGCCTCAGATGGTCTCCAGGACACAAGTCAGCCCAGCACACATGGACCGCAAGTCACCAGTGACTTGTCTGGGCTCCCCACTGGAGGGAAGTCAGACAGGAAGTCTCTCGTCTTTTTCTGCCACCACGGAGGTAAACTCTGACTCCGCCTCTTGTGGCTCGAAGACGACATAGAACATAAAATTCCCCGAATCTTAGTACTATGTTCCCTGTGATTGGCTGACCATCTGACGTCATGTGAATCTGTGCTTCTCTTCGCCGCGTTAAGTTTCGGCAAACCTCGGGAGCCGATGTCTCCTTCGGGAGGAAGGAATTCTGTTTACCGGTTGCCCACCAGAAATCCCTAATCCTCTTAACATTCTGCCCAAAAGGCGCCAGTGCGTCTGCCCTTCACTGAAGCGTAAAATCCTTGCCTCTTATCCTTTCAAACGCATCTTTCGAACATGCAGTGGACATCCCAAGAAATGGAAAAATATTCTATTCCTTTACTTTATATACAATAAAAAGTTATATGTAACAGGGAGCTTAGCGAATCGTTACATAATGCCCCACTGTTAATGAAAATTATTATGACATAATAATTTTATTTTGAGTTTTGTGATTCTACTTTAGTTGAGACCAAAACATACTAATTTAGCACTTTAACAATTACCACAGTTTTTAAATGAGATCCCAAAATCACCGCGATTCTCGATTTGTGAATTGAATTTTAATGGGCTTTCTTACATCTTTTGGCCGTCTTAGAATTCCTTTACTCTATATACACATGAATTCAGATAGCCATCCCTCATACAAACATATATTAAACACAATAATAACATATACATGAGAATATAAATTGCACATAGACCTATTTACATAAAGGCTTAAAAATTAAAAAAACTTCTAGGAAACCTTAATATCTACAATATACGCAGAACATTGTCAGAGAAACTGAAGTAAGTGAGTGATTTACACAAAATTTTAGGAATCTAATTGATCATATCTTAATAAAATTATTAAAAAACTAAATTTTCCCTTCAGGATTTTAAACTTAGAGCAAAATCAAAATATTTATAAACATGACAAAACAATAAGACTAAAAGATATGTACATTAGCTGTATGTGATCCAGCTTAAACATCTTTAAGATCTCAAGCTATCCAACATTTATTTAAATATTTGTCACGCCTGCACTTATCGTGGGTATCCATGAGTTTTACCAAACACGGGTGCGACAAAAATAAAACCAACAAACATTTCGCTATCAAAATCTGCTGAACTTTAGCAACAACTTTACGTTAAACAGGCACAAAAATCTGAATTTCCCGTACATATAAAAACTCACCATTGCCTCACCAAATCGCAACCAAAAATTTAATTTTTCCGCTCTCGTCCTCACTTAATACAATGAAGCAACGAAGTAAAATTGTGTTTCCCCCGTGTAAATGTAACCATTACTTACGATCCCTTTGAAATTCCGTGATAACAAAACAACTAACATGATCTCTTGCAATTTTTGAAACTGTGACTCTATTTTTTCTTGTGATTTCACTAAGAATGCCATAATATCCGTTAGTTGTAGTGTGCTTTCAATTGGAGCTGGTGCTGTGTTTTCTGTTGCATGTGTGTTTCTAGCATTGGACTGTGCTGAGGCCCTTTCGTCAGGGACATCTGGAAAATTTTCCGTCTCTGTCTCACCAATACATATGGTAGATTGCGAGCTGTACCCCGCTTCGGAAGTTAAATCAACACTTGCCAACCCTCTGAGTTTCCGCAATAGTGTCCGGATTAACTGCGTCGGAAATAGATTCATTCATGATCTCCTGGGTGTCTGAATTTACATTTAAATTTTCCATTATGACAGCCCCAGATCTAAGCTTCATGAACGACCTATACTATCAAACCCGAAGTCCCCACAAAATCGAAAGTCTCAAGAAAAAAAATCACACAAAATCTCCATACAAAACACAGGAAAAAATAGAAATACCCCAGAATTCTCGCGGTTCAATAAAACAATACGAAATTCCCCTAAATTCAGCAAATGATACACCACATATCAAACAAAAATTTCAAAAGACAGACAGATCACAAAAATCAATATCAACGCTGTAATGGATAAACATAGCAAGTGCATGCGGACAGAACCTTCGCACAAATTATACATTAAAGTTAAGCACAAACATGAGCACATAAGTACACATATATTTTCAAAAGAAACCAAACACAAAATACATGTAATGAATGCAACATCAAAATGAAGTTATGCACTATCTATTTTCTACAAGAATAATAAAAACTGCCAAAAGCCATTTGCAACACTCCATGAAACTTATTAAAAATTCTGGGCTTCAATACATGTTTTACTAGTGCCCCAACGCTTGGGTTCGCCAATTGTAGCGTATCGCCAGGGGGGGGGGGAGAATTATTAATAATTCTTAATATCTTACGCTATATAGGATACTATAATTGAATATCAAAATGTAAATTATTCAAATGAGAATTGGATGATTCTGGGATTTGAAAACTGTCACAAAAAGACATTTTAATAAAGATTTTCACAATGGCATCTACAAATCTGAGCGTATTTACCATTACGTTATAAACAAGAGGTTTTGCAATTTTCTAAGCAACGCTCAGACGTACAATGAGCCCTTTAAATGCAAGCAAACAAGTATAGTTGTACTTTAAAAATCTCACAATTATTCTAATACCAAAATATGTTACCAGTTATGATGATGGCAAACAATAATGAATTTTAATAGGTTGGGACGCCACGAATGATTAACCTGCATTCGACAGTTACACAGTCTAGCTCAGTGGTTTATCAGATCAGAGCAAGGATCTTTATCTCAGATGCGCTTAAGGGTACAGTTTTCACGGAAGTTGCAGGCTGAATGGCTTCGAAGAAACACATTACCGTTCCACGGCAGGTAGCGCTGAGCGTCGTAACTGGCCACGCCAGCAATATGCGGCAAGTCGCAAGTCAGAAGTGCGCCTCAGATGGTCTCCAGGACACAAGTCAGCCCAGCAC
>JARYHS010013630.1:5075704-5129446 GCA_031002005.1 Vandiemenella viatica
AACATTTCTTGCTACTGATAAACAACGAGATTTACAGAATGGGACATCTCAAGTTAAAATACAATATATTTTCAGCAGTGGTGTCAAACACGGTATTGGGAATAGAGGTTAATAAAAAAAACATACAACACTAACGCGATACCGGAAAAGAGGAAATAAGTAAGGAATTGGACCCTTACGAGTTGTATTTTTTATTATGAGACCAAAATAATATGTTGATAATGAATCGACACGGTGGTGCGGATGATCTCTGGTTGTCAACGGGAGAGAGAGAAGTTGAGGATCTTCGGAGGCTGATTATTGTTAATGGTGGTTAGTATACCATATTATATATTCTTACCATTTAACAGTCTCTTACCACAGACATTTGCAACAGACTTCCAGGAGAATCGACATCAATTGGCCATAACTTGACCAACAAATGTCTCGAACTTTTTAGCCACGAAGGATTAATACTAGACAATCACACAAAAATCTAAGCCGGCCCCAAATTCTGAAAGCTTAGATAAAGGATAAAAATTCAGAGGGTGAAATAGTTAAGGAGGTTCGGATATTGTGAAATGTTTACAAACACAGCTACTGTTATAATATTGTCTTTTTGATTTTTGAGCCCAACGAAATGTATACAATTTTTTTAAGGAAAGCTGCTTATATACAAAAATTGAAATAAACAACAGTTTTGACTACTTCTGGTCGGAATAATAATGATTAGTGTATGTTTTCGGTGTTACATTAAATTTTTAATATGAATTCAGTTAAAACAATAATAAAAAAACCTTACAAATTATGTCAATGTTGTTCTGTGTATGCCGTCTTGGTGCCGAATACGGAAAATAGATTAACTTATGAAGTCAATTAAATAGTCGTATTTTCCACGATTAGAGAAACAATATCTTGGTTAGTGAATCGGAAAGCTGGCTAGGACGATCTCTGTTAGTCAACTAGAGAGAGAGGATTAGGATCTTTGGTGACTGGTCATTGTTAGAATGTTAGCAATGATTTGGAAGAATGGAAGTGAGAGCGTATAGGTTTTTAGTAACTGTATTAACTGCCAGAGTAGCTTTAAATCTTGTAAGGTATTTATAAGAGCGATAATTTTGACCTGAAGAGTCTTCTATGTTTAAAAAGATAATAAGCGAAGCCAAGTGAAGGGTAAAGGTACTTATTGATAATCAACAAGGCAGTATACGGAAATTGGACAGAAAGAGGTGAACAAGAAATATCTATTCACTTATTAAGTAGTTGTTAAGAATGAGATTATAACTGTTAAAAATATATTTTTGAGCTGTGATTGCGTTCAGTTGTAAATGATAAACAAAGACTAGGCGCTGCATGAAGTGACAGACAGAAAGTACGCTGAGGTGAGGTAAAAGAAATGAAACGAGAAGGGGAATAAAATTAAAGAGAAGGAACAAGTAGCAAAACGGAGTCCGACGCCTTGTTGTAGGTTTGTTAGACGTGGCGTGGCTTGTGTACAGCAATATGTGTCGTGCCTGGCTGTGTAGTCCGGGAGTTTACGAGGTCAGTTGTGTGCGTACGTGACTGTACTGCTGGTAACGTGCTGTGGTAAGCACCAGGTAGTGGTACAGGCGACGGGACGGACACAGAGGGAGTTGTTGTCGTGGTAGCGAGATAGTCAGCAAAACAGCCGTGAGGCAAAGGCACGCGGCCATCTTCGTTAATAACAGTTCGGTTCTCCGCGTAATGACCATTTTCCACATGAATATGTCCTCTAAAAACAAAAAAACATACTGAACGGAGGATAACGGGGGGGAAAACGTTCAACAGAGAAAACTTTACCGAATCATTAGAGCTGTAAAAGTAACGACAAATTGTGTACCCGCACGTAATTGTTACTAAACCAATGAGTACTGGTTACTATCGACTCGTTACTCGTTACGCGCTAGCATGAACCATCGCGTCGAGTCGCGTTGCATGTTGGTTACGGGATGACTGCATTCATACTTTATCAAGTTTAATCAAATTGTTCACTCAGTACTTTTAGGATAAATTTGCACTGTGTAATAAAATAGAAATTAGAATACATCATTTTAGAATAAACGCATTTCATAAATAAAATCGCACTAAGGTCTGAGCAATAAAAAAACCAATAACCATCTCAAATTATGTGTCCAAATTTTCTGTTCACAAATTATACTCTGTAAATTTTAATGTGAAATAAAAGCAAAACTACAAAATAACTCTATATCGTCAAAATTACTCCTACTTACCTCGTAAAAAAAAAAAAAAAAAAAAAAAAAAAAAAAAAAAAAAAAAAAAAATTAAACACTTGACAGTAAATTATATTAACTATACTAGCGGAGTTCCCGGCGTTGCCCGGTATAGTTGGCGTAGATTTACCCGTACCCTATTTTTATTCCAGCAAAACATTTGTACAAAGTTTCATAAAATACACGCCAACTTTTTTCGGAATTAAAGCAAACTTACATTCACCCGCCACCTACCAAGAAACTAGTGGGTTGAAGTTTATTTGCACGTATACTATTTTCATTCGTCCGAAAAGGTTCATGTATATCAATCTTCGATAATTTGGTTAAGAAATTTCATTACTACATTACTGAACAACTTTCGTTTGATTCAATTGCGAAGTGAATGGATATACTTGTGGCTCGAAACGCCAGATCCTTTAACTCCGCAGATAAAATATCATAAGTGAATCCGGAATAATATTATCGTAAACAGAAGACTAATGCTGATGGTCAGAGATATTGTCCAGAGATCGTGCTTAAAGAAAATCTCTGTTGTTTTTACGGCTATATCCCGAATTAAAGGAAAGAATACTTCACACTATGGCTTTTAAAAATTGAATATATCGAATTAAAAGAAATAATACTTAAAGTTTTGTTTAGTGTGCAAAATAGTTATTACTATAAGTTATCTTATTGCTTTAATTAAAGGCTATGGTCAGAGACATTGTGTTGTGTGTTTAGTGCGGAGTATGCGGCATCTAGTGATTCCTCCTGTGGAATTTCTCACCATACGTTCAGAAATTAATTTAATGCTCCTACATTATTTAACGTTGAAACATAAGACATGCCAGTCAAGTGGATTAAGATTCTAAGCTTTAAAACGGTGAAAACTCCATCGAAATCTGCCCCGTAGTTTCCGAGTTTTTATACGACGAATATGTCCGGTTTTCGTTTTATATATTAACTATATTAAAATAATGTACGCGCAACATGTTCGTACTTACACATTTTCCTCTATAACGAAACGAATTCAAATAAAAATTCCCAGAGCTATTAAACATATTTAAGGGGGCTTCTATTAATTACGTGGAGTGTTTCTCCGAAATTTCTGATCGGTCCGTCACAAGGTGTTGTGCGCTAACTTTAACAACTGTCAACGCCTAAATGCGCCAACTTTTGCATAGGCAACCCAAACTTTTTAAGTGCTTTAGATGTTTCTCTTTAAAATGAATTATAACTTATTTAAAAACAAAAAAACAAAAAGAAACAAGTGAACGAAATTCCCCCCCTTCCAAAAAAAATAATTTTAGAAAATTTAATTAAAAATACTTGCGGCCATATTTTTATAGGAGGGACACAAAATTTTCCGTCGCATCAAGCTAGGATGGCAAGCATTCGGGAGGCATTCTATTATCCTGATATCTAAACTGCCCACAAGTCTAAAGCAAATAGTCTATGACCAGTGCATTCTTCCTGTGCTCATATACGACTGCGAGACCTGGACTCTAAGTGAATTTACAAAAGGTAAACTACGGACTGACGAAAGAGCTATGGAGAGGTCAATGCAAGGCTTAACGAGAAAAGACAAGAAAAGAGCAACAGACATTAGGTCAGTTACAAAGGTCACAGACATTTTAGAGAAGACAGCATCCTTGAAGTGGCAATGGGCCCGCCATATTGTGCGGAGAAAAGACCAGAGGTGGGCGAAAACAGTGTTAGAGTGGAGCCCAAGAGATCACCACAGACCAGAGGAAGACCACCAGACCAGGGGACGAGGACACACGCAGGGTTGAACTGGCAGAGGATCAAACAAGAGCGTGCGACCAGGAGGAAACAGTGTTAGAGTGGAGCCCAAGAGATCACCACAGACCAGAGGAAGACCACCAGACCAGGGGACGAGGACACACGCAGGGTTGTTGGAGTTAACTGGCAGAGGATCGTCCAAGATCGTGCGATTTGGAGAAGACTGCTCAAGTTATATCTGAAAAAATCATGACTTTAAGAGGCCACATCAGAAAATGATTGAACTGGCTGGTAATTAGATTGATAATGAATCCGGCACAATCGTATTTTGCCATTAGTAATTATACATAAAAATTGCATTTTAATCAAATAACAGATGGGCGTGCAAATCACGCAGCCGGATGTTGGACTATGATAAACTTTAAAGCAGGTGGAACTGAAGCGAAACCGTTTTGGAAATGCGAAAGGTGTCAGTTATAGCAACATAACAGGAAAGACGAGTGATGGGTAGCCACGACACAGCCAGCACCCAGCACTGCGGGGAATGGAGTTATGGTAGGGGAACTGCCTCCGATGGATGACACAGTGGCACCACACTCGACACAACCCGGGCTTTCTATATTTTATTTATTTTATTAAAAGTTCAATGGAGCACAGGCTCCGGTGGCAATTTCCCTACACACCCATCTTCCCACTTTCCTACACTCCCCAACATTTGCCTCTACATATTTCAACTTTAAATTGTTTCAACGTTTTTGGTAAATTATTCATCACTTCTCTTGCTAACTTACTCATATTCCTTACATCCTTTCCTATGAAACAAAATTTTCCCCACACCCTTATGCCCGAAATCAAGTGCCAGCTTATGGACATGGTCCTACTTACCATTCCATGCACCCTTCTTAATTTTCCTACCAGTATCTTTCCATACTTTATCACCAATAAATGCCTTGTACACACCCATTACTTTCTTCAACGTCATTTTATCCTCCAATGAATCCCATTCCACCTCCTTTATCGTATTATTTACCTATACGGTTTTGCGGTAATTTTCAAAGACAAATACGGCAGCCCTTCTCTCGCCCCACTCCAACTCCCGTATTTGATACCCAAAATGTGAGTCCCATACTACACCACCATATTCCAGCAGTGGTATGACCAAAGTTTTGTACCCCAATTCCCTTACTTCTCTAGTATATCCCCTCATCACTCTTTTAAACAGGTAAAGGATTTTGAACCCTTTCCTTACCACCTGTCCAATGTGTCCTGCCCAGTTAAGTCTGCTATTAAATTTTATGCCGAGGTATTTATATTTCGAGTCTTCAATAAGTAGCTCCTTCCCCACTTTATAATCACAATCAAACGTTTTCTTTTATCTGTGTACCTAATAAGCTGACTCTTCTTTGTAACCGAGAGTGGTGGTGTAACGGTTAACGCTCTAGCCTCGCATTCGGGAGGACGGCGGTTCGAATCCCCGTCTGGGCATACAGATTTGGGTTTTCCATGGTTTCCCAAATCACTCCAGGCAAATGCCGGGATGTTTCCTTCAAAAGGTCATGGCCGAATTCCTTCCCATTCCTTGCCCCCCATCCTTTCCCTTCTCTAAAGACCTCGCTGTTAAGAGACGTTAAGCAGATAAAAAAATATATATATTCATTGTATTTATCTTCATTCCATGTTGACTCACCCAACTAGTTGTCCAATGTAGATCACCCTTCCATTGTTTTGATCCTTTTATATAACATTATGTCATCCACAAACAATCTAACTTCTGACAGTAAACCATTAACACAATCATTCATTAGAATAACTCGTAAATAATTTGTCACATCAACAACAAATTAACTCCTAACTAGTATTTTATTCAGTACAACACCATAGATATTATTACATCTGCAGTTTGTTTTTATAAAATATCCATGACATACTTATTAAAAAAAGAAAAAAAAATTGACAGTGATTGCGGACTGCTGACAGAAGTGAGAACTTAAAACTATGAATATCATATATCATACGCGCAACACGTCATACGCGCAACAAGTCATACGCGCAACATGTCATACGCGCAACACGTCATACGCGCAACAAGTCATACGCGCAACACGTAATATCATACGCGCAACACGTGATATCATACGCGCAACACGTAATATCATACGCGCAACACGTAATATCATACGCGCAACACGTCATACGCGCAACAAGTCATACTTACAGCTACAGATATGCTAAATAATAATACTATCTTGTGGTTGTAATCACCTGGTGACAGGGCTTCCATTTTCTGCGCTTTCCGCCACTGTCTTAGCTGCAATAACCTAACCCGGTAGTGCTACCAGATACAGGGGACCTACAGTTTAACGTGCAATCCGAACCACGGAAGCGTTCTGGCGTACTTCACATTACACAGCAAGCTGTGCCAGAGGTGAAAGTCTATGAAAATCCCCGCCGAGACAGAGATTTGAACCATGAACCTTTCGATCTTCAGTCAGACACCTTAACCACTGTGACACTAGACCGTAACAGATATACTGTTAACATTAGCATGTTGGTAATGCGAACTCGTATGATTTTAGCCATTGAAAAATTGCCCAACGCGTCTAAAGAAGTTTTCACTTCAAAAACTAAAAATCTAGCTTAGTGCACAACCCCACGGTTGGTCGAATCTTCCACAAGGAGATGTACCAAGCTATTGTGTCAAACTCTAGAAGGCCAATTCCTTTTTTCAGGGGTCTGCAGTTTCACGTGGAAACAGAACTACGGAATGTTCCGGCGTAGCTCATATTATCAAATACAACTAAAAATTCCTACTTACCACGGGATTTGAATCCGCAACCGGAGAGAGAACTTTCTGTAGTAAGCGCCTTAGAGCTATAAGAACATCTTGTTTTGATGTCTACATCTGCTAACTACTATCAAAATCGTATTGTAGAAAGGGGTTCCTTGTGGACGAATACGTTATAGTTATCATTCATAAATTTATGATTAATATTAATAAAGGGGATTTTAATTTTGATTTTATGGAGGAGTGAAAATATGGATTTTACAAGAATCTCGTTGTTATTAGGAACACAAGAAAACTGTCACAATATGACATTTCTCGTAACAAGTCTGAGCGAATTTATCGTTAATATTAATACAAGAAGGCAAAATCACAAAGCAACGCTCAGAGGTACAATTAGCCATCATGAGCAAGCAAACAATTCTAAATTAATTTCAAGTCCATCTCAGAATTAATATGAAAGATAGAATGATACTTGGAAACAATGTACAATACAAGTCATGATGATCTGCAACTTTTATTTATTTTTATTTTTTAATTTTTATTTTTTTATTTTTTGTTTTACTGCTTTACGTCTCTCAAAATCGAGGTCTTTAGAGACGAGTGCGACTTTTACATTTCAATAAATCCGGGCGCCACGAATAATACGTCATTCAAAAATAACTAGTTCTGGCAAATTATGCCGTCAGCTCAGGGGTTAGAAAATGAATCTTTCCTCTCAACGCCGTTTAAGGGTTCAGTTTCACGGAATGCACAATCAGAAGGCTCGGTCGTAACATTTTACAATTTGTAGTTCTGCATCTGGAGTATGCGATGTTCGGAGATGACCCACGGTATATGAGCCTTGTCCCACAAGGCCGCTGCTATCAGTCAGACCTCAGCAGTAATCAGCCAGGCACAGTGGCGCTCACCAGGCTCTATATCGAGCACGGCGTCCCGCGGCAGAATGAATCTCGTCACTCTCTCACCTCCCAGGTAAACTTTGGCACCGCCCTTGCAGTCTCGAAGATCACATTCAACAGAAAATTGCCGGCATTTTAGTTATAGGCTGCACTCTGATTGGGTATGAGGTTTTCCACCTAATGTCACGCGATATCCTCAATACCTTGTTCGCCATGCGTGTATATCACAGAGGTCGGAAATATTCGGCCACCTTCTCGGAGTGGGAGCGTATTTGGGTGGCGGGCTTTTACACCAGGTCAGCGGCCTCTTGTTGACTGCCCACCCCAAGGTGACAGGAAGTGTTCCCCGGCGAAACTCTTTATCCCCGACACCCTGTCACCGTGGCTAATGCTTGTACAGGTGGATGCCTCTCGGGAATGACACGATTCTCTTCAAGCCTACACAGCTCAATAATTGTTTAATATTCGTTGCAACAAGATACACTGAATGTTCACCATTGGCATTACAGTCTTCACATGGAATCTTGCGTACTTTAAGATATTACTAAAAAATATCTAGGTGGTCGCCCAAGATTTATGAAAATTAATCTAACATTACGATTTATATAATAAAAATGCGCCTTAGAATGTGGCGAAAAGCGTCACATTATAGTATGAACAACGGTGACAGAAATTAAGGTGATGGGGGAAGGGAGGAGACAGTTATGTTTTTGTAAATCAATCATCAACAGTGTTTTTCTATTTGTTTTTAAAGTTTGTGTATGGAAATTTCCATTAAAATCGGATAAAAAATATGGGTTTGTGTGAACAATGGTGACAGAAATTAAGGGAGGAGAGAATTTAAGTTTCTGTAAATCAAATTTAAACAGTGTGTTTCTATTTGTTTTTAATGTATATGTGTAAAAAGTTCCATTAAAATGGGATAAAAACTGTTTGTATAAAGATTTTGCGAAAAGCGTCCAAAGCGCATATCATACGCGCAACAGGTGGCGTGATGGTGATGCGCGCAACAGTTGGCTTCTGGCGAACCAACAGCTTTACCCCCGTCCAAACATCTCGTAACGCGCTTATAAAAGTTTTCACTTGAATAAAGAACAAATTACTCGAAAAATGCAACATCTCATTTACTCAATACAACTCTCATCAGAACCTGACGGTGATGATTGGTGGTCAAACCTAACGACTTTCACTTACTATTGTTGCCATTTAATGCAATAATCTTCCACGAATCATAGTTCTTAAACAATTCAATGTTTACGCGCAACACATGTGTGCTCAGAGAAGGAATGTCGTCTCATGGTCACTGTAACGGGTATTCCCCCAGGTCTACAGCACTAGACTGTTTGTTGCAGGATGTGGTCCATTATTCACCACTGTCAGGTTGTTATCTCGCAGCAGGTCCATGGCATCTGCTTCCAGTCTGTCTTGATTGTTCCTGGTTGGAGGCTGAGTGTACCATCATAAATGCTTGGGTGTTGCAGTGGTGGTGACGGAGGTGAACGGCTCGCTGCCCTGGGCCTGGGTGCGGTCCAACCTGAGCGTCCTGGAGAGTCGCTACGCTGGACTGGGCCTCACCCTGGACGCCACCCTGGTCGACGTGGACCGCGAGAGGGAGCAGGAGGAACTCCGAGAGAGAGGTCAGTCACGGTGGGCTCCCACGGCCGCGCCTTGCAGCCCAGTTGTACGGACCCGCACGCCCCAGAAACTATCCACCACGTTGCATAGTGTCGTTTCAGCTACCCGGGCGTTTGATGTTTACCGACTAGGCGACCGATAGAGGTGCGCCATCCCTGCCAGAAGAGGTTGGTCCCTTCCCACGAACCACTGTTGATGATAGCTGGACAGGCGCGGCTGCAAAATGCACGGGCGGTGGGTAGTCACCTTTAAAGGACAGCTTTCCTCCTGAGCTGTTTCCTATCTAGACTATGTAGCGATTTAATTCAATGGACACATACAAATTGTCGACCACGAGTAGCTACTGATATGTGCAATGCGGCGCATTAATGGCTGCCCTGTATAAGCAAATAATTTCTCGTGAGTTACAGAACCGTTGTCAATGATTATAAATTGACAGACTATAATCATCAAAATTGGTTTAGTCTAGGGTTAGCAGAATTTTTTTTCCAAATCCGGGGACATTTCACAACTTTTTCACAAAAATCCTGGTACGCTTTCGGTATTTGTCCTAATTACGCGTTGTACTTTCGTAAGTTATATATTTAAAGGATGAGTTAACTTAAAATCCAAATATTGATTATATTTTGTATTTTAAATGAGGATCACAGACAGCCATGTTGCACACAGCACAAAGCTGTTGCGTCCAAGACGCAGTATCCTTGTAATTTTCGGGTGGAGTGGGACATTCTCCACCAGTGAAAAAACTGTTACTGGCCTGTATAAATTTGGATTAACTGTTTCCTTATAGTGTCCTCTTCACGTTGTACACTCTCCTTTTCCGGAAAAGTCGCCACGAATTAAATTAATATTGCCGAAATTTCGGATGCTCCGCAACCGCGAAATGTTAGCAGCACTGTAAAAATGACTCAAAAATTATCGGTTCAGGTATCATATCAAGCTAAATAGGTTCGTTTTGTCATAGTGATCATGGTTAGGTTGAAATTCGGCCTGGACCAAGTGTAAAAAGTTTACGGGAAATTCGTTCTGCGGCAGCCCATGTCGCAAACCAGAGACAAACTGCGCATTTGTTTACAACTGAAGCAATCGATTATCTCTGACTGCTTATATCGATTCTAACATGGTGAGCCTTATAGTACTGCATTTCGGATAAAATTTTTGTATCTGTTAATTTTATGCGACGGTTTGCAACGGAGTGAAGCTAAGACCGCAAGAAAATATTACAACAAAGAATTAAACCAACATTTCAAGAGATTATCATCGATTTCGCAGCGCCGGCGGCAACTATTAGCAGCGCTGCAGTGTCATATTTAGACATTTTTAATTTCATTCGTGGCGACCTTTCCGGAAAAGGAGAGTGTGCAGCATGAAGAGGACATTATAAGGAAGCAGTTAATTCAAATTTCAAAAGGTCAGTACCAGTATTTCGCTGGTGGAGAATGTCCCACCCCACCCTAATTTTGTTCTATTCCTAGGCACGTACAAGGAAACAAGGGCGCTTCATATCTCTTGCTTTAAACGAATGCTTTAGCGAATCAGGGATTTTAAGGATCTCTCAATTGATTAAAAAAAAAAAAAACTTCTGAGGACAACAGTAAAAATCCGGGGACATTGCGGGGACGAAGTCTGTCCGGGGACAGAGAGCTAAATACGGGGACTGTCCCCGGCAAACGGGTACGTCTGCTAGCTTAGTAATTTAGTCGGGAAAAACGTTGCAAAGAAAGAGGGAGAGAGAGACAGAGCTACTTCGCATGTATAATGTTAGTGTAGATCAGGGGTCCCCAAAGTGGTCGATACCGACCCCCTTGGGATCAATAAGAGATCTCCCGGGGTCAAATAATACAGGGGGGTCGAAAAGGGGGGCGATTAATACTAAAGAGGATCAATTAAACTGTACAGGAAAAAAATAGGAATTTTCTAGTAAAAATCAGATCAATAATTAAAAGTAAAGTTCATCCTCTCAATTCCCGTCAGTTTGTGAAGTAAATGATGAAACTTTCAACCAATTACTTTTGCTCACTGAGGTAAGGTGGTTGTCCAGAGGTGATAGTTGCAGTATTGAGAGTTGAAGAGTGCCTTAGGAAGGTGGATGGTGGATTCATCGCTACGTGACAAGTTAAAACAGTGCAACATCCATCTGATCTTTCTGGAACGTCTTTATTCGAAATTTATTCCATCTATCCATAGTTTTGTTCCTATTATTTGAGATTATAATTATAGTGGAAAGTATCTCGAGTTTCTGTTAATGTTATTGGGTGTATTTTATAAATTCTTAGGTTGAGTTGTTATGCAGTCCTTCTTATTGCATGGCATCAGAAATGCCAAAAATGATTTAATGTTTTTATTAAATACTTGTGGGGGTCGATAAGGAGGCAAATATCCTGTCAAGGGGTCGACGGGGTAGTTAGTTTGCGGACCCCCGGTGTAGACGTTAGTGTTTTATGTGTCTGTAAAGCGATCCACTTGTCGCGTGGTGTCCGCAGTGTGCGGCGAGATGACTCGCGGGGTGTCAGCCCTGCTGGACCTCACGTGGACGGGGTGGCGCCGAGCCCGCGAGATGGCGGTACACACGCGCCTGCCCTACCTGCGCATCGACCTCTCCGTAGGCTCCTTCGTGGAAGCGGTCGAGAAGTACCTCTCCCAGAGGGACGCCTCCGACGCGGCGCTCATCTTCCACACCGAGGAGGGTAAGTCCAACAGAAAGTCAGGGTAGGAAATGCAAAAGAAGTGAAAGTGGGAGTACCACAAGGTTGCGTTTTAGGACCATTGCTATTTATCATTCTACTGAATAGTTGTGTTGATTGTTGACTATCAGAAATTAGATTGTTTTCAGATGACATAATGCTTATATAAAAGGATCAAAACGGATGAGGAATGTAAACAGTTGCAGAGTCATCTGGACAGGATATCTAGTTGGGTTGGTAAACATGGGATGAAGATAACTAGATAACTGCAAAGAAGAGTCAGCTTATTAGATACACAAATAAAAGGTTAATTATGTATATAAGTTGGGGAAAGAATTGCTTGCTGAAGATTTGAAATGTAAATATCTTGGCATTACATTTGGTAACAAGCTTAACTGGGCGGAACACATTGAACATATAGAAGGAAAAGATTTCAAAATTCTGCACTTGTTGGAGAGAGTGATGAGGGGATGTACGAGAGAAGGAAAGGAATTGGGTTACAAAACTTCGGTGAGACCATTGCTCGAATATGGCGGTATAGTATGGGACACACATTTCGACTATCAGATACAGGAGTTGGAGGAGGTGTAAAGAAGGGCTGCTATATTTGTTTCTGGAAATTATCGCAGAACGCAATCAGTAACAGATATGATGAAAGAGCTGGAATGGGACTCATTGGAAGACAGAAGGAGGGTGAACAGGGTTATGGGAGTGTACAAGGCGTATATTGGTGATGAAGCATGGAAAGATATTGGTGTAAGAATTGAAAGTAATGCATGGAATGGAAAAGATGACCATGACCACAATCTTGCACTCAATTTCAGGCACAAGGGTGTGGGATGATTCTGTTTTTTAGGTAAGGGTGTCATGGATTGGAATAAGTTACCAAGAGAAGTGATGAATAATTTTCCAAAAACCTTGAAAGAATTTAAAGTTTAAATTTGTAAAGGACAAATGTAGGCAGGTGCAGAAAAGGGAGAAGTTGGGTGTTTAGGGAAATTTTGCCACCAGAGCATTCGCTCGATTGCAATTTAATTATATATTATTATTATACTAACGAACCGTCCTGTCACACGTCCAGCGTCGTTCGTTGGGTCAATATTGAACACAGATTTTTCCGCTCTTTTTCCATAGTTAAAGCTGTACTTAGGGTTGCCAACTTTATTAGAAGAAACTAAAATTCATTTGTGTTTGCAAGAGGAAAACAAAAAGTATTTGAATATTAGATATTTATTGCCTTAAATATATATATATGTCGGATCCGCAATGGAAGGATTGGGAGTCGGTTTGAATGGAGTGCCTGATCCAAGGAATATTGCTCACCAGAGAAGGTAGGCTGTGGATATCCTTCAGACGGTGAGGAGTAACTTCAAGAACACAGCTGGATCAAGGAACCTGTTTATTGCTTTGGCTCGTACTTAGTCACTGCAATGACAGTTAGCGAGGTTCCCTTCCTGATGGACGGCGTGAATTTGCCTGCTGGACAGGTCAGCGCTTTAGGTTGCGCTACCTGTTGTTTTGGCTGTGCTACGACATACTGTTGTCTAGTTCTTGGTTCTTTGAGAATGGCTATATATCGAAGTCATCAGTTGACAGACTGTGGTCTTGTTGGGATGGTAGTTAGGAGCGTGGTCAATAGATTGATTAAGGTTTCCAGTTGGTCGTCCAATGAATCTTGGCAGTGGCGATGTTTGTTGTTCCGCCCTCTTCCTCCTCGGCTGCCTTCCTGGTGACGGCAGCTGGTGTTGCAGTCGTCCTGGAGACGGCTGGCGCAGGGTTGGCTGCTTGTGGGGTTGTGGGACAGTGGCGCAGTCTGCCGGTGAGCCATCCGAGGACAGGAGGAAGCATTTTCTGTTGCCCTCCCTCCATGGATTTGATTTGCGTGGGCTCTCTTGTTCCATACAGGGCTTTTGACTGTTTTGGTCCTGACACAGCATCTGGGTGTCGGCTGCCTCGTGCAGGTCTCCTAGCAGGACAGTGACTGTAGCACGCAGCATGAGATCCACCGCAGTTGCAGTAAACTGCTTCGTGTCTTGGTACAGTACAGTCCGCAAATGGACTGTTTCCTCCAAACTGCAGGCAACATTCCTCTTGCTTGGTGCCCTTTGGATTGACACCTGTAGCACTGGGCTTTTATAAATTTTCTTGGGCTTGACTTGACGACGTGGTATGGCACGAAGCTGGAGTCCATAGCGTACGCCAGTATCTTCTAGCATCCGGATGCCCGACGTTAAGTCCGAAGCTTCCTTTGCTTAAGTAGCCGTCTTGTAGTTCTCTCGGTGGTCACTGCGGAGCGCACGTGTTGGGGGGCATCCATAAATTACGTGAGGTGAAATAGGGGAGGGGGGGGTCCGGCGAAATCTCACCAGATCTCACCAAGGGGGAGGGGGGGGGTCTACGGAAATCTCACGTGAGATTTTGCGAAAAATTTGGTTACAGTAGAGCAAACAAAAGAAAGGTCTACAATTTTCGGCGAAGTCGATTTTAGGAGGGTATTTCGTCAAAAAAGTTAGTGTGTGACCTAAAAAAAAAGTTTCCAGGGCGATTGCTAGGGGGGGTTCTCACGGACCAGATCTCACCAGAGGGGGGGGGGGTCCGGCCAGATCTCACGAAATCTCACCAGGGGGGAGGGGGGGGGTCCAGAAATCCGGAAAAACACCTCACGTAATTTGTGGATGCCCCCTTGCTGGCTGCGCCTGTGGCGCCACGTGGTAGTGTGGTCCCGTACTCCAGACCCGACATATATTTTCAACCTATTATTTTTGGGTTTCGTTTCGACATTTTTACAGCTGGCACCACACCCTAAAACTAAAATCATAAATAAATGAATACTCATTTTCAAGTCCCTTGTCTGTACGGGTGGCGCGTCATGATGGATACTGACCGACTTACTTGTGGAATGCTAGCTGAAGAAATGTAAAACACATAATACAGATACTAAACTTCGCAACAACAAAATAAATAGACAAAAAATATTTTGAAGATTTTTTTATCCAGTAATACGTTTTCCCCCACGAATCTTTACATTTTTAAAATTGTTTCGGTTTCTTCAGTTTTGGTTTTTTGTGTTTCTGTTGTATTATTTGTATCAGTATAGCAAACAGCACAACAGCGTTCTGTTCCGTGTATTGTACACTTTATTAGAAATAAAACATTTTAATGTAGAATATAACGACCAAAAATAAAGTATGATACTTTATCTTAAAGTAGGGTTGGCAACCTCAGATGTACTAGAAATTTCGGAGAGAATACTACTTTGCTTATATTTCTGTAACGGTTCATTATTTTTTAAATTGCAAACTAACCAAAAATAAAACTATTTGTTTATTTAAATCCAAATATTAAACATTAGTTTAGTTTAAAAAAATGTTTTCGTTATATTATCTGTTCAAAGTTGTTGCTATTAATGCAAGCAAAGAATTTAGCTATCTATTTATGTTCTTATAGTGGTTCGATACTTTTTCGTTTATTTTATAAAAATAAAGAAAAGTTTTTAGTTCTTTTTGTCATTATACGTGCGAGATTACACAATATTTTTCTCAATATCAATATCGGAGCTGTCTGCGCCATTTTGGACGAACGGGAAAAAATGTCTTTCCGTTTTCTAATTCAGAATAAACTTCTCTATGAAGATGTAACATTTATTTAAAAAATCTAAAAATAATCTTGTTCACAGCTTTCTATATTACACTAACAATTTGATGCCATGGAAGAAAAAATATAATGAATACGACGTATAGAGAATTACATGTATGGATGTTCGCTGACGATATGATACTCATTTCTTCCAGTAGAAAATACTAAATTACTTCTACTGGTTTAGTGGAATCCTCCATCCCTCTTCTGTCTTGAAGTAACCTCTCCATACCATCACAATTAACATCCTTAATGTACTGAATACTTATTCTAACCTTTGTCTTCCTGTACGGTTCTTACATTCGACTATTCGCTCCACTATAAAATATTAAGTAGTCCCAGTTGTATTAAAATTTATCGCACCGTGTGTTTCCGTCAGACTCTTCCACATATTTCTTTCCTCGGCTGTCATTTCCAAAATTGGTTAATTTATTACTTTATCTACAACATAATTCTCACCATTCTTGTACACTACCATGTTTCAAATTATTCAATTTTTATTCTTTCTGCTTTTCTTAATGTCCAAGTGTTATATAGTTGCTTCCGAGTTCTTGAATATTTAAACTAAAAGATTTTTCTTTTTCAAGAAGGCTTTTTCGGTTTGTACTGTTCTGGTTTTAATATCGTTCCTGCTTCAGTCATCGGTTGTTATTTTAGTTCTCAAGTAAAACAATTCACCTGTTTCTCCTATTTCATCGCCGTCTATCTTTATATCTAATTTACTATTATTGCTACCATTTGTACTACTTTTAATCACTTTTCTATTGCTTTGGTTTATGTTTAATCCAAAATCTTCCTTCAGTATTTTGTTTACAGAATTCAGCACCTTCTAAGGTCCTTAGTCTGTTCTGCAAACAAGACAATGTCATCAGTAAATCTTAGCATACCGATTTTTTTCTCCCTGAATACTAATCCCACATACAAAATTTTCTTTTACTTTATTTTGTTGCTAACTCCATACAACCTTCCTAATTGATGCATGTCTGTCATTATAATCTACCTTTGTTACAGCCCCACATCCAACCGATTTTATGAAATATTATTTTAAGAATTGTTCATGACAACCTGGGTTTTGTACAGTTTTCATGTGATTAAATGTTAATTTATGTGAATGAACATTGTTTTATGGAAAGAAACTATGTAAATGATATTTAATATGTTCATGAACAATATTTTGCATGAAGCATTGATTAAAAGTTTGTAATTGTAAGTATTGAAATGAGGTACGAAGGACAATCTGCGACCGTTTGGACTGGCTTATGTTGATAATTTTGTGTGTAAATTCCTGTAAATATCTTTAATTTTCATTTGCGTGTCTTTCATGAGGATTGTGTATGATTTAGTATTAATTCTGATTGTTTTTTAATGGATTTAATTGTTAAAGTATTTTTATATTTCGAAAAAGGTCTATCGAAACTATTTGAACAATTCTGGATGTTTCTAAAGTGATGACGAACAGATTGCGTTGTCAGTCAGTAGCTCTGGGAAGTGCGTAGGCTTGTTTGCAGGAACATTTGTGTATATTTGTACTTGGTATCTTTGGAACGAGTCGATGCCTTGCCGTGTAATGTAAATATGAGAGCGCACGGGAGAATAAACAAGTGGAAAGTGATTATCTACGAGTAGTTATGTCAGAAACCAAATATCTATCAACTTTATTCTTGCAGAAATCTATTAAATGATGTCCTAAGCTCACTCACTCACTCACCGTGATAGCTATTGGCTGGATAAAGGTGTCAGGTGCCAGCCTACACTCCAAAATTAATAGCCACCAAAGATATCATTAGATGAAATTCTAGATTATGTCCATAATTTTATAGCTAAATATATGCTACCAAATTAATTGCCAAATTACATTCATTAAGTTTGGATTTCGTAGTGAGTCACAGTTAATATCGATATACTTTGGAGCTGAAAGAACGTGGGACTGCTTTTCACTAACATGTTGCTAAAGAAGCAATAACAAATGACTTTAAAAAAATTAAATTACTCCGAATCTCTGCTGTAAACACGAATGCCAATTGTCATTGTGGCCTAGGCTTAATTACAATTTAATTAAAACTTTCGCTAATGTTTATACATTAACCAAAGCTTACACATTACGATTTATTGGCTTTTCACATATTTCACTGACGACTTTCGTCAATAGTCTTTGTTCATGTTCGCTGTATGCATGTTATTAGATTATGTAAAGTGGAAATCAGAGCAAATGTGTCACCGAATCGAGTATTCTGGCAATTCATTTCTTCTGAATTGTTCAACGATTTAACAATCTGGAATCTTTTTTATGTTTTCTGGCCGTTACAGACACTATGAGGAAAGATTACATTATAAATATCCATCCTCAATTAAAAATAACACACAATGTGATGCTTTCGAAGCAAACAGGAATTCTTCTAATTTTGCAAAGTGAACTTTAAGGGTAAAATACAAGTCAAGTTTGTACTTAACCAAGTTCGAGTATACGACCTTTGAAACAATTAAACAATAGCGCTATCAACCCTGTCCGAGTTTAATACCTAGATCTATTAATACATCTGAGTTCTTCAAACTCAAGAGCTTTCATTCACGTAAGGGTGAAACACAGCTCAAGTTCATATTTGGTCGGATCAGGTCAACCTGTCAAAATGTTTGACCATAAAAACTGGAACTATTCTAGACCCGTGAAAATACGCAAGAAAAAGGTAACGGACTTACACTAGTTGTAAAATATTGTTCTACGAGTCATGTTTTTTAAGTAAGTACCGTTTTAAAATTTAAAAAAGACGGGCAAATATATATCAATAATTTTATTTTTACATGAAAGCCTGTACCTTACTCTACTTTTCTACATAATTCCCTTCAATATTGAGGCACTTGTCATAACGTAGTACCAGTTTTTGAAAACCCTCCTCATAGAAGTCTGCCGTCTGACTTGTTAACCACTGCATCACAACTGTTTTGACTTCGTTATCGTCTTCAAGATGCTGACCGCCCAGGTGTTTCTTCAAGTACAGAAACAGATGGTAGTCACTGGGCGCCAGATCAGGGCTGTACGGAGGATGATCTAGAGTTCCCCATCGAAAAGTTGTGATGAGATCTTTGGTCTGATTAGCCACATGTGGGCGGGCATTGTCATGCAGCAAAACGATGCCCTTACTCAACTTGCCACGTCTTTTGTTCTGGATTGAACGGCGCAGATTGTTCAATGTATCACAATAAGCTGCTGCTTTGATTGTCTCAATACGAGGCAGAAATTCCACAAGCAATACTCCTTTTCTGTCCCAAAAAAATGTGCACATGATTTTCCGGGCAGAAATCGTTTGCTTGAACTTCACTTTTTGGGTGAATCTGAATGCCGCCATTCCATGGACTGTTGCTTTGATTCAGGTGTGACGTAGGCCACCCATGTCTCATCGCCCGTAACAATTTGGCTTAAGAAATCAACACCATCGTTGTGGTACCACTCAAGGAAAGTCAATGTACTGCCTAAACGTTTGGTTTTGTGCACATCCGTTAACATTTTCGGTACCCAACGTGAGCACAGTTTTCGGTAATTCAAGTGCTCGGTCACAATGCCATACAAAACACTACGAGAAACATTAGGAAAGTCATCACACAAGGAGGAAATCGTAAAGCGTCTGTTTTCTCTCACCTTATTGTCCACTTTCTGCACCAGACTTTCATTAACGACCGAAGGACGTCCACTCCGTTGTTCATCATGCACATTTGTGCGACCATCTTTAAACGCTCTCACCCACTTTCTCACCATTCCATCACTCATAATGTTTTGTCCGTAAACTGCACAGATCTCACGATGAATATCGATCGGTTTTAGGTCTTTAGCACAAAGAAATCTTATAACAGCCCGTACTTCACAGTCGGCGGGACTCACGATTATCGGAGGCATCTTAAACACTCAGTGAACAACGTAAACAAGGAAGAATTAGACTGTAATGGCGTCAGTGCGTAGGCAAGAGATGCAGGTATCCAGTGCGCATGCGCGGAACGCCGACCGTAGCGCTGCAGCCACGGTGTGACAAAACGGTACTTACTAAAAAAATACGCCTCGTATCTTCAGTAGTTTAGTCGTGATTTGTTTAATGTTTCAAGCATCTTGTCGCTCGTGACGTAATCGAGAGCGCCGCCCGTGGTGTGTTGCAGAGCTGGACCAGGCGCTGTACTTCCTGATCGGCAACTCCGTGATCCGCGTGATCGCGCTCAACGGCCTGGACCAGTCCACGGTGCAGCGCGTGGCCGCCATGCGCCCCATGGCGTCCTACTTCGTCGTCTTCGCCAACACGCCGCTCATGGCCGACCTCTACACGCAGGTACGCCTCCCGCAGCGACCGCTCTGAAGCTGGCTTCCCACGTCCCGTGCATTTACCGGCCGCGCCTGCTCAGCTGTCAACAGCGGGCCGTGGGAAGGGAGCCGCCTCTATACGTCGCCCAGTCGGTAAACATCATACGCCCGGATAGCTGAAGCAACACTGGGAACCTGGGTGGGGAGGTGGGGAGGTGGCGAGGGCTACCCTGTGGCGAGGACTACCCTGTGGCGCGTGCTCTTCCGGACGATTCGGCTGCATGGAGAGACCAACAATACCACGGCCGGGGGATGCCTCCATAAGGCGGAGCTTGTGAACTCGCTGGGCGACACTTAAATGCGCGTGCCCCACGAGTCGGCCGACTGTAGACACGCAGTGCCGCATGCACGCTTTGGAAGTGTAACGACATCTTTCGGATCTGCAGACAGATTACCGCATAATTATATGCAAGACTGGGCAGACGCTGTGAGGACATCATCTGATGTTGCCGGAACGCAAAGGAAATAGTCCTTAGCGTGTCAAGAAACATAACTAAAATATTTACTTTAAAATAAGCTTTATAACTAGCTCGTACCCGCGACTTCGTAGGCGTGGATTAAGAATTTTTTCCCAGAATTGAATATAGAAATTTGTTGGTAACGAAGGATTGGTCCCAAACAATATCGAGTCGGAATAATATGACAGGAAAGCTAACACTATATCATTGTACCGTCGAACCTGTCTCTTGAAGAGAATCAATTTCCAACATATTTCTGTCACCAATCGATAAGGTCTCAAAATTTCGTGACTACAATTCTTAATCAAATTGGAAAAAATTGTCCTGTGCCCTTCATACAGATTTTCTTGTCAAATTCCATCAGTATCGATATAACCATTTACTCGTCAAAACGTAACAAAAAGACAGAGACTTACTTCCGTATTTATAGTATTATTACTGCGGTTCACACACAGACACATACTGACTGCGAACAACCTCTGAGGCATCATTATAACGTAAAAAAGTGTACACCTACAGCATTGCAAGACTACCTATGATTTGCCTTGCATTGCACCCGTAACTTTCTAATATCAATAACTATCAATCCGAATAACCGACGGCCCAGGCGTGACTCTTAGGATCAAAAACAATTTTTAAAAATCATAGCCTCCACGGAGATTTGAACCGGAGACCACGACCCAAACATTAGTAAGCCAGTTCTTTAGCCACTGAGCTACCTGACACTACACAGAAAAACAGTAGAGAGACCTCCATATCCACCGCGTCTGTCTATCGCCGTTAAGTAGTATTTCGAAATTATGAGACAACATGTATTATTTATACGGATAATTTTTCATCAAATGTATATTATTTTTCTACTTGTTTTAAATGATAAGTGTGCAAAGTTTTATGGAGATCGGATGAAAACTGTGTATTTGTATGAAGAACAAACAAACAAACATACATACATACATTCATCTTTATGTATATAGATAGCTGCTACCCACGACTTCGTACAAGCGTACAAAGAATATTATTGTTAGAATTGGATGTAGAATGTTCTAAAAAGTCCCAAAAACCAAAGCGTCGGAATAACATGATGATGAAGCCATCATACTAGTGTACTATTCAATCTGTTTCATCAAGAAAACCAATTTTAAACATGTTTAAAAATAGCAACAACTAAGGGGAAGGGGGTTAACTGAGCTAGATTACGAGCCCAGTTCCTCCGACAGACTTTTGTATGTGGCTTAAAAATATGTCCCTTTTTTGTTTTGCCTTATTTTTTATGATATATGTATAGCCTTTGGGATATGAAACCCGTCACATAGTAACAGATGACTAACTGCCCATGCGAAACACACCTTTTTTTAAAAATGTTTCCCTGCTACTTTCAATATCTGTCCCTGGCCTTTATTGACATTTACCGTATGTTACATCTGTACTACACAATAAGTTTGGGCTTTACACGAAAGTTATGAACAGATCATACACAAATTGACTTCGAGAGAAACAAAGGTTGAGCGACCGATAAGACACACGCTGTCTGTCTGTGTGTCACCATTCGGTCAGTTTTAAACATTTCTTTAGTAAATGTGTTATTTGATAAGAAAAAAACTATACAATTTTCTTCTTAAAGATACATAATATTCCCTCACCTGACTTCATCAGTATCGCTTTAGCCGTTTAGGTGTGAAAAAGTAACAAAGAGACAGAGCCAGACACAGTTACTTCCGCATTTATAATATTAATATACTAGTGTAGATGTGCTAGAACTGTACGTCTATATGACTTACATTTGTTGTCACTTTTACGCGGTTTTCTCTTATGAGGACAACTAAACATTACTTTCGAGAGCAAACCCATCTTCATAGATCGTACAGCACGATTTCAATAACGAGAAGTTGAAAAAGCTTTAGAATTGAAGTTAGGAACAATTAGGGTCGTAGGATCCCTGGAGCAAGGGAGAGACAGACACCACGTTGTCACTTGTGTCGTACGTCCAACAAAACTCATTTTTAATTATTTTCTGCTAAAATCACGGGTTGCTTTAAATAATTAGGAATAGCCATGATGAGGCTGCTTAGCTTAAGTAGTACTAATTGCAGTCAGTCTGTGGTAAAAACGACAGCTCCTGCAAATAATATAAAAAAGTAAAACAAGTTCACATTACACCATTTATATTTATGGAATTTGGACCACCCACTATGGAAATAACCACTCCAACGTTCACTGGTTTTTATTTAAATCAGAGTTTAACAAAATAAAGTAATCCACTAAATCCTTGACACCAGATTCGCACTTACTCGGGACTAGCTGCCCTTCGTTCAAGTCACGTCTACTGTTAAGGTACGCTCTCTCTTAAAACTGTTGCGTCACAGTGTGCACACTAATAAACATTTCGACTGCGAAAAGTAACTCAGCCCTAAATGAACACTCATTTCTTCACACTTTATCGTAATTTCAGATTTTCGACGTCACATCAAAATAACACTTTATTTTATTCCTGCGACTGTGCGTTGTATGTTGAGACGTCGAAATGAGTACTTCTTGTGATTTATTTTTTTTATAAGCATATTTTAATAGTTAATTGATAAATAAATGATTGTGGACGTGGTTCTTAAACAAAACGATTTTTCACATATAACAAAGGATTGCAATAAATGACAAAGCTAATTTGTGTGATAAAATAAAACATATATTATAATGTGACACTTGACGCCACATTTTATAGCGTATTTTATTATTAATTACCATGTATTAGATTAATGGTTCATAAAAGTTTGTGCGACCATTATATTTTGCCCTATGTAATTTTATTATAACATACACAAGGTTTTAATAAGGGATGCCAACATAAATATTCAGCTAACTTTAATGCAATGGACAAATAGAATTTGATATAGCGATATTCAGTTTTGAGCTGGCTTCATTAGAAACCTGTCCTTCCAGAAGACAATGGCATATTCTGCGGGAACAGCCGACGCCGCAACCTGTTGCGTAGGGGAGAGTCTTACCTGATCTTTCAGTTTGTGGGATCTTGAAAGGGTCTCAAGGAAAGGAAGTCAGAAGGAAGTTCAATGTACCTGGCGGGAAAAAACGAGGATCTTTCGGCTAACAGCGTCACCCACGAAGATTCACGAGTAGTGCTGAAGTTGTATATCCCATGCAACATGGGTAAGCGCGAATAAAATGTCAGCAATATCACGTGACATCAGGATGCCTAGCCACTAGCCTATCAAAATGAACACGTAACTATAATGCTCGGTTTTTCGTCTATCATATACGCGTAACATCCAGAAAAAAAAGGTTAGAAGTGGTTTGAAGGGCGCAGGGAAATTTTTATTTAAAGGTTGGCATACCTGCATGGATGGGGTTCCGCAACAGTAAAACCGAGCCCCACTCCAATTCAGTCCGTTGAGATATGTCGTCAGAGAAGGAGCTTCCGTTAACCTCTCTCCACCTCCCACCGCGCCGATGTGAGATGTTACAGTTTATTCTGTACAGTACATTAAATTTACATATCGTTCCTTTACATGTTCTAATTATTTGAGTTCCAATTCAAAGTAAATATCATTTTCTCAGCGGCTAATAGTACATCTAGGAGTTCGCATAGTTATTTAAATAATCATAGATTCAAGTTAAATATAAACTCGACTAGACATGTAAGTACCATATGAAGTGAATAAATGTCATACAGCGTCGAGATTCTTGAGAATTTTAGTCTTGCATAACCTTATAAAATTAAACATCCGTTATTAATTATTAATAATATAAACTACAAAATTACATTATACAAGGAATAACCTATTAAAATACATGCCCAACGTTGAAGGGTACAATATTGATTTTATTCACTTCATGCAATGGAAAACATTATATATTGACTTTATTTATTTAAAACAACAGAACCATGGAAATTAAGAACTAATAAGCAAATATACTAGAACATAGAAAATATAACAGAATCAATAAAGAATGGGAGATTGCTGTTTTTTGGACATATCCACAGAATGAATGATAACCGACTAACAAGAAAAATATTCAATTACCTTTAGAGACAAAATCAAAAACCAGCTGGATTCAAGATGTTATGAAAGATTTTGAAAGAAATAAGAGAAGAGGAAAATATGGAAAGAGATATCTTTAAAAGGAAGGTATTCCAAGGCAGAAGGGGAAAGAAATCTGCTCCGAAGTGGTCTGAGGAGAGAAGGAAGAAAGATAGTTAAGTGATGAAGGAATATTGGATTGAAAGGAAGAAAAAAACAACAACAAAGGATGAAGAGTTGAAATTGGAACGTGGTTCCAGACGGACTTATCGGAAAGAAGAACAAGACTTTATTTTCATTCACAAAACGGAAATCATTGCTTCATTTACTGGAAACAATAAATTAGATGGATCAAGAACAGTCACAGTTCTGGTGTTTATAACACTTGTCGCCTGTCTGTCCCTCGTTGGGGGCGCACTGGTCACCACTGTGTTGTGCCTAGGAGGGTAGTCCGCGGTCGGTGGCGCCGCGTCTTGCTCAGCACCCACCGTGAGTCTCCCGTAAGCAGGGAGCACGCGATGTCTCGCCCTCCCATAGAGGTCACCTGGACCTCACGAAGCCCCATCAGCCGCCTTTCCAGAGGTCTCAGGTCGACTCTACTCAAGGCGAGAGGCGTTCTGCTCGCCTCCTCATCACCAGGCCAGAACAGTAGAACTCCAATTATCCGAATCAATTGGGACCGGACCCCATTCGGAAAATCAGAAATTTGGATAGTTGGATTTTTTTCCGAAAAAGGGTCCATTTTAATTAATTATTGGATCTATGTAGAAAATGGGAGAAAACAGCTTTTAATTCATTAAATGAAAAGGCAACACTTATCATGTTAAGAGTACTTATAAGTGCTGTACATTAGTACAGTATATATATACATACCGTACTGTAAATAATTTATTGCTTGTTGAACATCTCGGTCAAAGTGAGCTCAGGGCCGCATTTAGGCTCTGTGGGACCCTAGGTTATACATGTGGTGCGGGCCCCCTGTAGGCAGTGGCTGGATTCTTAAATTTCGAAATATTCGAAATTCGACCTAAAAAAAAATTATGGGCGACCTTTTTTTTTTTAGCTCTAATACCTGCCCAGGCGAGGGTTGTGGTTGGTGAGGGCCCCTTCTTTGTGGTGCGGCCCCCTTTGTGGTGCGGCCCCCTTTGTGGTGCGGGCCCCTAGGCTACAGCCTATGTAGCCTATGCTTAAATGCGGCCATGAGTGAGCTGTTTGACTGTACTCATCCGTTTTCGGGCAGCCTGGTCACGCAAACGCTTGACAGTGAGAAGTTGCATGCGGTCACACTCGGACTGACGCTCCATTCACATCAACGCTGATGGTCCCGTGTCTGCTTCAACTTCGATATTAAGGTCAACTTCTTCCTCGACACTTTCTTCTCTCACACTTTCAATAAGTTCATCATCATTTAGAATTTCATACCCACGGTCTGACGAATCTATATCTTCAGCACTAACTTCTGAACTTCCAGGAATTTTCAAAAGAATGTTTCTGAATTCTTCAAGTGACACGTCATCCACATCATCTCCTGTCTCTTCCCTTTCTTTTTCTTGAGCTTCTTTTTCCTTTTTCTTCTTTTCCTTCTCTTCTTCAGTTAGTATGACTTTCAACTTGTTCCACGCTCGTCTTAATGCGACTGCCTTATCCAAGCTCCATGCTTCCGCCACCATGTAAGCGTTATCTTTCAAATTTATTTTTTGTGGTGAGCCAACGCACCTTTTTCTTCTTCGCCCTCCACCAAAAGTTTCCCTAAAATTTCCTTCTGTAATGGCGTTTCACGGCTTCGATAACAGACTGGTCCATTGGTTGCAACTAGCTTGTGACGTTTGGCGGTAAAAAGGTTGTTTTAAACTGACCATTCCCTCTTTCCAAAACTTCTTCGGTTTCATGTCTTGGTGCATTATCAACAACCAAAAGCACTTTATTCCTTCTTTCTCAAGAGAATTTTGGTGCTTTTTCACTTCAGGGATGAAAATTTCGCCGTACCACTCTGTAAACAATGCTGCAGTCATCCAAGCTTTTGGTTGGTTTTTATAAGAGAGGGGAAGTATGTTCCATCTTAATTAAAAATGCGATTTGGATAATCGGAGTTCAGACAATTGGAGTTCTACTATGTAACAAGAAGATCCACAATTTCATAGAAAACACGCGGGAGAAGATTTGATTGGGCCAGACGATTATCCCACCGCCCCCGACTCTGCCACTTCATTTCACTCCTATAAGTGAAATGATAACTTCCTCCTCATCTGTCTGCATTTTTGGCGCGAATAACAGCCAGTCTGAGAGAACACCAACAAGCTCGGCTGCAGGGGAGGAGAAATATTCGATATACTACGCGGCGAAAATTTGTGGCATTTGCTGGACGAGGCAGCTGATCTATCATCAAATTTTTGGAAGGAGAAATTTATAGAAAGGAAAAAGGCCGAACAAAATCAAAAGCCAAAGATAGTAGAAGGAGAGAACACAATTACAACTTGTGAAAGAATGGAAGCGCATTCCAGAAACAACTGCAGGGAAACAATGATGCTGGAAGTCTGAATTTCACAACACCGGATTGACGGAAGATATCATACGAAAATGAGCAATATCAATCGTCAGAGGATCTTCAGTGTGCTCCAGAGAGGCCGTCTTCTGAGCGACAGCTGGGGCCGTCTTGGTATTCCAGGAGGTCAACTCTTGATGGCCTGGGCGGCTGACTTCGCTGCCGGTTCCGGGGGACTCGACCTGCGGAGCGCAATCAACAACACCAAAAAATAAAAAAGATTATTGGAACCGAAGTGCGGTTGCTACAATTGGTGGTGGTATTTGTAATAGTAATGTTAGAAGTAATATTAGGAACAATAGCAGCAGCAGTAGAACTAGTCGTGGTGGTGGTACCCACTCTGTTTAATAACAGTAGAAGTAGTAAAGACATTAGAACTTGAATCAGCTTATCTTGAATTCATTATTTACAAAGTGAATACGTGAAATACATAAAATATAGATATATATGCACGTAAAAATAATGGAAATAAGGGCCAGCTTAGATTCTAGGTGCTATGTTATGTTGTATATGGGAAAATAAATAAATAAAAATAAAATCTTTGGCGCGTAAATTGTTTAACATTTAAGTCCAACTACAACTTCCATTGACCACACTTTTGCAAGAAACCGCTGTCCGAGACAACGGGTCTTGAGGTCATATTCAAACATTCCTTCCAATAAAGCGTCACTCCTTAAAAAATCTGGCCCGCCGTTTTACGACCCCTAACAAAACAGCCCCTGCACCTTACATTGCTTGTAATATCCCTAAAAGTATTGTGCATCGCATTTTTACCGAAGATTCTGGCACGCGGTAGATCTGTGAGAAGATGGTGCCCAAGGTGCATTCTGATGAACAGAAGACTGCCCGTGCAGCGATCTCGTGTGACCTCTTGGAGCTGTGAGAAAGTGATCCAAACGTTTTGGATAATGTGATTAAGTGTGAGGAAATAGAGGATTTCAAGAATGATTCGGAGTCCAAAAGACAAAGTGCTGAGTGTCACAAGGCAGCTTTCCCGCGCCCAAAAAAGGCGAGAACGAGCAAGTCCCGAGTGGAGGTCATGTTCATCGTTTCTTGCGACAAAAGAGGAATTGTCCACTCAGAGTTTGTGCCACAAAGACAAACATTGAGCAGTGATCTTTACCTGGAATTCTTGAAAAGGCTCCAAAGCACAGTGAAACGCGTCACGCTGGAGATCGCAAACACTTGGCGTCTTCACCTTGACAACGCGCTGTTGCACACTGCTTTGATTGCCACGGAATACTTAGGGAAACGCGGTGTTGCAACACTGCTCCAGCCGCCGTACAGCCCCGACCTGACACCACCGGACTTCTTCTTTTTCCCGAGGATCAAGAAGAAACTCAAAGGCACACATTTCTGAACTATGGAGGCCGTCAAAGAAGCGATGACGAGGTGCTAGGAGGAGGTCCCCGTCGACGCCTTCCAGGGTTCGTTCAGCGACTGGGAAAAACGCTGGCGCCGGTGTTCCGACGCGGAAGGAAACTCCTTTAAAGAATCTTAGTTGCTTGTTCCTTTATATGCAATGAATCGTTTTTCCTTCACGTATTCATCTTACTTTTGCGACAGACACTGTAGTTCGAAAATTTTCTCTCTTTTACAACCGTACATTGTTTCGATATTATTTATTACCTTAAGAAGTGTCATTTTATCGTCAACTCCACTTTAAATTTCTTGAGAAGATCGAAAAATATAGATTTTCAATCCAAAATTTTTGTGAAACTTCGTTTCATCATCCATCAGATGATGTGAGTCATATATCACTCCATCGAAAAAAAATTAAAATTGATTCCGTTACACACCCACTTTGAAATATTAGAGGTGTTGTTACAGGCGGCGCGCGGCGGCCTGGTGAACAAGCCGGAGCGCTGGACGCTGGTGTTCACCGACTGGTCGTGGGCTGAGTTCCCGAGGCAGCACCTGCTCAACATGTCGGCCAGTGACGATGGAGTATGGCTTGACCTTGAGCCGTCATCTGGTTTTGTTGCAGGCAGCGCGCAGCGGCCTGGTGACCAAGCCGGAGCGCTGGACGCTGGTGTTCACCGACTGGTCGTGGGCTGAGTTCCCGAGGCAGCACCTGCTCAATATGTCGGCCAGTGGACGATGGAGTATGGCTTGACCTTGAGCCGTCATCTGGTGTTGTTGCAGGCAGCGCGCGGCGGCCTGGTGACCAAGCCGGAGCTCTGGACGCTGGTGTTCACCGACTGGTCGTGGGCTGAGTTCCCGAGGCAGCACCTGCTCAACATGTCGGCCAGTGACGATGGAGTATGGCTTGACCTTGAGCCGTCATCTGATGTTGTTGCAGGCAGCGCGCGGCGGCCTGGTGACCAAGCCGGAGCGCTGGACGCTGGTGTTCACCGACTGGTCGTGGGCTGAGTTCCCGAGGCAGCACCTGCTCAACATGTCGGCCAGTGACGATGGAGTATGGCTTGACCTTGAGCCGTCATCTGGTGTTGTTGCAGGCAGCGCGCGGCGCCTGGTGACCAAGCCGGAGCTCTGGACGCTGGTGTTCACCGACTGGTCGTGGGCTGAGTTCCCGAGGCAGCACCTGCTCAACATGTCGGCCAGTGACGATGGAGTATGGCTTGAACTTGAGCCGTCATCTGGTGTTGTTGCAGGCAGCGCGCGGCGGCCTGGTGACCAAGCCGGAGCGCTGGACGCTGGTGTTCACCGACTGGTCGTGGGCTGAGTTCCCGAGGCAGCACCTGCTCAACATGTCGGCCAGTGACGATGGAGTATGGCTTGACCTTGAGCCGTCATCTGGTGTTGTTGCAGGCAGCGCGCGGCGGCCTGGTGACCAAGTCGGAGCTCTGGACGCTGGTGTTCACCGACTGGTCGTGGGCTGAGTTCCCGAGGCAGCAAATGCTCAACGTGTAAGCCCAGTGACGATGGAGTATGGCTTCACCTTGAGCCGTGGTCTGGGGTTGTTGCAGGCAGCGCGCGGCGGCCTGGTGACCAAGCCGGAGCGCTGGACGCTGGTGTTCACCGACTGGTCGTGGGCTGAGTTCCCGAGGCAGCACCTGCTCAACGTTGCAGCCCAGTGACGATGGAGTATGGCTTCACCTTGAGCCGTGGTCTGGTGTTGTTGCAGGCAGCGCGCGGCGGCCTGGTGACCAAGCCGGAGCGCTGGACGCTGGTGTTCACCGACTGGTCGTGGGCTGAGTTCCCGAGGCAGCACCTGCTCAACGTTGCAGCCCAGTGACGATGGAGTATGGCTTCACCTTGAGCCGTGGTCTGGTGTTGTTGCAGGCAGCGCGCGGCGGCCTGGTGACCAAGCCGGAGCGCTGGACGCTGGTGTTCACCGACTGGTCGTGGGCTGAGTTCCCGAGGCAGCACCTCCTCAACGTGTCGGCGGCGCTGGTGACGATGCCTGCGGACACGTGCTGCGCGCTTCAGGGCCACGCCGCGGGCTGCACGTGCAGGCTGCCGCAGGTGAGCGGCGCCCTCTGACGCACCGCCTCTGGGTGGCGTTGGATGGTGTGAGCGGTGACGTGAGTGTGGTTGCAGGTGTGGCCGAGCGTGGCGCAGTGGGCGGTGTCCGCGGTGGTCGACTCGCTGATGGACATGCACGCCGCCGGTATCGACGTGCGACCCGTCGCCAGGACCTGCCCGGAGGACCTCGCGGAGGACGCAGCCAGCGCCAACGCTAGCGAGCCAGACCTGCCCGCCGCCTTCACCAAGGCGCTCCAGCAGGTGACTACGGCACAGGTGGTCGAGTCTAGGCGGGACTGGGTGTGATGTGAGCTGCTCACACGTGATGCAAATTACCGAGTGTGGTGGAATAACGGTTATCGTTCTGGCCTCGCATTCGGGAGGACGGCGGTTCGAATCCCAGTCCGGGCATCCAGATTTGGGTTTTCCATGGTTTCCCAAAATCACAACAGGCAAAAGCCGGGATGCTTCCTTCAAAAGGCCATGGTCGAATTCCTTCCCAATTCTTACCCCCCCCCCCCCCCCCATCATTTCCAGTCTCTATAGTCCACGCTGTTTATTTATTTTATTTCGTATCAGAAACATACAGTTACACAATCATCAAATTATAATCGACCAGAACTTGGCCACTTCCAGTGCATTTTCTGAGGCCTCATACAGTTCAGCTGCCGAACAGGATGCTGGACACAGTTGACACTGGAGCATGTGCTGGACAGTCTGGTCTTCACCGCAGTCGCACTTGATATCACTGATCTCAGTATAGCCCCATCTTGCTAAATTCACTTTGCATCTGCCCACTCCTGATCTCAGCCTATTCAAAGATTTCCACGTCAACCATCCCTTGTCATAACCAGGTGGCAAAGATTCAGACACTCTTCCCCAGCCATGCGGAAGGGGAGCCTTAGCTTCCCATAGTTGTAACCTGGCTTCTTCAGTTGTCGTTGTAAGTTCCTGAGATATTCTTAGGAAACTTTTCCTGGACTTCAGTCTTTGCCTGTGAGGGATATGCCCATATAGTGGATGAGATTTTTCATGGTTCACTTTCCTCCTTTCCTTGTTCACTGCTATTTCCCTTCGAACAGAAGGTGGTGCTATTCCTGCGAGACGGTGGAGCCATTCGACTGGAGTTGATTTTAAGCAGCCTGTTATGATTCTGCACGTGTCATTAAGTGCAATCTCCACTTGTTTGGCATGGGTGAACTGTGCCATACGGGACAGGCGTACTCTGCGGCCGAATAACATAGTGCTAAGGCAGAAGTTCTTTGTTTCAGGTTGGCTGCCCCACTGCGATCCAGCCAGTTTTCTTATGAGATTGTTCCTACTGGAAACTTTCAGCTTGGCGTTCATGCAATGTTTCCTGAATATAAGTGATCTGTCAAGGGTCACTCCTAGATATTTTGGAGTATCACAGTGTTCTAGTTCGACCCCCGACCATGTTACCTTTAACCTACGATTTGCTTCTTTATTCCTTAGATGAAAAGCACATACTTGTGTCTTCGTAGGATTTGGTTTAAGCTGGTTCGTGCTATAATACCTTGACAAATCTTCCAGAGCGTTGGTAAGGGTGCTCTCCACTGATTCAATGTCTTTGCTCTGTGAGACCAGAGCAAGATCATCAGCATACACGAAACTCCTGCATTTGCGTGGTATAGGCTGATCATTGGTATATATGTTAAACAATAATGGGGCTAGCACACTTCCTTGGGGTAGACCAACCTTCTGTGACCTCCAACGGCTACGCTGACCTTGGAAGTCAACAAAGAATCTGCGATTCTGCAGAAGAGTAGCAATGAACTTACTTAGACTGAAATTCCTGGCCAGATTGTAGAACTTGACTAGTAGTAGCTGATGGTTGACGGTGTCATACGCTGCTGACAAACCGCCCCTGTTACCTTACGAGCTTCAAATCCATCTTCTATAAACTGCGTGAGGTTTAGTAGTTGTCCTGTGCAATTTTTACCCGGGCGGAATCCAGCTTGTTCAGGAATAAGCAAAGGATCAACTACAGGCAACAGCCGGTTTAAGATAATTCTTTCAAGTAGTTTGTAGAGGTGACATAAAAGTGCAACAGGTCTAAAATTCTTTGGACTGTTTCCTTCTTTGCCAGGTTTAAGCAAGGCGATCACTCGGCTCTTCCGCCATATCTTTGGAATTTGACATTTACTCATACAGTTGTTAAAGAGCTGAAGCATCCACTTCTTTGTTGTTAGACCAAAGTGCTTAATTTGTTCTGTCCTAATGTCATCCAGGCCTGCTGATTTTCCATTTTTGCAATTTCTTATAGCCTTATCCAATTCTTCCATGCTGAATGGTATTGTGAGGTCATTATTCTCCTCTTGGCCTTCTTTCCGCAGTTTGGGCATATTGGACTTGTGATTAGCTTTCCCATTTAATAGCAGTTGGTGTGCTATTTGGTTGGCGGTAACATTATAATGAACTTTGGTCTTAGTTGGATCATTGTTTAGATGCTTCAGTAGTCTCCATGCTTTATGGCTGTCTCTTGCGAAATCTAAGTCTTCAACTGTTTTAATCCACTGATTCCGCTTTGTCTCTTTAATAATGGAAATGAGTTTGTTTCCTGCTTCCACTGTTGCTTCACCAAAAGGATCTTCTGTAAATAAATTGCTGTATTCTTTAAGTAGAGCAGCTTGATCTGATGTGAGACCCGGGGATGTAAGATGTCCGACAACCACGAGGGATAGACAGCCGTGGTGAAGATGTTATAGCATTCTGGTGTTGGTTCTATTTAAAGAACTTCGGAATCCAATAGTTCTGAGAATTCAGACCAATTTGCCTTTTTGAAGTTGTATCTTCTACGGAAAGGTACTTCCTGTGGTCTAACTGCGGCATATATTTGACACATTATTGGTCTATGCTGTGAGTTGGGTATTGGGGAACAGACAGATTTAATGCACTGGTGGCTAATACTGCTACTACTGAATATGAGGTCAGGGTTGAAACCACGCCTCCACCGACCACTGTTGAATGAAGCAGGTAGTTTTGCATCATGGATTAGAGAGAGGTGATTTATATCAGCCCATTCTTGTACTGCAGTCCCATTCTCATCTTCATGGTCATAGCCCCAAACATTGCTATGACTGTTGAAATCACCAATCACTTTCTGTATGTCTTTATTATGGAAATTATGTGGTTTGTTGACAGTGAATACAGCACCAGGTGGTTTATAAAAGGACGAAATGGTACAGTTCGTCATTTCTAGAGTGAGAATTTCAATGTAATTTTGTTCCGTGAATGCAGTGGACATTACTTGTACATCTGGACGCACAAAGATTGCACTTCCGTATTGATTATGAGGTCTTTCTATAGCGAGATGCATTCCGTTTATTTTTGGTCTACGCATTTCATAACCTCTGTGTGTTTCCTGTACGCACAGTATATGGCACTGATATTGATTGCATAGGTCTTGTAGCAGTTCTTCCTTGGCTAGTGACATGTCTTCTATGTTAACAGAGAGGATTGTTAATTGTGGCCCTGAAAAGGGCTTGGGTAGTAATGTTTCTGGTGTGAAAGGATTAGCCGTCAGGTCATTTCGATTCATTCTCTGACCTTGTCCAGGGTACGCCTGATTGCTATTCTTCGCTTGGTCGCTTAACATTGCAATCTTCGAGGAGGCTCCTTTCATGTACCCCACCACGCTGTTAGAGAGACGTTAAGCAGATAAAAAAAAGTTATACAAATCGTATATACTGCCGCTGTAGAAATATCAGTAAACAAACTGTTATGTATATATAATAACAACGAACAGGAAAATGCTCTGAGGCCATAAAACTAAGTAAGGATAAGGAAATACGACCCCACACTTACCACAGATGAAGGCGGCTGAGAATGATGTACATAAGAGGTGTTTCTTATGTTCGTATCTTTTATGGTCTTCATTCCCAGCTGCCATCATCTGTGGTAAGTGTTGGGTTCTATTTCCCTATACTTCCTTAGTTGTTCAGTTTTCATAATTAAAAGAGATAGCAGCTCTGTGCTGGACCAGCTGCTATTTTTTCCCGCACTGCCACCGCTGAGAGGTGACTTATATGTGAATCGGACACCTGCGGTCATGTGAGCGGTAGAATACGTAAATGATACTCCAGGTGGTTATGTACAAATATTTACATTTATTCAGTTATGTTCATCGTAACCATTTTACAACCATTAGACCGTTTATTCCCGTTTTACAGCCGGGTCAGTTCTAACTTTTGCGACTAATACCAGAAACTACCATTCCATAAATCAGCTCGTCTTTTCCCTAACGTATCCCGGGAGGGGATGAATCCCTCCAATCACCTGGTGGTCATACTAGCGGAATTAAGTCGTCGTCTGTGTGATTTCGCCGACTGTCCTGACTTCCTAAGCGGGTCATCGCCTCGCACATTTACACAGTTTTTCTGGCTCAGTTGTTTATAGTCCCAGTCGCAACTGTTGTAGCTTCTATAATAATACTATGCAGAAGTCGCTATAAGTTCCTCTAAATCCCTGAAATCTTGGCTCACTATACCATAACAGATATTTCTATACAGGACATACTTCGTAAGAAAAGCAGAAATGTGTCGCTAATATACCTGCTGACACCAATTATTAAAAATTCAATTAAATATTAAAATCACAAATAACCCCTCACTCCGCACCGACACTTCATTTGCGGTGTCTGTACGAGGGGTTGAATTAAACATTGACGACCGCACCACAGGTCTGGCAGAATATTTTAAAACCTCAATCCCCAGAAACCAAAGGAGGAACTACGATTCGAACCCAGAAACGTCACGGCTCTCTCCCACTGACCAAGGAACATCATTTCTGAACCCAAATCCAATAGAGCAACATCTGAAAACGACATCTTTGCAGAATTTTCAAAAAAACGCTGAGCACAGTCCGACATCTTTGCAACAGTAGTACACCCTGGTGATTGAACCTCTGTTGTCATCCAACCTCTTCACAAGAACAGAAATAAATCGAACATAAACAATTGCAAAGATATCTCCCTTCTTTAAATGTCTTTCCAAGGCACTACTCACGAGAGTAGGAGCTCAGTTAGATTCTTGTATAGGGGAGTACCAAAATTGATTGAGGTCATTTGCTGAATAGTTCGCAAACCTCAAAACCATTCTCACCTACAATAAAGTCAATGCCTCACTATAAGTGCCAACCTTCGTTGACTTTAAGAAGGCTGTAACATAACCGTTGAAATTACGGATATAATTTTAGTATAAATTGTGATCTGAGAAGTAAATGTAATGTCTTTGGTGGAGCGATTACTTAGCGCGCTTTGAAACAGTCTTGTATTGGCGACGGTCGAGTAAGCTACGGCCAGCGAGAGCTTATATGCCGCGGCCGGGAGCGTGTGTGTGTGTCGCTTAACCGAGGCTCAGAGTTGTAAGACATTGTGTGGACATTCTGGAGGTATTTCTGTGGACTATGAAGGTTATTTTGAATGAACTGGTTTCACATAAACCGTGTATGTTGAACTGCTATTGATTTGGATCACGCCAATTGTGTGATAATTAATTACGGGGCTTGTACTGAATGTTACAATCCTTGATTATCCTCGAACCTGCATTCTTTGGAGAAGAAGTTTAGTTTTTAAGTATCTGCTGGCTTGCTTAGATATTTGTAGTTTCAGAGGAATAAATGTGAGTGAACTGTGAAAGCTGAAATGCTGTGTATTTCTCAGTACTTTCCTACTTGTTTTCTCTGACTACAATTCTAGTTTATCTAACTAGTAAAGATCAGCAGATTGGCGACCGCACGGCTGACCGAACTTTTTATTCATAAGTGTTAATTCATAATTAAATCGAAAAGCCCCAACAAGTACTACGCCAAGACGACTGTGAGCTTGCATGGCGCCTCAGTGACAGGACGTGTGGTTAAATAGGCATCTGGAGGAGAAATTAACTTTCAATTCCAGAGCATACACACGAGGATAAAGAGGACAAAGGATAAATTACGGCGAAGTGAGAATAAAGTGACAATTAGGCGCGAAGACGACAATAGTCAAAGTGGAAGATATAACACTACAACGACACGAGGCAGTGAGTCAAAGACGGCGAGCGAAGATAATCTACTCTGAGACCAGTGGAGGTGGCGCATGAACTCGACGAGCATTTCCGAGCGGAGCCGAGAGCAGCCGAAGGGAGCCGAGCCGGAGCAGCTGATTCGAGCCAACCTGCGACCAGCCGAGCTGAGCCGAGCAGACCTGACTGAAGACACCAAAGCTAAGTGCGCGAGTTGCTGCCAGCGAGCTGCTGCGAAGCATCTTTTCCTATCTGTTCCGTTCCTTTAATATTTTGTTCCTATAATTTCGAGTCGCACATAGGAAGGAAAACCGAGTTAAGTTTTTCTCTCCTTTTTGCCCATTCCTTTGTCATTCTGGTGACACTTACCGCATGTTGACGCAGCACAAGTAGTTGGTTTCAGTTTGCTTGCATTTAATTCTGATATGGTGATTGAGTTTCATAAATAGCAGCATTGTATTGGTTTTGTTTGCTGTGAATTGAAGGGGGGAAGTAAAGCAGCTGAGTTATTATCATAGTTGGATTTTCCCATTGGATTTGTAATATAAACTTACTGAAATGGGTGAAGAGACGGAGCCAAAAATGGCTGAAATGCTGGCTAGGGTGATGGAGGCCATTAGGGACTCTCATGATAAACTTGATTCGAAGTTTGATTCCAAATTTCAAACCCTAAATGATAATTTTAATTCTGAGCTTGATTCCAAATTTGAAACCCTTAGGGACTCTCATGATAAACTTGATTCTAAACTCTATTCCAAATTTGAAACCCTTAATGGTAGACTTGAAGTAATGGAAAGGGACGCAGAAGTTCGTCACGATAGCTTAGTCAAGGAGCAGAAATTGCACATCGCGGAGTTAGAGAGAAAACTTGAAGAGTATAGTGTTAGGTGCGTTGGTCGGACAGAGGAGTTGTCCTCTCAAGTTTCCAAGTTAGAACAACGGGTTGAGCAGGAAACGAGTGGTTTGCGCCAGGATACCGGTGCCTTACAGGCGCAATATTTACAGTTAATGGAAAAAAGCGACAGTCAGAGCCACCGCGTAGGGTGCCTTGAAGATCAGATGCAAACATTTCAGGGTGATGTCAAAGGGCTGGCAGCTGACGTGGGAAAGGTTTATGAAGATGTCGAGAAGGTGAAACTACATACCCCTCTAGTGGTGAAACAAGAACTAGTAAAACAAGTTCCTAATGTGGTGAGGGAAGAGTACCAAGTACCAAGTACCAAGGAATTATAAAGACCTCAGCTTTTCCTGGCAAAGTCAATGATGAGAAGATAGATTGGGAGGAATTTTCCGGAAAGAATTGTATACACCCTGTAAAGTTCATTAGAAATTTTGAAAATTTCGCACCTTTCCTGATGGCTAGTGAAGAAAATAAAATTAGAATGGTAATTAAACATTTGAGAGGAGAACCTCGTCTTTGGGCTGATCAATTCGAAGACCGTTTTGAAACGTTTGCTCAGTTTAAAACAGATTTTCTAAACCTATACTGGTCGGCAGAAAGACAGATTGCAGTGAAATCCGAATTAATGTTGGGCGAGCATTACGATCCGAATAAAGAGACACAAACTAATTTTTTTATGAGGTGTTACTCATCTTGTAGGTACCTAGATCAACCCCACAGTGAGGAAGAATATGTTAAAATTATTGCGGCTCGCCTACCCGAACAAACGCAATTTATTCTCACCAGCCATAAAATATGTTCAATTAAGGATGCCATAGACATGTTGGGAAGGTTGGATGTCCAGGAGGAGAGGATGAGGAGAGACAAGTCGAAGTTTCAGAATGGTTATGGACACTTTCAGCATAGGCGTACACGGGGAGGCGGTTCCTGGAGAGAAGAAGGAAGGAACAACCGACAACAACCGGTAAATACATACCAACACGGGGCTAGGCAGAGAAACCATTTTGAGCCGAATAACCAAGCGGTAGAGACAGAAACTAATAATCAACACCAACGGTACCACAGTAGCTGCGAGTGGGGAAAATTGTTTAAACTAATTTCTGCCACTGTCGCGGCCTCATCAGGGGCAGAACCGGTTAAGAGGCCAAATGCGGACGAAATTTCACAGAACGGAAGTGTAGGATTAAGGAAGAAGAAAATTCAGGAAGAAGTTTTTATTTTTGACACTATATTAGGTAATGTTCTAAAGGATGAAGTTGAAGTAAATTGTAAAAGTATTATGGCTGCGGAAACAGACGTTCAAGGCCGTCGGGAGAAATTTGTGGAAGACGATATAAAAGAGAAATTTTTTGAAGTAGCGGAGGAATTTTTTTATGATGCTCTTACAGAGGAGAAGTCAAGATTACGGGAGAATGAGGTTATAAAGATTGAAGTGGAGGGATTTTTATCTGTAAATACGGGAGAAGTAAAGTTGGATAGAATCAAAACAGTACGACAGCCATATGGCTATGACAATAGTGACGGGAGCGGGAGCAGTGGCCGACAGTCGGCGCGTACTAGCATATACCGGAGCACTGTTGGAACCTGTGCCAGAAAAGTTTTGACCGCCGCAACACTGGCGAGCGCGGAAAAACAAGCGAGCGAGTTAGGTCACTCACTCGGAAGCAATAATTTAGCTGAATCAGTCATTTTCGATAGCGGAAGATATGAAGAAGTAACTGGTAGACAAAAACCTTCTCAATTTGTAAATGAAGGAAATAAAATTGACAGAAAATCTATACGGTGGAAAATTAATGAGGAAAATAAAATTGACAGAAAGTCTATAAGGTGGAAGACGGAGGAAGGTGATCAAACAAGTATCAATTTACCCGATTGTGACCAGAAAAAAAAGGGTAATCCTGTCCTGTTATTTTCAATTATCAATCCTTTTTCTGAGAGAAAATCTCTGTATCACTATAAACCCTACTTTCCCTTTACCTTCGAAGACGCGAGCAGTAATGTAGTAGCACGAAGAAGTGTGGTAAAGTGAGTGAAGTGACGCGTGTGATGTGATGCTTAAAGCAGAAAAGTGTACAGGTCATTGACCTGTGTGTAGCTGGTGTTTACATTGAGAGCAATGTTTCTGACAGCAAGCTGTCAACTTGCTATTGAATACTAATTCATGTCCTTTTTTCTATTTTGTGTTCTGTGGGTTTTTTTTTCTTTTCTTATGTTTACTGTTTCTGATTTGTCTGGTGTGTAATATTTTTCTTATAGGTTTGTTGAACTTAATATGTATTCGCTTCTGTTATTGTAAGTGTAAGCAAGCAGCCACGCAGACTTAGCGTTATGTTTGGTAATATGTATTGGTATGTGCCCATGTTTCTATGTAAATGTTAACAGAAGTGGTCTGTAATGACGAAAGTTGGTACCTTTTTCAATGCCAACTTTCGCCACATTCCAACCGGAGGAGTGTGACATAACAGTTTTTTTTGATAATTGATCAATTTTATCTGAAACCAGATCAATTATCACAAGGTTGTTACTTAGGGAGTGTAACATAACCGTTGAAATTACGGATATAATTTTAGTATAAATTGTGATCTGAGAAGTAAATGTAATGTCTTTGGTGGAGCGATTACTTAGCGCGCTTTGAAACAGTCTTGTATTGGCGACGGTCGAGTAAGCTACGGCCAGCGAGAGCTTATATGCCGCGGCCGGGAGCGTGTGTGTGTGTCGCTTAACCGAGGCTCAGAGTTGTAAGACATTGTGTGGACATTCTGGAGGTATTTTTTTGGACTATGAAGGTTATTTTGAATGAACTGGTTTCACATAAACTGTGTATGTTGAACTGCTATTGATTTGGATCACGCCAATTGTGTGATAATTAATTACGGGGCTTGTACTGAATGTTACAATCCTTGATTATCCTCGAACCTGCATTCTTTGGAGAAGAAGTTTAGTTTTTAAGTATCTGCAGGCTTGCTTATATATTTGTAGTTTCAGAGGAATAAATGTGAGTGAACCGTGAAAGCTGAAATGCTGTGTATTTCTCAGTACTTTCTTACTTGTTTTCTCTGACTACAGTTCTAGTTTATTTAACTAGTAAAGATCATCAGATTGGCGACCGCACGGCTGACCGAACTTTTTATTCATAAGTGTTAATTCATAATTAAATCGAAAAGCCCCAACAAGTACTACGCCAAGACGACTGTGAGCTTGCAAGGCCTATGACTCTTTTGATAGGAAGCCCTCTTCCATACATTCAGTGAACTTGGTCTTGATAACAAATCTATGAACCTTGTGAACCCTGACTAAAGTTGCATCCACAGTCAAATTCAGAGGTGAACTATCCTTCGAGACCCTTCACACAAGTAGACGGCTTGTGCCAATCCACGTATGCTCCGATTTCTATGTCGTAATTTAAATCAATGCACTCCGGAAGTTAAATCGATTATATACAAGTCACTAATACGTCCTCACTTAGAATATTGGGGTCCCCATCAAAAGGGATTAATGGAGGCATCAGAGAAGGTCCAAAGAAGATCCGCCCGATTCGTGACAGGTATACATAGTTGGAGGGAAAGCGTAAGTGCGATGTTGAAGGAGTTATGTTGGGAAGACTTGGAGCACCGAAGGCGTTGCTCTCGACGGAAGCTAATTGAAAAATTCATGACTGACGTATTTCGGAATGACAGCCAGCAAATATTGCTACCAGCAACATTCATATCTCGGAATGACCGCGAAAATAAGAGAAATCAGGTCCAGAACCAATTTATTTCTGTACTCATTTTTCCCACGAGCGATTAGGGAATGGAATAGAAAGGTTTTATCGGGCGAGTAAACTAAAAATCCGACAGGAGTAGCTTTCGATAAAGCACTCCGGCCATCCTGATATGGGTTTTCCATGGTTTTCCCGTATCACTCCAGGTGAATGCTGGGATTGTTCCTCACATTAGCCCATGGGCGCCTCCTGCCCTATCCCGCATATCCCTTCCCAACCATCACCCTTTTCGATAGGTGGAATGCACCCTCCGCCACACACTTTTAGTGAATCGCGAAGTAATAATAATAATAATAAATAATCCTCTTTATCTACCTATTGGGTAAAGTCATTCGCGAATGGAAGGTCACATTAACAGGCCGCTATGTGTTGAGAATCGGTTACAGACAGGACAAACTACCAGTCAACTGCACGGCCTTCGCAGATGACCTCACTCTCCCAGCATCCACTGAGGAAGAAGCTATCCTCGCTCGACCACACAACAGCTAAAGTGGGGTTGAATATTTCCATCAACAAAACTGAGTCCATCACCAACATCAGAAATGCACCCAACTTAATCCCACTGGGGAATGCAATGATACGAGGGACCGATGCCTTCAGATATGTTGGAGAATGGATAACACCAAACATCAACGAGGATTTAGACAATGCTGTCGATATGGATTCCGGTTTATAATTCGACAGTAAGAAGGAAGTTATCTTTAAACAGGTGCTAAGGTACGTTCATTTTTTTATTAAATTTATTCAGTTTTTCGACGTCACTTTAAAATGAAAGATACCCTGTTTTATTTCGTGCACCATAGGCTGTATGTACATTGATTCTTTCTCTTAAGGCGCCTTCTCCTATTGGAGGTTTGCGGTCCACATAGATAACTCTGGGCGTGACATTGCAGCATGGAAAGCCTCTTCTGACGTGCAGTTGTACAATATCCGTCAGCCACAAATTCCGTTCTCTTCCAACAGATCGTTTCCACTGCGTCTTTCCTTCAGTGATGAATTGCAATAGCTGGTACCTCTCGCCTCTCATAATGTGTTTTAGATATTGTGTTTTCGTTTGCTTTATACTGAGCAACAGTTGTTTTTGCTTCTCCATCCGTTGAAATACTTTTTCGTTTGAGATTTTCAGCATCCAAGATATGCTTAAGAGACGACGATTCAGTTACATTTCAAAAGCATAAATTCTTTTCTCTGTACTTTTGTCTTGGATCCATCTTTTACACCCGTAAAGAAAAATGGAGAACACGTAACAACAAATAATTGTCAGTTGCAGACTTAGATCCGATCTTACGAAAAAAAATCATGCTGTTAAATTGTTTCCTGGCCTGTTCTATTCTAAATTTCATTTCTTTCTTGCAATCACGCTGCTCATGCATCACAGTGCCTAAGTATTTGTAGGAGGATACTTGCTCGGTCTTATGGCCTTTTATTGATAGGGTTACCAGAATTTTTCTCGTAGAGAAGTTTACAACTTTAGTCTTGAAATGGTTGGCAACCAGGCCAAACTCTTCACTGTGCTGAACTAAATTGTCTACCATGCGGGTTGGAGTGCACATAGATCACTAACTATGACGACAGTGTTATCTGAGTACCTGATATTACTGATTATTTTTCCATTTATAATGAGTCCACTGTTTTCTTTCTTCAACACTTCCCCGAAAATTACCTCGGGATAAATGTCGAATAAAGAGAGGTGATGGTACACAGCCCTGGAAAACACCTTTCCTGATTGCAATCGCTTCTGATGTTCCTTGGTTAGTTTTGACATCTGCGGTCTGATTTCAATCCAGCATGCTCATAGTGCATGAATCGTTTCGATGAATACAAGTTGGTCTAAAACGTTTACCAACTTTTTATGTCTCACGCAGTCGAAGGCTTTTCTTTTGTAGTCGACGTAACAGGCATACACATCAACATTCATGTCCCTGCACCTCTCTACTAATACATTTAAGGAAAAGACTGCCTCACGTGTGCCAAGCGCATTTCGGAAGCCAAATTTGGTCTCATCCATATGATTCACACTTGTAAATACTGGTGTGTATGATTCGCAGAAATGTTTTGAGTACTTGCGACATAAGACTGATCATACGATAGTCAACACATTGTGAGGAGTTTGTCTTCTTCGGCAGTAGTATGAAAGTTGATCTCATCCAGCGATAAGGTATCTTTCCTGATGCATAAATAACATTGAACAATGATATTAGGAGGCTGAGGCTATTCCACTAAAACTTTAATAATTTCAGACAAAATGCGGAATTCATTGATTGTAAAGCCAGTAATATCCGGACAGTAATTTTTGAGTGAATCTTATTCAACTAAAAAATATATTTAATAATTTCATATCAATTTTATTTTATTTCATATTCCTGTTTTTCTACTTCACATCAAATTGAAACATAGCCTACGTTACATCTGAGACTGTGAGGTGGTCATTTATAAACCCCATCAACAGTCGACAACCATTTTTTTACAAATCCCGTTCTTCCATTCCAAAAGACAGACAAATTCAGAATTTAAAAAGACGTTAATTCCTTATATGTGTCTTGTAACTAGTACTCCAAACTCAATTAGAACTCTCTCAAGTGTATAGACCTTGCACCACCTATGTTTGGGGGATTACCACCATGAATCCTGTCTTTCAAGATTATCTCATATCGACAGGCTTCTAGGTGTCCAGTACTATCATCTTCTTCATCTCTTCATTTCTTCTTCTGGGACTAACTTCCCTTCGTGCCACTCGCTAAATTATAGTCGCAACTTAACTCTTCATTCCTTTCTTCTTCCTTTCTTCTCCATCTTCTATCTAATTTCTATAATAGTCTTCTTAATATCATTTCACCAACTATTAGTTCATCTTCTCACCCTTTCTTCTCTCTTCGATTCTTCATACAACTCCCAATCTTCACTCTTCAAACTCCAACCTCTCGCTTCTTTCTTCGTCTCTAACTCTCTTCTGTCATCCAGCAGCTCCATGAAGATTCCAATTTTCTTCCTGGCGTCTTATTCTAATATACACCTTGCATTACGTTGATGGGGACAAGCCCTAGCAGACCCACCACCACCTCTGCCATTGTCAAGCTTATCGCTCATGTCGGCACGCAGCTCAACACTTGTGCTACAGTGGTGACCATCAATCACTATCGACATGATCTCCACTGGGACTAAACGAGTTATGTCCAATTTTGTTTGCCACTTGGACATATCTTTAGTGTCGGCTACTTGCCATCTTCTCCATTTCCTCCTTTTCCATCTTCGACTTGTGTTTTCTGTCTTCTTTCTTTCAATCTTCTTTCTTCTGTAATTTTTATGGTTCTTCCTTCTTCTTATCTCTTCAGCTCCTCATTTTTTCTATCTTCCCCTGTCTTCCACTCTTTCACTTCCATCTTCACTTCTTCTTCTCTTCGGACCTTCCTCTTTATTTTCTGTCACACCTCTTCTTTCTTCGTCCTTACAGCTTTACCCGTATCTTCTGTCTTCTATTTTCTTCGTTCTTTCTTTTTATCTTCTATCTTCCTTCTCTTCTTGTTTTATCACACTTCTTCTCTCCACACAACTCCTTCTTCCTGCAACTCCTTTGAGCCTCCCGATTTCAGTCTTCGTTTTTATTACTACCTTCCCGTTCATTAACATCTGGATACTGTGCGCCATTTCCTCAATTGCGATAGGATCGATTTCATGAATAATTGTAACGCCAGTGCAATTAAAATTGTTGTTTTATTTTCCGAACGCGATTCGCAAATGAAGCGAAAATAAAATAAAACAACAATTTAAATTGCATTGGCGTTACAATTATTCATAAAATTGATCTTCCCGTTCATCATCACATCTCTTCAAATGAAGTCTTCGCGGGTGTACCGCCGGATAGTGTTTTGAAAACACGATATTTCGACGACTAGCTCCGTCGTCTTCATCAGGTGTCGAGACGTCTGCACAGGTTGGCTGACCGTCGGATACTGAGAACAGCCCACGCATACGTCGGGAAAGTCTCCGTTCTTACATCACATCTCTTCTTTTCTTCGAATTCCTACTAATATTCCAAAATACTCCATAAACTTCATCCACGCATCCGGTCTCCCCTTAATGATACCAACTTGATTTAACTCACAGCCTAACACATTCAGATACTATTCTGTATCTTGATATTTGAGACATTCAATGAAGACATGTTCGGAAGTTCCCGGCACTGCACAGACCTTGCACCAGACATATTTTTGTTATTTGTATCGATATGACAGCCCAAGGAATTTGTGTATGAAACGTGAGGTCCAACTGCTTGTACACAGGTGGAGGGGAGGTGTAGTGACTGCTTGTGTGTGTTGGTTGCAGCGCGTGCAGAACCACTCTGTGCTGTGGCTGGACGCTGGAGCGAGCCAGCTGCGCTGGAAGGCGCGGCTCCAGCTGGCGCTGTACAACAGGTCCGCTGGAGACATGACGCTGGGGTCGTGGTCGCGCGACCAGGGCCTCAAGCTGGACGTCAACGTCACGCCCGCCAGGCGCTTCTTCAGGGTCGGCACCGCGGAGGTACTGTAGCACACCTGCCTCCCCTCCAGTCTCCTTCCAGTAGCGCCACATACGGGCACGTGTTCTTTGACCAACCACGTTATCCGAACTCTGAATGAAACACAACCAACCGTCAGTTCTCACAATAAAACCAATTAACCAGTGCAGTCGATACCTATGCTGCGCCTTATCCCTTTACTGAGTCTATTTAGCAGAGGTCTTCCGTCATAAACACAGGTCGTTATCTATACATTAAGCCGGCCTCGGTAGCGTATGGGCTAGACCATTACCTCCACCTGCCGATGGTCGGCGGTTCAAGTCCGACTGCGGGCATAGGTGTTGGGTCTGTGGATGTCTTGTCCGTCACGTGGTGTATATAACAGGTTGATAAATGTGATCACACTTAATCACTGTTGACTTGGCTGGAAAAGAATCTATACTTTCACGTTCTCTTCTATTATCATCACCATTTAATTTAATTGCCCCCCGGACCCAAACTCCTGGAATTTCCACAAAATTTAATTTGAAAATTTTTATTCGTTCCTCATAAATTGTTAATCGCTTCCCTTGGCAATTTGTCCCAATCCCTGACACCTTTACTTACAGAAGAAAACATCACCCACTTCGTTTTGCCAGACGTCTATTGCAAGACTGTGAACATGGTCATGTCTTTCCTTCCATGCACTAATTTTAATTAATCTGCCAATATTAATCAAAGCCTCGTCACTAATATACGGCGGCACACTCCCATCATTCCCTTCGCCCTCCTCCTTTCCTCCAATGAATCCCAATCCAGCTCCTTTATCATATCAGTTACTGATTGTTTTTCTGTGCTAATTTTCACAAACAAATCTAGCTGCCTTGAATAAAAAAGAAAGTTTTGAAAAATCAAGGCTCGTCGAAGTAATCGTAGTAGCTGCAGTGGGGGGCAGAGTGAAAAATTTTCCTTTAGCCAATGTTCATGAAAGCTGCCAATCAGCCGACTCCAAAAATGTTTATATTCAACAATTTGTAGTAGCTTTTTCAGAAAAACCATTAAAAATAATTTACCTCCCTTTATTCCCGAAACTACTTATATGGAAATTCTTTGAATATTTATAGTTGTTTATAAGTGGCTATAATTACAAGAAAACTATTTTAAAATTTCTGGAATTCATGGCTTTCGCAAAATAACTGATTAAATCATTTTGAAAAATTTGCTAACCCCGCGTATAATGTATTTCTACACAAAAATCATATTTATTATTCGGTGCAGAATTTCATGAAACGGATGTTATAAATGTGTCGCGAATATTATATTTTTAAAATGATTTTTCAAAATGATATTATTTTTTGTTTGATACACATTACGATTTTTCCGACACAACTTTATGCAATGTAAAACGACATTTATTGATTCACTTTTAAAAAAAAAAAAATTAGAGGGGATTTAACTTTTTTGTGAATTGAGTTTAATGTATTTATATTCTGAATGGATAGTGATTGAGAGGGTAGGTCACATCTGTTGATTTTGGTTATTGTTTTCTTTTGTCACTGTGTGCTACTAACACGAACAAAGAATAATCACTATGACCACAGTGGAATAATAACCTCTGAGCGTCGAGTCTCAGCTCTCGTAGTGTAAACTTCCTTATACTCGCGGATCTGCGTTGTGTGCGGTTAAGTGCTTCCCGGTCTCCGGGCAGTGTTTTCCCGGAACTACGGACTAGTTCTCCGGGGATATTTTCCCACTGAAATAGTGCAATAGTTTATCAAGTACACACATCTGGTGTTAAGATGGCTGACGCGTGCGGTTGTGTGTCACGTCGCTCTTGCCGCTGAATGCATTTCGCGAGGGATAAAACAATCGTTAAGTGACGAAACAGTTGTGCTGGTGTAAATAGTGCGTGTCAGTGCATGTAAAAACTCTCGCTAACTGCGGTAAAAAAAATATACGTTGTATGAGTTATTTTGTCTAACTACTGAACTGGAAAGCAGTGCCACGAGTCAACGGTCATCGTCCGCAGCGCGCTGCGTCGCGTCAGTGCTTCAACGTCACGGAGCGGGTGCGTCAGAGCGCACCGTCAGCACCCTGGCGTCCAGCTGACGTGAGTCAACACCTCGCCTGCCTCAAGGCTCAGCTGACATCATGGACTCGACTGAAGGTAACAATAATAGCAATACACAACAGAGCTTAAATCCCGAATCGGAGTGCATCGACACAGTTAACAGCAGGTACGAAAAACTTCTTAATTATGTTAACAAACTGTTAGGCCAAAAAATGACTGAGTTCAAACTGAGGGAATTTAAGGACAACCTTGCTTCCTTCGCAGTGGCTATGGCTCACATAGAGGGAAGAAATGAAGAGATGAAGAAAGAAATAAGGACACTCAGAGAAGAGAACAGAGAACTGAACGTGCAGAAAAAACTGTCAGCATCTAGTTATGCAGCAGTGACAAAATCAGGGATGGAACCTACATTAAAGTCAAAATTGAAAAAACAGCTACTAGTGCAGCCGTCTTCATAACTTCCAAGAATGGAGAAACTCCGAAACAGGTTGCTGATAAACTAACCAGAATCATAAAACCAGGGAAAGATAAGATAAAAATAAACAAAATACGTAGCACAAACAATGCTGTAATCGTAGAAACAGCATCTCAAGATGATGTAAGAAAAATTATGGAAAATAAAGAACTAAACGAAAATCTGAAGTGTGAAATGCCGAGGAAAAGGAAACCACTGTTGATTCTGTACCGACGTACCCACGTCACTTGAGCCATGCAAAATCCCAGAAAAAGTATATGAACAAATTTTGAAGGAAAAATAGAAAGGACAACAATTTCTGGAGGGGTTCAAGTCAAAATTTCGAACAGGCCCCAGAGATAAAAGCACTGTCCATCAAGTTGTTGAAGTAAGTGCTGAAATAAGGAAGCAAATAATGCAGCAAAGAAAAATATACATAGAATTCAGTGCCATATCCGCAAAAGATTACACGGTAGTACCAAAATGTATGCATTGCTACGATTATGGTCATATTAGCAAACATTCTACCCAAACGTCGGCCGCTTGCAAACATTGTGGAGAAACTAGCCACAAGAAAGAAGGCTGTAGCAAGTCCTTACAGTCAGCTGTTTGTATCCCATGCAGGAAACGGGGAAAATCGTGCAACAAATATGGCAAAGATTGTCCGACATACCAACTGTTTCTTCAAAGATTGATAAACAGAACAGATTATGGACAGTAGAAGGAACTCCAAGCGGATGGATAAACCATACAAAGATCAATTATTGAGTATCTTATCAACCTAATAGAAGAAACAGTAGGGAAAGGAAGAGGAATAAAACAAGAAACACGCCATCGAGGAAGAGGAGGAACGCAGAGAGGGCTGCAAGATACAGGGAGAAAATATTGCAAGAAGGGAAGGAACAGCAAAACAGCGTAAGCACGCAGACAGATGAATCTATCCTCCAACACTCAGAGATTACTTCTACCATCTGTGATATTTCTCCTAGACCTCAACCAAAAACGAGCTGGACTTGGGGTGGGTAGGACCAGTTTCCAATGACCATCCAACTACTGCAAAATTAGTGGCGCCTCCAAAAACCGAGCGAACGAAAAACCAAGACACGCTGCTATAGCTCCAGACCATATCTACCAAAAGTTTGAAAACAATCTGCGCTTGCTAGACTAGAGAAACACAAAATCTCACTATGGCAGTTACGCCACACCTAACCAGACATAGCACATCCAATGGCAAAAACATCACATTTCCGCAACCAGAGGCAATTGATCGTATTCAACTTAAGATAAACAATATACCTACTAATTCAGCCCAGTTACTCACTATAGTCAAGCAAGTATTTGACAGACGGAACGAAATCTTTGATCCAGATCAAATTTATCGTCATTTTGTGATGACTCATGGAAGAATAATGCTTGACTCGAGACAGCCGTGGCCACAGTGCAATATCCATACTCGGCATCCATGAGTAGGGGTGCAGAGAGAATTAAGATCGCACAGTTAAACTGCAGGAGAACCAGTCTGGTTTTGCATGAAGTGAGTAAACTGGCTGAGGAAATGCAAATAGATATCCTCTGTCTTCAAGAGCCCCATTCCAGGGAAGGGAAAATCTCACACATGCCAGTGACGTCTCAGATAATCTCGACAGGGAAAAAACCAATGAGTGCCATCATAGTCTTCAATAAGCAAATCACAGTCACAAAAATAACACAATTCTGCGATGAACATACGGTGTGTGTGGAGTTAGGTACGCAATGGGGAAACGTAGTCCTCGTTAACATGTACTTCCAATACAGAGACGATATTGATCCCTATCTTTGCAAGATTAGGGAAATATGTACAGCCATAGGCGACAGCCCTACGGTGATAGTTGCCGATGCAAATGCCAAATCTGCACTCTGGCACAGCGGTCGTACAGACGCACGAGGAGAAAAGTTACTCGAGCTGATTGGAGAATTACAGCTGTATGTCAAAAACGAGCCAAACAATCCATACACGTTCAGTGACCGAGCAGGTGCCAAATCGAACATAGATATAACTTTAGCAAATCGAAGAGCAGGAAACCTAGTAAGCGGGTGGAAGGTGATTGAGAACCAAACCACCAGTGATCACAATCTAATTATGTTCGAACTGGGAAGACTGCGAGACGGTGCGCGCGAAGGCGCCTGTACCAATATTCAACGGCTATATGACATCAGCAAAGCCAACTGGCCAAGGTTGAGGAGTTGCTTTATTCCCCCCCAAGTCGAAGATAAAGATTTTGATGTGGACAAGGCTGCGGAAGAAACAATTCGAGCAATCCAGGACGCAATGAGAACTGCAATTCCACTAAAGAAAACAACGGGAGTAAAAGACAAACCATGGACAGAAAGATTGCAGAAACTACGAATCACAATGAGGAAGGCAAGAAAAGCATATCAACGTTGCCTCATTACAGAAGAGAGACAGACTCTTCTAGATAGATATAGGAACAAAAAGCAAGAGTTCAAGGATCTGTTGCTGAAGACAAAACAAAAAAGCTGGGAAGCCTTCGTCAGACAAAATATGAGATCAGGCCCATGGGGCATCCCCTACAAGATTGCCGCTGGCAAAATTAGGCCACCTACAACCTTGTCTACTGTAAGAAAACTGGATGGATCTATGACCACCAACTGGATGGAAACTGCACGGGAGTTACTTGCCGTGCTACTTCCAGATGACAATACAGAAAACGAGACAGATCGGCAAAGTGAACTGCGTCAAAAAATGTGGGATCCCTACGAGAGTGAACATCAAAAATGCGTCATATCAGATGAAGAGATAGTAGAGGCAATATTTTCCCTTCCAAAAAGAAAAGCACCTGGACCTGATGGGATACCAGCAGAGGTCCTCCAGGAGCTGGTCATCCAACTGGTTCCAACCTTAAATAAACTTTTTAACGAATGCCTGGTACAGGGAAAAATACCAAATGCATGGAAAACGAGTGACGTGATTATCATAGCGAAAGGTGGAGGCAAAGACCCACAACTTCCAAAATCCTATCGTCCAATCTGCTTACTCAATGTTCTAGGGAAAGTACAAGAAAAGATACTTTGCAAGAAACTAAAGGAACATAGATTAAAACATGGGATGAACCCAAATCAGTATGGGTTCAGAGCAGGCAAGTCAACAGAGGACGCCATCAACCGCTTAATGGAAATAGCTCAAAACTCTTCCAAAAATTATGTGGTGGGAGTATTTGTGGATATCGCCGGCGCATTCGACAATCTCTGGTGGCCCGCGCTGTTCGAACGCTTAAGAAACATCAACTGTCCAAAAAACCTCTATACCAGTTTTAGAGATTATTGTAGAAATAGATATGCCAAATTGCGGTGCCCCAACAAGTACATAGAGAAAAGACTGACGAAAGGTTGCCCGCAGGGATCAGTGTGTGGACCAATTTTCTGGGACATTGGTTTGGAACCGGTCATGGAAATATTGCAACAAATGTCAGAACTGCTGGGTGTGGTGGCATTCGCCGATGATCTCGCACTTCTGATAGACGCGGACACCAGGCAGGAACTCGAAACAAAATGCAAAGCAGTATTGGATTGCCTGAGTAAGTGGTGTGCAGCAGTTAAGTTAAACCTAGCCCCACAAAAGACGACCTACATGCTCCTAAAAGGAACACTCAAACGAAATCCGGTAATTAGGATCCAGGGAAAAACAATAAAGAGAAAAGCAGTAGTCCGCTACCTTGGTGTAAACCTGGAGGAACAACTGAAATTTGCGTCTCACATGGAGGAAGTATGTGGAAGAGCAGCACTGGTAATGCACAAATTGATAAGCATTGGCGAACGACGGTTTAATCTGCCTCCGCTCGTCATAAGAAGATATCACGATGCAATACTGACCTCCATTACTGGATACGCTGCAAGCACGTGGGCCAAGCACCTAAGAAAGGTCAAACCAAAGGAGCTGCTTCGCCGTACGCAGCGAGGAATTCTGCTCCGACTAACTGGGGCCTACAGAACAACGGCCACAGATGCCCTAACGGTTATACTCGGTATCTGGCCCCTGGACCTGGAAGTAAGGAAGCGAGGAGCGCTATACTGGATTAAAAAAGGAAGGTATGACCAAGCTGCTGAAATAATTGGAAGGCCTGTTGAAACCAAAAAAGATATTTGGGATGCGCTGATGGATGAATGGCAGCAAACATGGACTAACAGCAACACGGGCAGAAGGACCTTCGACATGCTTCCTTGCGTGAAAGAGAGAATGAACATGACTCACCTACAACCATCTCCAGGGCTCATACACTACATATCTGGCCATGGTCCATACAACAGTTTCTTAGAACAGAGAGGCCTCAAAGAAACAAACAGGTGCGACTGTGGTGAAGTAAGTACTCCCGAGCACGTGGTTTGGGAGTGCAAACAAACTGAAGAATCAAGAGCATATCTCCAAATACAACTTCAGAACAGAAGAATATACGATATACTGCGTGATACCGAGCTCTGGCACTTGCTGGATGAAGCTGCTAATCTAGCGTCGCAGCGCGAGAAGGCGAGATTTGTTGAATTGAAACAGGCAGAGCGTAGGGGACGCCGCGAGCAACCGGCATCAGAAGCAGAAAGAAGGACAGGAGAGGAAGAAACTCAAGAGTAAAGAACAACCCAAATTTGACTACAAGCACTGCCCATGACTAAGGCGGTGCCTGCACCAGGAAGACGGCAAAGACTCAATTCATCGTAGTGCCTCTGGAAGCCAGAGGCACCTTCTCCAGGGCTCAGGGGGTGGCCTGCTCTGATTCCAGGAGAGAACTCCTGATGGGGGAGCAGGTGGCTCCAGGGACAAACCGGAGAAGAACGAGACCACTACCTGGAACGTGAAGCTGGCTGACGACACTTTGTGGTCAGCATGTCAGCAGTCGCCCCGCTGCATCAGCAGAGACAGCTAGCGGCCAGATGTCGACGCAGGCCAGCAGTGGTAAAAGAAGAACGTATACAAATAGACAGTTTATTAATTAGAAGTATGAAAATACAAAGACAATTGCTGATTTGGTGTGAATTAGTAAGATGGTAGATTAATTAGTAGATTAGTTGGTAGATTAAGTGGTATATTAATTATTAGAATAATTAGTAGATTTACTATTAGAATACTTAAATCCATTAAATCCTTAAAAATAATTATCCAGATATATTATTAACAAAAAATAAAGTAAATTGTTTTAAGAATAAAACTGTAGAAACTAAGGGCCTACTTTAGGTAACAAGGTAGTAGGCTATGTAAAATCAGGAAATAAAATCAGGAAATAAATAAAAACACACATCTGTTAATTCATATAGCCTGCCGCGTCATGTATGGCGGGGACTATGGCGAAGGCGGCCAGCTCCAGCCGTCGACACTCTGCCAGGCAAGTGGTGAGACAATCATAGGCCCAGCAGACGAAGACAACATTAGTGGCAGCCATGTGCAGTTCCAATCGCAGAGCAATAGCGGCGATACGAGTGCTACCATGGACGCGGTCAGCTCAGGTCTCAATACTGTAATCACTCTACCAGTAATCTTCAATCCTACTTTAATCCAATGTGATCAGCAATCGAGAAGAGAAGATGAAGTGGTAGCACATATACCGCAGAAACGCCCCTTCGCCTCCGCAAACGACATCGGCACCGGCGCCAGCAGCGGAAGCAGCAAGGTTCTCCG
>JARYHS010013630.1:5130446-5262447 GCA_031002005.1 Vandiemenella viatica
CCACCTCCTTTATCGTATTATTTACCTATACGGTTTTTGCGGTAATTTACAAAGACAAATCCGGCAGCCCTTCTCTCGCCCCCCTCCAACTCCCGTATTTGATACCCAAAATGTGAGTCGCATACTACACCACCATATTCCAGCAGTGGTCTGACCAAAGTTTTGTACCCCAATTCCTTTACTTCTCTAGTATATCCCCTCATCACTCTTTTAAACAGGTAAAGGATTTTGAACCCTTTCCTTACCACCTGTCCAATGTGTCCTGCCCAGTTAAGTCTGCTATTAAATTTTATGCCGAGGTATTTACATTTCGAGTCTTCAATAAGTAGCTCCTTCCCCACTTTATAATCTTAATGAAACTTTAGCTTTTTATCTGTGTACCTAATAAGCTGACTCTTCTTTGTAACCGAGCGTGGTGGTGTAACGGTCAACGCTCTGGCCTCGCATTCGGGAGGACGGCGGTTCGAATCCCCGTCTGGGCATACAGATTTGGGTTTTCCATGGTTTCCCAAATCACTGCAGGCAAATGCCGGGATGCTTCCTTCAAAAGGTCATGGCCGAATTCCTTCCCATTGCTTGCCCCCCATCCTTTCCCGTCTCTAAAGACCTCGCTGTTAAGAGACGTTAAGCAGATAAAAAAATATATATATTCATTGTATTTATCGTCATTCCATGTTGACTCACCCAACTAGTTGTCCAATGTAGATCACCCTTCCATTGTTTTGATCCTTTTATATAACATTATGTCATCCACAAACAATCTAACTTCTGACAGTAAACCATTAACACAATCATTCATTAGAATAACTCGTAAATAATTTGTCACATCAACAACAAATTAACTCCTAACAAGTATTTTATTCAGTACAACACCATAGATATTATTACATCTGCAGTTTTAAATTTTAAAAAATATCCATGAAATACTTATTAAAAAAAGAAAAAAAAATTGATAGTGATTGCTGACTGCCGACAGACGTGAGAACTTAAAACTATGAATATCATATATCATACGCGCAACAACTCATACTCATAGCTAAAGATATGCTAAATAATAATACTCTCTTGTGGTTGTAATGACCTGGTGACAGGGCTTCCATTTTCTGCGCTTTCCGCCACTGTCTTAGCTGCAATAACCTAAGCCGCTAGTGCTACCAGGCACAAGAGACCTACAGTTTAACGTGGAATCTGAACCACGGAAGTGTTCTGGCGTACTTCACATTACACAACAAGGTGTGCCAGAGGTGAAGGTCGGCGCAATGGTCTATGAAAATCCCCGCCGAGACAGGGATTCGAGCCGTGGACCTTTCGATCTTCAGTCAGACACCTTAACCACTGTGACACTAGACCACAACAGATACACTGTTAACAATAGCATGTCGGTGACGCCAACTCGCATGATTGTAGCCATTGAAAAATTGCCCAACGCGTCTAAACAAGTTTTCACTTCAAAAACTAAAAATCTAGCTTAGTGCACAACCCCACGGTTGGTCGAATCTTCCACAAGGAGATGTACCAAGCTGTTGTGTCAAACTCTAGAAGGCCAATTCCTTTTTTCAGGGGTCTGCAGTTTCACGTGGAAACAGAACCACGGAATGTTCCGGCGTAGCTCATATTATCAAATACAACTAAAAATTCCTACTTACCACGGGATTTGAATCCGCAACCGGAGAGAGAACTTTATGTAGTAAGCGCCTTAGAGCTATAAGAACATCTTGTTTTGATGTATACATCTGCTAACCACTATCAAAATCGTATTGTAGAAAGGGGTTCCTTGTGGACGAATACGTTATAGTTATCATTCATAAATTTATGATTAATATTAATAAAGGGGATTTTGATTTTATGGAGGAGTGAAAATATGGATTTTGCAAGAATCTCGTTGTTATTTGGAACACAAGAAAACTGTTACAATATGACATTTCTCGTATCTTTGGCGATAACAAGTCTAAGCGAATTTATCGTTAATATTAATACAAGAAAGCAAAATCACAAAGCAACGCTCAGAGGTGCAATTAGCCATCATCAGCAAGCAAACAATTCTAAATTACTTTCAAGTCCATCTCAGAATTAATATGAAATATAGAATGATACTTGGAAACAATGTACAATACAAGTCATGATGACCTGCGACTTTTATTTATTTTTTTTATTTTTTTTATTTCTTTTATTTTATTTTTATTTTTTTATTTTTTGTTTTACTGCTTTACGTCTCTCAACATCGAGGTCTTTAGAGACGGGTGCGACTTTTACATTTCAATAAATCCGGGCGCCACGAATAATATGTCATTCAAAAATAACTAGTTCAGGCAAATTATGCCGTCAGCTCAGGGGTTAGAAAATGAATCTTTCCTCTCAAAGCCGTTTAAGGGTTCAGTTTCACGGAATGCACAATCAGAAGGCTCGGTAGTAACATTTTACCATTTGTAGTTCTGCATCTGGAGTCTGCGATGTTCGGAGATGACCCACGGTACATGAGCCTTGTCTCACAAGGCCGCTGCTATGAGTCAGATCTCAGCAGTAAGCAGCCAGGCACAGCGGCGCTCACCAGACTCTATGTCGGGCACGGCGTCCCGCGGCAGAATGAATCTCGTCACTCTCTCACCTCCGAGGTAAACTTTGGCACCGCCCTTGCAGTCTCGAAGATCACATTCAACAGAAAATGCCGGCATTTTAGTTATAGGCACCACTCTGGTTGGGTATGAGGTTGACCACGTGATGTCACTTGATATTGTCGATACCTTGTTCGCCACGCGTGTATATCACAGAGGTCGGAAATATTCGGCCGCCTTCGCGGAGTGAGAGCGTATTCGGGTGGCGGGTTTTCACACCCGACACCCAGTCACCGTGGCTAATGCTTGTACAGGTGAATGCCTCTCGGGAATGACACGATTCTCTTCAAGCCTACACAGCTCAATAATTGTTTAATATTCGTTGCAACAAGATACATTGAATTTTCACCATTGGCATTACAGTCCTCACATGGAATCTTGCGTACTTTAAGATATTACTAAAAACTATTTATGTGGTCGCCCAAGATTTGTGAAAATTAATCTAACATTATGATTTATATAATAAAAATGCGCCTTAGAATGTGGCGAAAAGCGTCACATTATAGTGTGATCAACGGAGACAGAAATTAAGGTGAGGGGGGAAAGGAGGAGACAGTTTGGGGTTTTGTAAATCAATTATAAACAGTGTTTTTCTATTTGTTTCTAAAGTATATGTATGGAAATTTTCATTAAAATCAAATAAAAAGTATAGGTTTGTATGAACAATGGTGACAGAAATTAAGGGAGGAGAGAGTTTAGGTTTCTGTAAATCAAATTTAAACAGTGTTTTTCTATTTGTTTTTAACGTATATGGGTAAAAAGTTCCATTAAAAAGGGATAAAAACTGTTTGTATAAAGTAAGAACGAAGACTTTCGCGGCGTATGACTGCAATGTAGTCTTCACGGGTGTACCGCCGGATAGTGTTGTGGAAACACAATATTTCGACGGCTGGCTCTGCCGTCTTCTTCAGGTGTAGAGACCTCTGTAATGGTCGGCTGACCCACAGATACTGAGATGGTTCGTTTTTTTTTTTTTTTATTTTTATTATTATTATTATTTTCATTCCCTTGACTGCGGGCCGGTGTAGAACGTGAGTTCTTTTCAGCCAAAGGTTTACATTATATTTGACTTTCTTTATTTGACACATTTGATACAAATAACTTAAAACTAAATACATAAAATTATTAATTTGTGGATACAAGTTATTTACAATTCTTACAATTTATCTACTTATTTTATATTTTGTTCATTATTTTCTAATATTTACATTTCTGTTTTTATCTAATATTTACATCTATTTACATCTATTATTTGGTATCAGGCAGCTTTTAAGGCCTACAGTTTTAAGTGGTTTCATCTTAATTAGTTATTTTCCGCATCTGTTCTGGGTCTTTCGTCAAGATGTGTTGGAAGTTGCTCATCTTGCGTCAGTTCATTTTCTTGTTCGTTTGTCGCCGGGAAGGTCTTTTCCATATTAAGGGCAATTGTTCTTGGTGGGTATAGGTATTTATGTTTTGGTTTAGTGGCTGTGCGTGGATTTTTGGTCATAATGTCTCTCATGTCCTCTCTATGCGTCATTAGTCTGTAACCGTATTTTGCTCTTATCGTTGCCAGTCTCGTCTGTAGTGGAGTAATATTTGTAAGATGATAAACTTCTTCAGATGGGGTTCTGTAGTGCAGTTTTAGGATGCTTCTAAGCAGTCGTCTCTCTGTAGCAAACAGTCTTTTGGCCGTGGGTTCGTTTATGCTTGCAAAGGCTACTGCTGCATACTCTATTATTGGTCGTATGTAAGTCTTGTATGTATGAATAGCGGTTTCGTTGCTGCATCCGTAGAAGCGTCCTTGTACTAGGTTCTGTCTTTTACGTATTCTGTTTAGTGTCTCTCTAACATGCGTCTTCCAGTTGAGGTACTTGTCAATGTGGACACCAAGGTACTTTGCGCAGTCAGAAAGTCTTAGTTGTTGTCGCCAGATTGATAGTTGTATGTCATCTTGTCTTTGTTTGCGTTTCTGGGTTAAGTTCCTGTGTCTGAACAGCACCATCTGCGTTTTGGTCGGGTTCGGCTTAATCCTCCATTTTCTCATCCAGTTTTGCAGTTTGTCTAAGTATTGCGTCGCTCGTCTGTTTGCTGTCTTTGTATTTGGAGCTGAGCACCAGTAGGCCGTATCGTCCGCATATGCTTCGACTGCCTCGTCCTGTCTGTCAGCTGCCGGGGTATCCGAAGTGTATTTGATGAATAGCAGGGTGGAGGGGATCCCGCCCTGCGGTACTCCGGCTTCCGGCGTGAATGGGTCAGACGATGCGTCATTGCAGTATACTTTGCATTGTCGTGTGTCAAGCTAGTTTTTGATCAGTCGAACAAGTTTAATTGGTATACCCATTTTGGTTAGTTTAAACAGTAGTCCGTCATGCCAGATTTTGTCAAATGCCCGTTCAATGTCAAGGAAAACAGCAAGAGTGCAGTGTCCTCTGTTGTTGCTTCTGGTCACGTGTGCAGTAAGTTTTAGTAGTGGGTCATTTGTCGAGTGATGTCTTCTGAAACCTGATTGCATATTGGGGATTAAAGCATTTTCTTCAGCGTATTTCATAAGTCTGTCCGTAATTATTCTGTCAAATGTCTTTCCGAAGACGTTTTGGAGTGATATGGGTCTGTAGGAAGTGGGTCTGTAGTTGGCTTGCCGGGCTTTGGTATCATAATTATTTTTGTCTTTGTCCAGGCATTTGGTATTTTCTCTTTTGTCAGGCAGTAGTTAAAAAGTAGAGTCAGTATGGGAATTAGGATGTCCAAGGGGCTTTTTCTTATATACATTCTGGTTATTCCATCTGGTCCCGGAGCCGAGTTTCGACCCGTGCATTTGGCAGATAGAACTTCTGTCTCAGTGATGGATTTTATTAATTCAGCTTCTTTCTCAGTGGGTACTGTCATGGAGTTTAGAGTTATGGGTAGTTGAGTTTCGACTACTTGCCGAAAGTCTTCGTCAAAAATTTCGTCCTCGGGGAAGGCGTGTATATTTTCTAGTGTGCGTCTGAAGGCTTCCGCTTTCAGTCTGTCGTCAGTCGTTGGAATGTGGTCTATCACTAGAGTAGTTGGTCTGGGTTGCTTCTGTCCAGTTAGCGTTTTGAATTTGTCCCAGAATTTGCATCCTTCCCTATAGTTTAGTTGTCTGCATGTGTTGTCCCATGTCGTCTGTCTGTGCTCTGAAATTATTTGTCGTGCCTGATTGTTTAGTCTGTTCCATGTTGCCAGTCCTTTTGATTTCTCGGTAAAGTCGTCTTTTTTGCTTGATTAGGGTAAGTGCCTCATTTGGTATTGTCGGTTTCCAGTTCCTAATTGTTTTGGTGGGTATAGATTGCTCTATGGCTTCTTGTATCGTATCTTCCAACAGTTCGCTTATGTTGTCCATGTCTTGGTCATCCGTAATCGTTAGCGGTGCTTTTAGTCTTGTAGTTATGATGTCTTTGTACTTTTCCCAGTCTGCATTTTTTGTGAGCCTAATTGTTCTGCTTTGAGGTGGAGGTCGCGGGCTGGGTGCGGCTGTTGTATTGAAAATAATAGGAATATGGTCACTAGTAATGCTGTCCTCTAATTTTTCAAATTGTATTTTGTCAGTAAGGTTGTTGCTGTACAGAATGTGGTCAGGTGTGGAGTATCCTTGGTGTCCTACAAAAGTCGGTCCACCAGTTTGGAGTCTGCATATACTTTCTGTGGTCAGCAATTGGAAAAGCTGTTTCCGTTTTCTTGGGTATCGTCTAGAAGGTCATGTCTTGCGTTCAGGTCACCCATTAAAATGAAGCTTTGGAATGTAGTTACATAGCGTAGAAAGTTTGTTGGTAAGTCATTTTGTGGGGGGTTGTATATACAGACCACCAGTAAGTCTCTGTCTCTGTCTCTGGGGATAATTACCATTACCGCCTCAGTGTTGTTGTATTGGAGAGGAAGGGGTGCCTGCCGCGCTGGTATGTCGCTCCTCACGTACAGCGCCACGCCTCCTCTCCCGTCAGGTCTGTGTCTCGCAAAGGTGGAGTAGCCGCTAATTTTGGCTTGGTCGTCAGTCTTTGTCCATGTCTCAGCTACTCCAAGAATGTGTATATTGTGTTTTCGGATGTAGCGCGTCAGTATTGTCTTGCGTCTCCCAATGCCAGCTGCATTTACGAATAGCAGGTTATTTTTTGGTAATTGGTCCATTTTTAAAGGTTAGTGCTGAGTTGGGTTTTGTGTTATGTTTGTTGCGTCGGTCATACTTAGATGCGGGGCCAATTTTCAATATTGTTGACTGTTATTGAAATCTTGTGACCAGATTGATTTATACGGATATCTTTTTCATATAGCTGCCTGAAAACCGATTTTAGTATTGCCTCAACTTCATTCCTTCTGTCTTGGAAGAGATTTATGAGTATGGTGGAAATTGACCTTATGTAATTTTCTTGTGAGTGAAATTGATCTACTATATCATCATTTGTTGTCGGTGTGGGGGTGGGTTCATCAACTATCTGCAACCTCTGCACCGGCATGCTCTCTGTTACCTCCTTTGGCCTCATAGGGCATTTGAAGGAGAGACCAGAATGCTCACCCCCGCAGTTGCCGCAGACAGGTTTTGTTATGTCATTTTTGCATTTGGTAATGTGGTGCAGGTCTCCACAGCGAGTGCATTTCCTGGCTTCTTTACATTGCTCTGTTGTGTGTTTGTAGGAATGGCATTTAGTGCACTGTCCTGGCATTGGGGGAGGTGGTTTTGACTCCTCAACTCGATGGCATTTGCCAAAGAGTCTTAGACCATTTTTGTGTAGTCGATCTAGAGTCTCTTGATCATGAGTGAGGATCCGGAAAAGTTTTGTTTCCCTTTGTAGGGCCTTTGATGAAATCCTCCATGCTTTGTAGGGCTTAAGACCCGCTTCCTTCATTTGTTTAATTACATCATCAGTGGAGATGTAGAAGTCAACACCCTTGGCAACCACACTGAAGGCAGGCTGTCTTCTTGGGTGAGGTGGAGGGTTACTGTTTCTATCCTGAAGTGTGATCACAGTTATTGTTCTACCAAAGGCAGATTTGAAGAAGAGGGGCAATTTATCCGCCAAATCATGCATTGTCGTCTTGACGATTACGTCCCTATTCCTTGTGAAGAACATGTCCTGTACTGATTTTACTATTTCAAAGCGGAGTCTTTTGAGTTCTGTGAAAATTTCTTTTTGGGTTAAACCTTTTGGTATAGTTTTTGATGAGTAATGTTTGTATTGAGGTGAAGGACACTTCATCATCGGTGTCTGAGTGATCAGATGCTTCTGAGGTTCTGCTGTTGGCAGGAGAGCTAGGGGAGTTGTCCTCACGGTTTTTTGTCATATTGTGTTGGGTCATTAGTCAGTTTTTGATCTCAGTGATCTCCGCAGAGGTGCAGTTTAGCCGCCTTTAGTTATCACCGCTGGGTATCAGGGCGACCAAACTCCTGCTCTACACACTCGCGGGTAACCGAATAAATCCGGGCCCTGGAGCGGAAAAATCCCTGAACTAGGTGGGGCAGAGAGGATGCTCTGCGCGGAGTCACTGAGTGGTTCACCAGTTACCAGTGTTTGCAGCATACAGTTGACGACTCGCAGTGGTCACCACGTCAGGCTCTCTTGTGAGGGCGCAACAGGATGGGCACGATGTCGGCAGCAGCTCAGGCACGCAACCAGATTAGGCGTAGTCTCGTTGACTGCGTGGTACAGCTGATGGGTCTGTGTGACGACAAAATTTGCCAATCGTCTGTCGCGACAACTTTGCTTTTGCGTCGTCCCGTATTTGAAGACGCCTCTATATGAGGCCCGGAGCGGCGATGGGGTCGACAGCTAGAAGATCTGGCGCGGATGGCCCAATAGACGCCCGCAACCGATATCTCTGCTGGTTGGCTGGTCTGCTGACGTTCTCGGTGGTGGTTGTGGGTGTTCTGTCGCGGCATGTGTGTGTTGTGAAGTGGTCTGAGATGGTTCATCATCATCATCATCATTGGAAGTTTGTGTCGCCATGGCGCGCCATAGCGGCACGGGACGCTATTGGGCATTTCCTGCCCCTCCGTCCCTGTTGCTTGATATGCGATGGAGTAATTAATGCGAAATATAGTGGAGACCAGGGCCTGGGAAGCACTCTTACACATCCATGACACTCCAAGCCGCACCCCGCCAGGCCCGCGGAGCCATCAGTCGCATCTATGGGTGGGATGGGGGGGGGGGGGGAATTTGGAGTCATATTTTGGTTAGTGGATAGTGGGATACTGTTGATAATTGTAGAAGGGAGAGTAAGAGTAAAGAGGAAGACTGCCACCGCAGAATAATTGTCATTTAGTTGTCATGTCAGTCGAGGTTAAAGGTTTTGCGTGCGTCTGTCTGTTGTTGAAGCAAGACTATAAGTTATTATATTATTTTATTTAATCTTTACATCGTGCAAATGCACAGTGACTTAGCTTTTTATGGTGCTGGCCCACCGAGCAGAAACCCGTTGCCCCAGCAGTGGCTTCCCGTTTTCGTTGTTGTGTGTGTGGTTGTGGTAACCTCCATCGCGCCACACGGTTCCATATGGGGCCCGTTTCGCTCCGGGGGTCACTGTTCACGGCTGTTTATGTTGTGGTGTGGTGTAGCCGTATTAGGGTTGTTGGATGGGGGATGGGGGCTGTCAGCTGTCGCTGCAGTTCGTCCAGTAGGGGTCTGAAAGCGGGCCGCCCCACTGCCCGGAGCATGTAGCGGCGGCCAAGCTCCGCGGCATACTCGAACAGCGGAACGACCTCACCTAGGCGATAGGTTGCATTGTTACTGAGGGACAGATGTGTGTGTCTGTAGGCTGTCCTTATGGCACGTCTTTCGAGAGTGTCAAGTTGCTTTTGTCTGTCCTGGGAGGGTGGAGCAGGATGGGGTGGCCATATGTTATGTATGTTCGGATCAGTGCTTTATATAGTATCATGATAGTGTTGTAATTGCAGCCTGTCCGGAGTCCTCGGAGCAGGCGCAGTGTCGCTAGTCGTCTTTTGGTCTCATTAATTATTTTGTCATATTGGGCGATGTATGTCAGTTTGCTGTCGAGTATAATACCGAGGTAGATAGTGGCGGTGCGTTTGAATTCTACGGGCCTGCCGCAGACGTAGATGCGCTGTTCGCGCAGCTTACGCTCCGGCAGGCGCTGCTTTTTAAAAACTATTAGTTGTGTTTTGTCTGCGTTAAGTGTGACTCGCCACTTACAGCACCACTGTTCAAACGCAAAGATTGACCTCTGCAGTGCTGTAATGGCGAGATTGTATCTTGTGTGAGTTGCCCAATATGAGGTGTCGTCCGCGAACAACCAAGCCCGGCATTGGGTCCTACCGGTCGCGGAGTGTCCCTAGCATAAATAATATAGAGTAGGGGAGAGAGCGGTGAGCCCTGTGGGACGCCTGCGTTAATTTCAAAGGGTAGGGAGAGTCCTCCCTGGAGCTTAACCCTTGCTTTGCGGTCACTAAAGAAATTTACTAGCCATCTGCAGGCTTGGGGTGGCAGGTTTAATTCAATCAGTTTGCGCCGTAATCCATCCAGCCAGACCGTATCAAAAGCCTTCCTTACATCCATAAAAGCCATGGCAGTTGATCTACGCGTGGCTAAAGCTTTTTCGGCCACGTTCGCCACCCTGAGGAACTGGTCGGTGATGGCGTAGCCTGGGCGGAAGCCGAATTGCTCCGCCGGAAGCAGATTATTGTTGTTGAGGTATACATGGAGGCGGCTGACGATGATGCGCTCCATTAGCTTGGAAAAACTGGAGGTCAGGCTGATCGGCCGGTAATTATTCGGGTTTGTCTGGTCCTTGCCAGGCTTAGGGAAGAGTAGGACGTGCGCTAGCTTCCAGTTTCTTGGCAGGTATCCAATAGTGTAGCTAGCGTTGAAGATTCGAGCAAGGTGATAGTGGAATATCGGTGGGGTATTTTTTAGGGCGAAATTGGGTATGCTGTTGGGTCCTGGTGCGGTGTTTAATATGCCGCGCTATTTCCTGCGGAGTGATTTCATATGTTAAAGGATCTGAGTTGTCTGGTTCAATGGCTCTGGGTATTGGGTGTGTCAGGTGGTAGTTTAGGAGTAGGAGGTTTTCAGTTTCTGCTTTGAAGTTGGCGTCGAAGTTCGGGGAGTCGGGTGGTTGGTGGACTGTTAATAGGTGTTGACGAAACAGCTCGCATTTTTCGTCGACATTTGAGAGGATAGTTCCACAGCACAGCACAGCACAGCGTCATCGGTCATAGCATAGCTATGTTGATTGTTGCCAGTTCCAGGAGTTGTCCTACTACTGGTGTCGGTGGTCTTCTTTTGAACTGGTTTCTTGTTATGTCCTATCTTGAGGGTTGGTCAATCTGGTTGGGCAAAACCCATCAGCCTTTCATAGCCAGGAACCTAACATTAATTGATCTGGTTGATTTATATAGGAATACTAACTAATGGAGGAATAAGCATATTTACAGGGGAACTTAGTGATCTAGTTGAGGGGTTTATATACATCTGTGTATTTACACAGGAATTTACAATTTCAAATTTTAATGGTCCTAAGTGGAGGGTTTTTTTTAAAAATTATTATTATTATTTTTTTTTTTAATATATAATATATATATATATATATATATATATATATATATATATATATATATATATATATATATATATATATTTTAATTTTAAATTTGTTTTTGTTAATTTTTTACTTTTATTTATGTAGTGAAAATTACAATGGCCTAATTTACATCTAAGGGAGGAGATTCTGTTTATTAATATGTACATCTTGGGGCCTACACATAAAGTTGAGGGGCCTAATTAAGCCTATTGGTGGTCTTGGGGATTTGGAGGTTGAGGGGGATATATATTGAAGTGCCGCGTCAGCGTTAGTTTTGGGCGTTTAGCGTCTCGCATGTCCTCTGTTTCATCACCTATTGCAGCAATTAGAGTATGCTTGGAGATTGAACATTTTTGGAAGAAGATTTCTGATTTTTTCTTGATTGTTTCAGCTAGAGTTGGGAAGCAGAGCGCCCTTCTAACTTCCCAATTGTTCAGATACCTGGGCGCGTCCAGAATGATGCGCAGCGCTCTGTTCTCCAGTGCTTGCATTCTTTTAACATAACAGTCGGCCGCCATGCTCCATATCTCCGACCCATAGAGGAAGGTGGGTTGGATTATCGCACGGTAAAGGAGGAGTTTTGTCGCCGTGGATAGGCCGTCGCCTCTCAGCAGGGGGTAGAGGCCGGCTAGCTTTGCTCTGGATTTATTTGGTGCCGCTCTTCCTTATATACATGTCCGCGTGGCCTCGGCGATGGCTTACTATGAGCCAGGCCCGCAACCAACTGGCGATTGGCTGCCCGTGGGCGTGGCTAAGGTTCTTGTTCCAGCCCGAGCTAATATGAAGCCCTCTACGGCGGCAGCTGTACGGAAGTACAACGTTCTCTGCGGATATTTGCCAAGGCAGGTTTCCATGCCTCACTGAGACATAGACCACTGTCTCTGTTAAATGTGTCGGCCAGTCGAATTTCTTTGATGACAGATTCCCAAAAATGTGATGTTATAGCCAATATCCTAACGTTATTGAACTCTACTTTGTGACCATGGTCGTACACGTGCTCGGCGATCGTTGATTTGTTATACTGTCCCAAGCGGAGGTGGCGTTTATGTTCTTCACACCGGTTTTCTATGGTGCGGATCGTTTGACCGATGTAGGTCTTTACACACTCGCACGGTATGCTATAAATCCCCGGAACTCTTAGGCCAAGATCATCCTTGACTGAACGGATGTAGTCCCGTATTTTAGCTGGTGGTCGGCAGAAAGATTTTATACCATGTCGTGCGAGGATTCTGCCGATTTTCCCCGAGGTGTTTCCGGCGAAAGGCAGAAAGGCGGTGGCCTTGGGCGTTTCTTCCTGTTGGACTGGAATTTTCCCTGGCTTACGTTCAATTGCCCTTTCTATCTGCCTCTCGGAGTAACCGTTCCGCCTGAAGACAGTTCTCAGGTGTTCCAGTTCTTGTGGCAGGCTGTCTTTGTCAGCAATCGCTCTAGCCCTGTGCACAAGAGTATTTAAAACAGTGTTGCGCTGCACAGGATGGTGGAAACTTGTGGCGCCCAGATACTGGTCTGTGTGGGTAGATTTTCTGTATACACTATGCCCCAGCGTTCCATCCGGCTTTCTTTTAATTAGGATGTCGAGGAAAAGTAGGCGACCGTCCTTTTCCATTTCCATAGTGAACTTTATGCTAGGATGAATTCCGTTCAGATATTCTAGAAACTCATGTAAAGTCTCGATTCCATGGGGCCACACCACAAATGTATCATCGACTAGGTTTGAGAACTGCTCCCTGCAGGGCTTTCTCTTCGAAATGCTCCATGTATAGGTCGGCGATTACAGGAGAAAGTGGAGATCCCATGGCAACCCCGTCCACCTGTTCATAGTATTCCCCTAAGTATGTGAAATACGTGGACGTCAGTACATGTTTGAAAAGGTTCACAATGGCTGGTTCAAACTGGTGGCGTATCAGCTCCAGCGTATCCTACAATGGGACGCGGGTGAATAATGAGACGACGTCGAAGCTTAGCATTATATTTGAATCCTTCAGTTCCATGGTCTTGATAATCTTGACAAATTCCGTGGAATTTTTGACATGGTGTTCGCAATGGCCGACTGATGGACTTAGAAGACGGGTCAGATATCTAGCCAGCGGGTAGGTTGGAGCTCCGATGTTGCTGACGATAGGTCTTAGTGGTACGCTTTCTTTGTGTATCTTCGGCAGACCGTATAGCCGAGGTGGTCTGGCAGCACGAGGTCTGAGCTTCTTATTTGTCTCTTCAGAAAATTCGGCCTTCTTCAATAAAGCCGTAGTCTTCCTCTCAATCCTGCTGGTATCCTGCTTGTATAAAGATTTTGTGAAAAGCGTCCAACGCGCATATCATACGCGCAACAGGTGGCGTGATGGTGACGCGCGCAACAGGTGGCTTCTGGCGAACCAACAGCTTTACCCTTGTCCAAACATCTTTTAACGCGACTATAGATGTTTTCACTTCAATAAAGAACATATTACTCGAAAAATGCAACATGTCATGGATTATATGTACTCAATACAACTCTCATCAGAACCTGACGGTGATGATTGGTGGTCAAACCTAACGACTTTCACTTACTATTATTGCCATTTAATGCAATAATCTTCGACGAATCATAGTTCTTAAACAATTCAATGTTTAACCGCGCAACACATGTGTGCTCAGAGAGGGAATGTCGTCTCATGGTCACTGTAACGGGTATTCCCCCAGGTCTACAGCACTAGACTGTTTGTTGCCACTATCAGGTTGTTATCTCGCAGCAGGTCCATGGCATCTGCTTCCAGTCTGTCTTGATTGTTCCTGCTTGGAGGCTGAGTGTAATCATAAATACCGCTTGGGTGTTGCAGTGGTGGTGACGGAGGTGAACGGCTCGCTGCCTTGGGCCTGGGTGCGGTCCAACCTGAGCGTCCTGGAGAGTCGCTACGCTGGTCTGGGCCTCACCCTGGACGCTACCCTGGTCGACGTGGACCGCGAGAGGGAGCAGGAGGAACTCCGAGAGAGAGGTCAGTCACAGTGGGCTCCCACGGCCGGTGGTTTTGTAGCCCAGTTGTACGGACCCGCACGCCCCAGAGACTCCCCACCACGTTGCCTAGTGTCGTTTCAGCTAACCGGGCGCTTGATGTTTACCGACTAGGCGACCAATAGAGGCGCGCCATACCTGCCAGAGGAGGTGGGTCCCTTCCCACGAACCACTGTTGATGATAGCTGGACAGGCGCGGTCGCAAAATGCACGGGCGGTGGGTAGTCACCTTTAAAGGACAGCTTTCCTCCTGAGCTGTTTCCTATCTAGACTATGTAGCGATTTAATTCAATGGTCACATACAAATTGTCGACCACGAGTAGCTACTGATATGTGCAATGCGGCGCATTAATGGCTGAACTGTATAAGCAAATAATTTCTCGTGAGTTACAGAACCGTACTCAATGATTATAAATTGACAGCCTATGATCATCAAAATTGGTTTAGTCTAGGGTTACCACAATTTTTATCTAAATCCGGGGACATTTCACAACTTTTTCACAAAAATCCTGGTACGCTTTCGGCATTTGTCCTAATTACGCGTTGTACTTTTATAAGTTATATGTTTAAAGGATGAGTTAACTTAAAACCCACATATTGTTTATATTTTGTATTTTAAATGATGATCACAGACAGCCATGTTGCACACAGCACAAAGCTGTTGCGTCCAAGACGCAGTATCCTTGTAATTTTCGGGTGGAGTGGGACATTCTCCACCAGTGAAAAAACTGTTACTGACCTGTTGAAATTTGGATTAACTGCTTCCTTATAGTGTCCTCTTCACGTTGTACACTCTCCTTTTCCGGAAAAGTCGCCACGAATTAAATTAAAAATGCCGAAATATCGGATGCTCCGCAAACACGAAATGTTAGCAGCACTGTAAAAAATGACTCAAAAATTATCGGTACAGGGATCATATCAAGCTAAATAGGTTCGTTTTGTCATAGTGATCATGATTAGGTTGAAATTCGGCCTGGACCAAGAGTAAAAAGTTTACGGGAAATTCGTTCTGCGGCAGCCCATGTCGCAAAACGGAGACAAACTGCGCATTTGTTTACAACTGAAGCTATCGATTATCTCTGACTGCTTATATCGATTCTTGTTGTACTGCATTTCGGATAAAATTTTTGTATCTGTTAATTTTATGCGACGTTTTGCAACGGAGTGAAGCTAAAACGACAAGAAAATATTGCAACAAAGAATTAAACCGACATTTCAAGAGATTATCATCGATTTCGCAGCGCCGGCGGCAACTAATAGCTGCGCTGCAGTGTCATATTTAGGCATTTTTAATTGAATTCGTGGCGACCTTTCCGGAAAAGGAGAGTGTACAACATGAAGGGGACATTATAAGGAAGCAGTTAATCCAAATTTCAAAAGGTCAGTACCAGTATTTCGCTGGTGGAGAATATCCCACCCCACACCAATTTTCTTCTATTCCTAGGCACGTACAAGGAAAGAAGTGCGCTTCATATCTCTTGCTTTAAACGAATGCTTTAGCGAATCAGGGATTTTAAGGATCTCTCGCTTGATTAAAAAAAAAAAAAAAAACCTCTGAGGACTACAGTGAAAATCCGGGGACATTGAGGGGACGAAATCTGTCCGGGGGCAGAGAGCTAAATAAGGGGACTGTCCCCGGCAAACGGGGACGTCTGCTAGCTTAGTCATTTAGTCGGAAAAACGTTGGAAAGAAAGAGGGAGAGAGAGACAGAGCTACTTCGCATGTATAATGTTAGTGTAGATCAGGGGTCCCCAAAGTGGTCGATACCGACCCCTTGGGGTCGATAAGAGATCTCCCGGGGTCGATTACTACTAAAGAGGATCAATTAAACTGTACAGCAAAAAATGGGAATTTTCTAGTAAAAATCAGGTCAATAATTAAAAGTAAAGTTCATCCTCTCATTTCCCGTCTGTTTGCGAAGTCGTGTGAAGTAAATGGTGAAACTTTCAAGCAATTACTTTTGCTCACTGAGGTAAGGTGGTTGTCAAGAGGCGATAGTTGCAGTATTGAGAGTTGAAGAGTGCCTTAGGAAGGTGGATCCATCGCTACGTGACAAGTTAAAACAGTGCAACAACCATCTGATCTTTCTGGAAAATCTTTATTCGAAATTTATTCCATCTATCCATAGTTTTGTTCCTATTATTTGAGATTATAATTATAGTGGAAAGTATCTCGATTTTCTGTTAATGTTATTGGGTGTATTTTATAAATTCTTTGGTTTAGTTGTTATGTAGGCCTCCTTATTGCATGGCATCAGAAATGCCGAAAATGATTTAATGTTTTTATTAAATACTTGTGGGGGTCGATAAGGTGGCAAATATCCTGTCAAGGGGTCGACGGGGTAGTTAGTTTGGGGACCCCCGGTGTAGATGTTAGTGTTTCATGTGTGGCCGCATGGTGTCCGCAGTCTGCGGCGAGATGACTCGCGGGGTGTCAGCCCTGCTGGACCTCACGTGGACGGGGTGGCGCCGAGCCCGCGAGGTGGCGGCCCACACGCACCTGCCCTACCTGCGCATCGACCTCTCCGTAGGCTCCTTCGTGGAGGCGGTCGAGAAGTACCTCTCCCAGAGGGACGCCTCCGACGCGGCGCTCATCTTCCACACCGAGGAGGGTAAGTCCACTGTAGTGTAGAACAGAAAGTTACGGTGGGAAATGAAAAAGAAGTGGAAGTAAAAATGGGAGTACCACAAGGTTGCGTTTTAGGACCATTGCTATTTATCATTCTAATGAATACTTGAGTTGATTGTTTACTATCATAAATTAGATTGTTTTCAGATGACATAATGCTTATATAAAAGGATCAAAACCGATGAGGATTATAAACAGTTGCAGAGTGAACTGGACAGGATTTCTAGTTGGGTTGGTAAACATGGGAGGAACGTAACTGCAAAGAAGAGTGTAACCAGACAATTAAACGGCTGCTACGTGAGCAGAAAACGTGAGGGGGGATTTTGAATAGTATAACATAATGTTATAATTAACATCTGAAAATGAAATGCATTTAAAATATAATAAAGGGAAGCTAAAAGGAACCAGAACCATGAATATTAGACACAAAATAATATCCCATTTATTGATTCTTATGGCTCATACAAGGCCGGGTAATAGTTAACTTTACGTTAAACCTATTCAGACCAACAAAACAAGCTATACCCGACGTTTACAATCCGCCGATGAAAGCAAACAAAAACTGAATGAAATATTTCAACAAATAAAAACAGCAAAGTTAACATATGAACAACATGGCAACACAGGCCATCAAATTGAAGCTAACATTTACTGTAACAAAGGAGTATCCCAGGGGCGCCGTATAAAGTTAAAGAAAAGCATCAAAATGAATTTACAATTAGCAAGATGCTTGAAATTTACAGTGAAACATAAATCAGCTAGCTCAGTGATTTAGTGGCGGGAGCAGAGTCTTATCCCAAGTGTCGCTTAAGGGCTCACAAGTCCGTTAAAACCCAATGAATAGTGACCATCTGCATCCGGTACATTACCATAAATGCATCGCCGTGAAGTAGCGTGACATGCTCAATGTCACTGCAGCTGCGGAAGCCAGATAAGCGGGTACGACCGCGTTATTAAAACAACTTCCAGACAATGGCAGGCATGCCATACAACCTCTCGCTTCCCAAAGCAAGAGAGTGATCAGATCAAGACAATGATCACTGGAAGGGAGCGTGTCGGCTGACACGTCTGTTCAGAAGCTCGTCCCGGCAGCAAGTGATCTCAAAAATGGCCTCTTCTCGTCTTCTTCTCCAAAGTCGTCTCTTCCTCTCCACATGCAACAGAATCCCCTTGCATTAAGATTTGGGAACCCCAATAAACGTTCATGATTGGTTATTTACATATGTCCGTCGTCACGTGTTTTATATCACGCCTCGCATTTGCTGTATCCCTTCGCGCACTTTCTGCCTGGCCTCGAGCAAAGCGGCGGAGAGGGGTGAGTTCACCAGCCCCGCCTAACGGAATACACACGTTGGGAAGCTGTGGCGCCGCCAAGTCGGTGGGGCCACCCATTGTCCCGCTCTCGACCGTCCGAAAATGGCCGTTTAAGCCTCCAACATTCACTTCCTTACTGAGCCATGAGTTTTACAGAAAATAAATTCACAATAATTATACCTCTGGCTGCCCTGGTTTACTATATATTTAAATTATCCATACAATCCCTATTATTTACGGTATTTATCCGTCACGAGATTAAATATAATTAAGAAAAATCTGAATATAATTAATAAAAAAATTTGAATATAATTAATCTATTTAATTATATTCATTGTGGGTGACGCTGTCACACCACAAGAGTCAGCTTATTAGATACACAAATAAAAATCAAAAGGTTAATTATGAATATAAGGTGGGGAAAGAATTCCTTGCTGAAGACTTGAAATGTAAATATCTTGGCATTACTTTTGATAAAAAGCTTAACTGGGCAGAACACATTGAACAGGTAGAAGGAAAAGGTTTCAAAATTCTGCACTTGTTGGAGAGACTGACGAGGGGATGTACGGGAGAAGTCAAGGAATTGGGTTACAAAACTTCGGTCAGACCATTGCTCGAATATAGTAGTGTAGTATGAGACACACATTTCGACTATCAGATATAGGAGTTGGAGAGGGTGCAAAAAAGGGCTGCTAGATTTGTTTCTGGAAATTATGGAAGAATGCAATCAGTTAGAGATATGATAAACGAGCTGGAATGAGATTGATTGGTAGATAGGTGGGGGGTGAAGAGGGTCATGGGAGTGTACAGGGCATATACTGGCGATGAGGCATGGAAATATATTGATGTAAGAATTGAAAGTAATGCATGGAAGGGAAAAGATGACCATGACCACAAGCTGGCACTCAATTTCAGGCACAATGTTGTAGGAAGATTCTCTTTTTGGGTAAGGGTGTCATGGATTTTAATAAGTTACCAAGAGAAATGATGAATAATTTGCCAAACACCTTGAAAGAATATAAAGTTTAAATTTGTAAAGGACAAATGTAGGTAGGTGCAGAAAAGGGAGAAGTATGGGTGTTTAGGGAAATTTGCCACCAGAGCATGCGCTCGATTGGAATTTAATTAAATATTATTATTACACTAACGAACCGTCATGTCAGACGTCGAGCCTCGTTCGGTGGGCCAATATTGAACACAGATTTTTCCACTCTTTGTCCATAGTTAAAGCTGTACTTAGGGTTGCCAACTTTATTAGAAGAAATTAAAGTACATTTGTGTTTGGAAGAGGAAAACAAAAAGTATTTGAAAGAAAAAAAAGAATTTTTTAATTTAGATATTTATTACCTTAAATATATATATGTGGGATCCGCCAGGGAAGGATTGGGAGTCGGGTTGAATGGAGTGCCTGAGCCAAAGAATATTGCTCATCAGAGAAGGTAGGCTGTGGATATCCCTCGGACGGTGAGGAGTAACTACGAGAACACAGCTGGTACGAGGACCCTGTTTATTGCTTTGGCTCGTACTTAGTCATTGTAATGACAGAGAGCCAGGTTCCCTTCCTGACGGGCGGCGTGAATCTTCCTGCTGGACAGGTCAACCCTTCAGCTTGCGCTACCTGTTGTTTTGGCTGTGCTAGGACATACTGTTGTCTAGTTCTTGGTTCTTTTAGGATGGCAGGATGTCGAAGTCATCAGTTGATAGATAGTGGTCTTGTTGAGATGGTAGTTAGAAGCGTGGTCAGTAGATGGATAACGGATTTCAGTTGGTCATCCAATGAATGTTGGGAGTGGCGATGTTTGCTGTTCCACCCTCTTCCTCCTCGGCTGCCTTCCTGGTGATGGCAGGGGGTGTGCATCCTGGAGACGGCTGGCGCAGGGTTGGCTGCTTGAGGGCTTGTGCGACAGTGGCGCAGTCTGCCGGTGAGCCATGGTCGCCGTCGAGGTGTTCTTGCGTCGGTGGACAGGAGGAAGCATTTTCTGTTGCCCTCCCTCCATGGATTTGATTTGGCTTGGCTGGTTGGCAGGTGTGCATGGTTCCTTTCTTCTCCTTCCCCTTTTGTTTCATCCGGCGCTTCTGACTGTTTTGGTCTTGACTCAGCATCTGGGTATCGGCTGCATCGTGCAGGTCTCCTGGCTGGACAGTGACTGTAGCATGCTGCATGAGATCCACCACAGTTGCAGCACACTACTTCGTGTCTTGGTACAGTACATTCCGCAAATGGACTGTTTCCTCCACACTGCAGGCAACATTCCTCTTGCTTACTGTCACGTGCTAGGTGCCCTTTGGATTGACACCTATAGCATTGAAGGTGTTGAGTTGAAGAAGTTTTCTTGGGTTTGACTTGACGACGTGGTATGGCGTGACGTTGGGGTCCATAGCGTATCCCAGTATCGTCTAGCATGTGGATGGCCGACGTTAGGTCCGAAGCTTCCATTGCTTAAGTAGCCGTCTAGTAGTTCACTCGGTGGTCACTGCGGAGCGCACGTGTTGCTGGCAGCGCCTGTGGCGCCACCTGGTAGTGTGGTCCCGTACTCCAGACCCGACATATGTTTTGAAGCTATAATTTTTGTGGTTCGTTTCGACATTTTTTTAGCTGGTACTACACCCTAAAACTAAAATCATAAATAAATGAAAACTCATTTTTTAGCCCCTTAACTGTACGGGCGGTGAGTCATTATGGATATTGACCGACTAACTTGTGGAATGCTAGCTGAAGCAATTTAAAAAGCACAGTACAGGTACTATATTTCGCAACAAAAAATAAATAAATAAAAATATTTTGAAGATTTTTTTATACAATAATAAGTTTTCTCCCATCAATCTTTACATTTTTAAAATTGTCTCGGTTTCTTCACTTTTGCTTTTTTTTGTTTCTATTGTATTATTTGTATCGGTATAACAAACAGAATCAGAGTTACTTGCCGTTTTAAACAATAAACAATAAAAATAATGCAGTTGAAAACTCCAACGTCAAAACAACGAGGGACAGAAGAAACTGCGAATTCTCCGCTTCTAGGTCACGTAAATGAACAACGGCGGGCCGACATGACTACAACAATACCGATGGTCCACCCTTGTTGCCTTTGCTGCCAAGCGGTAAGTACGAAAATCAGAGGACAAACAACCCCTAGTTGTTAATCACCAGGTTGTGCGACTAGCACAACAGCTTTCTGTTCCGTGTATTGTAAACTTTATTCGAAATAAAGCATTTTAATGTGGAATATAAGGACCAAAATAAAGTATGATACTTTATTATAAGGTATAGTTGGCAACCCTAGCAATTTAGGAGTGAATATTACTTTGATTTTATTTCTGTAATGGTTAAATATGTTTTAAATTGCAAACTAATCAAAAATAAAACTATTTGTTTATTTAAATCCAAATATTAAACATTAGTTTCATTTTAAAATCATATTTTCGTTATATTCCCTATTCAAAGTTGTGGCTATTAATGCACGCAAAGAATTTACCCTATCTATTTATGTTTTTGTAGTGGTTCGATACTTTTTAGTTAATGTTATAAAAATAAAGAAGTTTTTAGTTCTTTTTGTCACTCTAGGAGTGAGACTATACAATATTTTACTCAATATCTTCTTCGGAGCTGCCTGCGCCTTTTTGAACTAACGGGAAAAAATTTCTTTCCGTTTCCTAATTCAGAATAAACTTTTCTATGAAACAATACTTCATGCATATAACATTTATTTAAAAAATCTAAAAATAATCTTGTTCACGGCGTTCTATATTAATCTAACCATTTGATGCCACGAAAGAAAAAATATAATGAATACGACATATTGAGAATTACTTGTATGTGACCGAGCGTGGTGGTGTAATGGCTAGCGTTCTGTCTTCGCATTCGGGAAGACCGCGGTTCGAATCCCCGTCCAGGCTTCCAGATTTGGGTTTTCCACGGTTTCCCCAAATCACTCGAGGTGAATGCCGGGATGCTTCCTTCAAAAAGGCCATGGCCGAATGCCTTCCCATTCCTTTCCCCCCATCCTTTCCCGTTTCTAAAGACGTTAAGAGACGTTAAGCAGTTTAAAAAAAGGAAAAAAAAACTTGTATGGATGTTCGCTGACGATATGGTACTCATTTCTTAAAGTAGAAAATACCAAATTACTTCTATTTGTTTAGTGGAATCTTCCATCCCTTTTCTGTCTTGAAGTAACCTCTCCATATCATCACAATGAACATCCTTAATGTACTGAATACTTATTCTAACCTTTTGTCTTCCTGTACCATTCTTATATTCGACTGTTCCCTCCACTATAAAAAATTTACTAGTCTCACTTGTATACAAAATATATCGCACTGTGTGATTCCGTCACTCTCTTCCACATATTTCTCTCCTCAGCTGTCATTTCCAAAACTGGTTCATTTCGTACTTTATGTACAACCTAATTCTCGCCATTCTTCTACACTACCATATTTCAAACGCTTCAGTATTCATTCTTTCTGCTATTCCTAAAGGCCAAGTTTTATATAGTTGCTTCCGAGTCCTTGAATATTTAAACTAAAAGATTTCTCTTTTTCAAGAAGGCTTTTTCGGTTTGTACTGTTCTGGTTTTAATATCGTTCCTGCTTCAGTCATCGGTTGTAATTTTAGTTCTTAAGTAAAACAATTCACCTGCTTCTCCTATTACATTGGCGTTTATCTTTATAGTTAATTTATTATTATTTCTACCATTTGTAATACACTTAATCGCTTTTATATTGCTTTGGTATATGTTTAGCCCAAAATCTTCCGTCAGTATTTTGTTTACGGAAGTCAGTAACTTCTAAGGTCCTTAGTCTGTTCTGCTAACAAGACAATGTCATCAGTAAATCTTAGCATACAGATTTTTTTCTCCCTGAATACTAATACGACATTCAAAATTTTCTTTTACTTTATTTTCTTGCTAACTCTATATAACTTTTCTAATTGATGCATGTCTGTCATTATTATCTACTTTTGTTACAGCCATTTAATAACAGCCCCCACACCCAACCGATTGAATGAAATATTATTTTATTAAATGTGTATAGTAAGCTGGGTTTTGTAGTTTTCATGTAATTAATTGTGAATTTGTGTAAATTAACATTCTTTATGCAAAGAAACTATATAAATGCTATTTAATAAGTTCATGGAGAGAATTTTGCATGAAACATTGATTAAATGTTTATAATTGTAAGTATTGACATGAGTTACGATAATTGAAGGACAATCTGGGACGGTTTTGATTGATTTATATTAATAATTTTGTGTGTAAATTCGTGTAAATATCTTTAATTTTCATTTGCATGTCTTTTATGCGAATTGTGAAAGATTTTGTATATATTCTGATAGTTTTTTTATGGACTTAATTGTTAAAGTATTTTTATATTTCGAGAAAGGTCTATCGAAACTATTTGAACAATTCTGGATGTTTCTAAAGTGATGACGAACAGATTGCGTTGTCAGTCAGTAGCTCTGGGAAGTGCGTAGGCTTGTTTGCAGGAACATTTGTGTATATTGTACTTGGTATCTTTGGAACGAGTCGGTGCCTTGCCGTGTAATGTAAATATGAGAGCGCACGGGAGAATAAACAAGTGGAAAGTGATTACCTTCGATTAGTTATGTCAGAAACCAAATATTTATCAACTTTAATCTTGCATAAATATACTAAATGATTTCCTAAACTCACTCACCTGGATAGCTATTGGCTGGAGAGCGGTGTCACGAGTCAGCCTTCACTCCAAAATTAATAGCCACCACAGATATCATTAGAAGAAATTCGAGGTTATGACCATAATTTAATAGCTAAATATACGCTACCAAATTAATTGCCAAAATGCATTCATTAAGTTTGGGTTTCGTATTGAATCACAGTCAATATCGATAAACTTTACAGCTGAAAAAACGTGGAACTGCTTTTTAGCAACATGTCGCTAATGAAAGCAACAAAGAAAGTAAAAAATTGAAATTACTGTAACCACGAATGCCAATTGTCATTGCGGCCTAGGCTAAATTTCAATTTAGTTGAAACTTTCGTTAATGTTTATACATTAACCAAAGTTTATACATTACGATTTATTTGATTTTCACGTATTTTACTGACGCCTTTCGTTAGTGATCTTTGTTCACGTTCGCTGTACGCGAGTTATTAGGTTATCTAAAGTAGAAATCAGAGCAAATGTGTTACCGAATCGAGTATTCTGGCAATTGATTTCTTCTAAATTGTTCAACAGTTTAATAGTCTGGAATCTGTATTATGTTTTCTGGCCGTTACAGACACTATGAGGAAAGATTACATTATGAATGCCTATCCTCAATAAAAATAAAATAAAAAATACAACGTGATGCTTTGAAAGCAAACAGGAATTTTTCTCATTTTTACTAATTGAACTTTAAGGGTCAAATACAAGTCAAAATTGTATTTAACCAAGTTCGAGTATACGACCTTTGAAACAATTATACAATAGCGCGATCAACCCAGTCCAATGTGTGAGTGGAGACTTTGCCGGCGTATCGATGTAACAAAACGAGGAAGAGACAGTCAGCTGAGAACAACTGCCAGATACCTGAAGAAGACAGCAGAGTCAGCTGTCGAAACGTCGTGTTTTTACAGCACCATCCGGCGGGACACCCGAGAAGATTTTGTTGAACCCAGTCCGAGTTTAACACCTACCTCTATTAATACTTCTGAGTTCTTCAAGCTCAAGAGGTTTTATTCACGTAAGGGTGAAACACAGGACAAAAAATAAAAATAAATAAAAAAAAAAAAAACGACTACGGGCTTACACAAGTTGCAAATTTTGTTCTATTTCAGTAGTTTATGCGTGATTTGTTTAATGTTTGAAGCATCTTGTCGCTCGTGACGTAATCGAGAGCGCCGCCCGTGGTGTGTTGCAGAGCTGGACCAGGCGCTGTACTTCCTGATCGGCAACTCCGTGATCCGCGTGATCGCGCTCAACGGCCTCGACCAGTCCACGGTGCAGCGCGTGGCCGCCATGCGCCCCATGGCCTCCTACTTCGTCGTCTTCGCCAACACGCCGCTCATGGCCGACCTCTACACGCAGGTACGCCTCTCGCAGCGACCGCTCTTAAGCTGGCTTCCCACGGCGCGTGCATTTACCCGCCGCGCTGGTCCAGCTGTCAACAGCGGGCCGTGGGAAGGGAGCCGCCTCCATCCCGCCCCCAGTCGGTAAACATCATACGCCCGGGTAGCTGAAGCGACACTGGGCCACGTGGTGGGGAGTGCTAGCCTGCGGCGAGTGCTGATCCGTACAATGCAGCTGCATGGCGTGGCCGACAAAACCACGGGCCGTGGGAAGCGAGCATCGGGCGGTGTTTGTGAACTCGTTGGTGACACGCAGTTGCGCGTGCCCCACGAGTCGGCCGACCGTAGACACGCAGTGCCGCATGCACGCTTTGGAACTGTAACGCCATCTTTCGGATCTCGAGACAGATTACCGCATAATTATATGCAAGACTGGGCAGACGCTGTGAGCACATCATCTCATGTTGCCGGAACGCAAAGGAAATAGTCCTAAGTGTGTCAAGAAACGGAACAAAAACATTTACTTTAAAATATATTTTATAACTAGCTCGTACCCGCGACTTTGTACGCGTGGATTAATAATTTTTTTCCCAGAATTGAATATAGAAAATTGTTGGTAACGAATGATTGCTCCCAAACAACACCGAGTCGGCATAAAATGACAGGAAAGCTATCACTATGTCATTGTACCGTCGAACCTGTCTCTTGAAGAGAATCAATTTCCAACATATTTCTGTCACCATTCGATAACGTCTCAAAATTTCGTGACTACAACTGTTAATCATACTGGAAAAAATGTCCTGTGACCTTCATACAGATTTTCTTGTCAAATTCCATCAGTATCGATATAACCATTTAGTCGTCAAAACGTAACAAAAAGACAGAGACTTACTTCCGTATTTATAGTATTATTACTGCGGTTCACACACAGACACACACTGACTGCGATCAACCCCTGAGGAATCATTATAACGCAAAAAAGTGTACACCTACAGCATTGCAAGACTACCTATGATTTGCCTCGCATTGCAGCCCTAACTTTGTAATATCTACAGTTTAACAATCAATCCGAATAACCCACGGCCCAGGCGTGACTCTTACGATCAAAAACAATTTTTAAAAATCTTACCCTCCACGGAGATTTGATCCTGAGACCACGACCCAAACATTAGTAAGCCAGCGCTTTAGCCACTGAGCTACATGACCGCTACACGGAAAAACAGTAGAGAGACCTCCATATCCATATCTCCGTTCAGTAGTATTTCGAAATTATGAGACAACATGTATTATTGAGACAGATAATTTTTCATCAAATGTACACTATTTTTCTACTTGTTTCAAAGGATAAGTGTGCAAAGTTTTATGGAGATCGGATGAAAACTGTGGATTTGTATGAAGAACAAACAAACAAACAAACAAACGAACATACATACATACATTCATCTTTATATATATAGATAGCTGTTACCCACGACTTCGTACAAGCGTTAGAATTGGATGTAGAAAGTTCTAAAAAGTCCCAAAAACCAAAGCGTCGGAATAACATGATGATAAAGCCATCATACCAGTCTATTATTCAATCTGTTTCATCAAGAGAACCAATTTTAAACATGTTTAAAAATAGCAACAACTAAGGGGAAGGGGGTTAACTGAGCTAGATTACGAGCCCAGTTCCTCCGGCAGACTTGTGTATGTGGCTTAAAAATGTGTCCCTTTTTTTGTTTTGCCTTGCTTTTTATGATATATGTATAGCCTTTGGGATATGGAACACGTCACATAGTAACAGATACCTAACTGCCCATGCGAAACACACCTTTTTTAAAAATGTTTCCCTGCTACTTTCAATCCCTGTCCCTGGCCTTTATTGAAATTTACCGCATGTAATATCTATACTACACAATGAATTTGTGCTGTACACGAAAGTTATGAACAGATCATACACAAATTGACTTCGAGAGAAACAAAGACTGAGCGACCGATGAAACACACGCTATCTGTCTGTGTGTCACCATTCGGTTAGTTTTAAAAATTTCTTTAGAAAATGTGTTTTTTCATAAGAAACAACTATTCGGTTTCTTTCTTAATGATACATAATATTTCCTCACCTGACTTCATCAGTATCGCTTTAGCAGATTAGGTGTGAAAACGTAACAAAGAGACAGAGTCAGACACAGTTATTTCCGCATTTATAATATTAATATACTAGTGTAGATGTGCTGGAACTGTGCGTCTATATGACTTACATTTGTTGTCACTTTTACGCTGTTTTCTCTTGTGAGGACAGCTCAACATTACTTTCGAGAGCAAACCATCTTCATAGATCGTACAGCATGATTTCAATAACGAGAATTTGAAAAAGCTTTGGTATTGAAGTTAGGAACAAATCCGGTCGCAGGATCCCTGGAGCAAGGAAGCGACAGACACCACGTTTCACGAGTTGTACTGAAGTTGTATATCCCATGCAACATGGGTCAGCGCGAATAAAATGTCAGCAATATCACGTGACATCAGGATGCCTAGCCACTAGCCTATCAAAATGAACACCTAACTAAAATGCTCCGTTTTTTCGTCTAACATATACGCTTAACATCCAGAAAAAAAGGTTAGAACTGGTCTGAAGGGTGCAGGGAAATGTTTATTTAAAGGTTGGCATACCTGCATGGATGGGGTTCCGTAACAGTGAAACCGAGCCCCACTTCAATTCAGCGATTTTTTTTCTGATGATGCACTTATTTATAGGGAAGTGAGGTGCTCCGACGATTGCTTATAAATTCAGCGCGATCTGGATATTATTTCTGAATGGTGCCGTTAATGGCAGCTTACACTTAACTGCAAAAAGTGCAAGGCAATGCAAATAAGTAATAAAAAGACCCCATTACAAAGTTAACAATTCAGTTGTTGACACGGTAGACTCCCTGAAGTATCTAGGCGTAACAGTACAAAGCAACATGAAATGGGAATTACACATAACTTCAGTCGTAGGTGAAGCTAATTCTAAACTACGTTTTATAGGTCGTATTTTGACAAGTTGTAATGCTCATACAAAGCAAATTGCGTACAAAACACTAGTTCTTTCGCATTTGGACTACTGTTATGCAATTTGGGATCCGTATCGCAAGGGATTGATTGACACGTTAGAGAAAGTACAGAGGAGAGCCGCTCGATTCGTGACCGCTAGTTACAGTCCTTACGTAAGTGTCACAGAGCTGATACGTGGGTTGGGCTGGGATTGTTTGGCTGACAGACGACGTGGTTTTCATTTGAATTTGTTGGAGAATATGGAAAAATCTATAATTTACGAGTGCAAAGAAATACTTCTTCCGCCAACCTATTTAGGTTGCAATGACAGGAGGGATAAGATTCGAGTACTGATACATTTATGTATTCCTTCTTTCCTCGTTCTGTTCGGGATTGGAATGCACAGAATTAGGATTGGTGCTTAGCACCCTCTGCCACCCACAGTAATTGTGAATTGCAGAGTACAGATGTAGATGTAGATGTAGATGTAGATATGTCGTCAGAGAAGGAACTTCCGTCAACCTCGCTCCACCTCCCACCGCGCCGATATGAGATGTTACAATTTATTCTGAACAGTACATTAAATTAACATATCGTTCCTTTACATGTTCTAATTATTTGAGTTTCAACTTCAAATTAAATATCATTACTCAGCGGCTAATAGTACATCTAGGAGTTTGCATACTTATTAAAACAATCATGGGTTCAAATTAAATACAAAATCGGCTAGATATGCAATTACCATATGAAGTGAATAAATGTCTTACAGCATCGAGATTCTTGAGTATTCTTGATTTGCATAACCTTATAAAATTATACATCCGTTATTAATTATTAATAATATAAACTACAAAATCACACTCCTGGAAATTGAAATAAGAACACATTGACGCCGGTGTGTAAGACCCACCATACTTGCTCCGGACACTACGAGAGGGCTGTACAAGCAATGATCAAACGCACGGCACAGCGGACACACCAGGAACAGCAGTGTTGGCCGTCGAAGGGCGCTAGCTGCGCAGCGGTTGGGCACCGCCGCAGTCACTGTCAGCCAGTTTGCCGTGGCATACGGAGCTCCATCTCAGTCTTTAACACTGGTAGCATGCCGCGACAGCGTGTACGTGAACCGTATGTGCAGTTGACGGACTTTGAGCGAGGGTGTATAGTGTGCATGCTGGAGGCCGGGTGGTCGTACCGCCGAATTGCTCAACATGTGGGGCGCGAGGTCTCGACAGTACATCGATGTTGTCGCCAGTGGCGGAAGGTGCACGTGCCCGTCGACCTGGGTCCGGACAGCAGCAACGCACGGACGCACGCCAAGACCATCGCATCCTACGCAGTGCCGTAGGGGACCGCACCGCCACTTCCCGGCAAATTAGGGACACTGTTGCTCCTGGGGTATCAGAGAGGACCATTCGCAACCGTCTCCATGAAGCTGGGCTACGGTCCCGCGCACCGTTAGGTCATCTTCCGCTCACGCCCCAACATCGTACAGCCCGCTCTTCAGTGGTGTCGCGACAGGCGTGTATGTAGGGACGAATGGAGACGTGTCGTCTTCAGTGATGAGAGTCGCTTCTGCCTTGGTGCCAATGATGGTCGTATGCGTGTTTGGCGCCGTGCAGGTGAGCGCCACAATCAGGACTGCATACGACCGAGGCACACAGGGCCAACACCCGGCATCATGATGTGGGGAGCGATCTCCTACACTGGCCGTACACCTCTGGTGAACGTCGAGGGGACACTGAACAGTGCACGGTACATTCAAACCGTCATCGAACCCATCGTTCTGCCATTCCTAGACCGGCAATGGAACATGCTGTTCCAACAGGACAATGCACGTCCACATGTATCCCGTGGCACCCAACGTGCTCTGGAAGGTGTAAGTCAACTACCCTGGCCAGCGAGATCTCGGATCTATCCCCCATTGAGCATGTTTGGGACTGGATGAAACGTCGTCTCACGCGGTCTGCACGTCCAGCACGAACGCTGGTCCAGCTGAGGCGCCAGGTGGAAATGGCTTGGCATGCCGTTCCACAGGACTACATCCAGCACCTCTACGATCGTCTCCATGGGAAGATTGCAGCCTGCATTGATGCGAAAGGAGGATATACACGGTACTAGTGCCGACATTGTGCATGCTCTGTTGCCTGTGTCTATGTGCCTATGGTTCTTTCTGTGTGATCATGTGTTGTATCTGACCCCAGTAATGTGTATATAAAGTTTCCCATTCCTGGGACAATGAATTCACGGTGTTCTTATTTCAATTTCCAGGAGTGTACATCCCACAAGGAATCCCCTATTACAATTCACGCCCAACGTAGAAGGGTACAATATTGATTTTATTCACTTCATGCAATAGAAATCATTATATATTGACTTTATTCATTTATTTATCTAAATTGGAATTTGGAAATTGAGAAGTAATAAAGAAATATACCAGAACACTGAAAATATAACAAAATCAATAAGTAAAGAGATATTGCTGTTTTTTGGTCATTTCTACAGAATGAATAATAACAGACTAACAAGAAACGTATTCAATTACCTTTGGGGAAAAAATCTACAACGAGCTGGATTGAAGTGGTTAAAAATGTTTTGGAAAGTAATAAGATAAGGGAAGAGGAAAATATGGAAAGAGAGATCTTTAAAAACAAGGTATTAAGTTGGAAGGATTCCAAGGAAGAAGAGGAAAGAAATCTGCTCCAATGAGGTCTGAGGAGAGAAGGAAGGAACATAGTGAAATGATGAAGAAATATTGGATTGAAAGGAGGAAAAAACAACTACAAAGGATGAAGAATTGAAATTGGAACGTGATGCCAGAAGGACTTATCGGATAGAAGAACAAGACTTTATTTTCATTCACAAAACGGAAATCATTGCTTTATTTACTGGAAACGAGTCAATGGGTCAAGAACTGTTACAGCTCTGGTGTTTAGAACACTTGTCGCCTGTCTGTCACTCGTTGTGGGCGCACTGCTCACCACTGTGCTGTGCCTAGGAGGGTCGTCCGCGTCGGTGGCGCCGCATCGTGCTGAACACCCACCCGGAGTCTCCCGTAGGACGCGACGTCTCACCCTCCCATAGAGGTCACCTGGACCTCACGAAGACGCCCTCGGCCGCCTTTCCAGAGGTCTCAGGTCGACTCTACTCAAGGCGAGAGGCGTTCTGCTCGCCTCCTCATCACTAGGCCAGAACAGTAGAACTCCTATTATCCGAATCAATTGAGACCGGACCCCATTCGGATAATCAAAAATTCGGAAAATTGGATTTTTTTTCTCGAAAAAGGGTCTATTTTAATTAATTATTGGATCTATGTTGAAACTGGGAGAAAAACAGCTTTTAATTCATTAAATGAAAAGGTAACACTTATCATGTTAAGAGTACTTATAAGTGCTGCACATTAGTACAGTATGTATGTACGTGCTGTACTGTAAATAAGTCACTGCTTGCTGAACATCTCGGTCAAAGTGAGCTGTTTGACTGTATTCATCCGCTTGACAGTGAGAAGTTGCGTGTGGTCACACTCGGACTGGCGCTCCATTCACATCAACGCTGATGGTCCCGTCTCTGCTTCTACTTCGACATTAAGGTCAACTTCTTCCTCGACACTTTCTTCTCTCACACTTTCAATAATTTCATCATCATTTAGAATTTCATACCCACGGTCTGACGAATCTATATCTTCAGCACTAACTTCTGAACATCCAGGAGTTTTCAAAAGAATGTTTCTAAATTCTTCAAGTGACACGTCACCAACATCATCTCCTGTCTCTTCCCTTTCTTTTTCTTGAGCTTATTTTTCCTTTTTCTTCTTTTCCTTCTCTTCTTCAGTTGGTATGCCTTTCAACTTGTTCCACGCTCGTCTTAATGCGACTGCCTTAACCAAGCTCCATGCTTCCGCCACCATGTAAACGCTATCTTTCAAATTTATTTTTTGTGGTGAGCCAACGCACCTTTTTCTTCTTCACCCTCCACTAAAAGTTTCCCTAAAATTTCCTTCTGTAATGGCGTTTCACGGCTTCGATAACAGACTGGTCCATTGGTTGCAACAAGCTTGTGACGTTTGGCGGTAAAAAGGTTGTTTTAAACTAACCATTCCCTCTTTCCAAAACTTCTTCGGTTTCATGTCTTGGTGCATTATCAACAACCAAAAGCACTTTATTCCTTCTTTCCCAAGAGAATTTTGGTGCTTTTTCACTTCAGGGATGAAAATTTCGCCGTACCATTCTGTAAACAATGCTGCAGTCATCCAAGCTTTTGGTTGGTTTTTATAAGAGAGGGGAAGCTTTTTCGAATTATGTTCCATCTTAATTAAAAATGCGATTCGGATAATCGGAGTTCAGATAATTGGAGTTCTACTATGTAACAAGAAGATCCACAATTTCATAGAAAACACGCGGGAGAAGATTTGATTGGGCCAGACGATTATCCCACCGCCCCTTCATTTCATTCCTACAAGTGAAATGAAAACCTCTTCCTCATCTGCCTGCATCTTTGGCGCGAATAACAGCCAGTCTGAGAGAACACCAACAAGCTCGACTGCAGGGGAGGAGAAATATTCGATATACTACGCGGCGAAAATTTGTGGCATTTGCTGGACGAGGCAGCTGATCTATCATCAAATTTTTGGAAGGAGAAAATTATAGAAAGGAGAAAGGCCGAACGAAATCAAAAAAGCCAAAGATAGTAGAAGGAGAGAACACAATTACAACTTGTGAAAGAATGGAAGCGCATTCCAGAAACAACTGCAGGGGAAACAATGATGCTGGAAGTCTGAATTTCACAACACCGGATTGACGGAAGATATCATACGAAAATGAGCAATATCAATCGTCAGAGGATCTTCAGTGTGCTCCAGAGAGGCCGTCTTCTGAGTGACAGCTGGGGCCACTCTTGATGGCCTGGGCGGCTGACTTCGCTGCCGGTTCCGGGGGACTCGACCTTCGGAGCGCAATCAACAACACCAAAGAATAAAAAAGATTATTGGAACCGAAGTGCGGTTGCTACAATTGGTGGTGGTATTTGTAGTAGTAATGTTAGAAGTAATATTAGGAACAATAGCAGCAGCAGTAGAACTAGTCGTGGTGGTGGTACCCACTCTGTTTAAAAACATTAGAAGTAGTAAAGACATTAGAACTTGAATCAGCTTATCTTGAATTCATTATTTACAAAGTGAATACGTGAAATACATAAAATATAGATATATATGCACGTAAAAATAATGGAAATAAGGGCCAGCTTAGATTCTAGGTGCTATGTTATGTTGTATATGGGAAAATAAATAAATAAAAATAAAATCTTTGGCGCGTAAATTGTTTAACATTTAAGTCCAACTACAACTTCCATTGACCACATTTTTGCCAGAAACCGCTGTCCGAGACAACGGGTCTTGAGGTCATACTCAAACATTCCTTCCAATAACGCGTCACTCCTTAAAAAATCTGACCTGCCGTTTTACGACCCCTAACAAAACAGCCCCTGCACCCTACATTGCTTGTAATATCCCTAAAAGTATTGTGCATCGCATTTTTACCGAAGATTCTGGCACGCGGTAGATCTGTGAGAAGATGGTGCCCAAGGTGCATTCTGATGAACAGAAGACTGCCCGTGCAGCGATCTCGTGTGACCTCTTGGAGCAGTGAGAAAGTGATCCAAACGTTTTGGATAATGTGATTAAGTGTGAGGAAATAGAGGTTTTCAAGAATGACCCGGAGTCCAAAAGACAAAGTGCTGAGTGTCACAAGGCAGCTTCCCCGCGCCCAAAAAAGGCGAGAACGAGCAAGTCCGGAGTGAAGGTCATGTTCATCGTTTCTTGCGACAAAAGAGTTGTCCACTCAGAGTTTGTGCCACAAGGACAAACATTGAGCAGTGATCTTTACCTGGAATTCTTGAAATGGCTCCAAAGCACAGTGAAACGCGTCACGCTGGAGATCACAAACACTTGGCGTCTTCACCTTGACAACGCGCTGTCGCACACTGCTTTGATTGTCACGGAATACTTAGGGAAACGCGGTATTGCAACACTGCTCCAGCCGCCGTACAGCCCCGACCTGACACCACCGGACTTCTTCTTTTTCCTGAGGGTCTAGAAGGAACTCAAAGGCGACGACGAGGTGCTAGGAGGAGGTCCCCGTCGACGCCTTCCAGGGTTCGTTCAGTGACTGGGAAAAACGCTGGCGCCGGTGTTCCGACGCGGAAGGAAACCCCTTTAAAGAATCTTAGTTGCTTGTACCTTTATATGCAATGAATCTTTTTTCCTTGACGTATTCACCTTACTTTTGCGACAGACACTGTAGTTCGAAAATTTTCTCTCCTTTAGAACCGTACATTGTTTCGATATTATTTATTACCTGAAGAAGTGTCATTTTATCGTCAACTCCACTTTAAATTTCTTGAGAAGATCGAAAAATATAGATTTTCAATCCAAAATTTTTGTGAAACTTCGTTTCATCATCCATCAGATGATGTGAGTCATATATCACTACATCGAAAAAAAATTAGCATTGATTCCGTTAGACACCCACTTTGAAATATTAGAGGAGGCTGAAAATAGAGTAGAAACGCGTCCGTGACTACGGTCAAGTGTGGACAGGAGAGGAGCGAGCCGTCACTCGGCCGACTGTCGGTGCGGTGACGGTGCGGCCCTTGAGCCGTCATCTGGTGTTGTTGCAGGCAGCGCGCGGCGGCCTGGTGACGAAGCCGGAGCGCTGGACGCTGGTGTTCACCGACTTGTCGTGGGCTGAGTTCCCGAGGCAGCACCTGCTCAACGTGTCTGCGGCGCTGGTGACGATGCCCGCGGACACCTGTTGCGCACTGCAGGGTCACGCCGCGGGCTGCACGTGCAGGCTGCCGCAGGTGAGCGGCGCCCTCTGACGCACCGCCTCTGGGTGGTGTTGGAGGGTGTGAGCGGTGACGTGAGTGAGGTTGCAGGTGTGGCCGAGCGTGGCGCAGTGGGCGGTGTCCGCGGTGGTCGACTCGCTGATGGACATGCACGCTGCGGGGATCGACGTGCGACCCGTCGCCAGGACCTGCCCAGAGGACCTAGCGGAGGACGCAGCCAGCGCCAACGCCAGCGAGCCAGACCTGCCCGCCGCCTTCACCAAGGCGCTCCAGCAGGTGACTACGGCACAGGTGGTCGAGTCTAGGCGGGACTCACTGGGTGTGATGTGAGCTGCTAACAGTGATGCAAATCACCGAGCGTGGTGGTGTAACGGTTAGCGTTCTGGCCTCGCATTCGGGAGGACGGCGGTTCGAATCCCCGTCCGGGCATCCAGATTTGGGTTTTCCATGGTTTCCCCAAATCACAACAAGCGAATACCGGGATGCTTCCTTCAAAAGGCCATGGCCTAATTCCTTCCCATTCCTTACCCCCCATACTTTCCCGTCTCTATAGACCTCGCTGTTAGAGAGACGTTAAGCAGATAAAAAAAGTGATACAAATCGTATATACTGCCGCTGTAGAAATATCAGTACACAAACTGTTATATATATATAATAACAACGAACAGGAAAATTCTCTGAGGCCATAAAACTAAGGAAGGATAAGGAAATACGACCCCACACTTACCACAGATGAAGGCGGCTGAGAATGATGTACATAAGAGGCGTTTCTTGTGTTCGTATCTTTTATGGTCTTCTTTCCCAGCTGCCATCATCTGTGGTAAGTGTTGGGTTCTATTTCCCTATACTTCCTTAGTTATGTATAGTTGTTCAGTTTTCATAATTAAAAGAGATAGCAGCTCTGTGCTGGACCAGCTGCTATTTTTTCCCGCACTGCCACCGCTGAGAGGTGACTTATATGTGAATCGGACACCTGCGGTCATGTGAGCGGTAGATTACGTAAATAATACTCCAGGTGGTTATGTACAAATATTTATATTTATTCAGTTATGTTCATCGTAACCATTTTACAACCATTAGACCGTTTATTCCCGTTTTACAGCCGGGTCAGTTCTAACTTTTGCGACTAATACCAGCGACTACCATTCCAGAAATCAGCTCATCTTTTCCCTAACGTATCCCGGGAGGGGATGAATCCCTCCAATCACCTGGCGGTCATAGTGGCCGAATTAAGTCATCGTCTGTGTGATTTCGCCGACTGTCCTGACCTCCTAAGCGGGTCATCGCCTCGCAGATTTACACAGTCATTCTGACTCAGTTGTTTATAGTCCCTGTCGCAACTGACCTAGCTTCTATAATACTATCAAAAGTCGCTATAATTCCCTCTAAATCCCTAAAAGCTTGGCTCACTACACCATAACAGATATTTCCATACGGTACATACTTCGTAAGAAAAGCAGAAATGTGTCGCTAATAAACCTGCTGACACCAATTATTAAAAATTCAATTAAATATTAAAATATTAAAATCACAAATAACCCCTCACTCCGCACCGACACTTCATTTGCGGTGTCTGTACGAGGGGTTGAATTAAACATTGACGAACGCACCACAGGTCTGGCACAATATTTTAAAAACCTCAATACCCAGAAACCAAAGGAGGAACTACGATTCGAACCCAGAAACGTCACGGCTCCCTCCCACTAACCAAGGAACATCATTTCTGAACCCAAATCCAATAGAGCAGCATCTGAAAACGACATCTTTGCAGAATTTTAAAAAAACGCTGAGCACAGTCCGACATCTTTGCAACAGTAGTACACCCTGGTGATTGAACCTCTGTTGTCATCCAACCTCTTCACAAGAACAGAAATAAATCGAACATAAACAGTTGTAAAGATATCTCCCTTCTATAAATGTCTTTCCAAGGCACTACTCACGAGAGTAGGAGCTCAGTTAGATTCTTGTATAGGGGAGCACCAAAATTGATTGAGGTCATTTGCTGAACAATTAGAAAACCTCAAAACCATTCTCACCTACAATAAAGTCGATGTCTAACTATAAGTGCCAACCTTCGTTGACTTTAAGAAGGCCTATGACTCTTTTGATAGGAAGCCCTCTTCCATACATTCAGTGAACTTGGTCTTGATAACAAATCTATGAACCTTGTGAACCCTGACTAACACAACACCCAAAGTCAAATTCAGAGGTGAACTATCAAAGTCCTTCGAGACCCTTCACACAAGTGGACGGCTTGTGCCAATCCACGTATGCTCCGATTTCTATGTCGTAATTTAAATCAATGCACTCCGGAAGTTAAATCGATTGTATACAAGTCACTAGTACGTCCTCACTTAGAATATTGTTGTTCTGTATGGGGTCCCCATCAGAAGGGATTAATGGAGGCATCAGAGAAGGTCTAAAGAAGATCCACCCGATTCGTGACAGGTATACATAGTTGGAGGGAAAGCGTAAGTGCGATGTTGAAGGAGTTATGTTGGCAAGACCTGGAACACCGAAGGCGTTGCTCTCGACGGAAGCTAATTGAAAAATTCAAGACTGACGTGTTTTGGAATGACAGCTAGCAAATATTGCTACCAGCAACATTCATATCTCGGAATGACCGCAAAAATAAGAGAAATCAGGACTAGAACCGATTTATTTCTGTACTCATTTTTCCCACGAACGATTAGGGAATGGAACTGAAAGGTTTTATCGGGCGAGTAAACTGAAAATCCGACAGGAGTAGCTTTCGATAATGCACTCCGGCCATCCGGATCTGGGTTTTCCATGGGTTTTCCCGGATCCCTCCAGGCGAATGCTGGGATTGTTCCTCACAATAGCCCATGGGCGCCTCCTGCCATATCCCGCATATCCCTTCCAAACCATCACCCTTTTCGATAGGTGCAATGCACCCTCCGCCACACACTTTTAGTGAATCGAGGGGTAATAATAGTAATAAATAATCCTCTTTAACTATCTATTGGGTAAAGTCATTCGCCAATGGAAGATCACATTAACAGGCTGCTATGTGTTGAGAATCGGTTACAGAGAGGCCAAACTACCAGTCAACTGCACGGCCTTCGCAGATGAGCTCACTCTCCCAGCATCCACTGTGGAAGAAGCTATCCTCTCTCAACCACACAGCAGCTAAAGTGGAGTTGAATATTTCCATCAACAAAACTGAGTCCATCACCAACATCAGAAATGCACCCAACTTAATCCCACTGGGGAATGCAATGATACGAGGGACCAATGCCTTCAGATATGTTGGAGAATGGATAACACCAAACATCAACGAGGACTTAGACAATGCTGTTGATATGGGTTCCGGTTTATAATTCGACAGTAAGAAGTAAGTTATCTTTAAACAGGTGCTAAGGTACGTTCATTTTTTTATTAAATTTCTCAGTTTTTGGACGTCATTTTAAAATGAAAGATACCCCGTTTTACTTCATGCACCATAGGCTGTATGTACAATGATTCTTTCTCTTGGGGCGCCTTCTCCTATTGGACGTTGGTGGTCTATATTGCAGCATTGAAAGACTCTTCTGCAGTGCAGTTGTACCAAGTCCGTCAGCCACAAATTCCGTCTCCTTCCAACAGATCGTTTCCCCTGTATCTTTCCTTCTGTGATGAATTGCAATAGCTGGTACCACTCGCCTCTCATAACGCGTTTTAGATATTGTGTTTTCCTTTGCTTTATAGTGAGCAGCAGTTCTTTTTGCTTCTCCATCCGTTGAAGTACTTTTTCGTTTGAGATTTTCAGCATCCAAGATATGCGTAAGAGACGACGATTCAGTTACATTTCAAAAACACCAATTCTTTTCTCTAAACTTTTGTCTTTTGTCTTTTACACCCGTAGAGAAAAATGGAGAACGCGTAACAACAAATAATTGTCAGTTGCAGACTCAGATCCGATATTACGAAAAAAAAAAAAAATCATGTTGATAAGTTGTTTCCTGGCCTGTTCTATTCTAGATTTCATTTATTTCTTGCAATCACGCTGCTCATGCATCACAGTGCCCAAGTATTTGAAGGAGGATACTTGCTTGGTCTTATTGCCTTTTATTGATAAGGTTAGCTGGATTTTTCTCTTAGAGAAGTCCACAACTTTAGTCTTGAGATCGTTGATAACCAGGCCAAACGCTTCTCTGTGCTGGACTAAATTGTCTATAATGCGTTGGAGTGCACATAGATCACTAACTATGACGACAGTGTTATCTGCGTACCTGATACTACTGATTATTTTTTCCATTTATAATGAGTCCACTGTTTTGTTTCTTCAACACTTCCCTGAAAATTACCTCGGGATAAATGTCGAATAAAGAGAGGTGATGGTACACAGCCCTGGAAAACACCTTTCCTGATTGCAATCGCTTCTGATGTTCCTTGGTTAGTTTTGAGATTTGCAGTCTGATTCCAATCCAGCATGCTGATAGTGCATGAATCGTTTTGGTCAATACAAGTTGGTCTAAAATGTTTACCAATTTTTCATTTCTCACGCAGTCTAAGGCTTTTCTTTTGTAGTCGACGTAACAAGCATACACATCAACATTCGTGTCCCTGCACCTCTCTACTAATACATTTAAGGAAAAGAGTGTTTCTCGTGTGCCAAGCGCATTTCGGAAGCCAAATTTGGTCTCATCCATATGAGATTCACACTTCTTGTAAATACTGGTGTGTATGATTCGCAGGAATATTTTGAGTACTTGTGACATAAGACTGATCATACGATAGTCAACACATTGTGAGGAGTTTGTCTTCTTCAGCAGTGGTATGAAAGTTGATCTCAGCTAGTGATAAGGTATCTTTCCTGATGCATAAATAACATTGAACAATGATATTAGGAGGCTGAGGCTATTCCACTAAAACTTTAATAATTTCAGAGAAAATGCGGAATTCATTGATTGTAAAGCCAGTAATATCCGGACAGTAATTTTTGAGTGAATCGTATTCAACGAAAAATATATTTACTAATTTCATATCAATTTTATTTTATTTAATATTCCTGTTTTTCTACTTCACATCAAATTGAAACATAGCCTACGTTACATCCGAGACTGTGAGGTGGTCATTTATAAACCCCATCAACAGTCGACAACCATTTTTTTACAAATCCCGTTCTTCCATTCCAAAAGACAGACAAATTCAGGATTTAAAAAGACGTTAATTCCTTATATGTGTCTTGTAACTAGTACTCCAAACTCAATTAGAACTCTCTCAAGTGTATAGACCTTGCTCCACCTATATTTGGGGGATTACCACCATGAATCCTGTCTTTCAAGATTATCTCATATCGACAGGCTTCTAGGTGTCCAGTACTATCATCTTCTTCATCTCTTCATTTCTTCTTCTGGGACTAACTTCAATTCGTGCCACTCGGTAAATTATATTCGCAGCTTAACTCTTCATCCAATCTTCTTCCTTTCTTCTCCATCTTCTATCTCATTTCTATAATAGTCTTCTTAATATCATTTCACAAACTATTAGTTCATCTTCTCACTCTTTCTTCTCTCTTCGATTCTTCATACAACTGCCAATCTTCACTCTTCAAACTCCAACCTCTCGCTTCTTTCCTCGTCTCTAACTCTCTTCTGTCATCCAGCAGCTCCATGAAAATTCCAATTTTCTTCCTTGCGTCTTATTCTAATATACACCTTGCATTACGTTCGATGGGGACAAGCCCTAGCAGACCCAGCACCACCTCTGCCATTGCCAAGCTTATCGCTCATATCGGCACGCAGCTCAACACTTGTGCTACAGTGGTGACCAGCAATCACTATCGACAAGATCTCGACTGGGACTAAACGAGTTATGTCCAATTTTGTTTGCCACTTGGACATATCTTTAGTGTCGGCTACTTGCCATCTTCTCCATTCCCTCCTTTTCCATCTTCGACTTGTGTTTTCTGTCTTCTTTCTTTCAATCTTCTTTCTTCTGTCATTTTTATGGTTCTTCCTTCTTCTTATCTCTTCAGCTCCTCATTTTTTCTATCTTCCCCTGTCTTCCACTCTTTCACATCCATCTTCACTTCTTCTTGTCTTCGGACCTTCCTCTTTATTTTCTGTCACACCTCTTCTTTCTTCGTCCTTACAGCTTTACCCATATCTTCTGTCTTCTTCGTTCTTTCTTTTTATCTTATATCTTCCTGCAATTCTTTTTTTATCACACTTCTTGTCTCCACACAACTCCTTCTTCCTGTAACTCCTTTGAGCCTCCCGATTTCAGCCTTCGTTTTTATTACTACCTTCCCGTTCATTAACATCTGGATACTGTGGGCCATTTCCTCAATTGCGATAGGATCAATTTCATGAATAATTGTAACGCCAGTGCAATTAAAATTGTTGTTTTATTTTCCGAACGCGATTCGCAAATGAAGCGAAAATAAAATAAAACAACAATTTAAATTGCATTGGCGTTACAATTATTCATAAAATTGATCTTCCCGTTCATCATCACATCTCTTCAAATGAAGTCTTCGCGGGTGTACCGCCGAATAGTGTTTTGAAAACACGATATTTCGACGACTAGCTCCGTCGTCTTCATCAGGTGTCGAGACGTCTGCACAGGTCGGCTCACCGTCGGATACTGAGAACAGCCCACGCATACGCCGGGAAAGTCTCCGTTCTTACATCACATCTCTTCTTTTCTTCGAATTCCTACTAATATTCCAAAATACTCCATAAACTTCATCCACGCATCCGGTCTCCCTTTAATGATACCAACTTGATTTAACTCACAGCCTAACACATTCAGATACTATTCTGTATCTTGATATTTGAGACATTCAATGAGGACATGTTCGGAAGTTCCCGGCACTGCACAGACCTTGCACCAGACATATTTTTGTTATTTGTATCGATATGACAGCCCAAGGAATTTGTGTATGAAACGTGAGGTCCAAGTGCTTGTACAGAGGTGGAGGGGAGGTGTAGTGACTGCTTGTGTGTGTTGGTTGCAGCGCGTGCAGAACCACTCTGTGCTGTGGCTGGACGCTGGAGCGAGCCAGCTGCGCTGGAAGGCGCGGCTCCAGCTGGCGCTTTACAACAGGTCCGCTGGAGACATGGCGCTGGGGTCGTGGTCGCGCGACCAGGGCCTCAAGCTGGACGTCAACGTCACGCCCGCCAGGCGCTTCTTCAGGGTCGGCACCGCGGAGGTACTGTAGCACACCTGCCTCCCCTCCAGTCTCCTTCCAGTAGCGCCATATACGGGCACGTGTTCTTTGATCAACCACGTTATCCGAGCTCTGAATAAAACACAACCAACCATCAGTTCTCACAATAAAACCCATCAACCAGTGCAGTCGATACCTATGCTGCGCTTTATCCCTTTACTGAGTCTATTTAACAGAGGTCTTCCGTCATAAACACAGGTCGTTATCTATACATTAAGCCGGTCTCGGTAGCGTATGGGCTAGACCATTACCTCCACCTGCCGATGGTCGGCGGTTCAAGTCCGACTGTGGGCATAGGTTTTGGGTCTGTGGATGTCTTGTCCGTCACGTGATGTATATAACAGGTTGATAAATGTGATCACACTTAATCACTTGGCTGGAAAAGAATCTGTACTTTCACGTCCTCTTTTATTATCATCATCATTTAATTTAATTGCCCCCCGAACCCAAACTCCTGGAATTTCCACAAAATTTAATTTGAAAATTTTTATTCGTTCCTGATAAATTGTTAATCGCTTCCCTTGGCAATTTGTCCCAATCCCTGACACCTTTACTTACAGAAGAAAACATCACCCACTTCGTTTTGCCAGACGTCTATTACAAGACTGTGAACATGGTCATCCCTTTCCTTCCATGCACTAATTTTAATTCATCTGCCAATATTAATCAAAGCCTCGTCACTAATATACGGCGGCACACTCCCATCATTCCCTTCGCCCTCCTCCTTTCCTCCAATTAATCCCAATCCAGCTCCTTTATCATATCAGTTACTGATTGTTTTATGTGCTAATTTTCACAAATAAATCTAGCTGCCTTGAAAAAAAAAGAAAGTTTTGAAAAATCAAGGCTGGTCGAAGTAATCGTAGTAGCTGTAATGGGGAGCAGAGTGAAAAATTTTCCTTTAGGCAATGTTCATGAAAGCTGCCAATCAGCCGACTCCAAAAATGTTTGGATTCAACAATTTGTAGTAGCTTTTTCAGAAAAACCATTAACTCCCTTTATTCCCGAAACTACTTATATGGAAATTCTTTGAATATTTATAGTTGTTACTTATAGTTTACATTTATAAGTGGCTATAATTTACAAGAAAACTATTTTAAAATTTCAGGAATTCATAGCTTTCGCAAAATAACTGATTAAAATCATTTTGAAAAATTTGCTAACCCCGCGTATAATGTATTTCTACACAAAAATCATATTTATTATTCGGTGCAGAATTTCATGAAACGGATGTTATAAATGTGTCGCGAAATTATATTTTTAAAATTATTTTTCAAAATGATATTATTTTTTGTTTGATACACATTACATTTTTTCCGACACAACTTTATGCAATGTAAAACGACATTTATTGATTCACTTTAAAAAAAAATTAGAGGGGATTTAACTTTTTTGTGAATTGAGTTTAATGTACACAGACGGAAAAAAAAAATCCCAACACCAAGAAAAAATTATTGTAGAGTAATGAAATTTGGACAATGCATTTGTCAAGTTAACATGTTTAATTGATTAAATTTTCAAGATCACAGGTTAATTTAAGCTCAAGAAAATGCATTTCAAATGTGAAATACTGTTAAATTAATAGCCGGTGTAACCTCCAGAATTTTGAATGCAAGCCTGCAAACGTGAATGCATTGTGTCATACAGGTTTCGAATGTCACTTTGTGGTATGGAGTTCCATGCTTGTTGTACTTGTGCTGTCAATACTGGGACGGTCAGTGCTGGCTGTGGATGATGCTGGAGTTGTCGTCCAATGATATCCCATACGTGTTCAATTGGAGACAGATCTGGTGATCTCGCAGGCCAAGGTAACATGTCGACACTCTGTAGAGCACGTTGCGAGACAACAGCGGTATGAGGGCGAGCGTTATCCTGTTGAAAAACTCCCCCTTGAATGCTGTTCATGAATGGCAGCACTACAGGTTGAATTACCAGACTGACGTACAAATTTGCAGTCAGTGTGTTTGGTATAACCACAAGAGTGCTCCTGCTGTCATAGGAAATTGCTCCCCAGACCATGACTCCAGGTGTAGGTCCAGTGTGTCTAGGCCGCAGACAGTTTGGTTGCAGGCGTTCCCCTGGCCTCCTTCTGACCAACACTCGGCCATCACTGGCACCAAGGCAGAACCTGCTTTCATCAGAAAACACAACAGATCTCCACTCCGTCCTCCAATGAGCTCTGGCTTGACACCACTGGAGTCGCAAACGGCGATGGCTTGTAGTCAGTGGAATGCACGCTACAGGGCGCCTGGCTCGGAGCTGTCCTTGAAGTAACCGATTTCTAACAGTTCGTTGTGTCACTGTGGTACCAACTGCAGCTCGAATTTCTGTAGTGCTGCCATTCATGAACAGCATTCAAGGGGGAGTTTTTCAACAGGATAACGCTCGCCCTCATACCGCTGTTGTCTCGCAACGTGCTCTACAGAGTGTCGACATGTTACCTTGGCCTGCGAGATCACCAGATCTGTCTCCAATTGAAACACGTATGGGATATCATTGGACGACAACTCCAGCATCATCCACAGCCAGCACTGACCGTCCCAGTATTGACAGCACAAGTACAACAAGCATGGAACTCCATACCACAAAGTGACATTCGAAACCTGTATGACACAATGCATTCACGTTTGCAGGCTTGCATTCAAAATTCTGGAGGTTACACCGGCTATTAATTTAACAGTATTTCACATTTGAAATGCATTTTCTTGAGCTTAAATTAACCTGTGATCTTGAAAATTTAATCAATTAAAACATGTTAACCTTGACAAATGCATTGTCCAAAAGTTCATTACTCTACAATAATTTTGTTCTTGGTGTTGGGATTTTTTTTTCCGTCTGTGTATTTATATTCTGAATGGATAGTGAATGAGAGGGTAGGTCACATCTGTCGATTTTGGTTATTGTTTTCTTTTATCACTGTGTGCTACTAACACGAACAAAGAATAATCACTATGGCCACAGTGGAATAATAACCTCTGAGGGAATCCACAAATTATGGGTTTCCTTTGGTGTGGCGAACCACTGTTTGATGAGTGATTAACCAGCTGAATGGCTTTTGCCATGACTGATAGTGTCTGTCAGAGATCGGCGTAGGAGGCCGGAGGTTCAAGTTCAAAACTTACTTGTTAGGAAATTACCAGTATTACCAGTATTAGGATCTTCTGGTAACTTGGCTCACTGTCCATGTGCTAGACTATTTAGATTATTGATACACATAGAGTTATTAACAGAGAACACGTTCATTGTTAAAATAATAAGCCGTCCTTGAGGATACTTTGGTTTATTCAGCTTCAGCCAGGTTACAGTTACGAAGGTCCCTCAAGTCAAACTGAAGTATAGTGGTTGCTAGCTCGGGGAGCAGAATTCTCTGGCCACAACGCAGGGCCCGGAGGCTGAATGACCCCCACAGGCTGCTAGCAAGGTGGAGGACAGACCTCTCGGCGTTAATATAGGCCCCGCGGCGGAGCCACGTGTCTCGGTTAAGCGGTGGCCCAGCACCTATTGAGCTGCACTTTGGCGGTTAGTGTTAGCGTCCCGCAGAACGTTCTGGTGCATCACCGCGAGCAACATGTTTCCAGGACAAGAGTAGAGAAGAGAGCAAATTCTGCTGCCAACGCCACTTCGTAGCCCATTTTTCAAATTGTTCTAATGCTGACTGGAGTCGCCTTATTATCAACTGCAGACTCCAAGACGACGTAAAGTACGCCATGTCATCAGCATATAACGCCGTAAAAACAAAGTGTGGCCTGGGAATGTCACTGGTTAAGTATAGAATTGGGCCCAGAACCGAGCCTTGCGGTACCCCTGAGCGAACTCTCCTTCTTGACCACTGTTACTGTGAATGATCTGTGGCTTAGGTAGGTAGCTACATATTAGTTCCATGTAACTCAGGTTTACTTGATAAACTACAACTTTCAGAATATTCCTAAAGCACCTTTAGAATGACTGCTTAAAAATATATTTTTTGAGTGCCAAAACAGCTCAGCTGCGTAGGGAGCCAACGGAAGTCACAACAAATGCGTCATTTCCTGACCAGCTGGTAGCGAGAGGGAGGTATTGTGGCTTCGGGCGTAAGAAAGACCATGCGGAAAATGTCTGGAGTTATTGCAGAGAGGCTACTTGTTTAGTAAATTGAATAAAGCTGCTAAATTACAGAGAAGCTTCTATAATCGATGTATGGAAGTTAAGCTATTAGGAGATCGGTGGCAAATTAGGGACTTTATCGGAAAATTAAGAAAGAAGTACAATACGATCCAGAGTTCCCTAGCCAGAAACGATGTAACAAGGATGGGAGTTATCTTACATGGCGACCGTGGGACAGGACTTGTTGTGTTTGTGTTTGCAGGGTGTGCCGTGGTCGTACATGGTGCGGGACCCGCAGACGGGTGAGCCGCTGGTGGACGCCGAGGGGAACCCCCTGTGGGACGGCTACTGCATCGAGCTTCTAAAAAAGCTGGCCGAGCCCGCGCACATGAACTTCGACTTCGAGATCGTGCCCGCCGCCAACAACTCCTTCGGCAGCCGCAGCGCCTCCGGCGAGTGGACCGGCATGGTGGGCGACCTGGCCAAGGGCGTGAGTTCAACGAGTCTCCTACCGGACTAACAACCGCCATGCATGTTATTTTAAACTCGAGGTTACGAGAACATAAGTTCTACTCAGTTAAGCAATTGCCCAAAAATGAAAGCAAAGTACTTACTGCGATTAAACTAATTTATTCTTTATTACTTGCTTTTATTTATTTATATTTAGTCATATAGATGTTGGTCTTATACTTTTGTTCAGAAATATCACTACAATAGTAAACTAATAAATATGTTATATATTGCATCGCTTTTAAGGTTAATAATGTTATTTAATAACTGCATTCACTTAAACAACTGCGAGAAAATGAACTGCCAAAGCATTGCGTTGCGATTGACGGGCTTAGAGGCGAGTTATATTCATTGTAGATGTTATCACTAGTTTTACTCTCTGTGTTATAATAAACTTAAAGAATTTAACTCGCAGAACTCTCCTTGGAACCAAGTAGCTGTATAACTGTTTACATAATAGTAACAAACCAACGAAATACTTGACGCACAGTCAGAACGTAAACAGGAAATGTTTGCAATCTCTGAAATGAAAGAGTGACCTGCCGCGTGTTCCAGGAGACGGACATGGTGATCGCGCCGCTGACGATGACATCAGAGCGGGAGGAAGTCATCGACTTCGTGGCTCCGTACTTCGACCAGTCCGGCATCTCGATCGGTAAGTGCGACCCTGACATTTCAATGAACAAAACCACAGACGACAAATATAAAGGACTCTTCCAAGGGAGAGCTTTCACTTACGGTGCACCATCAGACATCCAATCAAACAAAAATCATCCCAATTTTGGTTAATATTAAGAACCGTAATATAATTTACGTATATGGCACAATATGGTAGTGGAAGGCATGAAACCGTGTTATGGGCATTATAAGCTTATTAAATTAATATTCCTAAAGTGCTGGAAGCTAATTAAGTTCTTGTTGGTGGATTATTTCTATTTTGATTAATTTAAAAAGTCCGATAAGCCAGGGTGTCACCAAACCAGCTCAACATAGCCCAGCACCTAGTATTTAATCTGGGCCCTTATTTCCATTATTTAACATGTACATATATTTTATCATATATATAACATATATATATACATATTAACATATAAACAAATAATCCAAGAAAATTTTGATTACATTTCCAAAATCTATTACATCTACTGTTATTGAACAAAATGGGCACCACACCACTACTACATCTACTACTACTGCTATTGTCCCTAATATTACTACTAACATTACTACTACTACTACTACTAATACCATTACTACTACTACTACTAATACTACTATTACCACCACCAATTGTCACAGCCGCACTTCGGTCCATTAATGTTCATTTTTCTTGGTGTTGAGTGTGCTCCCTGGAACCGGCAGCAAAGTCAGCCGCCCAGGCCATCAAGAGTTAGCCTCCAGGAATACCAAGACGGCCCCAGCTGTCGCTCAGAAGACGGCCTCTCTGGAGCACACTGAAGTTCCTCCGACGATTGATGTTGCTCATTGTCGTAGGATATCTTCCGTCAATCAGGTGTTGTGAAAGTCAAACTTCCAGCATCATTGTTCCCTCCTCTTCTGCTATCTGTGGCCTTTGATTTCGCTCGGCATTTTTCCTTTTTATAAATTTCTCCTTCCAAAATTTTGAGGCTAGATCAGCTGCCTCGTCCAGCAAATGCCAAAAAACTTTCGTCGCGCAGTATGTCAAATATTCTCCTACCTTGCAGCCGAGCTTGTTGGTGTCCTCTCAAACTGGCAGTTATTTCACATTCCCATACCACGTGCTCCGGCGTACTTTCTTCATCACATTCGCACCTGTTAGAATCTAGAATATTTCGTCTTCGGAGCCAGATATTGTATGACCCGTGACCTGTAATGTAGTGTACCAATCCGGGAGAGGGTTGAAGGTACTTCAACTTTAAACTCTCCTCTACGGATGGGCACATATCATATGCTCTTCGACCTGTTTCAATGTAGTTCCATTCTTGTTGCCATTGTGCCAATAGAAGCTTCTGAATGTGCATCACTACTGAGCAACCATTCTATTTCAATAAAACATAATTCTGTCCACCGTAGGTTTGATCCTAGTCACATTGAAACACTTGAACTGGTCGGCCACCATCAAAATTCCTTAATTTTGGCTAATCGTAACTTCGCCTTCCAAAGATTGCAGACTTTTTTTAGGAAAAACCAGTATTGAGTTCACTTCCCACCAAGTCGTTTCGTATTACGAGCTAATGTACTCATTTCATCTCTGTGCTGCACAAATTTCATTCAAATCAAAACTCATTAAGTTCTCTTGATCGCTGGTAACATAGGAGGTACATGATCTTAAATTCATTTTGCACTATTTTAAACAAATGTATCACTCCGCAACAGCTACTACTGCGGGTCTGCGGAAGGTGACCATTACTTCATAGTATGATCACAGTTGTGTTCGTAGTTCACCAATTTAATGTCATACAAAGTAGTAATTGAGAGCCACAAGGGTAAGGTCGATTTAAAACATAGTTACCTTTCACTGACGAAACATTGGCTAATAGCATCAAAGGTCACGACCTCCTGACCTGATGTCAGTACTTCTGACGATCAATCATTGTTCTTCCCCTTAAGATGCGTTGCACTGAGTAATACTGGGCTGCCACCCAGAGCCGAAATTGGAATACGTTTGTGTCAGAATACAAGGGAAGAAGACTGTACCTCCCGTATTTATTTAGTTATTATTATTTATTTGTCTTAAGGCTAAGCAACTAATATAATACATATAAATATATACAACAGCAAGAACGTTGGTGGCATTCATAAACTGATGTCCAGTTCTTCGAGCCATTCTATGAAGCAACTTGTAGCATCTTGAAATGGTCCATCGTACTTCCTTAGAGGGCATTCCTTGATGATGTGCTCCACACTCTGGGCAGGAGCTCCGCAGTCACAGACAGGATAATCCTTAAGTCCCCACTTATACAGCATGGCGATACATTTCGCATGGCCTGTTCTGAGGCGATTTAGTTTGACCCACTGGTCTCTATTTAGGTGGAATCCCGGAAGTCCAGTTGTGGGATCTTTAAAATCTGTATGTTTCACAGTGCGGATTTCCAGCATTGTTGCCATTTTTCCTTGACATCAGAGTTAAATACATGTTGCCATAACGGAATTAAAACGAGTTGGGGGTAGGTCATTTAAGACCTCGTGGATTGGGAGATCCTGTGGATGGTCAGGATGGTGTAGTTTTATCCACTCACGTGCCGTTGCTATTTTGCCGCCTTACCTCTGGAAGTGGTATATTGCTGATGATATGTGAGCAGGTGACTGGTGCTGATTTTATTGTGCCAGTTATACACTCGTTCAGATGGACGTCGAATTTTCTAGTATGAGCACTACGTTGCTACACTGGAGCACAGAACTCAGCAACAGGTTAAACCATGGTGAGGGCGGTTGTTCATAGTGATTCCGCATCAGTTCCCCACAAAGTACGAGCTAGCTTCTTCATGATGTTGTTAAATGTTTTAATTCTGAGACTTGTGTTTTCCAGGTGTTTCTTGAAACTTAGGGAACGGTCTAAGGCGATGCCAAGATGTTTACGCTAGAAATTATGTTTCACCCTGTGGTGGTAGAATTTCACTTTGAGCTGTTAACATGCTATTGCTCAAGTGCGCATACTTCTGTTTTCACTTTGATAGTTATGTCACTCTTTTACTCTTTCTTGCAGTTCCGTCCTGCCACGTTCACCATGATAGGTATCTTGTTTTAGTATAAATGAAATAATTAGTCCAAGAATATTGATATTCAACTTTTGTTTATTTTCTTTTAAGACATCGAACTCCAAAGATACTAGGTGCAAACGTAAACACATGCTCCAGCGATGATACCTCTCAACACAAACACTCAAATAACTTTCAAACAAACTAAAACAACTCTCTGCCGATCGCTTATATATGTTCCAGAATAATTCAGTGACTTCGAACCGACGTTTATCTAATTCTAACAATATTTAAACAATCAAAATCACATTAAAACAATGAGAATTAATACAACATCATACACAATCGTTATTAAATGTAAAGAAATGAAAATTAAACGTATTTACACATAAAATTATCCACATGAATCAGTCCAAACTGTAAAAAATTGTCCTCTAAACATCGTAGCACACATCAATACTTGGAATTACAAACTTTTAACTAATGTTTCTTGCATGGTACTGTCCTCGAACATATTAGATAGTAATTAAATAATTTATTTTCATAAAACAAAATCCATTCACACAAATTCACAATTAACTGCAAAAAAACATGCAAAGCCGTATTAACTCAACGCCCACCTTGCTATATATCATCATCATCATCCCCAACAATTTCCAGCCTCTGGCCGGGTCTGCTTAGCCTCTCCATTTGCTTGTTTCATCCCACCACCTCTCTGTCACCACTCTGTTCCAGTCCTCTCCTCTCTTCCGTACGCTCTCCTCCACTCCTTTCATCCATCCATCTCTTGGTCTTCCTCTGGGTCGTTTACCATGCATCTTAATTTCATGGATTTTTCTCGGGATTCTCTGAGGCTCCATCCTCTTGAAGTGTCCATACCATCTCAGTCTGGTCCTCTCTACACTTTCCTGTAGGGGTTCCTCTCTTATCGAGCGTCTAATCACTTCATTCCTTATTGTGTCCATTTTAGTGACTCCCATTCTACTTCTTAAAAACTTCATTTCACTTGCTTGCACTCTGCTGATGTCCCGCTTTTTCATTATCCACGTTTCAGCAGCATAAGTCAAGATAAGCACATAGTACGTATGATAGATTACTCTCTTGCTTCTCTGTGGCACCTCTTTATTCCATATCAGGCTTCTAATGCTCCTTAGGAACGCCTCTGCTTGTCTTCCTCTTTCACTTATCTCGCCATCATTTCTTCCACATTTCTCTAATACACTCCCGAAGTACTAGAACCTGTTTACCTTCTTTAGTTGTTCCCCTGCCAACACAATTCCTTGGGCTTCCCTATTCTTTTTCCTGGTTGTTACCATATACTCACATTTCTTTACATTAAATTTCAGGCCATATTGCTCCACACTGTCTGTCCATACATCCAACTGCCGCTGCACTTCCTCTTATTCACCTCCCCAGATCATCAGATCATCCGCAAAAGCCATCACCTTCATGTTTTCCTCTCCCATCCTCGCTGCCACCTTCTGCATTATTTCATCCATGATTACAATGAAGAATAGTGGTGATAGGGCAGTTACTTGTTTTAGTCCATTCCTTTGTTCCAGCCAATCTGATCTTCCTTCCCCTATTTTCACAAAGCTCACAGTTCCTTGGTACAGTTCCGTCAATCTCTTGCTGGTTTCTTTGGGAACTCCTCTCTTCTCCAAGGCCTTCCATACCTTACTCCTGTGTACACAATCATATGCTTTCTCGATATCGAGGAATAACAAAAGTAGATCCTTTCCAAGCAAGTGAAATGAAGTTTTTAAGAGGTAGAATGGGAGTCACTAAAATGGACAGAATAAGGAATGAAGTGATTAGATGCACCATAAAAGAGGAACCCCTACAGGAAAGTGTAGAGAGGAGCAGACTGAGATGGTATGGACATGTCAAAGAGAATGGAGACTCCTGAGAAAAATCCTTGAAATTAAGATGCATGGTAAACGACCCAGAGGAAGACCAAGAGATGGATGGCTGAAAGGAGTGGAGGAGGGTGTACGGAAGAGAGGAGAGGACTGGAACAAAGTGGTGACAGAGAGGTGGTGGGATGAAAGAAGCAAATGGAGAGGCTTGTGCATGAAGCAGACCCGGCCAGAGGCTGGAAACTGTTGAGGATGATGATGATGAGTGATCTGGTGAAACATGTTCATGGGGCAGCAGGAAGGATTTTGTGGACAACTGTATGCATCACAGGGAAGGACCATAGGGAGACATGCCCATAATGAAGGATTTAAGTTAATGCACCCAAGATTAGCTATGGACTGGATGGCAAAAGTGGGTTGCAGTTAGTTTCAGTAGGTGGAGTATTTGCGCAGAGGGTTGGTTGTACCACTCAAGATTTGTTTGTGTATGAGGTCAGGGGGTAGTTGAGGAATATGAGATCTCGGTAGTGCTTTTTTTGTACCTGTAGAGAGATTCTTATTGAAACAGGTGTGCCTGGCTCGGACGTATGGAAGGGAACATTTGGAGCGGGAGGGATGGCAATTGTTAAAGTGAAGGTATTGTTGTAGATTTGTAGATTTGTTATGAACAGAGCTATATAGGTCCCCATTATGTAACATGTCAACATCAAGAAAGATGGCATAGATGTGAGAGTATCTCCAGGTAAAGTTGATGGAGAGCTGTATTATTCAGGGAGTTGAGGAATTCCGGTAGGTGATTTTCATTGTGTGTCCAGATCATAACAATATTGTTAATTTATCTGATCCACAAAATAGATTTGATGCAGAGATTGTTTAGGAGTCTGTGGCTGCTAGTGACGCGTTGTGTGTGTGTTGCAGTGATCCGCAAGCCGGTGCGGCAGACGTCGCTGTTCAAGTTCATGACAGTGCTCAGGCTGGAGGTGTGGCTGAGCATCGTGGGCGCGCTCACAGTCACCGGACTCATGATCTGGCTGCTCGACAAGTACTCGCCCTACAGTGCGCAGAACAACAAGGAGATGTACCCGTACCCCTGCAGGTCAGCAACAGCAGCAGCAACAACCTGCTTAATCAATTTGATAAGCTCTAGTGAGTTCTGTTACATGGGAAGTAAAATTACAACCGACGGCCGAAGCAGGAATGATGTTAAAAACAGAATAGCACTACCAAAAAGAGCCTTCATGAAAAAGAGAAACCTTTCAGTTTCAAATATTGTTCTACGAATTAGAAAGAACTTTTTAAAACTCTTTGTGTGGAGCACAGCACTTTATGGTAGCGAAACATGGACTTTAGGAATACCGGAAATAAAGAAAATTGATGCATTTGAAATGTGGTGCTACAGAAGAATGCTAAAAATTAAGTGGACCGACAAAGTAAGAAATGAACGAGTTATGGAAGTGATGGGTGAGAAAAGAAGTTTGTGGAAGAAACTTACAGGAAGAAGAGACAGGCTGGTAAGTCATATTTTGAGACATACAGGATTGGTTAATTTGTTAGTGGAGGGAACAGTCGAAGGTAAGAACTGTAGAGGAAGACAGAGATTAGAATATATGAAGCAGATAATTGAGGATGTGGGCTGTAAGGGGTATAGAGAAATGAAGAGGTTAGCACAGGATAGGAAAGGATGGAGGATTGCATCAAACCGGTCGAAAGACTGACGACAGAAAAAAAGCTCTTTTTGCTGCAAAATCTTCTGGTTCCCCCTTGGCTTTCATCACCAATTCACACATCCATCGTAAACATTTCCCATTTAATTGTTCGTTCCTCATCTTCGGTTTGGCAGGTTTTCCTTTGAGGTAGCGAATAATTTATAGGATGTCGCAATCCTCACTCCAACCTTGGCATACGAATGTCTGGTGGATTCGTGCAACATCTTTTTAGTGCCGTGCGGTTGACCGAGCTACACGACACAATTTGAACCGAGTGTAGATTCAGCTGCGTAAGGTTAGAGGAATTCCAGTCGACATTTACACTGATCAACCAATACATTATGACCACCTTCTTAGTAGCATATTGGTCCACCTTTCGAGCGCAATACAGTAGCGATTCGACGTAGCATGGATTCTACAAGTCCTTGGTAGGTTTCCAGAGGTCTAAGCGCAGGTCACAAAATTCGCTTAAATTATAGGCCAGCCGTATGTGGGCGTGTCGTCTGGGAACGAGAATCTCGGAAACAGAGAAGCTATTCGCGTACTACTGTAGTGAACATCTATGGAAAGTGTCTGAAGGACGGTGAAACCACGAGTAGCCAATAATGTGGTGGACACCTATATCAGAGAACGTGGAGGTCGGAGGCTTACCCACACTGTAAAGTAGGATACGGGGTGATCTGCGGCAGAATCGCGATTCTTGTGCTTCTGGAAGGACGACAATTGTACTCTTCCATCAGATCTGCCACAGATCACCCCCTATCCTGTTTTACAGAGTGGGCAAGCCTCCGACCACCACGTTCTGTGATGTGGCGTGCGTATCCACCACATTGTCGCTTACTCTTGGTTTCAAACACTTTCCATAGATGTTCACTACAGTAGCACGCGAACAGCCGACCAGCCTCGCCGTTTCCGAGATGCTCGTTCCCAGTCGCCGCGCCCACAAACCACTGACCCGTAATGTTAGGGAATCTCGTGACCTGTGCGTAGAAATCTGGTGTCAGATACCTCGGGGACCCTACCAAGGACTTCTAGAATCCAAGCTACGCCGATTCGCTACTGTATTGTATTTGAAAGGTGGACTAATATGATACTAAGTAGGTGGTCTTAATGTTTTGGCTGATCAGCATGTAAACATTTAGCGAGGGAAAATGGAAACTTAGTGATAAATTAATTACGATGAAGTAGATAACTCTTTGCAATAATTGCAAAATATACAGTCAAGTTGGATTTATTGTACAAAACTTCAGAAAGATATATACTACTGGGTTGCTATACTCCCGAGTTAAATAAAACCGCTACACTTATCAGAAGTGCTGCAAATGTGGAAAATAGTAGATCATTCAATATAGTGATAGTTTAATTTCTGAACCAGCGGAGGGTGGCGGAGTGATGGAATTTGCCTAAAATGATGGTTGCTTCATAGCTAAGGGGTTACTTGCTGATATTCACACCAGCAACTGGCCTAAACTGAATTTAGTGGTCGAAATCGGACGTCTGTGGTTGGCTGGCCTGCCCGTGATTGTGACACGAATAGTGCGTGAACCTCACGTGACTCTGGCTGTAACGATTCTGCTACTGACCGCTCGGGCAGGGTTTTGCTTGAGATAGTTCATGACATGACTGGCAAACAATGGTATAATGTTGTCTGGCTGGCAGTCCATTACTTGAAGAATACAAACAATTTCACAAGCTTACAAAAATATAAAAATTCACAAATATCAGCTCCTAGCATGCATTATCTAATTTTTAAAACAACATGTCATGAAATGGGTTGGATGTGAGGGCTGTTATAACAGACAGCTCCTTGCGCCTTGGAGCTCGTGCCTCTGGGCTTCTGTATTGCATGATTTTCGCCATCTTAACCATGTTCCTGGTGTAGTGCAGCTTGAGTGGCAAGCAGTCTGCTATCTGAGCGTTCTTTTTTTTATGTTTCAATTCCTGCTGGGTGAATCCCAGGGGGCAGGCTGTTGTAGGGCCAGATGGGTCCTTTTCAGCCGATAGTTTACTAAAAATTAATTTGACAAAAATTATTCTTTATTGAAAAAATAAATAATATTTGGTGGATAGTATGGATAGGACAATATCATTAGTTGGAATGACAGTGAAGATGATGATTGTGGGATGGTTGATGATGGTGGCCAGCTGTTTAGCTGCAGGGCCTTCATCTTTAAATGGCGTTGTGGAGTGGATGATGGATTCCATGTCTTGAAGCTTCTCGTCTGTCACGGTACGCCAGGTATAATATTTGTGCTCTTTATTAAACTTCTTGTTAGTGTTTAAAGTGCCAATAGTTCTTCTTTATACCTCCAAAAGAATAAAGATAACCAACATAAACATTCACTTGGTTCTTACATTAACTTTCATTAATTTACTATTTCTTTTTTGTGCACAGTTACAACTCGCAGTTTATCTAAACATCCACCGTGCATACCTTTTTCAAGTCTTCTCATCTCTTTTCCCAAAGATCTTCCTCCTGTACCGCTTATCGTCCACAGATTTTCATGTAGGCCCTACTTTGTTCATCTGGTAATAACGACGCGTGGATTTCTTTCACACAATACTTAAGAATTAATAATAACACGATATAAAGCACTTTTAACAACATACACATATAATCAGCTTAACATTAATCAGATACAAAATAGTGAATTGAAAATACCACTGTCAATAAACAATTCCCACAGAAATAACATAAAAAAGAAACATTAATTACTAACTCTTCAAAAACTAAGAGGCTGTGTATCCTTACAAGCTGCTTGTCCGGCGCTGCTTTGGAGAATCAGGCGTTGGTCCGAAGACAAACTTTGCAGGTCGGCGACTGGTTGGAGGCCCAGCCCTCGAGTTGAGGCCATTTGTCGTCCGATACCTCTCCCATAACATTGACGCCGCCGGTCGAGTTGACGAGCTGGACGTGAAGATGAATTCTGTGGAGCGTCGAAACGCAGGCTGATCTGGACGACGTGTAGCCTGCGATGACATCGGCGCACCATCGGTGAATCGTTGAAGTAGTAACATTACGCGGAATAATGTTACTTAAATGGATGAAAAGCAGAGTTCTTATTCCTCTTCAACTTGTTGCTCTCCTGACCTCCTTTCCGTGCCTGACGCCACCTCTTCGCGGCGCCTTTGACGCTCAGCCAATTTCGCATCCAAGTAGTAAGACTTCTCGCACAGTGATGCTAGATTACTGGCTTCATTTACAGGATGACACATTACTATATCATGGAGAATGTCATCAACTTGCAGCTGATAAATTTGAAACAGTACGTTCTTCGCATTCCAAAACCACACGTTCGGGAAGAAGACCCGAAACTGGGATTACAGTTACGGGCAGTCCAATTACATTCGGCACCATATGTTAGGAGTAACGTAAATCAATCTCGACCGTTGAAAGCACTCGTTATAAACTGTAGAGGTGTTTGTAATAAGCAGACTGAGCTTGAAAGCGTTATTAGTAGCACAGAAGCTCATATTGTATTAGGTACTGAAACCTGATTAAAACTGGATATAAGTTCGGCAGAAATTTTTAACAATAGCATAAATATTTTCCGTAAGGATAGGTTACATTCAAATGGAGGTGGTGTATTTACAGCTGTTCGTATGGCGAAATAAATATTGATACTGTCTGTGAAATCCTATGGATTAGACTAAAAGTAGCTAGGACAAAACTTGTAATAGGGTCTTTCTATCGTCCACCAGATGCAGATGTAGGTGTTGCTGAGGCCTTAAGAAATAACGTAAGTAATGTAGCTCGTCAATTTCCGGATCATGGAATAATACTAGGAGGCGACTTCAACTTGCCGTATATTGACTGGAATAATTACGCCCATGTTACTGGTGGCAGGGATAAAATATCCTGTGAGATTATTCTTGACCTTTTCTCAGACCTTAATCTTGAGCAGCTCGTCACTGAACCAACGCGGAGCGACAACGATAACAAAACTTGTTTAGATATTCTCGTTACAAATAGGCCTGAATTATTTACTGACATTTCTACCACCACGGGAATAAGTGATCATAAAGCTGTAATTGCTACAGTAAAATTAACAGTCGAGCGCAAAAAGAAAAAAGAAAGGGTCGTTTACAGGTTCTAAAAGGCCCCTAAGGAGAGTTTAAGAACGTTTTTGAGGGATAAATACATTACCTTTATAGAAGGAAGAGGCTCGGTTGAAGAGATGTGGCTTCGATTCATAAATGTAGTCAGGGAAGGAATGGACTTACATATACCGAAAAGGACAATCAGGGACGGGAACGATCCCCCGTGGTATACGCGTGAAGTTAAATTTTTTTTTTTTTTTTTTTTTTTTTTTTTTTTTTTTTTTTTTTGTAACAGTTTAACGTCCCTTTTTAACAACGTGGTCTTTAGAGACGGGAAAGGATGGGGGCAAGGAATGGGAAGGAATTCGGCCATGGCCTTTTGAAGGAAGCATCCCGGCATTCACCTGGAGTGATTTGGGGAAACCATGGAAAACCCAAATCTGGATGCCCGGACGGGGATTCGAACCGCCGTCCTCCCGAATGCGAGGCCAGAACGCTATCCGTTACACCACCACGCTCGGTATGTGAAGTTAAAAGGTTACTTAAAAAGCAAAGGAAGATTCATGCACGCTCAAGAAGGACGATGTATAGGAGTGATTTAGAAAAGCTAGCTGAGACAAGAGGACAGGTCAAGAATGCGATGCGCGAGGCCTTTAATGACTTTCGATGCAACTCACTTTCCAAGAGCCTCATTGAAAATCCAAAGACATTTTGGTCATATGTAAAAAAAAAAAAATAAGTGGGTGTGACAACAATATGCCAGTTCTACTACAAGACGGTCGGGAAGTTGATGACAGCCGCGACAAGGCTATCGTATTTAACGCCGAATTTAAAAATTCCTTCACTGACGAAAACATGGAAAACATTTCCGTTTTTTCCACGGCGTGTTGAATTTGAGATGTATCCAGTTCAAATTGATAGTGTAGGTATCATAAAGCAATTAAAGCTCCTGAAGTGGGGGAAAGCGCCGGGTCCCGATGGTATACCAGTAAGAGTATTTTCGGAATACGCGGAAGAAATAGAACCATTTCTGTCATATATATTTTGTAAATCTTTAGAGGAAAGAAAAGTACCTTCTGACTAGAAAATTGCGCAGGTGATTCCCGTTTTCAAGAAAGGAGATCGGAGAGATCCTAGGAATTATCGACCGATATCGCTAACATCTGTTTGCAGTAGAATTCTGGAGCATGTTATATGCTCTAACGTTATGAAGTTTCTAGATGAACACGAGTTACTTACAGCATTCCAACACGGATTTCGGAAGAACCGATCATGTGAAACGGAACTGGCTCTATTTTCGCATGATGTAATGAAAGTTATTGATGCAGGATCACAAGTTGATGCTATTTTCTTGAATTTTCAGAAAGCTTTTGACTCTGTACCACACAACCGACTTTTAGCGAAGATCCGAGCGTACGGTATATCTCATCAGATTTGCGAATGGATACGCGATTTTCTAACTGGTTGGTCACAGTATGTCGTTGTTGACGGGGAAGCCTCCTCTAAGCTAGATGTTACTTCGGGCGTTCTTCGAGGAAGTGTAATAGAACCACTTATTTTCTTAATTTTTATAAACGATCTCAGTAACAACGTTAATTGCAGGATGCGATTTTTTCTGATGATGCACTTATTTATAGGGAAGTGAGGTGCTCCGACGATTGCTTAGAAATTCAGCGCGATCTGGATGTTATTTCGGAATGGTGCCGTAAATGGCAGCTTACACTTAACTGCAAAAAGTGCAAGGCAATGCACATAAGTAATAAAAAGACCCCGTTTGCTCACGAGTACAAAGTTAATAATTCACTTGTTGACACTGTGGATACCCTAGGCATAACAGTACAAAGCAACATGCAATGGGACTTGCACATAACTTCCGTCGTAGACAAAGCTAATTCTAAACTACGATTCATAGGTCGTATTTGAAAAGTTGTAATGCTCATACAAAGGAAAAAGCGTACAAAACACTAGTGGATCCGCATTTGTAATACTGTTGTGGAATTTGAAATCCGTATCGCAAGGGATTGATTGACACATTAGAGAAAATACAGAGGAGAGCCGCTCGATTCGTGACTGCTAGTTACAGTCGTGACGTAAGTGTCACAGAGCTGATACGCGGGTTGGGCTGGGATGGTTTGGCGGACAGACGACGTCGTTTTCGTTTGAATTTGTTGGAGAATATGCGAAAATCTTTAATTTACGAGTGCAACGAAATACTTATTCGGCCAACGTTTAGGTCGCAATGACAGGAGGGATAAGATTCGAGAAATAAGATGCCGTACTGATTCATTTATGTAATCCTTCTTTCCTCGTTCTGTTCGGGATGCACAGAATTAGGATTGGTGCTTAGCACCCTCTGCTACCCTGAGTATTTGTGATTTGCGGAGTAGAGATGTAGATGTAGATGTAGTATGAAACTTGTCTGAAGTTAAAGTACCTGTCACATATGCGTATATGAGCTGACGCAAAGTGCGCATTCAGTCAAGAAAATCATATGCTGTTCTGGCCAGCTACTTTAACCCTGCTATTGATTGGAGGCAACATTTCCAGCTAAACTAAGCAGGGAACGGACACCTGGTGACTGATCCTATGTAGAAGCTACCGTGTGTTGAACTGCGAACATGTACTGGAGCGAGTTAAACCTCTCCAGGACTGGCCGTGCCCTGCGCCGTGCTTAAAGACAACCCCTGCTGTGTGGCCGCCGGGCGGAACTCACGGCTGACCACATCGAGGAACGTTTTCCCGCCGGATGTTGACTTGGTAGTCTGTTAGCTCTCCAGGCTGCTACAGACAGAGCAGTGTGTATTGGGTCGGGTCGACATCCTTCAAATCCCTCGCGGATATGCCCCGACTACCCACCACCGCAGGAAGTGGACTCTTCCCAACTAGCCGCCATTACAGCGGGGACGGCGAGCAAGGGTGCCCACGGGGAGACACGCGGAGTCAGCGCCGGCCACGACCAGGCCGAAGACCTTTCCAACACCTGGCCGTACGGCTTAAGCATCTCTGCTGTTCCCACGTGTAGCCGCCCCCGCAGGAGCAAGGCAGAAGGCGCAACAACCGAGGGATTGCCCTCTGCGCACGCCTCCCGCAGCTCGAAGTCGCCAGGCCGTGCTCTACGGGGCAAGTACCTAGCGAGTGTTCCCCCGCACACCAGCCATCAGCAATGCTGCGACTCTGGAGGACACGGGTTCCCACACACTCGTCCAAGCTTCGCTGAGCACCGTCGTAGTGCACCACCGCGCCGAAGCGCTCCAATGACGTCACTGCCCCACCTGGGGTCAGATGTTCGGACCGGTGCACTGCAATTCCCCACCTATAACAGGACCTATTTTGGCAGCAAATGATTCATACCGGCGCACAGTGGGGGGAAATTTCAAAAAGCTGGTAAAAATATGGAAACCTTATCCAAGTTTAATGAAACTTCATACAAAATCTGTTTTCAACACGCTGGTTACGATTCGAATGTCAAAATTGCAAAAAAAAAAAAAAAAAAATCAGAGGATCCAATATGGAGGATTAAAAATTAAAAATGGACTAAAAATGTTTCAATTGGCATACAGATTCGTATACAGGGTTTAATCAATTCCAATGTTAACAATGCAAAAAAGAACAAATGGCGGATTCAATATGGCAGATTAAAAATAAAAAGGATTACAATTTAAATAGGTTTCAAAAATTGAAAAATCTTTTAACTATAAATTTTTGTGAATAAAAATGTGGTGTACTATACATTCCTATTTCCTTTCGTACGAAGCCAACTTTATCGTCACTCTCGTTGGTTGGACCAGCAGATTCTGGAGCAATAAAATATAATTTGTATTAACCTTTTATATCCCATAAAATCTATTTAAAAGTAACCCCATACATACAGGTATTATTAAAGATTGTTTAAAAAGAGGAAGTTAATTTCGTCTGGTATTCTTCAGCATATCGTATTAATTAAGTTAATTTCGCCAATAGCAGACTAAGTTATAACCAAAAATTTCGCACACCTATAAGTGTATCCAAGTGTAGTGGACTTCGTTATGCAAGATTTGGAAGAACAATGTTTTAAACTGCTAGATTTTGAAATAATGTGTTATTTCAGATATATAGATGATAGTTTTATAATAATACCAAAAAAAATTGATTATACTTTAAATATTTGTAATAACTATGACAATAACTTACAATTTACACATTAAATTGAAAAAAGACCAAAAGCAAATACCGGTAAAATGCAGATAAATTAAGCTGCACGAATTGTGGAATAGCAGTTTATAGCAGATTTTTTTTTTTTGGGGAGGTCATTTCAATAGATAAATAGTAGAGAATGAAGTTAAAATAAGGTTCGTTGTGGGACTCTGTGGAACTTATAGCTATTTCTATTTTTTTTTTAAAGAAAAATACAAATTAACTGTTCAATTTTTTTAAATTATTTATTAAATAAATAATTTTAAAATATTTTTATGTATTTGTAATACATGTAAACATTGTACTCACCATCACGATCTCTGTCCATTTTGAATGATGAAAATTGCTCAAAACTGAAAACTTTTACACCAGTCCAAAGTAACGGTTGATTTACTTCCCTTGTATCTCGCAATAGTTGCTCGCTCAACGGTCACCTTTCAAATGATGTACAGCATCTGCGTCAAGCCTCGGACCTATTCTAACCATGAAGTTAGACACTTTGGGAGTCAGTCTACCCAGCTGTATACTTAAAATCCCCTAAATAAAAACTTTATTTTTCTACTTTTGGCCAGCTTTTTGAGATTTCGCCCCACTGTGCGGCGGCAAGGGGAGCACAAAATTCCTTGATCACTGATCACCGGTCCCAGCGAGGGTCAATCTGTACAATCTGGAGACGACCCCGGCCGTCGCCAGATCACGCCCAGTCACCTCCCTGCACCACGGGTCCTACTGCAGTGATCCTCTGGTCTTACTGCCCGCAGTGAGTGGTACCGGCGGGAGGGCTGCACCACGTCAACCCACAACGACCCCAGTCTTCCGAGGACCAGGATCACCGGTCCGTTTGTTTGGTCCATCCCGGCGGCAGGGGGAACCACCTCACCTGACCACCGATGCCCACCCAGTATCAGCCACACGCAGGAATCGGAATGCAACCCCACCTTCTGGCGACAGACACCGGCTCAAGGTCGGGCCACACTAGACCGCACCGCACCGCACCTTCACTTTTCTTATTGTTGTCGCTCACTCGATTGAAGTGAGTTCAAACGACACCGCGTGTCGGCCGACACTCGGCCGTGTGTTGGCCCGGATATATTTGGTTTATATTTTGACGGTGCGGCCCGGTGTCGGTCTGCTGTCGGCCTGGTCGATATGGAGAACTGTACAGAAAGAGTTCGGAAATTTTCGGTCCTTTACGACTAAATATTGTTTTAACGTTACTGATTGCTTTAGAAGTGTGTCCTTTTTTTTTAACCTCACTTCAGGTTCATCAGATATTTGTAAAATGTAGGTAGAGCCCTTGCATATTCGCATTAACAAATCAAATCTTTGCCAGTGGTGAAAGTCGATTTTAAGGCCTGTAAAAATTGCATCCGACATCCGGATTTTGAACCGGGGACCTTCCGTACCCAAATCACTCGCCGCAAGAATCTGAATCTAGAAGTACTGGAGAATATGTATTCAATCATATAAAAGTACATTTATGTTTTGGGATAGTAAAATAAATTTTATAGAATAAAATTTATTTTATTTTATTATGTTTGAATAATAATTTTTGATTACATCCAGATTTGTCTTCTGACGTTACAGCGTAAAATGGGGGAACTGAAAGTCCCTGGATCAAATTCCTGTCTCAGCTGTAATTTTATGGGTCTTAAAACTGACCTCTGGCAAAGTTTTGATTTGTTAATGCTAAGGTGCAAGGACGCTCCGTTGTCCGAATTTCTCGTTAATCTGTAGGTCTCCTTTACAAATTAAGTGAGAACAATAGAAGCCGGTAAGAAACTCTGTCACTTGAATTTTTAGATCACATGAAACTATTATTATTTTACAAAATCTTTGCATTATGTATTTAAATTAAAATATATAATAATCTTATTTTGTTAAAAAAAAATATTGAGTGAATGGAAGGTAGCCTCAGACAAAATAAAAATGTTAAATGTGAAGTGAGAGATGATTGACATTTCTTTGTGACTATGTAGAGAATCTTTCAGTTCAGTACAGTGTGACGATCATTTTTTTAAAAAATAGCGGTGGGATACTATTTTTGTGCATTTGTGATGAAACAGTGAGGTTATAACAGGAGTCAGGCAAAAAAAAAAATTAACATACTTTATTACGTTCGTAGATTATTAAGTACAGTACGCTATAATAAAGTACGGGTGGCAGCCCAAATCACTCTTAAGGTAATTTTTTAACATTAATTCCGTGAAAGTGTATACGTAAAAGGAGACTGAAGATAGAGTAGGAACCCGTCCGTCACACGGCCGTGCTACGGACCAGTGTGGACGCGAGGGGGGCGAGCCGACACACGGCCGAGTGTTGGCTCGGACGCGGTGCCGTGTCGGTGCGGTCTAGTGTGGCCCGACCTTTACCGGTACCATTTCAGTGAGCCGTTTTGCAGGGCACTCACTCATCTCCCTGAACCCTGTCCCGCATATTGTCGAAATAATCGAGGCATCGGCACTGCTACAGCAGGTACTATAGGATGGGCCGGTATATGGCCATAGGATTAATAGATGGAGCTGTTGTCGTCCGTCACTAGACTGATCACGGCTGGTGTTGTTGCAGGGAGTTCACGCTGAAGGAGAGCTTCTGGTTCGCGCTTACCTCGTTCACCCCGCAGGGCGGCGGCGAGGCGCCCAAGGCGCTGTCGGGGCGCACGCTGGTCGCCGCCTACTGGCTCTTCGTGGTGCTCATGCTCGCCACCTTCACCGCCAACCTGGCCGCCTTCCTCACCGTCGAGCGCATGAAGGTTTGTTGCACTGACCAGCCAGCATTTCAACCTGTGGCTCGGAAAACAGCGGCGACGCGTCTTTGCGTGGAAGCACTCAGACCTTGGTAGGTAGTTGGAGAGAGTTGGCACCACATCTGCACACACAAGTCACCCGATTTCCGTAAATTCCGGGGAGGGGGGCGATGAGCTCTGACGTCACGTTAAATCACATCCCAGATGTGTTCGATCAGGTTCAGATCTGGCTAGTTGGGGGGCCACCACATCAATTGCAACTCGCCACTGTGTTCCTCGAACCACTCCATCACACTCCTGGCCTTGTGACATGGCGCATTATCTTGTTGAAAAATGCCACTGCCGTTGGGAAACTTGGTCGTCATGAAGGAGTGTACGTTGTCTGCAACCAGTTTACGATACTTATTAGCCGTCATGGTGCCTTGCACTGGATCCATGGATGCTGTGACATTATAATACCAGGTTATTTAGTTATTTCAGTTCATATAATAAACGGGTGGCTTTACTGATCCACCTCAAATTATTACAGATTATGTCTGACCGGCTGCCACGGGTAGTTAACCGGAATTAATTACTCATGTCTACTCCAAGTAACCAAAGTACATGAATTGACAATATCTCAAGGATACAGTTTACTCCTTGTTACACTCAAGTTCACACAGATACAGCAACCCATCGCGATCCACCAGATAGATATATATAGCTCTTGATCAGAATTCGTTAAACCTTAGACTGCAAGTTCAGATAAGTGGTGAATATTGATTACGGCGACAGTAAAAACCGACACTCCGATACTGCACTCGTATTTGCTGTCCACTGTCCTTTCTTATTCATGTACTGCACTAAAACCGTTCACACCACTACTACAACTGTTTAGCACTCTTTCTAAAGGTTCTTGCGACCAACATATCGTTCTTTAGCACCCGGCGCGGTCAATAACAAAAAAAACCACGTGCGACCATACACTTTTTTCCGGCTACCCTGTCCAACACTCCATCTTCCTACCTCACTCTCCCACTACTGTACAATGACTAACTAACCTGCGATATTCCATATCGCATCTCTCAATCTCGCACTTATTGATATTCATGTAATCACACTGTGGTGTTACAATGCCCACGCGAATGTTCCCCAGACCGTAACTCAGCAGCCACCAGCTTGTCACCGTCCCGCAGTACAGGTGTCAAGAAGCTGTTCCCCTGGAAATCAACGGATTCGCACCCTCCCATCAGCATGATGGAGAAGATATCGGGATTCATCAGACCATGCAACGCTCTGCCATTGCGCCAACGTCCAGTGACGATGGTCACGTGCCCATTTCAGTCGTAGTTGCCGATGTCGTGGTTTTAACATTGGCACATGCATGGGTCGTCGGCTCCGGAGGCCCATCGTTAGGAGTGTCCGGTGCATTGTGTGTTCAGACACACTTGTACTCTGGCTAGCATTAAATTCTGATGTTAGCCCCGTCACAGTTCGCAGCCTGTCTTGTTTTACTAGTCTCTCCAGCCTACGACGTCCGTCATCTGTAATGAGGGGTGGCCACCCAACACCTCGACCTTTGGACGTGGTTTCACCTTGGATTCGCCACTTGTTGAAGACACTCTCCACGGTATTCGTTAACATGCGACAAGTCGTGCCGTTTCCGAAATGCTCGTGCCAAGTCTCTGGGCCATCACAACCTACCCTCCGTCAAACTTAGATCGCGTGCCTTCCCCATTCTAAACTCGGCTAGTACGCTCACTGATACTACATGCACCGTGCGTGTGTTTGCCCAGCAGTCATTACTAGTCAGGTGACGCTGCTATCGCCTGGGCGGGTTTATATCAATGGTGGGTAGGTAGTCATAATGTTCTCGCTGATCAGTGTATATTTTCACGAGTAGAATGTTAAATCGATCTTGGTGATGTTTCACTAGAGAATACTGTACATCATTGTAAAGTTGATGGGATACGATTTTCGTGATAAATAATATATTTTTTCATGACTTTTTGAATAGTAACTGAACGGTAACAGACAGACTGATAGCGTGTGTAAATCTCTGTAATGTTATATCGGTCACTCAGGCTCTGTTTTTCTCGCAGCCAGTTTGTATATGGAGTGTGGTAGGTAGTCACCCACACTTAACCCCCCTCTTTCTCGTAGTATGTAGCTGATTTTGATCATATTGCAAAGTAATTCTCTTTATGACACAGATGATGATTTCATCGACATATTATCTAGACTTCATGCTATTTCGGAAACCTTTCACATAACTTACAGCTTTCTACACTGAATGAAATAAAAAATACAGCACTCAGATAGGAATTGTGGAATTTTAGGAAACTTTGTAGATATAATACCTTCAGACTGGAAAATCGCGCAAGTAACTCGATTTTCAAAAAAGGTGATCGAAGTGATCCTGAGAACTATCGTCCCATATCTATAACATCTGTTTGTAGTAGAGTTATGGAGCATATTATATGCTCGAACATTATGAATTTTCTAGATTATAATAATTTGCTTACAACAAATCAACACGGATTTCGGAAGAAAAGATCATGCGAACGCAGCTGGCCCTATTTACACACGATGTAATGAAAGTTATCGATGCAGGTTAACAAGTAGATGCAATATTTTTAGATTTCCAGAAAGCCTTTGACTCTGTGCCACACAACCGCCTTTTAGCGAAGCTTCGAGCATACGGTATATCGGATCAGCTTTGTGAATGGATAAAGGATTTTCTAACTGGTCGGTCGCAGTATGTTGTCGTTGAAGGAGAAAGTTCTTCTAATCTAGATGTTACATCGGGTGTACCTCAAGGAAGTGTAATAGGACCACTTCTTTTCTTAATTTTTATAAACGATCTCGGAGACAAAGTGAAAAGCCTTTTTAGATTGTTTGCTGATGATGCGGTTATTTATAGGGAAGTAAGAAATTTGGCCGATTGCTTAGAAATTCAGCGCGATCTGGATTTTATTTTGGCTTGGTGCGCTGAGTGGTAACTTACTCTAAATTGTAAAAAGTGCAAGACAATGAGCATAACTAACAAAAAGAATCAGATTGTTCAGAAATACGAGGTAAACATTTCAGTTATTGATACAGTTGATTCTATGAAATATTTGGGAGTAACAGTACAAAGGAACATGAAATGGGACATACACATTAATTCGATAGTAGGTAGAGCAAATTCTAGGCTGCGATTCATAGGTCGAATCTTGAAAAATTGTAATGAATAAACAAAGGAGATAGCGTACAAATCTCTTGTGCGTCCACATTTGGATTATTGTTGTGCCATTTGGGACCCGTTTCGTAAGGGGTTGATCGAAAGTATAGAGAAAGTACAGAGAAGAGCCGCTCGATTCGTGAACGCTTGCTACAGTCCTTATGAAAGCGTCACAGAACTGATTAGTAGATTAGGTTGGGAGTCTCTGGTAGATAGACGACACACGTTTCGTTTAAACTTATTGTAAAACATGCGTACTCCCACTTTCACTTTTGAGTGTAGTGAAATACTTCTTCCACCAACCTATCTGAGTCGGAAGGACAGGAAAGATAAAATTAGAGAAATAAGTTGCCGGACTGATTCTTATATGAATTCTTTTTTCCCTCGTACCATTAGGGATTGGAATGCACAGCAAAGAGATTAGCTTTGGTGCTGAGCACCCTCTGCCACCCACAATTTTGTGAATTGCAGAGTATATATGTAGATGTAGATATCTAAGGTCATACCCAGAAGAAATCATAGAAATTTGAATAGATCAGGCGAAGTTTATTTACCTTTGATGCAGTTATCAGTAAGAAGTGCGCCCACATCGAGCATTGAACTATTGAGTGTTCTGACGTTTTCTCGAGGTTTGTCTCTGTATGTCTGCACGTCTTGTGCAGTCAGTTGTTGCACAGTGACATCCCAGACATGCTCATTTGGAAAGAAATCTGGGAACGGTGGGGTCCAAATTTTGATTGTAACACATTGCAAGGCTTGTGTTGTGATGGGCACAGTATGAAGACGGGCATTGTCCTAATGGAAGATGCGATTTGGTTGGTTGACATGAAGTGTATCACAATAAGGTGCAGCCCCCCCGTCCACATAGTGGTGGGCTGTCATTATGCGTTCAACAACAACCCTCTCAGTCTTGCTGTCGAACCTGATTGCCACCAGAGGTCGAACCTGTCTGACGTTCTGAAGCCACAGTAGGATACGTCGTTTATCCACTACACCTGCGTACATGTTGTTGATTATCACTTTGCCACAGATAGAATCGAGACTCGTCTCTAAACACAGATATACGCCATTCACGTGCCCATTTGCGTTTTTCACTACACCATGTTAGACGATGCTGGCAATAAAATCAGGTTAGGAACATATTGCAAAGGGGTCAGAGAGTGTAACCCAGCTTCAAGCAATTGGTTTACAATCATCCAGGGGGCGGCTCTCTGTAGGCACTGCTTGGATCTTGCTTGCAATCACCCGTCTGACACCCACACAACTCAGCAGACTTCTAGTGCTATTTCTCTTCTGCCTGTACCTGTGGCTTCTCTAGGAGTACCAGGGCGTTCTTTCATCTCTGTGCAACAAGTCTGTATACTGACATCGCACTATGGGGAGATTTCCCGATATGATGCACCCAGTTCAAACACGGCAGTCCTCTGCCCTCTATCACAGTTAGACATTTGGGTGTAGAGGATCACCACTCTTCCCGTTGGCATACTTGGACAACAAGAATGTGTGAATAAAGAAGTGTAATGTTACACCACTCTGGTCGCCACTTACACGCTAAAAAACATAGCATATTTGCTTTATGAATAGCCCCGTAATTCTCATACGGTCGCGTGAGAGATAGCCGAGCGGTAGCTTTTCATTACGACAGATGGATTTTGGATTCGTCTCGATTGCCACCAATAACCGGCACGATTACTGTATGTGACATGGTATCGAGAACTAGGCTAAATCCTTATTTGATACTAGCAGTTTGTAAACGGGCTCTGTAGGTATCTAAACTCTCTTCTGCTAGCATTATGGCATTCATCTGAATGAACACTTAGCATAATTTATCTACAATTATTGTTATATCTTACTTCTGTGAAAGGTAACTTGAAAGGAAACACACAGCGTATAAGGCAATTGGCTATTATTAATAATAATACGTTGCGAAGGAAAGCACATTATTACAAACATTTCAGATAAAGATATTATTTCGTAAACACACTGATTGCAATATAGTTATGATGGCACGGTTGGTACTATTTACGATATGGTTGCATAATCATGGCGATGGGCTTAGTATGAAATCGATCTCTAAATAAGTTGGAGGTTGGAGTGACATGAAATAGTTCCTGATTCAATGCAATCATGAAATATTAGCTCAGTATGGAATATTTACCTAGCAGCAGAGTACATCAGTGTAAAGATGTTTTTGTGAGTCGCCGTCATGATGGCTAGCAGTCGGCGCTAATGGAGGGGGTAAGCTAGCTCCCAATTGGCTAGTTGGGATTTTAGTACAAGAAATTCTTAATGGCTACTAATGATGTCATTGAGGTCCTAAGGGTAGGGGGAAAGGCTTAATGCGGCAAGTTGGTAGCTGACGCTAGCTTCCCATGTCCTTGACTACCGGTTCAGCTCCCACGCGTAAGCATGCAGTGGTAGAATGCAAGTGTCGGATACCACGAGGACTGCGGTTGATAAGACTCGGCAGAACATCCGGTCCTTATGTTACAAACTGTGAAACAGCTCTAGGCTGGTCTTGACTGCTACGAACGAAATAAAATAAAGATTTTATATTACCCCTGAATCCCTGAAAAGCAAGCATGCGACAATACTATTACATGTCATCATCATCATCATCATCCTCAACAGTTTCCAGCATCTGGCCGGGTCTGCTTTATGCACAAGCCTCTCATTTTGCTTCTTTCATCCCACCACCTCTCTATCACCACTTTATTGCAGTCCTCTCTTCTCTTCCGTACACCCTCCTCCACTCCTTTCAGCCATCCATCTCTTGGTCTTCCTCTGGGTCGTTTACCATGCATCTTAATTTCAAGAATTTTTCTCGGGATTCTCTGAACCTCCATTCTCTTGACATGTCAATGCCATCTAAGTCTGGTCCTCTCTACCCTTTCGTGTAGGGGTTCCTCTTTTATGGTGCGTCTAATCACCTCATTCCTTATTCTGTCCATTTTAGTGACTCCCATTCTACCTCTTACTATAACATGTAAAACTTTAAACCGTTTAATATTCTTTACATGGGGATACATGGAGCCAAATTTCATTCGTTTCGGTCTGTGTTGCACTTTTAATTTTCGCCAGTGTATGTGGAATTTTTGCAATAAAATTCTAAGTCCACGCGTACGGAGTCGTGTGTAGCTGCGAATAAGATCAACAGCAGATTTTAGGTTCAATCATAAGCTTTCAAACTGTGGAACTCCACGCAGATTGTGTGGGTTGACGTTATGAAAAGGGAGGGATGTATACCCCGTGAGACCGGTGCATTTGGGGCGAGACATTTCAATCACTCTGAGCTGTACTGACGTATTGTTTGTTGTCGTTGCTTGCAGTCTCCGGTGCAGTCGCTGGAGCAGCTGGCGAGGCAGAGCCGCATCAACTACACCGTCGTCAAGGACTCCGGCACGCACGAGTACTTCCGCAACATGAAGAACGCCGAGGACGTCCTCTACAAGCAAGTAGAACAGTCGTCCTGTCTCCACTCACTACCAGTATTACTGTCACCCCGCCATTCACTACACAATTAGATCCGGAGGGTGCGTTGAACCAATCCCAAAGTGCGACCACCTGGTTATTAGTGTGTAGCTCTATCTTTGGAGCGCAATACAGTAGCGATTCGGCGTGGCATGGATTCGAAAAGTCCTTGTTAGGTTTCCGGAGTTATCTCGCACCAGATGTCTGCGCACAGATCACGCAATTCCCTTAAATTACGAGCAGTGGTTTGTGGGCGCGGCACTGTGAACGAGCATCTTGGAAACAGCGAGGCTGGTTGGCTGTTCGCTTGCTAATATAGTGAGCTTCTATGCAGAATGGTTGAAGGATGGTGGAACCACGACCGTGCGACAACATGGTGGACTTCCACGCCTCATCACAGAACGAGGAGTTCGGAATCTTGGCCGTTCTCCAAAGCGGGATAAGAGGGATATCTGTGGTAAATCTGACTACGGAGTACAATGCTGGTGCAGGCACAAGTGTTTTGGAGCATAGATGCTCACTACAGTAGCATGCGAACAGCCGACCAGCCTCGTCGTTTCTGAGATGTTCGTTTACTGGAGCCGCGCCAACAAAGCATTAGCTCGTAACTTTAGGGAACTGTGTGTCATGTACTGAGACATCTGGTGCCAGACAACTCCGGAAACCTGACAAGGACTTTTCTAATCCATGCGACGACGAAAAGCTGTTGTATTGCGTTCCATAATAATAAGCAGGCGGTCATAATGTTTTGGCTGAACAGTGTATATGGAAGGGAAGCCTGTGCGTGGTACATGACAGCAGATGCCCGCAGGTCATCTTAATCACCTAAAGTGACTTCATGGAAAGCCCACGTCATGGAGGCCACAGCTGTTCCTCGAGACCAACTCCTGATGAATCCCAACCTTTCTCACTCAATAAATTCTTCCTATTCCATTTCGTAATCACTCGTAGGAAATATGGGCAAAGAAAGAAATCGGCTCTGGCCCTGATTACCGTATTTCATGTTCTGAGTCATTCCTAGATATGAATGCTGGCGGAAGTACAATATGTTTGTTGTCTTCCTGGAATAAGTCATGAACTTTCGATCTGGTTTCATACGAGAGCAATGCCTATGGTGATACAGATCTTCCCAGCTAAACCGCTTCAACATCACATTTACTCTTTCCCTCCAGCTGTCAAGTACCCAAGGGCTCTTCTTTGGACCTCTCCTCCAGTTCCTCTTTTAACCCTTCTTGATCGAGGCTCATACTGAAGAAGAATATTCCAAGCGAGGTCACAGTAATACTTTGTATGCAATTGATTTAACAACCAGAAGTACATTATTTCAAATTATCATCTATGAAACGAAGAATTTCGTTTGCTTTCACAATTACCTGACAACCTGTAACGTCACAGGGCTGAAGGAGGGGGGGGGGGGATGTTGGAAGGACTTCAACGTGTGTCACGGAGCGAAAAGTCGTGGAATATGATGTAATATGCTTCTTGAGGTCACTTGTAAGAGCTGTTTCAACCAAGTTGTAGATTTGAAATTTGAACTTTTTAATGTTCGCAGATGATGGTAGCAATGTAAATATAATTGACGAATGCGTGGCTGTGTTTTACAGTGTTTGGAAGGACATCACGCTGAACAGCTCGAGCGACCAGTCCAAGTACCGCGTGTGGGACTACCCCATCAAGGAGCAGTACGGACACATCCTGCAGGCCATCGAGCAGGCGGGGCCCGTGCCCAACGCCTCCGTCGGCTTCCAGAAGGTACGTACCTCACTTCCTCAAGCCACTATACACTGAACAGCTCGAGCGACCAGTCCAAGTACCGCGTGTGGGACTACCCCATCAAGGAGCAGTACGGACACATCCTGCAGGCCATCGAGCAGGCAGGACCCGTGCCCAACGCCTCCGTCGGCTTCCAGAAGGTACGTACCTCACTTCCTCAAGCCACTATACACTGAACAGCTCGAGCGACCAGTCCAAGTACCGCGTGTGGGACTACCCCATGAAGGAGCAGTACGGACACATCCTGCAGGCCATCGAGCAGGCGGGGCCCGTGCCCAACGCCTCCGTCGGCTTCCAGAAGGTACGTACCTCACTTCCTCAGGCCAGTACCACTGATCCCCGCCACTGTAAGTTTACCTCGCCGAAGAGGCAGCGGTTAATCCTTAATCGAAGCTCTATGCAAAACTGACAACCATATAATTCAGTAGGTATGACGCTTTTATTTAAACATTTGGAAATAATTTAGCTCAAATAACACAGGAGGCGGCGATCTGATTTAAAAACACCTGAAGAGGAGAACAGTAGAGGCGAGTAGGAGTTGAGCCTTCTTCATGGATTCGACGAATGTTTGTTGCAGCTTCATTCGATCTAGCTTTTCGTCACCTGCCTTTCTTCTTTCCTGTCACCTGTAAGATGTGAGAGTGTGGCTCTTTATGGGGTGGAGACGTGGACACTGAGACGAGAGGATAAAAAGCGGTTAGAAGCATTTGAGATGTGGATGTGGAGGAGGATAAGCTGGGTGGATAAAGTAAGTAATGTTGAAATTTCTTGACAGGATTAGTGAAAGGAGAAAAATACTCCAAGTAATAAAAGAGAGAATAATTGGATGGAACACTTGTTGAGAGGGGAGTGCCTGATAAAAGACGCCTTAGAAGGTCTAGCTTGTGGGGGGAGAATAAGAGGAAGAAGGAGGTGCAAAACTTTGGACAACATCAAGGAAGACACTAACTACATGGACCTTAAGAGAAAGGCAGAAGATAAAAGAGCATGGAGAGCAGCCAAGTGAAAACCTGCCCCAGGACAGAAAACTGATGATGATGATTATGAAGTAAGATGGAGACAATTTTGTATGTCTTCTCAATATGGTAATTTATGGACTAGAATTTTATTATAAATACAATTGTCTATTTCCATCTTTGTTTATTATATTTAATTTCGCCTGTGTATTGTCCTACCTGTGCCGTCAACCCACTCTAATATTCGTCCTGTCACGGTCGCCATGTTTGTAATGTTTTATCTGCCCCGCCTCCCACTTTGTAATATTTATCCTTCACAATAGACTAGAGGTGGGAAAAGTGATTCACTAAAAAGAGCGGTTCATTTGATCACTCAATATCCCCTTCTACTCCCACTTTCCGTTGGAAATACCCCCTTATGTCAACTTCAATAGAAATAGTAGGCCTTTTTTTTAGCTCTCCAGTCCAAAAAACCCACGTGAGCTAGCTATTCATGATCTTCGGAAACAACTGATTCACCTACAAGAACTACCGTTCAATTTTAGTAAGCGACTGCTCACTCGCTCTTTTAAATGAATTATTCTAATGAACCGATTCACTCGCGAACGACGTATCTCTACAATAGACATCTTTGTATTAAACATCACACATCTTTGTATTATTCTCGTCGTTCGCCATTATGGCCTTCGTTTATAAGATACATTAGCTTTAATATCCTATCTTCGCTTTTACCAAACTTCCATGTTTCTTATCCGAAGATTAACTGCGTTATGCACCACAGATTGTATCTGGGGAGTATTCATGTCTTTGCGAGCTCTTAATGTAAAGAAAAGTTTACTACTCCAAGTAACACGTATATTTAAAAAAGCAGTTCTAACATATCTTAGTTTATGCATTCCACTGATACTCCCTGCGGTACTGGGATCGAGTCCTACCGTCCTGAATGCCGCTTTTAGGTCGTTTTCCGCAATGATCAAGGCGAATGTTGGGCAGTCCTCAATCTCCACCTCATACCTCACATATTCCAGATGGGCACACAACATTTTCCAGTGTACATGGAAAGTGGTGGGAGGCAATCAGATTAATATTTCCCTACTAATGCATGATTTGAGCATAAGCATAGAGAGCAGCTGCGTGAAAACCTGCCTTAGGGCAAAACATAGATGATGATAATCGAGCTTCACTTAAATCTCTCTGAATTTTTAATAGTAATAGTAATAGTAATAGTCAGACGACAGAACGATTGACTTAGTGATTAATAGTTTAATGTTGTACTGGCGACCGCGGTTGTACCAACAGGATCGGAAAACCCTCAAAATGAGCTCTTTTGTTTTCTACCGGCGTGTAGCAACATCGCACGGGGAATCTGATTATAAGGACAGTTTGTCTCCTTTATGTAGAGTTTTATAGGAGTTCTGTAATCATAGTTGTTACGCTCAGCATCAAGCATCTTCTACGTCGCTTTGCCAACTTCCCTGGTGCCTACCTGTTCTTTATTTTATCTTTACTTAGTCTTAAGTGCTTTACTGCAGTTCTGCCTTCCCTCAATTTGGCAGCGTTACGGTTTGCAGATATTGGCCCCTGATGGAGCGCCAATATGCCTATGTAACAGAAGTTAATGTCTTCTAGAGGGGGTTAGGTCTGCCTTTACTATAAACAACCAGCCGACGACTTTTACTACACTTCCTTCTCTTCTCTTCTACTATATTTTTATTTTAACGTTATCATATTAACTCAATTATTCATTTTACTATGGCTTAGACGGTTGAGGCACTGAGATGGTATCCAGCGCTGGTTGGCATATAGGGTTCAGCTGGTTCCAGTCTCGGTGGTGGACTTGGCTGGCAGGGTAGCAGAGCTGGTGGTGCACGATTCCTAATCACCAGATTGTGCGCCAGAGTCCTGGGTTTAACCTCTCCGCAGTGCGTATGGAGTAACGGCATACCATACTGCTGATGTGATTTGTCAGTCGGATTGGGACATTAAGTCTTTCGGAAGACTCCTTTCCCTTCTTTGATTTATTCACAATGAAAACAACACACTACACTCAACATACACACATCACATTCATTAGTCAAAATATTAACTTCGTACTATAGCCTGGCTGACATAATGACGGCGATTATCGTCACCAATCTTTCTGTGTTCACTAAAAGTACAAAGGCCTTGAGAATAGTCATACACATTACTGAGCGTTTCACAGTCCCAAACTATCCAACAAGCGGTTACGACTGTCCAGATTATAGCATCTTGACCCGAAATTTCAGAAACATCTTAAACAGCTGTTTGTTATCTGCTTCCAATCAAACTTTAGCCTACATAAGAGCAAAATTATCTCGGCGTTGAGAATTAATAATTTCGGGTGACTAGCAGGGCGTTATCACACGATATTTCGGCGATCTGTAACTCTGTGGCCATGTTGTGATGAAGTGCCGGATGTGGCGGAAGGCTGGGATCTTTATAGCCTCAGAGGTGGCCCCATCGTTACCCCCACTCCACCGCCCAGACATTGACAGAGTCAGCCAATCGGTTATGCGCACATCAACCTCACGCGCATTTGGCCACCTCGGAGGCTATAAAGATCTCAGCCTTCCGCAACACTAGGGGCCGATGATGCCAATAAGGGCAACAGGCACCTGTTCTATGAAACAGCCAACGCCTTCGGCGTTGGCAGAAGCTGCGCTTCCTTCGCGTGCGGCACTTCACCAGAAATTGGTAACAGAGTTTCCCATCGCCGAAATATCACGCGAAAACACCCTGCTTACTCGGCTAGTCACCCAAGATCATAATATTAAATTTTATCCTGTCTTTCAGATGGTATACAAGGACCATCCAGAAGTGAAGGTATCATACATTATGAACTATGTTGTATATGTCAAACACAAATTGAGTATTTTTTAACGATGCTCTATATGTTGGAAATCCTTCTCTCTCTTCGCATCAGCATGCTAGTTAGCGAAATCCACATATACGGCCAACAGTGACAACCCAATCAAATGTCAGCACGTTTTCGAGTTGTTGCACACATACGTGTGTTAATTTGTCTGCTAAACCAATGTTAACACCTTAACATGCTTTTGACGTGTTCTTTAATTAGATAATACACACACACTCGTGAAGACTGCAAGATCGGATCCGGTCGCCAGCAGCAGTTGTTGGAAAAGTTCTGAAATGTTTTAAGTTATCAAAATAAGAAGTCAGAAGCTGCTGCAAGACAACAAACACTTTAATCGTCTTCAAAAGTTAACGGGGACCACTAACTTACGATATTTTTCATATCGAAACTTCATTTTTCCGAGATGAAGGTTCCTGCGTTTTTCCTAACACTTCCACAAGTTTGACAATGAGTTTGACCACAAGCAGTTATTTACGACGTGCAATCACACACACTGTTCCTTACAAGGAAGGGGCTGTCTTTTTCTGGTTTCACCGCTTTCACTGTATCTCGCTCTGATTAATTCATAGTTAGCGTTTATGTCGGAGCCGCACGAAGCACAACTTGCCTACCGCCGATCGCGGTCGCTACTCCACGACCCTCTCTCATTGGTCGAAGTTGGTCACGTGCCTATAGTGGCACAGGCACGTTGTCTCTTTGCCACTGTATACTTATAAAATCCTGGTACAAACAGATACCCATTGCAAAACAATAGATTCCTCGTAAGAGTTCGGAATAGTGAATACAGAACTAGAGAGCACCTCTGCGATGGAAGTTGTATCCCCCAGTGAGGCCCAGAGTGGACTGAGAAGTGAAGTCCTTGCACTGTGTGTCCGCAGGTGATGGACCAGCTGGAAGGGAAGTTCGCGTTCATCCACGACGCGGCTGAGATCAAGTACGAGGTGTCTCGCAACTGCAACCTGACGGAGGTCGGCGAGATGTAGAGGACCCGAGTGGACTGAGAAGTGAAGTCCTTGCACTGTGTGTCCGCAGGTGATGGACCAGCTGGAGGGGAAGTTCGCGTTCATCCAAGACGCGGCTGAGATCAAGTACGAGGTGTCTCGCAACTGCAACCTGACGGAGGTTGGCGAGATGTAGAGGACCCGAGTGGACTGAGAAGTGAAGTCCTTGCACTGTGTGTCCGCTGGTGATGGACCAGCTGGAGGGGAAGTTCGCGTTCATCCACGACGCGGCTGAGATCAAGTACGAGGTGTCTCGCAACTGCAACCTGACGGAGGTTGGCGAGATGTAGAGGACCCGAGTGGACTGAGAAGTGAAGTCCTTGCACTGTGTGTCCTCAGGTGATGGACCAGCTGGAGGGGAAGTTCGCGTTCATCCACGACGCGGCTGAGATCAAGTACGAGGTGTCTCGCAACTGCAACCTGACGGAGGTTGGCGAGATGTAGAGGACCCGAGTGGACTGAGAAGTGAAGTCCTTGCTTGCACTGTGTGTCCGCAGGTGATGGACCAGCTGGAGGGGAAGTTCGCGTTCATCCACGACGCGGCTGAGATCAAGTACGAGGTGTCTCGCAACTGCAACCTGACGGAGGTGGGCGAGATGTTCGCGGAGCAGCCGTACGCCATCGCGGTGCAGCAGGGCAGCCACCTGCAGGAGGAGATCAGCAGACAGTGAGTCAGCTAGCCATACAACTGAACCAAGCAGTAGTCGGCCACCTGTCAAGATCGCTGATACTGTACATCAGCTGACATGCCACGCAGTCGGGGGTGGAATCAGTTGATAAGCAGGTATCGCTAGGTTCGTGGTGATTCGAACAGTCGTCCTCCCGAATGCGAGGCCAGAACGTTAACCGTTCACCCACCACGCTCAGTCATCAGTTTTTATTTTGCTACTGGTTAAGCATTTTTAATTATTACAATGCTATTATTGTTGTTTTTCATTATAAATCGTGAAAATGTTTGTAATCAGATTTGTATTACCGGCTTCCAGAGAGCAAGTGTACATTGTGTTTTAATAAAATGTAACAAGTGTGTGTTGTTAACTATTGTATTATTATCGCTTAGCTCACCGGTTAAACGCAGTGTTTTGACACGATATTGCGGCTATCAAAGGCTCGGTCGCCATCTCCTAGTGAAGAGCTGAGCCGTCGGGAAGTGCTGTTGAGTTCCGGTCTTTCGAACCGGTGGCGACCGTGAATCTGACCGCCAACATGCCGTGTCAAAATACTCTGTTAGTTAGCCGAGAACATTACACTGATATGGACCGCAGATAAAGACCTGTGTGCGTTGTGTTCTTAGGATCCTGGACCTGCAGAAGGACCGCTACTTCGAGTCCCTGACGGCCAAGTTCTGGAACTCGTCGGCCAAGGGGACGTGTCCCAACTCCGACGACAGCGAGGGAATCACGCTGGAGAGCCTAGGTTCGAACCTCAGTCCCTCTGTATTATACTGTTCAACGATACATTAGTGTCAGAATAAGACTGTGCGACTTGAAAGAAACGCCACCGCAGAGGCTGATGACCCCAGTTAAATATCTTGACAGGCTTTTCACTCCTCCACAATCCCTGCCCTTGAACCCTAGCGGAACTCAAGATTTTGATTTACTTTAATCTAACTGCCTAGGAGCGCATGCTCCGGTCACACCTGATAAACCAGTTCCCATTCCTCTTTCTATTTGCAACATTTTCCCAACATTAGTGGTCGGCTGCCTACGATGAGTTTCGTTAAGTTTTGTAGCTTAGGTTTTATGGCGGCATGTCCTTGCTGATTCCAAGCATTTCATACCTATCGCCAGGTGGTACTACATACTAATTGAGGACGTGACAAAGTTGCAATATGTCTGCAAGATGTGTCTCGTATGTTCAGTGTGTGATAAGTACGTTTTCAGCTTGTGAGATGTGTAGTTTGTGAGACAGAGATTGGAGAATGTACCGGCATTATGCCTAAGGCCCGTCGTCCACTCGAACTGAATTTCGTCCGAACCGCATTCGTACGAGTGACGCCCGATTTGACGGCCGACCAGTTCGTCCGATTAACCTCATCCACTGCAGCCGAAAAACATCCGACACACATTGCCGATCCGTCATTGTTGCTTCAACACCAAGCGAACGGGGTGTTTTTATAAAATGTATAGACTTACATTTCGTAAAAATAGACTCTACCTAGCCCTTGCGAAATATTACAAGAGTCAGTCAGGGCCGTATTTAGGATGTGTAGATCTACGGGCTGAACTTATGATGAGCGCCCTGCCCCGGAAATATTTTGAAATTCAACCCCACGTTTTATTATGTCTATGTCGCCAAATTCGCTAAAGTAACTAGTTCAATTTTAAAAATAAATGAATATGAAAGTAAAAAACAAGATAAAAAAATAAAAATTATAAGAAAAATACAAGTTACAAATAGAAGAATTATAAGAAACAAGCTAATTTGGTTTTTGTGTTGCGGGTTCATAGGCTTCAGCCTATAGGCGTGTGCCTAAATGCGGTCCAGACAGGAGTGATATCACATAGTCGTTTGAGAATATTCCAGTACGAAATTCATATAATTGTCTTTACTGTACAAATTCTTAATAAAATAATTATTATAAGTCCGTAGACGAACTTGCAATAATTGTCCTTTCCATAGATATTTTTATTAAAATACTGGCTCGTGCCCGCGACTTCGTACGCGTGGATTAAGAATTTTTTGCCAGAATTGAATATAGAAAGTTGTTGGTAACGAAGGATTGGACCCAAACAACACCGATTCGGCATAATATGACAGGGAAGCTATCACTATATCATTCTACCGTCGAACCAGTCTCTTGAAGAGAATCAGTTTCCAACATATTTCTGTCACCATTCGATAAGGTATCAAAATTTCGTGACTACATCTATTAAACATACCGGAGAAAATGTCCTGTGCCCTTCATACAGATTTTTTTGTCAAATTCCATCAACATCGATATAGCCATTTTGTCGTCAAAACGTAACAAGAAGACAGTGACATTCTTCCGTATTTATAGTATAGTTACTGCGGTTCACACACACACACACACACACACACACACACACACACACTCTCTCTCTCTCTCTCTCTCTCTCTCTCTCTCTCTCTCTCTCTCTCTCTCTCTCTCTCGGAATCATTATAACGTAAAAAAGTGTACACCTACAGCATTCCAAGACTACCTACGATTTGCCTCGCATTGCACCCCTAACTTTGTGATATCTACAGTTTAACATTCAATCCGAATAACCTACGGCCCAGGGGTGACTCTTAAGATCAAAAACAATTTTTAAAAATCTTAGCCTCCACGGAGTTTTGAACCGGAGACCACGACCCAAACATTTGTAAGCAAGCGGTTTAACCTGTCAGCTGTCTGACCGATACACGGAAAAAAAGCAGTATACAGACGTCCATATCCAACGCGTTTGTCTAACGCCATTCAGTAATATGTCGAAATTATGAGACGACATATATTATTTATACAGGTAATTTTTCAACCAAATGTAGATAGCATTTTTCTTCTTGTTTCAAAGGATAATTGTGCAAAGTTTCATCGAGATAGGATGAAAACTGTGGATTTGTATGAAGAACAAACATACATACATACATTCATCTTTATATATATAGATTTGTAGCGACTGTGTACCACCACAGTATATGACAGAGATTGGAAAAAATACAAATCAAGATCAAATAAATGATAAAAAATGAGGACTTGTTTATTAGGTGCGCAACATGTGTTTGCCATTCGGCCGAATACGTCCGACTAATCCCATTTGAATGGGATCAGTCCGTCACTCGGCCGTATTCGGCTGTATTCGGCCGAGCAGGTCGTGTCCAGTGGACTCGTGGCAATGCCTTCACCTGTCTCGGGATTAGTCGGTCATATTCGGCCGAACAGTCGGTCGGACGAATTCGGAGCCAGTGGACGACCTGCCTGAAGCCCTCAGTCAGGGTGTCCAGGGTTCGTGCCCGGAGTCGTTGTACCTCCCAGATCCACTGTACGGCCCTCAGGGTCGTCCATTAATTACGTGACGTATTTTGTCGGAAAGCTGTAACCCCCCCTCTCCCCCCGTGTGGTGAGTTTTATTGAGATGTGGCGGGACTCCCCCACCCACTATGGTGAGGTGAGGGGATCCCCTCCGCTGTTGATGATGTTGTGAGTTTTGTAGACCTCCAGAACCCCCCCCCCTACTTCACCTAGCTTCAACTCACGTGTTTATTGGACCCTCACTCAACACACGGAGCCACTCTAGTAGTTCACCCATCTCCTATTCTTATCAGCAGCCAGTTCAATCTTTTATTGATGTCGCCTCTTAAAGTCATGATTTTTTCAGATATAACTTGAGCAGTATCCTCCTGGTCGCACGCTCTTGTGTGATCCTCCGCCAGTTGAACCCTGCGTATGTCCTTGTCCCATGGTCTGGTGGTCTTCCTCTGGTCTGTGGTGATCTCTTGGGATCCAGTCTAACACTGTTTTTGTCCATCTTTGGTCTTTTCTCCACGCAATATGGCTGCCCCATTGCCAATTCTAGGGTCTTTTCTAAGGTTTCTGTGACCTTCGTAACAGACCTAATATCAGTTCATCTTTTTTCTTTAAGCCTAGCATTGACCTTTCCATAACTGTTTGGGCAGTACTTAGTTTATCTTTTGTATATTCATATTGAAATGTGGCTGTATCGAAGAATGTTGAGAATACAGTGGACAGACCACACCACAAATGCTGAAGTGCTCCGCAAAATGAAAAAAAGACATGAAAATACTGACCACCATAAAAACACGAAAGCTTCAGTACCTTGGCCACATCATGAGGAATAATAGCCGCTATGAACCCCTGCAATCTGTTCTCCAGAGGAAAATACCAGGAACGAGAAGTGCTGGTTGAAGAAGAACTTCCTGGTTAAAAAATCTAAGAATATGGACCTCCAAGACAACTACGGAGCTAATCCGAGCGTCAGCCAGCAGAGAAGAGACAGCCAAGATGGTTGCCGACATCCGGAACAGATAGGGACCAGAATAAGAAGAAGATATTCTTTTAGAGTCCCGGTCTCACAGCCGTGTATCAGCACAGGAAGTATGCACTGGTCACAAACAATTTACTTTAGATTTGTGGTCATATTATATTTCCTATTATAATTACTTCATGTTAAATTATTCGAGTGTAACTTCCCTAACGCTCTAATTTTGCCCTTTACCAATTTTAACTTTAAATCGTTTCAGTGTTCCTGATAAGCTTTGCACCACTTCCCTTGGTAACGTATTCCAGTTCTTGTCACCTTCACCCAGAAAAGAAAATTTTCCCACTTCGTTACGCCTGGAATCGAGTGCTAGCTTCTGGTCATAGTCATCGCATCCCTTTGATACACTATTCCGAATTCCTCTGCCAATATCCGTCGATGCCTCATCACCAATGTACGCCTTATTTACACAGAGTTCTTTCTTCATCCTCCTCCTGCCTTCCAGCAACTCCCAACCCATCTCCTTTATCGCATTCGAGTGTTTCATTTTGATTTTGTGGTAGAGACATCTTTTATTACAAGCTCACTTCGCTAGTTGGTGTGCCAGTTGTAGTTTGTTAACACGAGTCGATGATACTGCTTCTTCAGAGAGCGGAGGTTCCAGTCATTTTTTTCAGATTCTTTAACTCTTTATTTTCCTTGATTCTTCCCTGCTCCAGATGTACTACACAAAGAGAATCACTGATATTTCTGTGGTATTGCGTTTCTCCAGTTGACCCTGTAGTTCAGTCTTGTTTGCTTGTTGTCTGAGAACATTCGATTGACTCATTGGGGTTTCTAATAACTAGCTAGAAGTGCCAGATTGGCAGCGATTGGCAGGCCTTCCACATTCAGTGCCAGATAGATATGATTTGGCATCTCCGTACAGCTAGCACTTTCACCACTCTCTCGTAATCTTTTCAGCCAGGCCTAGTGAAACCTTATTCATTTACAAGATTGTTACTCCTGCGCCCCTGATTCTCATTCACTTAAAAGGATAGGTACCAGGTTTGAGACCAGTACTGCTGTGTTTTTCAATTGTTTTACTTTTTTTAAACTATTAGTCTAGCGGTATCCGAGCTTTTTCACTAGCATTAATATGTTTAATTATCATAAATTCTACCCTGATCAGCCACAACATTATGAACACCTAACTTAATAGCCGGTATGTCCGCCTTTGGCACGGATAACAGCGTCTTTGAATGAGGCTTTGTTACGTCCCTGGAGGGAGTTGGCAACACGTCTGCACATACAAGTCACCTAACTCCCGTAAAATATGCGGAGGGGGGTGATGACCTATGACGCCACGTACAATCACATCCCAGATGTGTTCGATCGGGTTTGGGGGCCAGCACATCAATTGGTACTCGCCACTGTGTTCCTCGAACCACTCCATCACACTCCTGGCCTTGTGACAGTACACATTATCTTGTTGAAAAATGCCACTGCCGTTGGTAAATGTGGTCGTCATGAATGGGAGTACGTGGTCTGCAACCAGTGTACGATACTTATTGGCCGTCGTGGTGCCTTGCACGAGCTCCACTGGACCCATGGATGCCCACGTGAATGTTTCCCAAAGCATAATCGAGCCGCCGCCAGCTTGTCTCCGTCCCGCAGTACAGGTGTCAAGAAGCTGTTCCCGTGGAAAATAACGTTTTCGCACCCTACCATAGGCATGATGAAGAAGATGTCGGGATTCATCAGACCATGCAACGCTCTCCCACTGCGCCAATGTCCAGTGACGGTGATCACGTGCCCATTTCAGTCGTAGTTGCCGCTGTCGTGATGTTAACATTGGCACATGCATGGGTCGTCGGCTGCGGAGGCCCATCGTTAGGTGCACTGTGTGTTCAGACACACTTGTACTCTGGTTAGCATTAAAGTCTGATGTTAGCCCCGTCACAGTTCGCAGCCTGTCTTGTTTTACTAGTCTCTCCAGCCTACGACGTCCGTCATCTGTAATGATGGGTGGCCACCCAACACCTCGACCTTTGGACGTAGTTTCACCTTGGTTTCGCCACTTGTTGAAGACATTCACCAGAGCACTCCTCGATTACCCGGCAAGTTTTGTAGCTTCAGAAATGCTCGTGCCGAGCCTCCGAGCCATCACAACCTGCCCTGGTCAAACTAGGATAGATCGCGCGCCTTCCCCATTCTAAACACGGATAGCACGCTCACTGATACTACATGCACCGTGCGTGTGTCTGACTAACAGGCATTCCTCGTCAGGTGACGCTGCTATCGCCTGGACGGGTTTATATCGGTAGTAAGTAGGTGGTCATAATGTTTTGGTTGATCAATGTATACAATGTAGCGAAACAATAATGCCGACCAATGTAATGTTCCAAAATCTAAGATTTTTAGGGGAGCTAGATTATGATCTTCTGAACACAGAAATATAGGCACAGATGTTTTTGGTGATAGGTGTAATACTCCTTGTCACGTGACAGTTCGTGCAGTGCCCACCTGAGCTATTTCCAGATGGTCCCTTACTTTGTCTCCGTGGTATTCCAGTTGGCACGTGCTGTTGCAGGTGGCGTGTTCATCGCGACTCTGTTCGGGCTGGCGCTGGCCATGCTGACGCTTGCTGGAGAGATCTTCTACTACAAGAGGAAGCGGCGCGCCACCGTCACCCAGGCGCCACCGACCAAGCAGGTCACCATCGGCAAGGAGTTCAAGGCCGCCAGGGTCTCATACATCTCCGTGTTCCCCAGGAACCAGCTGTATTGACCACATCATCCTGCCGCCTGCAGATACAATACTTCTCAATCCCCTTCTGGGGAAGTAGCCCCTCCCATTCCCTTCTGTGGTGCTGTATGAAGTGAAAGAGTTCTGATGTTAATATGAGGGCAGGGGCGGATCCAGGATTTTGGTTTGGGAGGGGCTTGAGCTGACTTTGGTTTTGGGGGGGGGGGGACTTGGCTCGAGTAGATTTTGGTTGGGAGGGTGTCAGGTTCTTGGTGATTTAATTAATATAGTAATTAATTAGTAGTCCACCATAAAGTTCAGTTTAACATTTGTTTATTTTGAAAACAACGTCAGTGATATTGTTTACATGCAAAGATACAATCCAGAGATACTACTGACGCAGTTCTTGGCAGTTTCAAAGTGAATCTGTATAAAAACTAACTAACTGTCCTGCTGATTTCTTTATATAAGCTCTATCGAAACAACCGGAATACTTCAAAAGCTTCCGCAAGATATTTATCGAAATTAAAAATTACTCAAACAATTAAACATATTAAAAACAATCATAATTAATACACAATCACTTAAAATCATTACAAAACGGTCAGAGATGGAAATTAAAGATACTTAAACACAAAATTATTTACATAAATCACTTAAAACTGTAGAAAATTGTCCTGTAGATATCGTAACTTGCATTAATACTTGGAATTACAAACGTTTCAGCAATTCTCTAGTGCAATTCGGTTCTTAAACATATTAAATGCCCTTTAAATAATTTCCTTTCATAAAACAAAGTCTATATACACTGATTTACAAGAAATTTCAAAACAAACATACCAGATCATATTCAAGCAAACTTTAGCTCACTACAAATACTTCATTAAATACAATTCTATTTAAGGTTCAGGTATGAGGGCTATTACAAGGGGCTTGCCTTGAGTGGATTTTGGTTGGGAGGGGCTTGATTTTAGTGGGTTTTGGCTTTGGGGTGGGGGGGCCTTGAGTTGGGCAAAGGGTAGTATTTATAGTCTCCTTGGGCCTCCAATCCGTAGAGCTAAAAAAAAAAAAAAAAAAAAAAAAAGTCTCCAAATTTACATGTTGGAGATGGACCTAGATACTTTTTTGGGGGGCCTGAGCCCCCTAGCCCCCCCCCCACGGATCCGCCCCTGTATGAGGGTGTAAGAACGTCTGCCGCACTCATCCCTTTACCATCTTGCCATTCCGATGTGGTCTTCAGGGGTTTGTGGCCGGATTGTATTTCAAAAACACATCGTTTTGAACTCTGACTTCTTCATTAGATATGTATCTTAGATACGAGCTGGTACTAGTTCCACTAGGGGTCCTAAGTAATGTAAGTTTAATATACTTAGCAGCCAACCTTGACATGTCTAACCATGCCAATCGATTCAGAGGTTTAGTATGATATGGATGAGAGAAATCGTTAATGTTGAATCCATTTCTTCATTTCGCCCTTAAGCTTCCGAGCTCTTGTTATATGACATCAGTTCCCCTTAGAAAAGGTCGCTTTCTCCGCGTGCTGATCTACCGAACTTGCCGACCAAAACCGCGAGAACCTTACTCCTATTACCCGCGGTTGCTGGCTGTCTCTGGCCCATAAAATTCAACTCCATCTTACCGATAATGCATACCCTGTGTCCCTGCCCTCGATGTTAGTCCGACAACTTTAGAGATTTGGGCAATCCATTAACTTAACTGTGACTTCCGGTTGAAAATCAGGGGTAATCCCTTCTCATGACTGCTGCTCCAACGACATTGTGTTGATACATAACTAAAAGAAATACCGAAAATCAGGTGCATAGCTAAAATCAGCTGATTGAAAGAAACAACACTAAATTGCTTGTCGCCTTTTTTTATTACACATTTCAACCTTCTCGGGATTCAGATATTGCAGTTTGCGTTTATACCGACTGCGTCAACTCACGGCTGTGCGTAGAGCTCGTGACCCCGTATATGGTGGCCGATGTTACTTCTTGTTTCGTTGAGCGACTTTGCTCTCGTGTTGCACTGCTGGAAACTATGGCTGGGAGTCTGGCCCTCGTGGGTTGCGCTGTTTCTTTGAGATGAAATCCACGTGACGAGGGAGGCAGCTGGTGACGGCGTTGTCCTGGTTTGTAGTCAGTTGCTGCACTCTGATTTGTTCATCCCTCGTTCTACTCCATCACCGCGTCCCAGTTTGTAGTATTGGCAAACTGTCACTTGTATTTTCCTGCATTCGTTTGTTGAGTGACGGTCTCATTGTCATCATTCCTGGGATTTCTGGCTACTTTGGATTGCTTTGGGTGGATACGACCCTTGCTCCCACTTGCTTAGAGTTTCTTCTTCGCTGGGCAGCCCCCCTATCAAGCCGCGTAGGTTCCTCCACAGTCGCAGCAGAATGATTTCTCACGTCGTTTTATGCAGTATGCCGCACGGTGTCCATCTCCACACTTCACGCACTGCTCTTCTTGACTGCAGTTTCGTATTCTATGTCCGAAAACTTGGCATCTGTAGCATCATTCTAAGTGGTAGGGTATCGTATTCTCTCCGTACCCGAGCGTGTTGATCTGACAAGGCGCCTTGAACTGTTCTTCTTGTCTAATTTATTTCGAAGTTGATATCTTGTTATTAGTATATTTGTCGATTTCATCATGACTTACGGATATGAGACCCAAGGTTCCATTCTCCTGTGGCCAGCAGAATACGGGCAGAGATGGAGCAAACAGCAGCTGGAGGGTCAAACTGATCCAGTTTCCTGAAGAGTATATCATCATTGTCTACAGTGGCTCCTCCTCGATAGTTGTTGTTGCATCCTTGTAGTTGGATTCTTCACCATCGTAAATGGCCTCATACGCAGCAACTACTGTCTCTGATCGACTGGCAGCGCGTTGCGTATGCAGACAACCAGAAGTGACTGCGAGGACGTTACATGCGCGCAAACCAAGCACGGCGACCCACCAGGCAGCACTCAGTGCAGCAGGTGTCAGGCTGCTGACTCTACTGGGGGGCAAGGGCCACAGCACGCCTCCACCACCTCGGATGGCCCCACCACTGCGAACAGACCGCTGGGGTTCCGAGATCTTGACGCTGCTCGGCCAAGTAGCTGCAGCCATCAGCGCAGCTCTCCCAAGTTCGGTGGCAAACAAACCTGGCCTAAGTAGCGTCACTACTGGTGTTACGCTCTGTTTCCGTAGCGACGCGTATTTTGCGCCGTGTACGACTTTTTACGCCCCCTACTGCTGCCCCCTACATTTAAAGGCACGTTACAGGATGACGTGATAAGCTCAAAGCGTTTGAATTACTGCTTGGACAGGAGTCTAACGCATTGTGATATACATCATAGTTTGTCCAAAATTCAAACCTGTAATTATAAAATGTCAAAAAACACGGCATAAAAATGCGGAAAAGCTAGGAAAGTTCTAAAAACAGGAGGAGATTTTTTTATTTAAATTGATGTTCTTTAAATAGATTATATTTCGTATAATAATTTTAACAAACCATTGATTAGATCATTGCTTAAACATTTTTACTGCCTAATAAAAAACATGTTTCATAATCAATTCACACGAAGAACTGTGGTGATAGTGCCATTTCTTCAATCTCAATAGTCACGATTGGTGCTGAAGTACTCAGTGAATCGACTTCTCACTTGAAATCCTTCAGACTCGGCAAAACCTCTTGTGTCTGCTGGAGGAATCAACTTTTGGGTTAGAAAATTCTCCAAGTTTTCAGTTATATCTGTTCTGAAAGGATTTTTTTTAAATTTAATTTCAATGGATCGCCGCTCCGGTGGAAATTTCACAAAACACCCATCATCCCCCTTTCCTGCACCCACCTACCTCTATTATTTCAACGTTTTTGGTCAATTATTCATCATTTATGCAACTTATTCCAATCCATGACCCCCTTACCTAAAGACAAGAATCTTCCCACATCCTTGTTCCTGAAATCGAGTGCCAGCTTGTGATAATGGTCATCTTTTACCTTCCATCCATTAATTTTAATTCTCCTACCAATATCGTTACATGCCTCATCACCAATATACCCCTTATACACTCTCATGACCCTCTTCACCTTCTTCCTGTCTTCAAATGAATCCCATGAATCCCATTTCAGTTCTATCTGTTAGTGATTGCGTTCTCTGGTAATTTCCAGTAACAAATCTAGCAGCCCTTTTTTGCACCCTCTCCAATTTGTCTATTTTATATCAAAATGTGGGTCCCATACTACACTAACATATTCGAGCAGTGGTCTGACCAAAGTTTTGTAACCCAATTCCTTTACTTCTCCCGTACATCCCCTCATCACTCTCTCCAACAAGTGCAGAATTCTGAAACCTTTCCCTGCTACCTGTCCAATATGTCCTTCCCTGTTCAGCTTGTTAAAAAATTTAATGCCAAGATATTTACATTTCAAGTCTTCAACAAGCAATTACCCCACATTATAATCATAATCAAACTTTAGATTTTTATGAGTGAATCTAATAAGCTGATACTTCTTTCCTTTTATCTTCATCCCATCTTCACCAACCTAACAAGATTTCCTATCGAGATCAACCTGCAGCTGTTTACAATGCACTGCCTATTAGCTCATCCCTAAGTAATTTGTGTAAGCAACAGCACATGGTTTTACGCTTTTAGCAGGCGTCATATCAATTAAATATTCCACTTACTTTTTTCGGGGATCGCACTGCTTTAATTGATGGTTCAGTACCAACGTTTCGGCGCCCAACCTGGTGCCTTCATCAGGGTTTTCAGACTCGAAATGGTGTGGTTTTCACACAACTTTGTCGCTGAGCTAACTGTTGTGGTTACCGGCAGCGGATGTCATCTGTTCCAGAGATCTTGTCGTTGGAAGTTTTGTGTTGCGAATGTCCACGAGTGCATATTTCCACGTTTCGCTTAAGCCATAGCCACCGTCTTTATTGAAATTTTTGTGATGTTTGAAGATTTCTATTGATTCACTTATTTTTCGTTCTAGAAGACCTTTGGGTTGTGCTATAACTTCTGTTTTCTCCCATTGAATTTTATGGTCCTCTTCTATCTGATGTTCTGCTACAGCTGATTTTGTTGTATGACCAAGTCTTGCGTGACGACAATGTTCTTTTAGTCTTACAGTAACCGCTCGGGAAGTTTCTCCAATATACACCTTTCCACAATCGCAGGGTATCTTATATACTCCACTTGCTTGTAATGGTGGTCTGCGATCCTTTGCTGATCTTAAAATGTCTCTAATTTTGTTGTTTCTATTAAAGACTGGTTGAATATTGACTTTCATCAGCACTTTTCCAATTCTGTCGGTGACTCCTTTTATGTAAGGTAAAAAGCCTTCTTCTTTTGTTCCGTTATCTCTCCATGTACCTCTTTACTGTTCCTCTTGTTACTGCTTAAGGCGCTGGCTGTTATCCGACTACTATACCCATTCTTCCGTAGGACCCCGTGTAGGTGTTTCCTTTCTTCTCGTATGTGCTCTTTATCTGCTACTCTTTCCGCTCTACAAAATAAGGTTTTGATCAGAGCGCTTTTTTGAGCTGGGTGGTGATGTGATGTGATGTGGAGAGATAACGGAACAAAAGAAGAAGGCTTTTTTACCTTACATAAAAGGAGTCACCGACAGAATTGGAAAAGTGCTGATGAAAGTCAATATTCAACCAGTCTTTAATAATAACAACAAAATTAGAGACATTTTAAGGTCAGCAAAGAATCGCAGACCACCATTACAAGCAAGTGGAGTATATAAGATACCCTGCGATTGTGGAAAGGTGTATATTGGAGAAACTTCCCGAGGGATTACTGTAAACTAACAGAACATTGTCGTCACGCAAGACTTGGTCATACAACAAAATCAGCTGTAGCAGAACATCAGATAGAAGAAGACCATAAAATTCAATGGGAGGAAAACAGAAGTTATAGCACAACCCAAAGGTCTTCTAGAACGGAAAATAAGGGAATCAATAGAAACCTTCAAACATCCCAAAAATTTCAATAAAGACGGTGGCTATGGCTTAAGCGAAACGTGGAAATGTGCACTCGTGGACATTCGCAACACAAAACTTCCAACGACAAGATCTCTGGAACAGTTGACATCCGCTGCCGGTAACCACAACAGTTAGCTCAGCGACAGAGTTGTGTGAAAACCACACCATTTCGAGTCTGAAAACCCTGATGAAGGCACCAGGTTGGGCGCCGAAACGTTGGTACTGAACCATCAATTAAAGCAGTGCGATCCCCGAAAAAAGTAAGTGGAATATTTAACAGCACGTGGTAACGACCAAATCAACAGTTTCGTATTTTAAATTGGTAGGAGTGAAACGATAATTCTAAAAACTGTTCACATGATACCGAAATGGTCCATAATATGTTTTAGAACAAGTACGGTGATCATTTTCCTTCTTTTTTTATTATTTTTATCGGACTGAGATTTTGTCCATACGTCAACAGAACTGATCAACACGTTGCTCTAGGAAAACACTTTTACGCCGCGCAGTACATTTCTCGCTCGTGCCGTCGTGATTAGGGAAAACCTGTTCCTGCTGCGCAAAACACGCGTCGCTATGAAAACCGGCCTTCAGCTGGCAATCTGCACAGTTTGCAACGCAGAGCGGTTCTTCATTGGCAACTCGACAAACAGCAACTACAGCCGGCGCTGAAGACCTGCGCACTGTGAACAATGGTGGTTCTCAAACACTAGACGGGTACCTCATAAAGACGAAACAGCATTTCTAAGAAGCGGTGTGTTTCTGTAACGCGATCCTGCTGCATAACCGTGAAGACTGTATCGCTCTCTTCCTGCTCCTCTTATGTACCACGTTATCACCATCTTCCTCCTTACGCCACTTTCATTCCTCAGCCCATATCTGTATGGTTCTTCATTCTTTTTACGTTTGTGTTAGTGAGACATACACACACCCAACATTTTCCAACAGCACCAAATCATCTGAAAAGTAAACACTGAATCGTGTAGTACCTGGATTAACGTTTACGTAATAAGAACTTGAAAATTCTTGTAATGTCACGAGTATGACGTCACTTTAAACAGAAATCATGTCTGTGTGCGATCTGATATTTTGTGATAACTTTGAGGCAACACTATAAACGTTACAGTTTTTGGTAAACATTTGTACCTTAAAGTTACTTTGTACAAGTTTAGAGACTGCACCAGAATAAATGTTGTTTGTTTGTATTTGACATACATTAGGAATTTAGTGTAGCAGACAATATACAGTGAGCACTTTGAACAAGTTTGTTTATTTTATTGCTACCTGTAACAGCATTAATCCAGAATATACACGAACCAGCTTCTAAGTGCGTCGAAAATGGCGGACTGAACGCAGTGGTCTGCCATTACAATTCTTCACAGTAGGTTAACTAAGTAGAATTATTGTTTCTGGACGACGGCCATAACCTTGAATTTGTGCATTGATAGAATATAAATAAATAAAAGGCAACTAATAATTAATATGCAAATTTATACGAAATGTATACTGTTCTTTAAGATTTGATTGCTATTTAAAACACATTGAACCGTTAGATTGAAATAACAGGAATCCTAAGTTCTTAGCTTGCTATGATAACAACATCAATGGACAAGGAGTGAAAACATGGCTGGCAGTTGCTATCCCGCCAACGAAGGCTGCACACGTGACGTCAGAGCGTGACAGACATGATGACACAATGGCCAAACTGTCATTTTATTAGTATACATTTAGAAATAAAGTACTGCAAAAAGTGTAGAATAGTGAAGCAACTACTAAATCTCGCAAATATTTCAGCAGAAATGTGTCAACAAAATGAGCTCCTGTGAAGTCTAAGGGACAATATTCCGCATCGACCGAGATAATCCAAATGGTGTTGGATTTATTATTAACGACAAGCAATGAAATAATGAACACCATCGCCAGTGACAAATGGAGCAGATGGTTACGATCCTTAATTCGGTTACAAGTACAAACCAACGTGCATACTTGTTTTTGCCTTACGTGAGGATAAAGTAAGTATAACGTCATCGAAGACTAAATAAATAGTTCAGTTTAGTGGTTCCTATTACACACGTCGTGATGAAGTTCCGGCCAGGAAGAAGGCAATGGGAAAAACAATAATAATAATAGAATTCACGAATTTAACAAATAAAACAGTATTCAACACACTAAAAGCACAAAAAAAACTAAAAACACGAAAATTAATACAGACACTCACTTAATAATCACAAACAGTATGTCAAACATAGGAACAGAGAGATAATTTAATAGAACTATAACACATATACAATGACACCAAAAACAAGGTTGGCAATACTGTTAGTACACACACAACAACTAGGTAAACAAAACGAGCTGTGTGCAGCACATATGTGCAAATCAGCAGAAAAACGTTCACTATGGCAACAAGTGCGGCGTGCAAACAAGTGGTGAAAGAATGTCCAACTGGAACAGTGCCGGAAAAGTGTATGAGGTGCTGTTCCAGACCGCCATATGAGGATTACCACTATATCTGTGAGTACAATGTGTGCATATATATATATTTGTACTGTAGGTAGTAATTGTAATAACACACATGTAAAAAACACATTTACAGCCACTGACGATGCCCTACAGCACAAGGGCGAACCGCGTATGGAGGATAAAATGAAATAAAATTCTCCAAAATAGTCGTTTGTAGCCGAATATATTTATAAAATTACTGTTCAACAACTGCGGAATCATGGCCTATTACCAGATTAATATAGCTAAAGCAGATTGGCCGAAACGTTGGAATTCAGTACCCAGGAAGTACGGAAACTAGCTAGAAACGTTTCACTCTAATGTACGGTAGATTTGATAACCATGATACTTACCTTTAAACAACAAATAATTAATACGTGTTTAGTGATGATTAATAAGATAATAACTCTAGAACCAAATCGTCCGCTCTGTATTGAATAGAGGACTTGTATAGTGGCGCCTGGTTTGAGGTGTTAATTCACACTGGGGACAGGACGACACGCAATGGCGCATGCCCGTGTGCCAGCGGGCTCTGCCACGCATCGACTACCGCTGCTGACTTGGCGTTCTTAGGACATTTACCGCTTTCTAAATCAAACCGCCAGAAAATTAAACGCAAGGAGCGATTTACGTAGTTCAGATAGCGTCAATCATTGCTGAAACGCAACATAATTAGTCCTCATCGTACACGAAACAGAGAAAAAAATATACTTCAATATATATATGACATGCATTACAATTACGTGCAGTTTACTACACGTCTGTGTTTGTTCATGTAGTGATTTATCTGTATGAATTACATTTGTTGTTACTTCATTACATCTTATTCTGCTATTGAGGTAGCCTCTATAGATTATCTAAATGGCTAGGTCAGCAAGGAATAAAGATAAATGCCAAGAAGAGTCAGATAATTACGAACACAGGTAAAAAACTAAGTTTGATTATGATTATGAGGGGGTGGGGGGGAGGCTTGAAGTGTAAATATCTTGGCATAACGTTTGATAAGTAATTTAACTGGGCAGAGCACATTGGGCAGGTGGTAGGAAAAGGTTACAAGACCTTTCATTTACTGGAGAGAGTGATGAGAGGATGTACTAGAGGAGTTAATTAAATGGGTTACGTAACTTTGATCATACCATTAGTTGAATATGGTGGTGTGGTTTCGGACCCACATTTTGGTTATCGAATACAGGAGTTGGAGGGGCTGCAAAGTAGAGCAGCTAGATTTGTTTGTGTGAATTATCGCAGAACCCAGTCAATAACTGATATGATAAAGGAGCTTGATTAGGACTCATTGGAGGAAAGGAGGAGGGTGAAGAGAGTGCTGGAAATGTACAGGGCACATGTTGGAGATGGGGTTTGGAGGGATAGAATTAAAAACAGTGCATGGAAGGGGAAAGGTGACCATGACCACAAGCTGGCGCTCAATTCCATGAATAAAGGAGTGGAAAAATTTCCTTTTGTTGGTAAGGGTTTCAGAGATTGGAACAAATGACCTAGTGAAGTGATGAATAATTTAATTTAATTTAATTGCAATGGAGCGCACGCTCCGGTGGCACTTACCCTAAACAACCATCTTCCCCCTTTCCATCACTCACCTACATTTGCCCTCTGCAAATCATAACTTTACATTTTTTTAACGTTTTTGGTAAATTATTCATCATTTCCCTTGGTAACTTATTCCAGTCCCTGACACCCATACCTAAAAAAGAGAATCTTCCTACACCCTTGTGGCTGAAATCGGGTGCCAGCTGGTGGTCATGGTCATCGCTTCCCTTCCATTCACTACTATTCATACCTATTGCAATTTCTTTCCATGCCTCATCGCCAGTATACGCCTTCTACATTCCCATTACCCTCCTCCAATGAATCCCATTCCAGCTCTTAACTGATTACATTCTGCGATAATTTCCAGAAACAAATCTAGCAGCCCTTTTTTGCACCCTCTCCATCTCCTGCATTGGATACTCAAAATGTGGGTCCCATACTACACTACCATTTTCGAACAATTGTCTGACCAAGGTCTTGTAACCCAATTCCTTTACTTCTCTCGTTCATCCCCTCATCACTCTCTCCAACAAGTACAGAATTTTGAAACCTTTTCCTACCACCTGTCCAATGTGTTCTGCCCAGTTATGCTTGTTATCAAATGTAATGCCAAGATATTTACATTTCAAGTCTTCAGTAAGCAATTATTTCCCCACCTTATATTCATAATTAACCTTTTGTTTTTATTTGAGTATCTAATAACCTGACTCTTCTTTGCATTTATCATCATCCCATGTTCACCAACCCAACTAGATATCCTGTCCAGATTATCCTGCAACTGTTTAAAGTCCTCTACCGTTTTGATCCTTTTATATAGCATATTATCAATTGCAAACAATCTAATTTCTGATAGTAAACAATCAACAATTCATTAGAATAATGAGTAGCAATGGTCCCAATACGCTAACCTGCGGCACATCCATTTTTACTTCCACTTCTTTTGATACTGCCTTCCGAACCCCAACTTTCTGTTTTCTACCTTCTAAAAATTCTTCTCCTTAAGAAATTTAAAAATATAATTTGTAAATCGGAAAAGTAAATGGAGGAGGAATTTAACACTCTAATTATAAAATAAAATTTTAAAAAATGAAAGGGGTAGTTAGCGTTAGCTCCATCGCAATTTAAATTAATATTAATAATAGTAATAGTAACCATTTACTGCTCGCTGCCTGTTTGTCACCTGTGATCCTACTAATGATTCGGTCGCTCTTTGGTTTTTTCCTTCACCAAAGCCTTCTTGATGTTTCTTGAATGTGGACACTGCTCGAATTAAGTATGTCAGGTTTAATTAATCACGAAAGTGTTGACCCGGAAATGTTAATTACTTTGCGTTTATTAAACTTGTTTGAGCCGTGTGTATCGAAACATCTTATCGATATAATTACAAAAACAGTTTAATTAATGAATGTCACGATTGAAACAGCAGTTACTACATGATGATAATAATTCGTACTCATAAAGGGTAAATTAAAATCGCAACAATCAGCTAAAAGCAACAGTTTATAGTGACAAAGGAATATTCACGACCACCACGCGAATCAACAGCATGGAATGCACGGAAGGGAAATGATGACCATGACCATAAGACGGCACTCGATTTCAGGCGAAAGGGTCTGGAAGATTCTCTTTGATGGGTAAGGAGGTCAGGGATTGAAATAAATTACCATGAGAATTCATAAATAATTTACCAAAAACGGTGAAACAATTTAAAGCTGAAATTTGTAGAGGGCAAAGTAGGTGGGTACAGAAAAATGGAAAAATTGATGTGTAGGAAAATTGCCACCGGAGCGTGCGCCCAATGGCAATTAAATTAATCTAAATCGACAGTAAGTTTAGTTTCTTGACAGTGCAACATTGCTCTTACGTCATTCAACGATAAATAATGGCGCATATTATCAATTTATAGTGCAGGAAAATTACGACGGACTCCAAAAATCAATACATAAGTTGAACATCTGATATTACAATAAGCAATTCTGGGTCATCTATGAAGTCGTCTGTCACTCCATCACGTCACTCTATGACGTCACGCTTTTAGTCCTTTTTTTCCAATTTACGATTGAGATTTGTTGTTCTAGGTTCAGTTCTATTTAGCCAAGCATCAGTAAATAAATTAACTGTCTGCAAACTGAAAGAAAAGCATGTATTCCGTTTAAATCGACATATTTATTATTAGTTGCTTTTCTTGATTAATCAAATTCTTTCGACGTAGATTTTTCGGTTTAATCCTAGACTGCGATTCCGCCACTGACTGGCGTTGATGTGACGTCATATTGACGTCGTTTTGAGGTATTCGCTGTCGATGTACCAACATAAAGATAATTTATTATTGTGACCGGCCGCAGAAATTCGATAACACATCAAACACTGAACATGTGGTTGTGTTATCGGACATCTGCGGCCGCTTACCAGCGGCCGCCTGCATCTGATTCACCTTCGGGATATCAGTTTAGGTTGATATTGTACAGTTTTAAATTATTGTGACCTCGCTACGCTCGGTCACAATAGCACTAAAAGGAATAAACCTAATTATGTTGGTAGTCGACAGCGAATACGTCAAAACAACGTCACGTCAACGCCGGTCAGTGGCGGAATCGCAGTCTAGGATTAAACCGATTTTTCTTATACACTCTGGACAGCATTATTGTTATTACGGTAAGCTAAAATTTTTAGTCAGAGAAGAAACGAACTGCTAAATACTGCATTAAAAGTGTAATTTTTGACGGGTTTACAACACATTTATATCCAATGTAGATATTTTAACTCACTGTTATAATAAACTCGAAGTAACGATTTGCCGGAAAGGCATGTACTTCGTTTAAATGAATATATTAATTATTAGTTGTTTTTATTACTGATGTAAATATTTCCAGTACCTCAAATTTAGTTCAAAATACAATGAATGTACGCGGGTAATAACATCTATGAATGTTGAACAGCAGTATTAGTAGAAGTTGTGGTTATGTCGAAATGCAGATACGACCAGACAACTGACACATTTTTCTGCAAACTAAATCACGGTGAATAAATAATTTAAGTTGCTTTCATAAGCTCCGAGTTACTCAAGTTACGGTAGTTTTATACGAGTGGAAGCAGTTCGGTATTTATCGTGCTGAATGAGACCTGTACCAGGAATAATACGCGCTATTGCATAAGGTTTTAGGATTCCAAAGTTATTTGTAATTTAATTGGTTACCTAATTCTGACACCACTCATTCTGTTGAACTTCCATCTTTGTCGCTGTGTAAACTACAACCAAAATATCTAAAAATTACAAAACAAGGTTATGAGCGTTGTATAACAACAATTAAATTTATTTAGGTAACCGCAGAGAAGTGAATTGTCAGAACACTCCATTAAACCCGTTACAGCAAAGGGCATAAGAATTTTTTAAGAAAATAAAATAATTTAAATTGTTTTCATGAATGTTCTGTTACTTAAATCACTACTTCGGTTTAACTAAAGTAGTTTCACACTGATCGCGATCTATACAGCATTGACTACAATTAAAACTAATATTATATGGAATGACGTAAGTTATTAAGATTTAATTTTAATTTCCGTTGCTTTTATTGATGCCATATTTCAGCCACATGTAACTGTCAGCCATTGTCGTAGTATAGATATGAATCACGAATATCGGAAAAGGAAGTTGTCATGACCAACGACTTTTATTGATCAAGTTTATATCGCCATGTATTACTATGCGTGGGTCTGAAGTATTGTTTTTCTGCCTGCAATTTTAGCGTAATTTGTGGTTAGGTTGAAATGCTAGCTGGACCAGGATGACAACTGAAAGTTTTTGTTACAGCGCAATGCACGAGGAATAACATTGAACTTTATTTTGTAACAATTCTATTTACTTAAGCAACTGCCAATAAATGAATTGCCACAATACTGAAAGAAAAGTATGTATTTCGTTTAAACTGGAATATTAATTATTATTTGCAAACTTTTACTGAAATCATTACTTGATCTGAATGAAATTAGTTCCAAATTGAACGCTAACTATGAACTACGCAACTGAAACTAATATTACATGGCTTAAGGTAAGTATTTAAATTTATTTTTAGTATCTTTCGTTTTCACTTACTTCATATTACTGGGGTCGTTATTTCAGCCACTCGTAAGCTGTGTCAGCCGTTAAAACATTGATTTGCATCACAAATAACAAAAAATAAATATATAAGATCCTATGAAGATTTTGACTCAAGTGTATATCGCGATGTATGATAACATTAACATGTGACATAGGGAACGTATTAATGCACGTGTGATTGCAGCTTTAATTTTTGTGGTTAGGTTGAAATGAAACCTGGACCAAGCTGACAACTGTTTTGCTACAGCACAAGGAACGAGGCATTACATTGAGCTTTATTTTATAACAATTCTATTTAGTTATGCAACTGGAAAAAAAAAAGAATTGCCAGTACACCGTCATTTTTTACGGGCTTTGAGGCTATTATTAACAAAGAATACAATCTACAACTGTCTCATAAAAAAAAAAATTTGTGTGATGGCAACGGTAGTACCTTATCAGAACCAAAATAGTGATTGTTAATCAACAAATAGATCAAGTCTCCATCTTTACCAACTTCGACTTTTAATGGAGATAATAACCAAGCGAAGAAGAAACTTCTCATCGATTTCAATGGATATGTGGGGCAGTGTTTCAAAAACTGAAAGATTCAATCCAAAAGGAGACGCAGCCTAAATTTTATATATATATATATATATATATATATATATATATACACAGTCCAATCACATTAATGTGACCACCTCTCAAAAACCGGAATAACCACCTTTGGCAGAGCGGACCGCTGCGAGGCGTGCAGGAAGAGAGTCAATTCTGTTTCTGAAGGTGTTCACTGGGATGTTGAGCCAAGCTGACTCCAGTGCCGTGGCCAGCTGCGCTACATTACGCGGTTGAAGATCCATGGCGTGAACAACCCGATCGACGTTCCACAGATTCTCGACTGAATTTAAATCCGGTGAGTTTGCTGGCCAGGGGAGTAAGGTAAACTCATCCTGGTGCTCTTCGAACCACGCACATACACTGCGAGCTGTATGACACCTCGCATTGTCCTGCTGGTAGATGTCATCATTCTGAGGGAAAATTATTCGGATGCAGGGGTGGACTTGGTCCGCAAGGACAGATACGAACTTGTGCTGATCCATCGTGCCTTCCACAATGATGAGTTCACCCAGTGAATTCCAGGAAAATATTCCCCAAACCATAATGCTCTCTCCTCCACCCTGGATCCTTCCGCCAATTGTTACAGAGTGTTTGCTTTCAGACGTTTCATGCCGTATGTGCCAACGTCCGATGGAGCATAAAACGTGATTCGTCAGAAAAAGCCACCTGTCGCCACTCTTTGGACGTCCAGTTGCGGTACTGGCGTGCAAATTCCAGCCTTCGTCGCCGATGAACAGCAGTGAGCATAGGTGCATTAACCAGGCGTCTGCTGCGGAGGCCCATGCGCAGCAACATTTGCTGAACCGTTGTTGAGGATACACTCTTGGTAGCCCCTTGGTTCAACTGGGTGGTCAGTTGCTCAACAGTTGCACGTCTATTTGCCCGAAAGCATCTCCATAGCCATCGTTCGCCTCTGTCATCTATAGCCCGTGGTGCACCACATGTTCCACGCCACTGATTTTTAATAGTGCCATTTTTCCATGCACGGTATACTTTCACCACGGCGGCACGTGAACAGTTCACAAAATTAGCCGTTTCCGAAATGCTTCCACCCTTGGCCCGAAAGGTACTAATCATGCCCTTTTGGACATCGGATAAATCGCTACGTTTCTGCATTACGCCAAATAATGAAATGCTTTCCGAAGCCGTAGGACATCCTTTATATACACTCCACTGTAATGTGCTGCCACCTGCCTTCTATGATTGGTTATTTCACGTTGATGTCGAAAGAGTAGGTGGTGGTCACATTAATGTGACTGGACTGTATATATATATATGTGAGCAAAAGAAACTGGTACAGGCATGCGTATGCAAACAAGGAGATATGTAAACACTCAGAGTATGGCGCTGCGGTCGGCAATGCCTATATAAGACAAAAGGTGTCTGACGCAGGCATTAGATCGGTTACTGCCGATACAATGGCAGGTTATCACGATTTAAATGAGTTTGAACGTGGTGTTATAGTCGGCGCACGAGAGATGAGTCACAGCATCTCCGAGGTAGCGATGATGTGGAGATTTTCCCGTACGACCATTTCACGAGTGCAAAGTGAATATCGGGAATCCAGTAAAACATCAAATCTCCTACATCGCTGAGGCCGGTAAAAGATCCTACAAGAACGGGACCAACGACGACTGAAGAGAATCGTTCAACGTGACCCTTCCGCAAATTGCTGTCGATTTCAATGCTAGGCCATCGAAAAGTGTCAGCGTGGGAACGATTCAACGAAACATCATCAGTATGGGTTTTCGGAACCGAAGGACCACTCGTGTACCCTTGCTGAGTGCCCGACACAAAGCTTTACGTCTCGCCTGGACCCGTCAACACCGACTTTGGACTGTTGACGATTGGAAACATGTTGCCTGGTCTGACGAGTCTCGTTTCCAATAGTATTGAACGGATGGACGTGTGCTGATATGGAGACAACCTCATGAATTCATGTACCCTGCATGTCAGCAGGGGAATGTTCAAGCTGGTGGAGGCTCTGTAATGGTGTGGGACGTGTGCAGTTGGAATGACATGGGATCCCTGATACGTCTAGATACGAGTGTGACAGGTGACACATACTTACGCATCCTGGCTGATCAGCTGCATCCACTCATGTCCATTGTGTATTCCGACGGACTTGGGCAATTCCAGCAGGACAATGCGATACCCCAAACGTCCAGAATTGCTACAGAGTGGCTCCAGGAACACTCTTCCCAGTTTAAACACCTCCACTGGCCATCAAAGTCCCCAGACATGAACTTCATTGAGCATATCTGTGATGTCTTGCAACGTGCCGTTCAGAAGAGATCTCCACCCCGTCGTACTCTTAAGGATTTATGGACAGCCCTGCATGATGCATGGTGTCAATTCCCTCCAGCACTACTTCAGACATTTGTCGAGTCCATGCCACGTCGTGTTGCGGCACTTCAGCGTGCTCGCAAGGACCCTTCACGATATGAGGCAGGTGTACCAGTTTCTTTGGCTCTTCAGTATATATATATATATAACTGGAATTACTTACTCGTTTGGTAGTAAATCGTTGGTAAATAAAAACAAATCACCAGAAACGAAGTTTCTTAGATCAGTGAAAGGATATTCCGTGAAAGATAGAAGAAGGAATGATTAAATCAGACAACAACGGAATATTCCTTCCTTTAATCATAGAAATTACCAAACAAGGGCTAGTTGGAAGGGGAACGTTCTGATTTTCAAATGTGGCCCTGTAATACCGACTTGCTGTAAGGAATGGTATCGGTAGACCCATGAAGAGTTGGTTAGAGAACTTGATAAATTGATAGCATGAAATAACAGCTCCGAAGAACCAATTTCCACTTAAGTTTATTTTCGCGTTCGCTGTGTAATAAGACTGCACAACAAGGCATTGACACGATCCAAAGATACTAAGTACAAATATACGCAAATGTTCCAGCCATCAAACTCACAAACTTACGAAAAACATTGACTGACAACTCCCTCCTTTCACCATCTCTGCGCGCTTAAACAGACGCTTCAGAAACATCCAGAATAATTCAAAGAGTTCCGACCGACGTCTCTCGAATTCTAACAATACTTCAACAATTAAATCCATACAAAAATAATTACAAATTGTACGAAATCACTCACAAGCATTAGAAAACATGTTAAAATGAGAGTTAATACTGTTTACATGCATATACATACAAAATTATCAAAATAAATCAGTCCATACCGTCGCAAATAGTCCTCCAAACATCACAGCTCACATCAGTACTTACAATTACAAACCTTTAGTTAATGTCTGATATATAATTCTCTATTTGAACATATTACATTAACATTTATATAGTTTCTCTCCATAAAACAATGTTCATTTATATGACAAATATACACAAATTCACAGTAAATCACAATGAATACACACAAATCCCTAACCAACTGCCAGCTTGCTACACATAATTCTTCAAATAATTTTTCATTAAAGGGTTTGGTCTGAGAGCTGTTGTACATTGAGTCGGAACAGGCTTTTGGCTTTTCCATGAAGAGAAAGTAAGAGTCTATTAATTTAAAAAAAAATGATTACAAAATTGTTTAAATCCATTGTGGAAGAATTCTAAATGAAACGAAATATGGTTGATAAATCTTTGGAATGGAAGCCACAATCGGAGCTAATGAAAAAAAAAAAAAGGAAAGAAAGAGACTCGATGGTCTACCTTCCATCAAAGATTGTCAACGTTTTGGGAAAAAAAACATTTTTTTTATCGAAGTCAGGTGTAAAAAAGAAAGGAAAAAAAAGCTACTTGCAAGAAAATATAGTGTGCTATAGAACTAAGGAAAACTAGACTCTACATTATGTTAACAAATGTTTTATATATTCATCAAAAAATTATAATTTTTTAACGTTTTGCATTTTAAAACAATGTAAAATGTATTAAAAACTACACCACTCTTCTCAAAGAACTTGCATTAATTTAAGTAGTTAATCAACACTTCAATCGCCGTTTTTACATTTTTTAAATACAAATTAAAAAGCCTACAATAGGAACTTTAATGATTATAATACACAGTGTCCTTATTTAATTAAGTTAGGTTTTATTTACTTAGAAGTTTAGATTTTGGCTCCGAGCGTGGTGGATGAACGATTGAACGTTCTGTCGTCGCATTAGGAGGGACGAGGGTTCGAGTCCCCGTCCAGGCATCCAGATTTCGGTTTCCACAAATCACTCCAGGCGAATGATGCATTCTTCAAAAATGTCATGGCCGAATTCCTTCCCGTTCCATGCCCCAGTCCTTTATAGCCCCTAATGACCTCGACCTCGACAAGCGTAAAACCATAAGGGAAAAAAATTAGATCTACGCTGTGGTAACAGTTATAACACTTTGAAAGAAAAATCAGAATTTAGTAGCTAGTTCTGCAAGCACCAAAATATACATTTTTGAGGCTATAAATACGTATTGCCTTAAACTCACTTTTTTAATGTACTTTTTATTTTTCTCTTTCAACGATAAGTATAGTTAATTTCTTCTAAATGAGTTGGCAACCCTAGTTTGCCGATTATTTCGTCAGGCCAGATAATGCAGATATTTACTAGTGCCCGGTTCACTGTGGTAAGTTACGATATAATAGAGAGCTCGTATCAGCGCAATGCGGTCGCTCATAACAGCTCTCGCACATCGAACCAGCCAACCAGAGCGCTTGGCTAATCGGATCCTCTGCAAACGTGATGGATTCCCGCAGCAGAGCATCAGTCAGCTGGAGGCGATAGAACACCACTGGTTCGTAACTTAACAACAATCGTAACGACTAAACGGTAACTACAGACTGCGAGGCAGTACCGTGACAAGGGCAGAGCACTAAGTCAACTCTGAGGCCATCGAAAGTAATGGCGGCAAACCACAATATCGAAAACAATTAACCATAGATTCTTTAATTCCATACTACATAATAAGGTAGTAGAAAAGTTGAGACTGTACACGAGATTTATTTCCAAAACAGTAATTTTGTATTCACAACTGATGACGGAGAAGCCAAAAGCGTAAATTTTGTAATCTTTTGGTACAACGCTCCGGAAATCATGCGAACACTGGCTGACGGATGATACAGTTTTACATCGGGTTTTAATTACGATGGAGCTAACACCCCGGTAGTCATCTAATTACCCCTTTTAATTTTATTTTTAAATTATCTTTTACAACTGGAGTGTTAAATTCCTCCCCCACTTTTCAGATTTACACATTTTAATTTCAATTTCCTTAAGCATTTTTGGTAAATCTATAAATATAAAGATGAATGTATGTATGTTTGTTTGTTTGTTTGTTTGTTCTTCATACAAATGTACAGTTTTCATCCGATCTCGATGAAACTTTGCACACTTATCCTTTGAGAAAAATACTGTCTACATTTGGTTGAAAAATTATCTGTATAAATAATACATGTTGTCTTATAATTTCGAAAAGTTACTGAATGGCAATAGACAAACGTGTTGAATGTGGAGGTCTCTATACTTTTTTTCCGTGTAGCGGCCAGGTAGCAGAGTGGTTAGAGCGCTTGCTTACTTATGTTAGGGTCGTGGTCTCCTATTCAAATCTCCGTGGAGGCTAAAATTTTTAAAAATTGTTTTTTATCGTAAGAGTCACGCCTGGGCCGTCCGCTATTCGGATTGAATGTTAAACTGTAGATACCACAAAGTTAGGGGTGCAATGCGAGGCAAATCGTAGGTAGTCTTGCAGTGCTATAGGTGTACACTTTTTTACGTTACATTGATCCCTCAGGGGTGATTCGCAGTCAGTGTGTGTGTGATCTGCAGTAATAATACTATAAATGCGGAAGTAAGTTTCTGTCTTTTTTTACATTTTGACAACTAAATGCCTATACCGATATTGACGGAATTTGACAAGAAAATCTGTAGGGAGGGTACGGGACATTTTTTTTTCGGTATGATTAACAATTGTAGTCACAAAATTTTGAGAATTATTGAATGGTGACAGAGAGAAGGATGTGTGTGTTAGTCTGTAATGTTACGTCGGTTGCTCATTATGTCAGTGTATAATTTGTTAATAAATTTCGTTTAGAGAAAAAACGTATTATTTAGTACAGATGTCGATTTGCCCTCTCCTATTAGTTTGTGTCTGCTTAGATGTTTCTGGCACAAGTTTATTTTGCCTTATTTTTTGACATGCCTTGCAGCCATAAACTGACCTAAGTTATAGCTCTAGCAGAGCACGAGCACCTAAAGTTATTAGAACCCAAGAATCGGATGCTCATGCTGGAGAAAGAAGAAAAGACCAAGCTGAAATAAAGCTGCCCTTAGTTAACACCCCCCCCCTCCCCAACATCACCTTCGTTTGTTTTTCTGTTTTTAAATATGTTGGAAATTCATTCTCTTCAAGAGACAGGTTCGGCGGTAGAATGGTATAGTGATGGCTTTCCTGTCATATTTTGCCAACTCGGTGTTGTTTGGGACCAATCCTTCGTTACGAACACCTTTTTATGTTCAATTCTGGCAAAGTAATTCTTAATCCACGCGTACGAAGTCGCGGGTATCAGCTAGTTATTAATAACTTCACTTGGTAATTTGTTCTAATCCCTGACACCCTTACCAACAAAACACAATTTTTCCTACTCCCTTATGCATGAAATCAACGCCGGCTTTCGGTCATGGTCGCCTTTCCCCTTCCATGCTCTATTCCTAATTCTTTGACTAATATCCCTCCAAGCCCCATCACCAACATATGCCCTGTACATTCCCAGCACTCTCTTCACCCTCCTCCTTTCCTCCAATGAGTCCAAATGCAGCTCCTTTATCTTATCAATTACTTGCTGCTATTCTTTGTTCACCCTCCAACTCCCATAACCGATAGCCAAAAAGTGGGTCAAAAACTACATCACCATAGTCAACCAATGGTCTGACCAAAGTTTTGTAAACCAATTCCCTAACGCATACATTTCAACTGGTAGCATACGGGATATCTTTTTTTATTTTTGCTGTCATCAGTCTTTTGACTGGTTTGATACAATCCTCCATCCTTTCCTATCTTGTGCCAACCTCTTCATCTCTACATACACCTTACAACCCACGTCCTCAGTTATCTGCTTCATATATTTGACTGTTCCCTCCACCAGCAAATTAACTAATCCAGCATGTCTCAAAATATGACAAACCAACTTGTCTCTTCTTTCTCAAAGCTTCTTCCACAAACTACTTTGCTCACCCATCATTTCCAAAACTCGTTCATTTCTTACTTTGTCTGTACACTTAATTTTCAGCATTCTTCTGTAGCACCTCATTTCAAAAGCTTCAATTTTCCTTCTTTCTGGTATTCCTAAAGTATATGTTTCGCTGTCGTAAACTGCTGTGCTCCACACATAGAGTTTTAAAAGGTTCTTTCTAATTCCGAGATCAATGAAACTAAAAGATTTCTCTTTTTCATGAAGGCTCTTTTTGCTAGTGCTATTCTGCTTTTAACATCATTCCTGCTTCGGCCATAGGTTGTAATTTTGCTTCCCAAATAACAGAATTCACTTACTTCTCCAATTGCATCCGATCCTATTTTTATATTTAATCTGCTAGTATTTGCTTCATTTCTGCTACATTTCATCACTTTAGTCTTGCTTTGATTTATATTCAGACCAAAATCTTTAGTATTTTGTTCCTGCCATTCAGTAATTTCTCAATATCCTCAGCCCTTTCTGCTAACAAGACAGTCATCAGCATATCGTAGCGTAATGATTTTTTCTCCCTGAACACTTATATCACATGTAAATTTTTCGTTTACTTTATTTATTGCTTCCTCTACATACAAGTTGAATATTAAAGGGGATAAACTACAACCTTGTCTCACACCCTTTTTAACTGATGCTTGACTGTCATGATTCTCTATATAGTTTATAAAGTATTTTTCTATTTCGATACTTCAGAACCGACTTCTTTAAAATTTTGAACATCTTGTCCCAACCTAACATTATCAAAACCTTTTTCTAAATCAACAAATGGCATACAAGTATCTTTGTTTTTCTTGATCCGCTCTTCAAGTATTAATCTTAAGGCCAGAACTGCTTCCCTTGTACCGCGATTTTTCCTAAACGCAAATTGATCTTCACCTACTATTTCTTCTACTATCCTTTCCATTCTTCTGTATATTATTCTGGTCAGTAATTTTGAAGCATGTGATGTTAGACTAATGGAGCAGTAATTCCCACATTCGTCGACTTGTGCTTTCTTTGGAAGTGTGAAGATGATATTTTTATTAAAATCAGTTGGAATTTCTCTTGTTTCATAACTTTTTGATATCAGCTTGAATAATCTTTCGATTCCTTCTTCTCCTAGGGATTTAAGAAGTTCTGCAGGCATCTCATCAGTTCCAACTGCCTTATTTGCTTTCACGTCATTCAGAGCTTTATTAAATTCTGTCCTCAAAACAGGATCTCCTAAGTCTTCAATTTTGACATCGCCTTCCTTTTCTATTACGCTATTGTTAAAGTCGTCCCTATCATACAATTTCTCAATGTATTCTTTCCATCGGTTAGCTCTATCGTCTGAGCTTAAAACAGGTTTCCCATCGGCGGCTTTAATGTTCATACCTCTTTTCTTCATTTCTCCAAAATTCTGTTTGATCTTCCAATATGTAACATCTGCTTTACCTATGACCATTTCCTTCAGGCTAATTAACATACAGGATTCTTAATATACAAGATACTTAACATATAGGATACTTAACCTACAGGATACTTTTATTCCTTTAAGTTAGAAAGTTCGCAATGATACACAAGTGAAAACTGAAAATTATGATGCTTTCGTCCATATGTTCTCAGATCAACCAAAAATTAAACAACGGACTCCAACGAAATTGCACCCGGTGACAGTATATGTCGTGGCTTAACATACAGGATTGTTTTTTTTTTATTATTTAATTGAAATTGCAATGGAGCACACGCTCCGGTGGCAATTTCCCTACACACCCATCTTCCCCCTATCCTGCACCCACCTACATTTGCCCTCTACAAATTTTAACTTTAAATTCTTTTAATGTTTTCGGTAAGTTATTCGTCATTCCCCTTGGTAACTCATTCCAATCCCTGACACCCTTACCTAAAAAAGAAAATCTTCCCACACCCTTGTACCTGAAATCGAGTGCCAGCCTGTGGTCATGGTCATTCTAATCCAATAAGTTTCAAGGCCATCTAACAACAACAACAACAAAAAATACACGTACTCAGCTGTGTTTGCGTTTTAATGAAATATAACACAGAGTTTTGTAGGTTCCCAGGCTAATCAAGACAATATCCACGCAGCCAAGAGAAACGTATCTATTGTTTGGATCTTTGTTTAATTATGTAGTCAATGTATAGTGCTATAACTGTGGTCAGATTAATTGGCGGGTGGCGTCAAATACGCCGTTGCCAAGCCGTGCGCGTAACAGTTGTATTCACCTCTTTACTTGTAGTAATGGTTTATAACGTGTTTTAAGTAATTTATTATCACTATTCTGTCATAAAATATTGATGCATGTCATTTCGTTAAGAAAGTTATGCATTGCAGATGCGTTTAATATAATTGGAGGTTTCAAAAGACCTGTTATTTATTATTCTATTATCTACGCAGAAAAATAAAATTCTCGACAGACTAAGGAAACTTATGGAAATACTCTTCTTTTATTTGTGGCTAAATTTTATTTTCAGTTTGTATATTTATAACTAAAATCAAAATTTTATTTTGTCATCCTCTGCACTGAAAAACTTGCATAATTAACGACAAAATTATCTGTTTATATATTACCACTCATCACTATCGTAAAATTCGTGTACTGTCCTCCTGACAAAGGACTGTCAAAGTCGCTAAGCTTTGTTAGAGTGTATTGTTTCATATTTTTCTTTCGAGAAACACGCGCTGGACAGTTTTCAAACCATCACAAGCTGCAGCGCAAATAGCCTGTCCATTCCCTAATTTTTTTGGTGATATGGTTGTTTTTTGCGGTAACAAATCACTGCAGTTTTTTATTTCATCAATATCAAGTAGGCCTACGTCCATATTTTTCAAGTCTTTTCCTACTAGCGTACATGTAGAAGTCAAAATTTCTCGATCATTGTCGACAATAAATTTGAAATATTTATATACATTGTGAATGATAGATTTACTCTGTTGTCTGCTTCAGCCGCGGTGGTTCTGCTGTCGATGACTTGCGTCTTGTTGGGAGTCGTTAGTTCGGGAACACCTGGAATAGGAGAATAAGTCTCTTCCTAAGTATCCATTTTTAGTAGCAAGATTCTCTTGCTAAATTTCCCTAATTATAAGTTACTGCACTTTTTGTTCGGTAAAATTATTACACTAAATTTCTATAATTAATAAATAACCAAAAGGAATTATTTAAATCGCACATAAAAATCGTAAATCGCTAAAAAACAAAATATCCTCTCTCGAGCAAGGTCACACTCACACTAACACTTTCTAATTCCGATTCTCAGGTTCACACATTTTTTGTGAAAGGGAGGTGGAAGGTTTGGGGGTGGGTAGCGAGCTGTTAACGCTTGAACTAGGCAACACAGGCCGCACAGCGTTGCAATTTTCAGGTGATAGAAAGAGAGCGCATCGCGAGATTGTCCACAAGTACGGCAACAGCGCGTTCTCACTGACCCGCCAATTAATCTGGCCACAGCTATAATACACATCGACAAACAGTAATTCACTAACTTGTCAATAACGGTAACATTATCTTTTCATATACGTTTACCGTATGTTTAAATCGTACAAACTATAAAATATTATCTTTGCGATTCAGTTAGGTATTGTTTATGTAAATGCAGACTAAGCCGTTGACTCCTACATACACCAGATCCGACCACTTCAAGCACTGCAGTAAGAGAAACCGGAACATCCACAACCATTAAACCTTTTCAGTTAATGGCAATAATGGGGGTTGTGTTGCATAACCGTTGATTTGTTTGTCGTATAATCTTTACCGTCCTCAAATAAATAATATAGTCTTTGCTATTTTCAACAGTTTTAAACTTCATTAACTTGATTAACTTCCTTTTGTTTGTCACCTCAGGGAACTACATTTGAGAGATCATGTGTCTGAAGATGCCAGGTTCTTTTTCAGCAATAACTAATACTGGTATCAGCATCTCGTATACCCGATCTTCCCTGTTCAACCCTCGCTGTATTCTCTCTTCACCATGGTAACCTAAACTTTGTTTCTTCTTCTTCTTGTCTAAGAGCAATCGTTATTCAGTTGCATCCATGCCCATAGAACAAAATATATTTTTTCATAAAACTATTACTTTTTCAAAAAAAATCCTAGCTCAATACAAAAACTAATAGCGGAGTGTTATGAAATGACGGGTTTAACTGAGTGTTATGGTAATTTATTTCACTGCAGTTGCTTAACAAAATAGAATTGTTATAAAATAAAGTTCATTGTAATTTATCGTCCTTTGTGCTGTAGCTTCAGTTGTCAACTTGGTCCAGGTTGCATTTCAGCCTAACCACAATCTCCGCTAATATTGCTGATAAAAAGCAAAGCTTAATCACGCGCGAATTAATGTATTCCCTGTAACGCATGTCAGCGTCATCATGCATCGCGAAATAAACTTGAGCCCAAATCTTCACGGGTTCTCGCACCTTTCTTTCGTATTATCTGTGGTTAAGATTGATATTTTAACGGCTGAGACAGCTTACATCGGCTGAAATAATGACCCCAGTGAGAACGAAGGATGCCAAAAATAAATCTTAACAACTTACGCTATGCCACGTAATATTTAATTGTGGTTTAGTCCATATATATCGCGATCAATCTGGAACTTCTTTCATTCGAACCATGTAATGATTTACGTAAATAAAAATAAAAATAAAAATGATAATTAATATGCCAATTTAAACGCAACACATACTTCTCTTTCAGTGTTCTTACAATTTATGCCATAGCAATTGCTTAACTAAATACAATTGTTATGAAATAAAATTCAATGTAATTACTCGTGCCTTGCGCTGTGGCAAAAGGTTTCAGTTTCCACCGGGTCCAGGTTGCATTTCAACCCAAACAGGTACTACGATAAACTGGCCGCCAGGAGAACAATACTCCCATCTCACGCATATTAATACGTGAACAGTATCGTGTTTTAGTGGCAATAATGCATCGCGATATAAATTTGATAAAAATCTACAAGGGTTTTTACACATTCCTTTTTTGTTATCCATTATTCAGACCGATATTAAAACGTCTGAATGGCTGACACAGTTGCTGAAATAATAGGTTCGGTAATATTACACAGTGGAAGCGAAGGAAATTAAAATAAATCTTATAATCTTATAATATGCCACGTAATATTTGTTTAAAGTGTAGTGTAGGATGCACAGTTTGCGATCAGTGTGCAACTATTTCCGTTCAAACATATTAATAATTTCAAAAATAGAACACAGTTTAAATTACTTTGAATAAAAAAAACTATTCATGAGCTCTGCCGTACCGTCAAATGCCAGTTGTAATTCTGACCCATGCTAAGTAACAATCTAACCAAAACATACGCTACATTGATGCTCGAAACACAAAACTTTTATCTTACATATCTATGGACAAAAAATTTAAGGTATACTTCTTTATACCGAAAGAATATTACGTAAATATAAGCATCTAATGATTGATATTCGATTTTAACGCAATACATACTTTTATTTCAGTGTTTTGTCAGTTAATTTATTCGCGGATGCTTGAAAAAATGTTATTAATTAACGTCCATTACCAATAATAATGACGCAAAGCGTGACTTCATTGTGCGACGTCATAGAATGACGTCATGGCGTGATAGGTGACGCCATACATGACAGCTTGCTTATTATCTTTATATATATAAAAATCTCGTGTCACGATGTTCGTCCGGGATGAACTCCGAAACTACATAACCGATTTAGATGAAATTTGGCTTAGTGTGTGTAATTTAGTCCAACTTAAAAGATAGGATAGTTTTTATCTGCATTATAGACCTCAATATTTATTATTTGCGAAATAAATGTTCATTAAATGTTTGTCATAGAATAATGGTTTGTAATTATTTATAAGCAATGAAGGCTAAGCGGTCTGCTGGGTAAGTGGTTAGGGAGTCTAACTGGAGATGGAAAGGTCCCCGGTTCGAGTCCCTGTCTCGGCGATGATTTTTATAGACACTTAACCCAGCATTAACCCCCGGCGCAGCATGCTGTATGAGGTGAAATACGCCAGGACGGTACTGTGGTTCGGATTCGACGTTAAAATGTAGGTCCCCTGTACCAGGCAGGATGGGCGGGCTAGGTAAAGGTGGCTACGACAGGGGCAGAATGCCCAGCCAGTAGAAACCATGTCACCAGGTCATTACGACCACACGTAATTATTATTATAGTTCTATAAGTTTCTTACAGATGGCGATGTGTTAACTTATCTATACAACACTTGGTTAGCTAGGTTGGGTAATCATCCAGTAGATCACGTTCTGTTTCAATTTATTTATGCTACAGTTTATTCCTAACAGATGGCGGTGTGTTAATTAATCGAACAATCCAGTAGATGGCGTTGTATTTCGATTTATTTATGCTACGGTCTATTCCACACCATATGTGTGAGTTTCTTCAATTTTAATTGTGCTGTGTATTGTGTTATAATTATGCTGTATTGTTGTTCATCGTTTGTGTGTCTTTATACCTAACGAAAAAGTAATTACACACATGAATATAACATTGAAGAAAACGTTACGATAAATTCGAATCGTGTAAGCATTTCTCGCTAGCTAATCATTTTTCTTCTTCTTTTTGTTATGCTCAGCTAGAGACCACGTGTCAATTTCAATTCCTCTCCTGTTGTTTTTTCTTTCTTCCTCCCCAGTACTCCTTCATTATTACACTCCTCTCTACCTTTGAATCCTGCCATATTCAAAGTCTGCTATCGAAAAAAATTTCTTTCCATACAGTTCACTGGTATTATTTCGTTTCAAATCTTTCTAAACCTCTTGAAAGCCTGGTGTCATCCATGCTATAAATGTATCAAAAAAATATCATTCTTCTTTTTGTGTTATTTTTTTCAATGCTATTTTATATTTCCCCATTAGTTCTTAACTTCCATTTTACTGTATTTTTCAATGGACCCACTGTATTATAGTGTCTTATTTTAAGGCTTTCAGAAAGGCACTTTTTGCTGCAATTCAAATATTTTTCAGTGAAATGTCGCCAAAGAATCTAACCTCGACAATGCGTGTAGCAGAGAGGCAAGACGCACGACGAGAGAGCTCATCAATCAGCAACACAAATCGCGGAAAGTAAGGAAGTTCAAAGAATCAGGACAGCTGAGCGTCGTATGCAAGAATCTCAAGAACAGCGTGATGAACGTCTGTGACAGAATATATCGAGAACAAGAGTGGCACGAGAACAGCACATAGCTACATTTAGAGAAAGAGAACGAGAGAGACATTAAATCAGCCTTGCATTAACACGTGTATCATTTGTTCGTCTTGCCTTCGAATATGCACCAGACATTGATTACTCTGCACATTCTAAAATTGCAATCGGTGCAACGGACATATTATGCCAATATAGTCAGGCGTTGAAATTCCGCAATGAAGCAGCAGGCATGTGTTGTGCATCAGGAAAAGTTGTATTACTATCACTTCCCACTCCCCCAGAACCTTTGCAATCACTTCTTGCTGGCGAATCAAACGATTCGAAATTGTTTCTGCGCAAGACACGCAAATCAATTCCTGCTTCCAGATGACGTCTTTTGGAGCAACAAAAATTTGCGATCTCACATCTGATGGACGTCATTTTGAAAATACATTCAAAATACAAAGCCAGGTGTACCATAAGATTGAGTCGTCGATGCCGATGCCTAATGATGTCCCGAAGTTTCTCCAAATCTATTTTATGGGAAGTTGTGAGGAACGCGTGACAACTCGGTGCCAGTATAATTTCATCGAACAATCAAAGAGAGAGAGCAATTGTGGTATTGTTGGAAAAAATTTTGGAAAATAATAATCAACTTATTCAATTGTTTAAAAGAGTGTCGCCACAATATAAAAATGACAACTATCAAATTGTCATCAAAGCTGACAAATTATCATCAGGAGAACACGCTGGCAGGTTCAACGCGGCAACTGTAGATGAAGTTGCAGTTATTATAGCTGGTGATCCAGTTGACAATAGAGCCATTAAAATCACACGACGAGATAGCACTGTTAGTATAATTTCGGATCTACACCGTTCGTATGACGCCCTCCAGTATCCACTGATATTCTGGCAAGGGCAGGATGAATAACACATCAACATCAAACAGTGTGATCCAGTTACTGGTAAATTTAATATTCAACTATTTAATTCCTTATTTTATTAATACAGTAGACCCGCGGCATTCCGAATAAAGGCCGGATTATCGCGGGTCCACTACATTAATTTCTTATTCTTCTAATATTTTTTTCCTATTTAATTTCTTATTTTTTCAGGTAATGAAACAAGTAAAAAAGTGACTTCAATTAAGTACTACGCCCACCGGTTGATGATTAGACGAAATCAGGAGAACTATATCCTTCTATATCTTCAACTGTACCATCAATACGCCGTGGATATGTACGCTGAGATTGAAAACGAATGTTTGCGATTTATTCGATACAACCAGGCTAAATTACGATCGGAGGAATACATCCACTTACGAGATGCTATAATCGGCAATATAGATGAATCTTTAAATGCCAATGATATCGGTAATTCATTTATTTTACCTTCAAGCTACATCGGCAGTCCAAGGAACATGCAGGAATATATACAAGATGCGATGACTTACGTACGTCATTATGGTCGTCCAGATTTTTTTATTACATTTACATGTAATCCGAATTGGGAGGAAATACAAAATTTTCTATTACGAGGCCAACAATCAATGCATCGTCATGATATCACGGCACGTGTGTTTAAACAAAAATTAAAATCATTGATTGATTTAATCGTAAAATATTCGGTTTCCGGTAACACACGTTGCTATCTGGATTCGATTGAGTGGCAAAAGCGAGGTTTGCCTCATTCTCACATTTTGATTTGGCTTGAAGTTAAAATCCGTCCAGAAGAAATTGGTCAAATAATTTCAGCCGAAATTCCGGACCCGGTAATTGATCTAGAATTGTTTGATATTGTTACCAGTCACATGATCCACGGGCCATGCGGTGCTTTTAACATGACATCGCCATGCATGGAAGATGTAAGAAGCGTTTCCCAAAGGAACATACGAATGATACTATTATGGATATCGACGGTTATCCGTTGTATCGCCGCAGAAACGCTGAGAATGGTGGCCACACATTTACGATGCGAATGTCAAATTCTAGAAACCAAGTTGAAACTGACAATCAGTGGGTGGTACCATACTCACCATTGCTTTCAAAATCGTATAAGGCTTATATTAATGTCGAGTTTTGTAGTTCTGTAAAATCCATTAAGTACATTTGCAAATACGTTAATAAAGGCAGTGATTTGGCCGTATTTGAAGTAAGAAATGTAAATAAAAATGACGAAATAATACGATACCAGATAGGTAGATACATCAGCAGCAACGAAGCTATCTGACATATTTTTAGTTTTTTCATGCATGAAATTGAAAAAAAACGTGATCCAACGTACTATGACTACTGAGTCACAGCAACGCGTGACCGGGTCAGCTAGTATTAATATATTTCTGTTGTGTCACAGTTGATAAAACCTAATGACATGCAGAAACGAGTATACACACGACAGAGGTTCAAAGGTGCGAAGGATGTACAAGAAAACTGAAAAAAAACAACACCCCACCTCTCCTTTTCCTAGGCAGCCAACATTTGTTTTGACAGCTTATCGATCAATTAACAGCACAAATATCTAATCCCGCGTGAACAGGTCGCAGGCACAGCCAGTATTAGTAAGATCTATGGGCCCAACATGTCCACTAGATTACGATCTGTATGTATTACATCTTGTAAAAGAAGATTATGCTGTGGTCGACATATTGTTCTCGCCTAAAGCTGTCGGTTGGAAATGGGTATAAAAGTTAAGAGTTTAATTTCAGCGCAGTTTGTTGATGGATATCAAAGTTAATGAAATCGAATTTATGCAAGAAAAATAATCAGATAAAAAGTGATAGCGAATGATGCTCACCTTTAACAACGACAATATAGTCCAATTGAGCAGAGTAATCATACAGCACAAGTGTAGCGCGTTTGGCGACCGTGAATAGAAGCGAAAAACAAATTGTTTACGATAGCAACGAATGAAGAATTTTCTCTTAGATGGAATGAATTAGAAGGGTCTCTAAAGTATAGAGAAGATAGCATCCTTGAAGTGGCAATGGGCCGGCCATATTGCGAGGAGAAAAGACCAGGGGTGGACAAAAACAGTGTTAGAGTGGAGTCCAAGAGATCATCACAGACCAGTGGAAGACCACCAAACCGATGGGACGAGGGCATACGCAGGGTTGTCGCTGTTAACTGACAGAGTTCGTGCGATCTGGAACGGACTACTCAAGTTCTACTTGAAATCGTGACTTTAAGAGGCACATCAGTAAATGATTGAAGTGGCTGATGATGGTAATGATGAAAGTACAGGTTCCCAAACTGGATGGCGAGGTAGTTTCGCCGCCCTAGCTCTACACCGTCGGAAGTACGAAGTCTTCTTCGCCGCCTCTTAGCATTAATAACTTTTATTCTAACATCACATACTTAAGGAGTTGTCTTTGAGATGTGATAACTATTACTTAGAAATCCGGATTTACCTTTTTAATAATAATACTGTGTGGTTGGGGGGGGGGGAGAGACGTGGCAACTATTAGACGGAAAAGGCGGAGGGGTGATAAGAAAGACTTCGGGAACCCGTAAAAGCATGAATTACATTTGCTGTCGCTATCACATTGTTGTTTTGTATGGTAAATATTACAATTGCAACAACATCAAAATAACACAAATTGGATAACTGCATCGTGTTTGTGGCTGATAAATTTAGGAAGAAGAAAAAATAGTTCTTAGTCACTGGAAAGAGCCGATAGAAGTTAAAACCTAAAAGCTATTAATATCACACGCGCAACCCGTCATACCTGTAGCTACAGATATACCGTTACCATTACCATGTCGGTGTCGGGAACTCGCAAGATGTTACTCATCCAAAAATCTCCCAACGCGCCTAAAGAAATTTTCACTTAAAAATCTAACTTAGTCCACAACCGGAAAGTTGGTTGAATCTTCCCGCAGGAGATGTGCCAAGCTATTGTGTGAGAGGCAGGAAAACGAATTCCTTATCTTAGGAGCCTCCAGTTTAACGTGGAATCAGAATCACTGAACGTCATAGCGCGTGCCAGATGGTTATACGAGGGGCAGTCAAAAAGTTCCCGAAATTTCATTGTAACTCTTTATTAACAAAAGATAAGTACACACTAAACTAAACTCCCTCAAAGAAGGTTCCTTCTGAACACACACACTTGCTTCACCGCTCCTCCCACTGCTGGAAACAACGATGAAAATCCTGTTTTGGTATCTTCCGAAGTACAGCAGTCGCTTTGGTTTTGATGTCTTCTACGGTGGCAAAACGGTTACCTTTGAGGCCCATTTTCATCTTGGGAAAGAGCCAGAAATCCGATGGCCCGGCAAATGGCAAGGAGGATGGTCACTGCATCACGACAATGTTCCCTCCCACACATCGATTGTTGTGCAGACATGGCTTGCAGGAAAGAACATTCCATTCCTCCACCAGCCTGCCTACTCACCAGATTTAGCGCCGTTGGATTTCTGGCTCTTTCCCAAGATGAAAATGGGCCTCAAAGGAAACCGTTTTGCCACCGTAGAAGACATCAAAACCAAAGCGACGGAAGATACCAAAACAGGATTTTCAGCGTTTTTTTCAGCAATGGCAGGAGCGGTGGAGCAAGTGTGTGTGTTCAGAAGGAGCCTTCTTTGAAGGAGATTAGATAAATGTGTACTTATCTTTTGTTAATAAAGAGTTGCAATGAAATTCCGGGAACGTTTTGACTGCCCCTCGTATTTAAACTTTCCCCATTTAACAGGTTATAACAGACAAAGTAATTATGATACGAGTACTACACTCGGTAGCATTAACGTCCAGAGTATGGGGGGCATGACTTCCATGCGTCACGGCGCCACCGTCCAGTTCCAACTACGGCCACCAGGTGCCGGGATCAGTCAGCATGATTCAACTGCTTTTCCGATACACATTTGGAAACGATCGAATTATCAGCCGATCGTTTCCAAATGCTTGGTGGGCACGATCACCTGACCTCACTCCCTGTGATTCCTGGCTGTGGGGCTACCTGAAGGAAAGGGAAGGGAGTGCAAACCTGCGGTTTCAGTTTTTTTTTTTAACTGCATTACGTCTCTCAACAGCGAGGTCTTTAGAGACGGGAAAGGATGGGGGCAAGGGATGGGAAGGAATTCGGTCATGGCCTTTTTACGGAAGCATCCCGGCATTTGCCTGGAGTGATTTGGGAAACCATGGAAAACCCAAATCTGGATGCCCGGACGGGGATTCGAACTGCCGTCCTCCCGAATGCGAGGCCAGAACGCTAACCGTTACACCACCACGCTCGGTGCGCTTTCAGACTCTTCTGGACACTGATGGGCGCCATATTGAGCCCCTTTTTGTAGTAGTAATGGTACCGGTAAGTAATGGTATGATGTACCGTAGCAGCACATTAAAAGTGATTCAATTTAATTGATTCTGCATTATTTCTCTTCCCCATGTTCTTGACATTAATGCTACCAGGTTTGGTACTCGTTTGGTAATTAGTTTTCGTGTTATAACGTGTTAAATATGGAAAGTTTAATTATAGCCACCCGGTATAATCAAATACAACTCCTAAAATTCACCACGAGATGTGAACTTCCGGAAGTAAGCGCCTCATTCGCTGAGCTACCAGGCCGCCTTGTTTGGAAGTATATCTGTTCTAACTACTATCAAAATCGGACAAAAACTGTGAGTTTGCATAAACAATGTTGACAAAAGTTAAGGCGACGGGTAAAGGAGGAGAGGGTCTGAGCTTTTATAATCCAACGTAAACAGTATTTTTTCTGTTTGGTTTAAAGTATATTTACGAGTATGCAAAGTTCCATGAAAATCTGATAAAAACTGTGTGTTTCTGTGAAGAACATCAGCAAAGAAACAAACAAACGTTCAGTGTTATATATTAGACACAAGTATAATTTATACTGCTGTCGAAGGGCAACATTCATCAATGGAGCACACGCACCCACTTTCACCCTTTCCTGCACCCACCTACATTTGCCATCTACAAATTTTAACTTTAAATTCTTTAAACTTTTTTGGTAAATTATTCATCATTTCCCTTGGTAACTTATTCCAGCCCCTGACACCCTTACCTAAAAAAAATCTTCCTACACCCTTGTACCTGAAATCGAGTGCCAGCTTGTGGTCATGGTCATCTTTTCGCTTCCATGCGGTACTTTTCATACCTACGCCAATATCTTTCCACGCCTCATCGCCAGTATACGCCCTGTACACTCCCATTACCCTCTTCACCCTCCTCCTGTCTTGCAATGAATCCCATTCCACCTCTTTTATCATATCTTTTACTGATTGAATTCTGCGATAATTCCCAGAAATAAATCTAGCAGGCTTTTTTGCACCCTCTCCAACTCGTATATTTGTTACTCAAAATGTGGGTTCCATTCTACAGTATGTAACATTACAGAGCGATAAGCTAACGAAATGTTAAAGTTTATCTTTGTCAAAGATGTCGATAATCGATATCTATCATAAATGCGTCGTAGTACTAAACTCTTTGTAAGCAGCAGCAGTCGGTGCATGATTGTCGCTGGTGGAGGTAGCGCGGCAACGAGAATGCCGTTTAAGTGTGGAGCAGTGGAATTCTCCCGAGTGAAAATTGATACCTAACTCGCGCTTCCGCGCCGGAACAGAACATTGGCTGTCATTTACGCCTCGTTCGGACAGACCAAGTCGCACAAACTGCATTTGGTAAGTCGATAATGATCAGTGACCACGCTAATAACTGAATTTACGCTAAGTGATTGTACTTTTCACTCGAGCGAACCTGTAATCTCGGATTAATATTATTTTCAGTTGGTGGTCGGCGTATATGTGATCGTTTCAAACAAAACAGCTGAATAAATAACGTACTACAACATTAATTGACTGTGTGTACTCAGTGTTACCCGGGGCGCACATTGAGCTGCGTGGCGCAGTAGGGGCAACGCAGAGCAGGGCAGGGCAGCACAGACTGGCAGTTACTCGCGCATATTAGAGCGCAGTTTACAAAGCATTGAGCTGCGTGGCGCAGTAGGGGCAGCGCAGAGCAGGGCAGGGCAGCACAGACTGGCAGTTACTCGCGCATATTAGAGCGCAGTTTACAAAGCATTGTTGTGTTGTGCCAGAAACAAAAACATGTCGATGCAAAAACTCGATTTTTGATTTCTGAATCAGATTGGGATGCCGAGCTTGGAAAATTGTTATTACTTTAACAGAAGCTGAGTTAGATAAAACTATGCAAAAGTGAGTATATGAAAAGGAGAAACTCTCATCTGGCTTTTGCAGTGACAAGAGAATTCTCAAAAGATAATTTCCGGATGACTCGAGCGGAGAATCACGGCATAATGTAACCTGTTATTTTTTCGACAAAGCTCGAATATCTATTAGAACTGAAGAAAATCTCGCTGTATTTTCGTGGTTATTTATTTAATTATTTAGCGTTTGAGGGTACATGACATTTATAAGAATGTTTCTCTCTTTTATTTCATATTATATTTTTAAGAAAACTATATAACAGAACATAAACACTTGAAACTAAAAAAGCAATGTCAACAAATTAAGTGTTTCTCGGGGACACTATTGAACGCTGTAGTACAAATAATAAGAAAACAAATAATGTGATAATAGCCTATTTATAGCAATCTTTTTCGAAGTTTTATTAAAAATGAATTCAAAAAAAGAAAAGAAAAGTGAAAATTGTAAGTGGACAGTTGTATGATAAATAAATGCTGAATTTACTCCCCACTTGTTGGGCTCATCGTCCAAATCTCTTGTTTAAATTTAATTTTTATGTATTTTTTATGACTGATATTGTGAATCGCAGGTTGGTTACGCACCAGATTAATCAATTTTTCTTATTCCATAGTTGAAAATGATCATAAGTAAAGCAAGATTATAAATAACGCAAGAAGTGTTACGTTGTAAACCGGCGCGAGTGAGCTGCGTGGCACAGTTTCTGTGTCGTGATCACAACGTGGCGCAGTACTGCGCTGCCCTGCTCTGCGTCTCAATACGCGCTGTTGCGCCCCAAAACATAGAGACACAGAAACTGTGCTGCGCTGCGCTGCGTCGGCTGCGCGTCAATGTGCGCCCGGCTTTACAGTACCTCGTAGAGGATTAAATATTTAAACTCTATCAAGGAATAATAAATTGCTTAAAAATTACGTCGATTATCCAGCTGTGACGAGCGCATTGTATAAATAAGTTTAAACGAAGTCCGAAACCTTCCGTTAGGTTGATCAGAATAATATTGTATAGTGACGATCATTTTAATTAATTAATTAACTCAGTAAAACGTATGTTTTACATGGCTTCGCGACAGGACAGAATTTTTCAACGTGGACAAATTTTATCATATTTAAAAGAGTATTAACCTATCGGTAGCAAGTTCACGTGGCTAAGTTCGTAACAATCGCCCAGCAGTCATCAACAGACGCGTATTTACACAGTGAAACCACAGATGTTTTACAACTACCATATTCGAGCAATGGACGGGAAGTCGCGAACTAATAGATTCACCCCCGTCCAAACAGTTTTCTATCCAAAAACCGAAAACCAGCGAGACACCTCCGCGCTCCTCGGCTGTGCTAGGTGCTAGTAGTATCGCTGATCTTTGTGGCTGTGGAGAGCAGAGGAAGACGATTACACGGAGCGGCCAGCAGGGGCCGCAGGGCAGAGGAAACCAGAGGAAGCAGCAGGGCCGGAGTGTTTGCAGGGCTCAAAGGGCGCGCGTAATATCGCCGGGCATCACAGACCACTCCCCCCCCTAATACACAACTCCCCAGGCAAGGTTTCATCTTCATCAGGAAATAAACACATCAAAAATCACTTGCTTTCAATATTACACGACTGTTTACTCACGTGTAAGGTCCTGTCATACAACAGCAGATACGCCACGAAGACGAACAAGATTACTGTTAATTTGTTTCATCTTGTTTAGAGCCTGTGGTGGGGTGGCAATTTCCCCACACAGCCATTTCCCTTATCTCATTCATTTTTCTCTTAAAATCTTTGAGTGTTACTTCGTCCCCCTCTCCCGTGCTACTTTAGCCCTTTTCAATTTTAATTACAAATCCTACCTTGTAAACTGTTCACTTTTTTCCCTTGGCAGTTTATTCCAAATACTGACTACCTTACCAACAAAACAAAATTAAGTCAACAATTTGCAACCAAAGAGCAAAAAAACAGAGTAAGTCCATCTCAATATCAGCTATGAAACCAAGGTAAACAATCGAGAAACAATGGTAGTATAGCAGTATTCCAACAATTAAAAATAAAACATTAACCACCACACATCTGTACGACAAACTGTTCATAGCAGAACCCTTTAATACATCATTCTGCACTGCATAATTTTCTTAAAAAATGAACTTCTCACAAAAGGAGAAGTTAACGAAGTACGAAATACAAAAAACAATTCGTAGAGAAAATCATGGAAAGTGTATCCACCCTGCAGTTACAAACGTAACAGAACCTGACGCGATACAAAATGCCCAGAATATGGTCTCAAATATTTGTTAGTGGAGGGAACAGTCGAAGGTAAGAACTGTAGAGGTAGACAGAGATTAGAATATATGAAAAAGATAATTGAGGACGTGGGCTGTAAGGGGTATGTAGAAATGAAGAGGTTAGCACAAGATAGGAAGGGATGGAGGATTGCATCAAACCAGTCTAAAGACTGACGACAGCAAAAAAAAAGATATGAAATACTTCAAGAAAGTAGTAATAGGGCCACAATACATGTTCGCACAATAGAAAACGGCAAACACTGTATAAACGGCAGTAAAATTATCAAACATCTGGAAACGTTGATAATAATGTGGGTAGGTCAAGTGGCGGCTCGTAGTGGGGAAGACTGCGAAACTTTTACCCCTGCAGTCAAAGTTTCGATGGCGAGAGTCATACCTATTTTTTGGCAGTTCAATCTAATGGACATGTGAAATCCGTCAAAATGCACATAAAGCAGTAGCAGTAAAAATTGTATCAAATTTTTTTCACTGGAATTATGTTTTCTCACCTTTGCATGAAAATTCTTCAAGTCCGTAATACCATTTCTCTGTTCAAGAGTTGTCATTACAATTCGTAACAAGAAACGATAAACAGAAAAATTCATTTTTCACTTCACAACCACACAATCACTCAGCTGCATCATATATTGCTCTGCTGAAATTGTGAACATACCCTTGCCTGGATATGCAATGTTTTTGTTCTTGACTGATGTTAAGATCGGGTCTAGGCGCACCAAGATTTTTCACTTTAAGCTCGTGTTTCAAGTTTTTCCCAGTAAATTACAGACCGAATTCATACTGCACTTTCAGAGTGCTGGAAAGCTGCAGCGATTCTCAAAAACGAAAATATAACTCACAAGAGTTCAGCCTCAACCGCACAACACACTCACAAAAAGGGACTTCCAAATAACACACTTTATAGTGTAAACACCTTAGATAGTGATTTGTTTTTCTCGCGCCTATTTCATCTAATCATTGGACAAATTCTCGCTAAATGGTGAAACTAATATCACCGTATTCTAGTGCACTCTAGCGTAATGTTTACAAACTTAGTCTGCCGGTACTATCTTATATCTTTAAACGAGTAATTCTTGTATATATATATATATTTCGGATCTCGGGAACGGCTGTGACGATTTGGATGAAATTTGGTATTTAGATAACATTTTTACTTTTAAGATTACCTAAATGGTTGTCTTCCCTACAAAAAAGCGAGTTTACAAAATACGAACAATTTTGTCACTTTGTATATCGAAAACGGCACTATCGCCACCTTGTAGACCATTCAGGTACCAGAAAGGCTACAAATATCTTATATCTTTAAACGAGTAATTCTTGTATATATATATATATTTCGGATCTCGGGAACGGCTGTGACGATTTGGATGAAATTTGGTATTTAGATAACATTTTTACTTTTAAGATTACCTAAATGGTTGTCTTCCCTACAAAAAAGCGAGTTTACAAAATACGAACAATTTTGTCACTTTGTATATCGAAAACGGCACTATCGCCACCTTGTAGACCATTCAGGTACCAGAAAGGCTACAAATAGAATTTATTTGATTTCAAAGAATAATTAAACAAACAGTTCTTGTATACCGGCTAACCCGTGGAAATATTAGTACTGGAAGTTTGATTGTAAAAAAGGAAGATAATTAAAAAGTTATCAATGGCTTTATCAGAGGTGATAACTTTACAGAAACCAGTACCAGTTATAAAGTAATCATCGTTTACTTTTTGACCGTAAAAAGTGGTTGTTATTTAGTCATTAAATACTACCACCTTAATTATAAAACATCTTTCGATTTCTGTTCAATATACACTATTTCGAGTAAAGTTTGATACGAAAAAACGGGTTCTGATAAATAGAATCTTGCCTTTTGAATCGTCTGACCTTGTGATGTTTATAACGATGGTTACTTCTTATGGGAATTGTTTTATTATCATTTTGAAATGCTGATCAGAAGATGTTCTATTGACTTCACGACCTGATGATGAATTCTTATAGAACTCGACGAAACATATCGAAAATAAAGAATAAATGTTCTTGGTTTTCGAGATATAGGTATAGTTCCTTGTGCTTTTGGCTTCTGGTCCAGGCCGTATTTCAACCTAACAACAACCACTAGGAACAAAATAAAACATTGAAAGTACATTTCCACCATATAGACATAGTGGTTTTGGTGGATTTTTTTTCTGGTCCAGGCCGGATCTATTCCTAACCTATTCACTTTTGAGATATAATATCTCAAGAACTAAGCGAGATATCAGAAAAATAAATTCCTTATATTCGATTTGTCTCGACGAGTTTCTTACGAATTAATCATCAAACTTGGCTATGGGGAAATTTGTCTTCTGGTTCAGGTATTTCAACCAACCACGTCAATTTTGAGATACGATATCTCGAGAACTACGCGACATATTAAAAAAGAAAATATTTTTTACTTTCAATTTTTCTTGTCAAGTTACATAAGAATCCATCATCAAGGGTTATCGTAGAATCCTCTGAATTACCACAAATCTCAAACCATTAATTAATACCAATCTGGCATAAAGATTTCTAGTTAACATAATAATAGCATTTTTTTAAAAAGCAATGTGTGAGGAAGTATCGCAAATGGATCTAGCAATTCGGATGAAATTTCACATGTAGATAACGTTTTGCTTTTCAAGTTTTTAACACGATTTCTTTTTAAAAAAAAAAAAAAAAAAAAAAAAAAAAAAAAAAAAAAAAAAAAAAAAGAAGAGCAATTTTTGTACTTGGTTTCTTGAAAACGGCTCTAACCTCGTTATGTAGAAAGAAGGTTCAGGTACCAGTAAGCCTATTGATGTTTGTTAAGCTTCTCTTTGGTTAACTGTGCACCTCAAAACGCCTAGGAAGTCTTCAAGCCTTTTACTTTAATCAAACTTTACTCGAAATCTTGGATATTGAACAGAAATCGAAAGATACCGAGCGAAGATCGGTCACCCAGGTACTGGCTTATAACATGGCCAACGCCAGAAACATAAAAATATCTTTTACATCGTGAAAACATAAATATTTAACGACGATTAATGACGCATGGAATTATAAACTGGAGATAAAGAGACAGGGATTGGAGAGTGGAAGTTCAAGCACTCTGCTGATTTTCCCTGCGTTGTAACTAGCGTTACAGGAAAATCATGACGGGGTTGGTACAACCACGGAGGAAGGAAATATATGGAGACGACGCAAGAGACCTTCACCACGCATTGAAGTGACGCCGGGCGGAGGAGGAGTGGGGGGACATGGACTACCTCATAGAATACAATCACCAACAATTACACCCCGGCAATGCAACTATTTTTATATGCCGTACGCTTTTTGTCCCTTGTTGAGAAACCATCAGCGAAGAATCTATTATGAAATTAACACTCTGCGAGAATTGTCACAACCAGAAGACACACAGCTAATAGAATGCATACTAGTCAGAACAAAACACATACACAACAACATTACATACTGACAAAAGCGTGCCAAGGATAATGCTCATGATGATGATGAAGATAGTGATCATGAAGCAATTCTAATGGATGTTGGAAGATTCAGTAAACCACTGGCCAAAATTGAAGGGGGAAATAGATTCAAGTCACAATTCTCGAAATTGAAGAGATATTTCAGAGAAAATTCAGTGCTATCGAAGGCCTTTGTTGTGTAGTTCCGTAAATTAAATGTTAGTAAACGCCAATGCAATAACTTTTATAGGGTTTATAATATCGTATGCGTTTCGCCTCTTATTGAGGCATCATCAGCGAACAATCTATGTTGAAATTTACATTTAATTGAGAAACGTATTACATATTCATCATATATGTTATTACTATAAGGTATTTTTTGGTACAAGCCTTTATCTGCCTTCATACTTAACCTAAATCAATGAATGAGGTGTCATTTTAAAGCTTATGGTCTCCACTTTGGTCACATTATATATTAAGAAAGTAATTTTTCGGAATTCGACCCTTAACGGGCAAAAATGTCAATATTTCTAAAATTCTGTTTTTTGTGTTACGAGTGATTTATTTCCCTGGATACCTATCTGAAATTGTTCAATGAAGTATCATTTTAAATATAAAGATCTCCGCTTTCGTGACATCATATATTAGGAAAGTAATTTTTCGCAATTCGACCCTTAAAGGGGAAAAATGTCAATATTTCTTAAATGTATTTTTTGTGCCTTGAGCCAGTTATCTCCCTGGATATGAAGAGTAATATCTCAGCTGTGGTGACATCATATATTAAGAAAGATTTTTTTTTGGAATTCAACCTTTAAATGGAAAAGTAACAATGATTCTATAGCGCATTTTTGTGTCACGAGCCATTTATCTCCCTTGATATCTAACCGATATAGATAAATGAGGTGTCATATTAAAGATTAAGGTCTCCGCCGTGGTCACATCATTCTTTAAGAAAGGTATTTTTGGTAATTCGACCATTAAAAGGCAAAAATGTCAATTTTTCTAAAATGCTTCTTTTGTGTCTCGAGTCATTTATCTCCCTGGATATTTAACCGAAATCGATAAATGAAGTTGCATTATGAAGAGAAATGTCTCAGCTTTGGTCATATCATTTATTAAGAAAGAATTTTTTTGGACTTGAACACTTAAAGGAGAAAAGTATCAATTGTTCTGTCACGAGCCATTTATCTCCATTAATTTTTAACCTAAACAGATAAATGAGGTATCATTCTAAAGATTAAGGTCTCCGCTGTGGTCACATCATATTTTAAGAAAAGGATTTTTCTGAATTTAACCCTTAAAGGGCAAAAATTTCAGTATTTCTAAAATGCGTTTTTCTGTCTCCAGTCATTTATCTCCCTTGATAATGAAGTGATCCCTATGTTAGGAAAGCGACTTCTCGACCTCACTATGGCCGTTTGCTACCTGTCATTGATTTCAAAATAATATTAGGTATAAAAAAATCAGGTGGGCGCCAGAGATTGGAGTGTACCCTATTCTGAGGGAAGTGACTTCCAGATCTCAATGTATTATTATTGAAACATGAACTATTGAATTAACCAAGCAAAATGACACATTACAAGACTAGATGGGATCTAGTGAAAACAAGGTTCACAATCTGACTTCACGATTTACTTAGGTATTTGAATTGTTTACTTGACAAAATTTTACAATGATTAATTTTCTTTTTTACATAATTTTTTTTGTGGAGCAACAGAGTCTGTCTCGGGGCAATATCTAGGGTAAACGATGATGCAAAAGTTCCTTTTTCTGAATGGTGGTCACCGTGCAGGCGAATCTAAGTTGTGCAGTCGGTGGGTCGACCAGCTCTCCATCACGGCCGGCTGCCTCACTGCTCTCTCTCCCGTGGTCAGCTGGTCGGTCGATCTACACCTCTCCGTCGGTAGCCAACAAGTCCCCTTCTCTTCCGTGCTGCCGGACGAAGCGTCGCTTTCCACCCCTTCTTGATGACATCTCCCAATGTCTGTCTTTGTAGGGAACATCTTTTCGCTGGTTGGCTCAGGACATGCAACAAAACCGCCCTTTTTTCATACTAAAAATACAAATTTTTCCTATTGGCTGTACTCACTGGCCTCCCTTCACCCTTCGTTCTTGGAAACAGATTTACTTTTTATTTTATTTGTTTACCAAAACAGTCCAGGCTTCTCTTTAGCTGTGGTCCTGTCACGGGACTGTTTTCTGCCATCCGTCACATCTAATGGTAACACTAAAGGGCTGGCGTGCTCCAAACACAAGCAGAACCTCCCCTGGGACCGACACACACACGACGAGAAAAGTAACACGCACATATGTTTTCCATCCGGATCATTACAATAAATAAACAATATTTATAAACGAGGAATCATTTTAAAGACTCAGGTCTCCGTAAGGTCTTCGGTTTCGTTACACCATATTTTAAGAAAGGAATTTTTCAAAATTCGAACCTTAAAGGGCAAAAGTATTAATACTTCTACAACGCATTTTTGTGCCACGAGCCATTTATCTCCCTTGATTCCAAGATTAAAAGATTTAAAGATTAAAGAATCGGTTTTGGTCATAACATATTCTAAGAAAGAACTTTCTCCAATTTCAACCCTTTAAGGAGCAAAAATATCACCATTTCTAAAACTTTTTTTACCTCGCTTGATGCCTTACTGAAATCGATAAATGAGGTATCATTTTAAAGACCAAGGTGTTCGCTTTGGTCACATTATATTTTATAAAAGGAATTTTTTGGAATTCGACCCTTAACGGGCTAAAGCATCAATATTATTTCTACAACGGAGTTTGATGCTTAAAGAGGTGCGCGCATGAGACAGTTCAGAGTCAAGTCCCTAGATTGCAGCAACAGATATTATAGTGATGTCAATAAACTCTTTTATATATATATGTATATATATATATACACACAATCAGTGGCTTTTCGGGTATATTTTTTCTGTTACGGATACATTTTTGTTTTGGTAAACAATTCCGATGTAAACACTTTATTCGCACAGCAACACATATCACAGAGAGGTTGATATGCTGTGTGCATTTTGTTCTTGTTAGTTGTATTCTGTTAAGTTCAGTGACATTTTGTCGTACAAATAGTGTGTTTTAAAGTTTTCTAACTGTTTCGTAGGGTGTATGGGTTTGGGAGAGGCTATATTAGCCTTTTACAACCAAATGTCAACCTCTCCTTCACGTGGTGCACCATGTTTGCACGGACGACGCTCTGGCGACTGAAAGATTCCCGGTGTAAGGAGTCACCCAACGGCCTCCGAAAGAAGGGCGGAAGAGCGGGGAGCGGTTCAGGGCACCCTCTTGCCCTTAGGGTTGGAAACGGCCCCTAAAGGCAGGATGAATCAGAAATTATCAACGGCATGGCGATGCAGAAGGCAACGGGAAACCACTGCATTAAAGACCCAAAGGGTATACCAAGGACATGTAATCCTCTCAAATTACATATATCATGATGGCTTCTTCCTGGGTAAAATATTCTGGAGGTAAAATAGTCCCCCAATCGGATCTCCGGGTGGGGACTGCTCAGGGAGGAGTCATCAGAATGGATAGAAACATTCTACGAGTCGGAGCGTGGAATGTTAGAAGTCTGAATAGGGCAGGTAGGTTAGAAAACTTAAAAAGGGAGATGGAACAACTTAAGTTAGATGTTGTTGGGATTAGTGAGATTAAATGGAAGGACGCACAGGATTTCTGGTCTGGGAAACACAGGATAATTAGCACACAAGCTGTCAATGGAGTCACTGGTGTAGGATTTGTAATGAACAAGAAAGTAGGGAAACGGGTGAGTTATTATGAACAGTTTATTGACAGGATTATTTTGATGAGGTTAGAAACTAAGCCCGTCCCAACCACATTAGTACAAGTTTACAAGTATATATGCCAACGTCACAGGAAGATGACGAAGAAATAGAAAAAAATATATGCCGAAATTGAAGAATTAATCCACTATGTGAAAGGAGGAGGAAAATCTAATAATCATGGGTGATTGGAATGCAATAGTGGGAGAAGGAAAATAGGTGAATACTGTAGGAAGTTTTGTCTAGGAGAAAGAAATGAGCGAGGAAGCAGGTTGCTAGAATTTTGTGAAAGATATAAGCTAGTAGTGGCAAACACACTGGTTAAGAACCATGCAAGAAGAATATACACCTGGAAACTTCCTGG
>JARYHS010013630.1:5263447-5348497 GCA_031002005.1 Vandiemenella viatica
AGATTACTATGACTTCAGACCAGCTATTCGTTTCCAGGGTGTGAGTGGGTAATTTTTCACTTGTAGGTGATGAAATCTATATATCTATATAAATGAGAAAGTTTGGATGTATGTTTGGATGTATTTTTTGCCTCAATCACGCCCTTGTAGGTCAACAGATTTAAAAAAAAAAAAAAAAATTGCACGAAGTTTGTAAATTGTGTACGAAGTGACATAGGATAGTTTTTATCCCGCAAAAAAGAATAGTTCCTTTAGAAATTGCCGTTATAAATTCACAAAATGCAAAGAGTTTCCTACTTCGTACACGGCAGTGCCACATTTACTCTTTGCTTCTTATGGACATCACAAACACTTCTTTTCAGAAATAAAAGCAAAAACCTTCTGTTATATTCATGTGTGTGTTTAGTTTAAAAGCGCTAAAAATGATCCATAGTAGTTAGGAAACAGGATATATAAATCTGTACTTAATTTCTTTTTTTAAATCGTACTGTCGGTAAGTTCACGAAGAGCCTTCTTCAGTTGCATGCGTGAAATGGTATAACACCTCAGGTATCACACCGTAATTCCGTTGGTAATATATGCGTCATAATATACGTGAAAAATAAAAAACCTGGAGGAAAAAAAAAATGATAAATACTAAGAGTAACTTATACCAGCACGAAAGTCGGTTCACCAAAAGTGACAAAATGGTCGTCCATGAAATGTCGTTTTTGTACATTCGTGACAAATATGAAACGGTATCAGAGATAATCAATTGCCTCCGTTGTAAACAAATACGCCATTTCCGTGATGGATGCCGCAGAGCAAAAATATCGTAATTTTTTTTTCTCTTGGTCCAGGCCGTATTTCAACCTAACAAATGAACTCTGTGACGAAACGAAACTTTTTTGGATTGAAATGATCCCTGTACCGATAATTATTATGTTATTTTTGCAGTACTAAGAGCATTTCACAGTTGTTCACACTCTCATATTTTGGCATTTTTAATTAAATTTCTAGCGACTTTTCCGCAATGCAAGAGCGCAAAACGTGATTAGGACATGTTGATGAAGCAATTAAACCAAATTTCAACAGGTTGCTACCAATTTCGCATCGGTTCCGAAAGTGGTGCAGTCCCCACAGTTTCGTTTCAATTTCGGTTCAATTTACTGAATGTTTTTCTCTTCTTTTTTTCTACTGTATACTCTCTGCAACATTAAAAATTATTTTTAACCAAAATTTAAAACTTAACAGAAGATAATTAACCCTTTTTTGTTTTTTGTCCAAAATTTTTGTAGAAATTAGTTCAAATAGTTGCTTATGACAAACAAAACTTTTTTTAGCTTACTGTTCAATATTTTGCAAATAGCTATTAAATGGTTCACTTAAAACGAATGTATTCAATGGTCTAAGGTGCAAACTTTTTGTTTTGAGAAGCTATATTAGTAGTAGTTTACATCGCGATACACATCATCACTAACACGCTGCTTATGAAAGCAGCTTATTTATTACCAATAATTACTAAATTGCTGCTGCCTCATTCTATAACAAGAATATTCTGGTCCAGGCAGTATTTCACCCTAGCCACTATCTTCGCTAATATTGGCACTACAAAATCAAACGATATGGATACACCTTAACACATTAAACGAATCGGAACTAATTTTGAGAAGAAGCAACTTTTCTATATGAGGTTGTCTTAGTGGTTTAGCATAAATTATTACAATTATTTCTATTATACACCTACAGTATGAGTTGCTGCTGGACTAAAGCACACGCATTAACACAATCAGTGTATTGTGATGTAAACTTGACTTGCAACATTAACGTAAGCTGTTTAAGAGTTGTGATGAATTCCGGACTTTTCGTTGTATAGTGTAAGGTACGTTATTTTAATAATTGTCATGATCCTGATGACATAGTGTGACCAGATGTAGTTCCACACGTATTTATTATTCACCTCACTTTTATGACCACCATACTGCAAAGGTAATTTTTCAGACAGTTTTTAGCGGTTGCTTTGATATCACTTTCTGAGATTGTGGGTCAAGTTAATATCGCAATTCATCACATCACTAACAATCAAATAGTGAATGTATTAATGCGCGGGTGGTAGAACCCTTGATTTTCTAGCAACAATATTGTTGGAGTTTGTGGCTTGGTTGAAATACAGATTGAACCAGAATGACAACTGAAACATTTTAGTAATTTAAGCTGCTTTCATGAGCGCCAAGTTAGTGACATGTATCGCATTGTACTTAAATTGTGTCAAAAGGTCAATAATAATAGTTCCAGAGCAGGAAATATAAATCTGTACTTAAGTTAAAAAAATTTAAAGTCATACTGCCGGTAAGTTCACAAGACGATGTCTTCAGTTGCGGACATGAGATAGTGTAACACTCAGGTATCACACCGTAATTCCGTTCGTAATATTGTCACAATATATGTGAAATATCAGAACTTGAATCAAACTACGGATTTCCAAGGAGCTGTATTAACGAAGATTGTGGTAAGTTTGAAATACAGACTGGACTAGAATGATTACTAATATTCCACGTTACACAGTTGATTTGGAGTGCATAAGATGGTTGCCATGCGAATTCTGACGTCAGAATCTGATCAAGACGTCTATTGCCACTATGAGGACATCCATTAAATACGTGAGGTGGGAGGGGGGGGGGAGGAATCTGGCGAAATCTCACCAAGGAGAGGGAAGGAGGGGTTGACGGAAATCTCACGTGAGCTTTTCAAACTCCTGAAGGACATTAGAGCTAAAAAAAAAGAGTCCACAAATGACGCGGATACCGACATTGGGGGGGGGGGGGGGAGGGGGGGGGGGGGGGAGGGGGGGGGATTATAACCGTCCTCGGAAGCAGGAGAGCTAAAAATAGGGTCTCAATAAAAACTACAAGGTCCGTAGGAATGGAGGGGGAGTACCGTCAAAATCTCACTCCATCTTAGGGGTGGTCCAACTAAATCTCACTGGGGGGGGAGAGTTTCGGGGTTCTGGGAAAAACACCCCAAGTAATTAACGTGAGTAATGTTTGTAACTGTATCTGTTGGCACTTGTTGCACCTTTTTTACCTCTGTCCTGGCTTTGAGGAATGCTTTTCAATGAAGAATAAAACCCAAGGAAGCAGTTGACCATATTTCCAACCCTAAATAAGAATTTTTTCTGCTGGTCGTACTCTGAATATTAACAAAAACTGTTATACCATAACACACTTTCAAGCGGACAAAGTCGTGGGTAACTGCTAGCATATTATAAAGGGACCAGCTGTTTGCTTACCTCACTCTGTGAAAAGATTTACAGTAAACATTTCACATACCAGTAATGCAAAAGTAGGTATCTAGGGACAATACCAATACTACAGAAGAGTCATATATAATATAATTGTATCCGTTTTATGGTTTTACTTGTTTCATGAATTTATTAATTTCTAGAGTTTTTCATTTTGAAATTAAAAGACAGAAATCTGAGACCAGTAAAAGGATAAGCTTTTCCTATTTCTAATTTTTCATGTTATTGAAGCAAAAAATGCACAACTCTACAAAAATCTACCTTGTTTTATTTTTCTCCGAAATGCATGATTCACATATTTTTTCAGTTGCATATTTTATTACAGCTTAAATAATTGTCATTTTACTGCAGAAGTTCTCAGATTTCTTGAATACATACAAATTGTAACTGTACAGTTTGAGAAATATCATTTATATTACATCCTTTCATCCCATGAGAGAGCAGTTATAAGTGCATTAAATTTTAATAATTGTTTAATTTATTTAACAAACTTGTTTCATGGATCCCTGCTGAGGAAGGACCTCTGGGATGTGAAACATGTCATGGTTAATACACATACATACAATATGAGTCATAATCATATTGAAGACAATAATATGTTCAAAAGGCAAATAAAGAGAATAACAATAAAAATTAATTTTTATTTCTGAAAAAGATCTTATTGAAAGGAATTAATTATTTTTTTCAAATTATTGAATGAAATAGAAGGAATTGCCAATAAGATAATCTCTAATTTTTTAAAAATATATCTTTATTTTCTGCAAACTTTTTTATACTCTTGGGAAGTTTATTAAACAGATGTATCCCAGAATAATTAACTTCTTTTTGTACTAATGACAGTGATGTTTGTGTTTTGTGCAAGTTATTTCTGTTTCTTATATTGAAATTATGAGCCCGTGAATTTCTTGTAAACAGGTTAAAATGTTGTATGTTTGATTCAAAGTTATAAACAATACACCCAGCTCACATAAAAATGTAGCATCAGTTACCAGGTATGCTTTATCAATAAGATTGAAGTCGCACACATCAAGCACATGGCCAAACATAAATTATCATATCTATCAGGTCTCGACAAAATTTTAAAATGCATATGAAGGTCTGTGACATTTTTCACCTGTGACCATTCAATAAGCAGTAGTAGTAGTAGTAGTAGTAGTATTTTATTAGTCCTCTAAATCATATACATGTACTTTATACATAATGATATCGGACACGTCAATTATAAAAATATGATTTACATTAAATTATTTACATTAGATTTACATTATTTACATTAAATTATTCCATATAATTCAAATTCAAATATTCTTGTACAGAATAAAAGGAATGGTATTGAAGATATGACATCAATAATTTATCAAAATTTCCCCTTTTTGATGATGCTTTTACATTATGCGGTAATTTATTGAAAAGGTTAATCCCTAAGTGAAATGTTCCATTTTTGTTTTTGTATGCATAATATGCAAATCTAATTGTTTCCTTGTGAATTGATCATGTATGTCATTATTTGTTTTTATAGCTGCATCTTTACCCATGACATTATTTCTAAAAAAAAAAAAAAAAAAAAAAAAAAAAAAAAAAAAAAAAAAAAAAAAAAAAAAAAAAAAAAACCAGAATAGTTTCAAAGATTTAAATGCTTGGCAGTGGGAGAATATTCATATATTTAAATAAGGGTCCACAAGATTCTCGTATTTTGTGATTCGTCGTTATTCTTTGAAAGTACTTAGTGCATCTGATGATAAACCCCAGAATATAATTCCATATCTTATTTGTGAATGAAAATGGGCAAAGTATGCATTTTACAAAGTTTGTTTACTAGTGGTTAATTTTAAGGTACATAATGCATAACAGATTTGATTTAATTTAAAGTTCAATATTGAATATGTCTGTTCCATTTAAGACCAGATTGAATCCATAAACCTAGAAATTTTGAGTCTAATCTGTTTGCTAAAGTCTGATTGTTCAAAATAATATTTTGGTTGGCAGCAACTCTGATGTGCTAAATAGAAGGACACAATTACGCCAGTGTGGTTAAAATTACACCTCATTTTAGCAACCCAGACCCCCCCCCTCCCCCTCCACAGCGTGTGGAGTGGTAAAGACGAGGTTGTAGCGGAGGCCTCTCCTTGCCACATATGGGACAGTGCTGACTGACAATGGGAAGCCTTTGGTGTGTTTGCTGCATGTGAACAGTTCTCCCGTTTGATAACTCCTTCCTATTCCATTCCCTAATCACTTGTGGAAAATAGTATAGAAATGAATTGGTTCTGGCCCTGATTTCTCTTATCATCTTATTTTCTCATTCATTCCTAGATATGAGTGTAGCTGATAGTAATATATGTTTGCTCTCATCCTGAAGTAGGTCAGTCGTGAATTTTTCAATTAGCTTCTGTCAAGAGCAACACGTTCGGTGTTCCAGGGCTTCCCAATTTAACTCCTTCAACATCGCACTTACGCTTTCCCTCTAGTTATATATACCAGTCACGAATCGGACGACTCTTCTTTGGACCTTCTCCAATGCCTCCATTAACCCCCTTTGATGGGGACTCTATACAGAACAACTATTTTCTAAGTGAGGATGCACTAGTGACTTATACGCAATTGATTTAACTTCCAGTGCTTATAAGTAATACCATTCCATATACTACAAGGAGTGTTGTTGTGGTAGAGAAAGAGCTGACTTTCAGGCAAGACAAACGGAGGGAAGGAAAACGTAGTGTGACACGTCAGAGAATGAATCAGACAGATAATGAGAGCAAATACATAATTAGGCAACACATGGGTAAAGTGGTGTATCAGGGTGTGATCACACCTTTCCCCTAACATATATTGCACCTCCTAAACAACTAAGGTTACTAACTGAAATATTGTGAAATTTGTTTGTGTTTTTACACCCTCCTGCACATGTCTGAGGAGAGTGATGGGTTAGTTTTCCATATTATATCTTATTTTAAATACATGATTAATATCTTAAATGTTAAATTCTGTACATTAGTATGTTTCACTTGATATCAAAATATAAATTATATCTACATGTTCTCAGTCTTGATGATTACATTCCTTATTTACTGTTTTAGAATTAATCACAAACTTCCAGTGTATAATTGTCTGATGCTATTGACAGTATCAAAAGTCTCTTTTTGAATTTCAAGAAACCGTTGTGTCCTTTGTGCTCCAGCCACTGCTGTGTTTCTCAGAAATCATTCAGTCTGTGTCCTCTCAGTTCATGACAAAATAAATTCAAAGTGGTTCATTTTCTCCTTTGTTGTGAAATGTTTCACTTCAACTCATGATGTTATCTTCATAACTCTTTTGTGTTGTATCATCCCATGGCTGCAGTTCTGCATGTCCAAATATGATGAACAATGTATTGCATAAGAAATACACTCCTGCCGAAATGAAGAAAACTATCTGCCACTCCTCATAGGTCTGCAAACAGGAACAAAGTTTTTTTTTTTTTTTTTTTTTCAAAACCTATACTAACATATAGAATTAATTCCCTATATATTAAAGTAATAAATGAAATTTTGATTTTTTACTGTGAAGTATGAAAATTGACTGATGCTTGTGCACTGCTGAATTGAATTATAGTTTGTAGGGAAAGGAAAGGCAAAATAAACTCACCACTCACCCATATTGAAAAGGAGGAGCAAAGCAGCAACAATTGTGGCTTAAATTATAATTCTGAATTATATATCATGGTTCTTACAGGATTGGACACTTATTTCACTGTAACCTAACTCAGTGCACACTCCGGTGGCAATTTCCCTTCACACCCATCTTCACCCTTTCTGGCACCCTTCCACATTTGTCCTCTACAAATTTCAACTTTAAATTCTTTCAAGGTAAATTATTCATCATTTCTCTTTGTAACTTATTCCTATCTGGGACACCCTTACCCAAAAAAGAGAACCTTTCCCACAACCTTGTGCCTGAATTCGAGAGCCAGCTTGTGGTCATGGTCATCTTTTACCTTCCATGCACTACTTTTTATACCTACTCCAATATCTTTCCATGCCTCATGTCCAGTATACGTCCTGTACACTCCCATGACCCTCATCATCCTCCTCCTGTCTTCCAATGAATCCCATTTCAGCTCTTTTATCTTATCTGTTACTGATTGCGTTCTGCGGTAATTTCCAGATGCAAATCTATCAGCCCCTGTTTGCACCTTCTCCAACTCCTGTATTTGATACTCAAAATGAGGGTCCCACACTACACTAACATATTCAAGCAATGGTCTGACAAAAAATTTGTAACCCAATTTTTTTACTTCTCTCGTACATCCCCTCATCACTCTCTGCAACATGTTGAGAATTTTGAACCCTTTCCCTATTACCTGTCAAATGTGTCCTACCCAGTTAAGCTTGTTATCAAATGTAATTCCAAGATAGTTACAGTTCAAGTCTTCAGTGAGCAATTCTTTCCCCACCTTATAATCCTAATAAACCTTTAGTTTTTTTATCTGTGTATCTAATAAGCTGACTCTTCTTTGCATTTATCTTCATCCCATGTTTATCAACCCAACTAGATATCCTGTCCAGATCACCCTGCAGCTGTTTACAGTCCTCTACCATTTTGATTCTTTTATACAGCATTAAGTCATCTTGTCGCGGTTATGCTGGTGGTTCGGTTACAATACTTACTGTGAACCTTTAAAGCTTTCGCGCACTCACTAGATTCTGGTTCTTTCTCTGACGGCCGCCAACCGATGGTAAGTCGGTAAATGAAATAAAAATGCACCTTCTTATTTGAAACACATGCATTTAATAATTGATAAAATAGTCTCGCTCCAACTCCCAACCTTTATGAAAGTTCGCTATCGGTACTTCGATCTTTTTTTAGATTGCAGGTAATGCCTCCGATAAATTTAGACTGAATAGCACGCACTCTTTTCATTCACACAACACCCTTACTAGTTCTCAGAACATGCCTATGGCTCACCACGAAACAATTCATTTAAAATTCTGCAAATACTTTCTTCATTAATTAAGTTCCTTCATATCACCTTCTCCAAAATTAATTCTTTATCATAATGAACACGCGTTCTCGTCGACCCGACTGACTGTTCACTTTCACGACGGACTCACCTACTCCACGGCCAACGGCAGACTGCCCACCTCGTGGCTACCACAGCACCCAACATGCCGCCCCCGGGGCTCACCCTTCCGTGGCCACGGACATGTTGCCGATGATGTCACAAACCGGCGCTACTTTCAAAAACAAAGTGGTACCGCTACAGAGTGGTACCGCTACAGAGTGGTACCGCTACAACCCCCCTTAGTTTATCCTTGTTATTGTGAATTTCCAATTAGCAATGGCAAGGGTAAATTCAAATTAAGTCCCCTTCCTCCTATTTTACAATTTCCACACCTCATTCACACAAAATACATACAAAACTCCACAAATTGATGTAGCAATACTTACAAATATCACGTTAACCATAAACTGCTATATTTTTTTGAATTGGTTGGTGTTGGAGCAATATACAAACATATCAAAACAATACGTATCAAAATACACATTGGTTCCAAAACAGTTTTCTTTCTACTAAAATGTAATTAAAAGACAACCATTATAAAATGTCATGGACATTAAGACATAAATTAGTTGAACATGAATATTTCCTTACTGCAAACATGAAATACAACATTAAAAGCAACAAACAAATATAAAACATCATGAACATCAAAATACACCACAGTAACAAACAACTATAAATCATGAACATACACTTTGGTTCCCAACGGATCATTCCTTACCACTAACATCAAATACACAAAAAGGCATTAAAGAATTACATTTTCCCCGCATAGAACCACCAAACTCTCTAGTCCTGCCACGGTAGACAGCATTACTGGAAACAACAACTACAAAATCTCTAGTTTTTCCCTGTTAAATACAGTATTATTCCAAAACAAGGGTTAATTTAGCATCCACTATCCATCCGGCTGTCCCATAGATCAAAATACAAATATAAACAAACAGTCCTGTCATAATTACATACTTTTTTTTTTCACACTCCTTACCCTACACTTAAATATTAATTCACTCACACCATCTGTAAGAGATGCTTCCCAATGGCACCTTTTGGAGAGCAAGTCCCTTTCCAGACATCAACACTTCTGACCATCAAACATCACCAAACTTCTGTAACACATTTCCCTCCTAGGTTATTCACAATAATATTCACTAACATTATAGTCATATATACATACACACTAAAAAAACAAAACCATTTTACGGATAAATCTAGTCAACTTTCAAACATCTATATGGTTTCAATATTCTTACATTGTAATTTCCCTTAAATCGGCCACTATCTGGATCAATTAAAGTGTACGAATTTTCATTGTATCTGCAAGAAATTTTAAATGGTCCCTCATACAGAGGTTTGAACTTCTTAATGGTATTATCAATGGCAGAGGACTTGAAATGGGTCTGTACTAGCACTAGATCACCGATATTGTAAACCGTAGGTTTAATGTTTCTATCATGTTTCATTCTTCGTCGTATTGCATTTTTCCACAATTCCTGTAATGCTATGTTTATTTTTTCTGACTTAGGGATATTCTGTTCTGGAAATTTCACATATTCACGTACAATTCTAGGTGTTTCCTTTTGGAACATGATTTCATATGGTGATTTTTTAGATTGCAGGTAATGCCTCCGATAAATTTAGACTGAATAGCACGCACTCTTTTCATTCACACAACACCCTTACTAGTTCTCAGACCTATGGCTCACCACGAAACAATTCATTTAAAATTCTGCAAATACTTTCTTCATTAATTAAGTTCCTTCATATCACCTTCTCCAAAATTAATTCTTTATCATAATGAACACGCGTTCTCGTCGACCCGACTGACTGTTCACTTTCACGACGGACTCACCTACTCCACGGCCAACGGCAGACTGCCCACCTCGTGGCTACCACAGCACCCAACATGCCGCCCCCGGGGCTCACCCTTCCGTGGCCACGGACATGTTGCCGATGATGTCACAAACCGGCGCTACTTTCAAAAACAAAGTGGTACCGCTACAGAGTGGTACCGCTACAATCTGCAAACCATATAATTTTTGATAGTAAAGAATCAATGCAATTATTCATTAGAATAATTAATAGCAATGCTCCCAATATGCTACTATGTGACACTCCTATTTTTACTTCCACTTCATTTGATACTGCATTTCCTACCCCAATTTTCTGTTTTTTACCTTCTTCTACACAGCAAATCACTCTCTCATCCACTCCATTAGTTTTTACCTTATTTACTATCATTTTGTGGCTTACTCTGTCAAAATCCTTGAAAAGATCTAGTGCTACACCATCAATTTGGCCTCCCTTGTCCATTTCATCCAAAATATCCTGCACACATATCATTAACTTAAATTCACATTAATATCTTTGCCTAAAGCCATGTTGCCTACTTGATTCTCATATATATTACTGATATGGTTGCATATCAATCTTTCCATTAATTTACCTACCAATGATGTCAAACTGATTGGCCTGTAATTTTCGACTCTATTTCTCACCCCTCCTTTATGTATGTTTTTTTTTTAAGTTCCTTCTTGATATTCTCAGGAATTCAAATTTTTTGGTCTGCTCATTTCTAATTGTGTTGTTAAGCTCATTCTCCAACTCAGTCCCTCCCGTTTCTGATTCATTGTCCCTAATGGTCTCAGTAAACCAGTTATTTAAAATCTCTGCCTTTTTCAAATCCTCAATAACACCTTCTCCATCCTTATCTATAAGCATCTTATCACCCTTCCCACCCTTCCCACCCTTCCCCTCAGTTTTCTAACACAGCCATAGAAATTTCTAGATGCATCAGTCAGTGGTCCTCCTGCACTGACAATACTCTTAATAAACCCATCTTTAGCCACATGCTTAGCTATTTTTAAGTCCTTTACGTTACATTTTTTTTCTGCAAATAGTTTTATACACCTAAATTTCTTTCTTTTATATCACAGGTATCCCACAATTATATTTTTCCAAAATCATCACAGCTAATATTCCATTACATTTTCCATGCAAGCTAGTTTGCTGATGAATTTTCATCATTTAAGTTCAATATTTCATGAAGCTATTTTTAAAACTTCAGACAGAGCATGGATAGTGCAAAATTAAGTAACTGTAACACTTTAGCTTTTATTTATGACCGCTTCATAATGGGTTTCATCACTTGCAGTTGTTGTAAGCCTGGTGCTCCAGCCTTGACGACCAACCTCACATCACACTACCAAAATTTAGTTAGATTCCTAGAATTTATTCCATTGCATGTGAGTTTGTCAAAGTTTAAATTGGTCAGATCTTCAGGACCAACAAGTAGCACATAACAGACTCATGCAACTGGACAAATCTGTAGTATCCAATGGACACACTATTCATTAGGAATAGAAGATAGAGTGTACTAAGATATTCATGCTCTCCAGTGTCTTTACCTTCCTGGACAATCTCATAAGTGAGGCATTGGAAATACAGCTAAATGATAACTAGGGTTCGGATCTTTAGGAAAAGTCATATTTTTTCCTGTCTTCTTTTTGAGCTGAAATAAACACTGGTTAAACGTTTCTGATTATATTTAAATGTATTTTATATAGCTTATAAATTCATATTCGGACCATCTTCCTAGTTTTGGCCATATTTCGATGATATTTATGGTCATATGGTCATATTTTATGGGAAAATCTGTTAATGTTTTAATAGTACTGAGGATTCACTAGATATAAATGAGAAGAAATTAAGATAATTATTCACAGAACTGTACTTCTGCTATGCAGGTTGGGGGGAGGGAGGGGGACTAATTTTAACTGCCGTCAGAAACCAAGAGCCAAGAATTAAAGTTACACATTATTGTCACTTTCTAAATGTAATGTTCTGCCCGCCTTTTAATCTCGACAATGCAGCAGAAGTATCTCAGTGTTGAACTGTGTCAATCAACATCTCAATGAAATATCCTCAGTCATCGTAAAATCTGCAGTGGATCAGTGATTTGACCTACCGTCATGCCCAAAATAAAATTTTCTGAAAGTGCGAAATTATGTAAGGAAATTTAGAGACTATTACTGATGGAAGAGTTCTATTCTGGAAATTATTTGAAATTAAAGCGATTTCCACAAAATTTAAAATTTAACTTCCCAATGGTGCAGCGACTGCATGGAAGCAAATTATGCTGTCTACATGAAAGTGACACTACTAGATAAAATAAATGATGTATAATTAAACATCTTCTGATGTATAGAAAATTTAAGCGTTTGGTCTTATTTCGTCATTTTTAGGACATATTTACCCATTTTTAAGGTCATATTTGCCTGCATATTTCTCTATTATTTTGGTCATAAAGATCCGAACCCTAATGATAACAATATCAACAGGGATGGAGACTTTCCCAGCGTATAACTGCAATGAAGTCTTTACGGGTGTACTATTAGATTCTGTTGAGATAACACGATATCTCAACAAGTAACTCCATTGTCTTCCTCAGTTACAAAAACATCTGTTCCGGTCAGCTGGCCGACAGATACTGAACAGCTCAGGTGATGCACTTTTAATTTTTAATTATTATTTTTTTTTAATTTAATTTAATTGCAATGGAGCACAGGCTCTGGTGGAAATATCCCTATACCCCATCTTCCCCCTATCCTGCAGCCACTTACATTTGCCCTCTACAAATTTTATCTTTAAATTCTTTCAACATTCTCTTGGTAACTCATTCCAATCCCTGACACCCTTACCTAAAAAAGAGAATCTTCCCACACCCTTGTGCCTGAAATCGAGTGCCAGCTTGAGTTCATGGTCATCTTTTCCCTTCCATGCACTACTTTTCATACCTACTGCAATATCTTTCCATGCCTCATTGCCAGTATATGCCCTGTACACTCCCATTACCCTCCTCATCCTCCTCCGATCTTGCAATGAATCCCATTCCAGCTCCTTTATCATATCTGTCACTCACTGCATTCTGCGATAATTTTCAGAAACAAATCTAGCAGCCCTTTTTTGCACCCTCTCCAACTCCTGTATTTGATACGTAAAATGAGGGTCCCATACTACACTACCATATTCGAGCAATGGTCTGAAAAAAATTTTGAAACCCAATTCCTTTATTTGTCTCGTGCATCCCCTCATCACTCTCTCCAACAAGTACAGGAATTTGAAACCTTTTCCTACCACCTGTCTAATGTGTCCTGCCCAGTCAAGCTTGTTATCAAAAGTAATGCCAAGATATTTACATTTCAAGTCTTCAGCAAGGAATTCTTTTCCCACCTTATATTCATAATAAAACTTTTGTTTTTTATTTTTGTATTTAATAAGCTGACTCTTCTTTGCAATTATCTTCATCCCATGTTTACCAACCCAACTAGATATCCTGTCCACATCACCCTGCAACTGTTTACAATCCTCTATCGTTTTGATTCTTTTATACAGCATTATGTCATCTGCAAACAATCTAATTTCAGATAGTAAACATTCAACACAATTATTCATTAAAATAATGAATAGCAATGGTCCCAATATGCTACCCTTTGCTCGTACGCCCAACGGCTCCGTTTGCGTGCTGCGCCCAGTGGCTGGCTGTCTGTGGGAGTGACTGTATATCTGCGTTTCAGGCCATGAACCCTAATATGGAGCTATGGGGGCCTATGGGGGCAGCTGGACAGAGGTACCACACTCTCTGTGGAGTTTCGCCGAGGCTGGTTTCCACGCCTCACTGAGACATAGCCCACTGTTTCTATTGAAGGCATTGGCCAACCGAATTTCGATTGCTTCCTTGACTACTGAATCCCAAAAATATGAGGCTCTAACCGACCAGTACAGATGTTATCACACCTGAAGAACATGACGGAGTTAGACGTTCAAATATCACGTTTTCACAACACAATCCGGAGGTACACCCGTGAAGATTTAAAAGGGACAGTGGGTAAAACCTGATTGATGGCTGGAAACCCGTTACAGCTGATCTCCAGCATGTACATTTCAGACCATTACGCCCAGATTTCACTGTCAGTCACAAATCAAGGTAAGCACCACCAGTGACACCACAAGGGCTGTTCGAGCAACATGCAGCATCTGGCGTATTCAGCGAGCAGACTGGGTGTGAACATGCAGTGGAGCACGGTCAGGAGTTCTGCTCACTACAATATAATTGGGAGCTGGTCGCAAGGCAGGTAAGACGACGCATTAGCATCAGGTTAGCAGCCACTGGAATCCGAGCAACACCTGATTGAAACAGTGGGGAAAACTGTCGAAATGTTGTGTTTGCATGACACCATCTGGTTGCATATCCATAATGATTTCATTTTCCATAAGTTTCTATAATATTAGTGGTAAATCACTGTTAATTATTCTAAGGAATCTTTGTGATGATGTTTTATAGCAGGGATGGCCAACCTGCAACTTTTTCTGTGATTTACTCCCTCCCATTCCTGAATCAAGTTCCTAAAGGTCTCACCAAACAAATCACTTAATATTTCTTTCTTCTTAAAATCCTTAGCAATTTCTTCTCCGTCATTACTTCGTATAATTAATAGATGTATCATTCAGTATTCCTACTTCACTGGTAACATTCTTCACACACCCATCTTTAGTGTCCCTTTGATGATTCCTTGTTTAGTTGTCCTGTGTGGCTATTTCTTCACACAGCCAGGTTCTCTCCTCACCAACTTTTTATTACTCTAGCTTCTCTGCTATAATATGTAAGTTGCATACGTTTCTTTCTTTTTTGAGTTTTGAAATTTCTTCTCCATTTTTTTTTATCTCTTTGAATTTTTCCCATGTCAACACCAGTGTGGTTGTACCTCTTTTCCATGTACTGAACATTTCCATGAAATATCCCTTCAGATCTTACATTTGTGTCTTTAATAACCAAATCTACTACCACCATGAAATTTGATTCAATTTTTCATTAATTTCTTAAAAAGTTTGATTGTTTTGTCACAATTGAACTATTATTTTGTTCTGCTACAAGACATCAGGCAAGTAGAGTGAAGATCTACACAAGTGGTAGAGCAGAACACAAAGTAACAAAATATTTTGGACCGTACGCAACACAAGATGGCATTATAAAACACTTATACAAATAACAAAATGAAATAATCACTGCATCTAACATAATGTCATTGCTGGTATGACAAATGGCGGCCACGAGTAGTAACGTTGATGGATCGGTCGGTGAAAAGAATAAAATTATGCGCGAAGTTAAGTGTAAAATGTGTATAAACTTAGATGCAGATGCAGATTTGTGTACATCGTGCAAGGTAAAAGTGAAAACTTCAAATGTTATTGTTACACGAGCAAAGTCTAGACAAAATAGTGCAATAGCAGGTCCAACAGCTAATGACCGCGATAATATTTGTATATGTGATAAACTAAGACTTGAATTAGTAATGAAAGAAGACATTATCAAATCGTTGAAGGAGAAGATTGATCAGATTTCAGAAGAAAATAACAGACTGAAGAATAGAGATGTTGAAAACCTGGAAAGGTTAACACATGTGAAAAATATTGGCAAAACATCGTTTAGGCCTAGGCCTAAAATCGCGGTATCAACAGTTCCAGTAAAGAATGTATTTAGTGTTCTTAATGAAGTTTGTGATGATTATGAAGAAGAACCTGTAAAGAAAGCCCAGATACAGGCAGAAAGGAACATGAAGCAGAAATCAAAAGCTGCTAAACCGGAAAAAGTTTATATTGAAAACTTGACATTGTTTACAAATAAAAAAACGATAAATCTGGCAAACAGTAAGTTGGAAAATGTTACAGGTGCAACAGAAATAAAGGAAAAGGTTAAGAAAACCACTCAAACAATTAAAGAAAAGTGCAAAGATGAAATTAAGTGTGCTCCGTCGTCATGTATTGTAAACAAAAAGTGTGCTTTAAGTGAAGAGACAAAAACGAACATCAGCGAGAGTGAACTGAAAAACAGGAATGACAGAACAACAGAAGAAAAGCAGACAACAGCAAACAGAAGTAAAATCGCAGGTGTTCAGGAACTCAAGTGTCTACAGACACAAAGAAATGAGAAGAAAAAAGTGCTTCTACTGTCTGACAGTCAAGGGAGGTACTGTGCCAACTTTTTAATCTCTCTTCTTGGGGATGGTTATCAAATAGAAAGTGTAATGAAGCCAAATGCTACAATTACAGAAGTTATCAGCAATATTGATGAGTGGACAAGTAGTTATGGACTAAATGACACTGTTATAGTGATGGGGAGAACAAACGATATAAATATAGGATATAATAATGACATTTTCAAGAATATAGCAGGCAAACTGATAGATGTAAATAAAAAGACAAATGTCATCTTAAATCCAGTGCCATATAGATATGACAAAACAAATATGAACAGTCTAATTAGGAGTTTTAATGATAAGATGCTAAAAGACATTAATAGTTCAAGTAGGGATAAGGAAAGGTTAAGCTTAAACTTTGAAATAGAAAGGTTATGCCGATACCATTACACCAGACATGGTCTACATTTAAATTATAATGGAAAAATGAAAATGTGTGTTAGAATGGTAGATATAGTAAAAAATTCTGAAACTCAAAGTAAAAACCACATAAAGGTTCAAAAGAAGTTAACTTTCATGGACAAGTGGTTGCTAAGCAGTAAAAATGTTGGGGATGACAAGAAAGAAACAAACACATTCAAAGAAACTAACAATAAAATTAAGAGTAGATTCACATTCCTAGACAAATGGTTAATGAAACATAATACTGCCAAGAACAAAACAGAGTCAAAAACAAGTAATTTTTTAGGGAAAGTAACTCAACATCAGACAATATTATAGTGGAGGAACAAAAGTATTCTATAGGAAAACATGAGATTAGCAAGAATGAAAATAGAAACTATAAAATCATACATCAAAATGTGCAGTATATCAGAAGCAAAACAAATGAGCTAGAATTATTGATAGAAGAAACAAATCCAAACGTAATAATACTCACTGAACATGCATTAAAAAATGAATTAATTCCAGGACTGCACATTGAAGGGTATACTGTGGGAAATAGCTACAGTAGGGAAATGTATAAAGGAGGAGGAATCTTAATTTTAGTAAAACATGAACTAGATTTTAAAGTAGTAAATATAAATTCACAATTATTGTGTGAAAAAGATTTTGAAATGTGTGGTATTTCAGTCTGTATAAAAAGCAAAATTTTGGCTGTAGTGGGTTTATACAGAGCACCGGCAGGAAACATTGAAATATTTTATAAAAAACTATACAAGGTGCTAGAGTCATTGTGTAGTGGTTATGACCATGTAATTCTAATGGGAGATTTTAATATTGATTTATTAAAGTGCAATAAGATGTCAAAAGAACTTGAAGACATTTGTAGCTGTTTAGGACTTAAGATCTGTATAAAAAGCCCTACAATTTAAAATAAAAAAAATAAAATAAAATAAAAAAAAAATAAAAAAGCCCTACAAGGGAAACTGCAACTTCAAAAACAGCAATATATAATGTAATAACTAACTACCCAGAGGATGAATATGCAACAAAAGTAATACACACATCAATATCAGATCACTATGGGCAAGAAATTAGTATTTAATTTAATTTAATTTAATTGCAATGGAGCACAGGCTCCGGTGGCAATTTCCCTACACAGCTATCTTCCCCCTATCCTGCACCCACCTACATTTGCCCTCTACAAATTTTTTCTTTAAATTCCTTCAAAGTTTTCGGTAAATTATTCATCGTTTCTCTTGGTAACTCATTCCAATCCCTGACACCCTTACCTAAAAAAGAGAATCTTCCTACACCCTTGTGCCTGAAATCGAGTGCCAGCTTGTGGTCATGGTCATCTTTTCCCTTCCATGCACTACTTTTCATACCTACTGCAATATCTTTCCATGCCTCATCACCAGTATATGCCCTGTACACTCCCATTACCCTCCTCATCCTCCTCCTGTCTTGCAATGAATCCCATTCCAGCTCCTTTATCATATCCGTCACTGATTGCATTCTGCGATAATTTCCAGAAACAAATCTAGCAGCCCTTCTTTGCACCCTCTCCAACTCCTGTATTTGATACGTAAAATGAGGGTCCCATACTACACTACCATATTCGAGCAATGGTCTGACCAAAGTTTTGTAACCCAATTCCTTGACTTCTCTCGTACATCCCCTCATAACTCTCTCCAACAAGTGCAGAACTCTGAAACCTTTTCCTACCACCTGTCCTATGTGTCCTGCCCAGTTAAGTTTGTTATCAAAAGTAATTCCAAGATATTTGCATTTCAAGTCTTCAGCAAGCAATTCTTTCCCCACCTTATATTCATAATTAACCTTTTGTTTTTTATTTGTGTATCTAATAAGCTGACTCTTCTTTGCATTTATCTTCATTCCATGTTTACTAACCCAATTAGATATCCTGTCCAGATCACCCTGCAACTGTTTACAATCCTCTATCGTTTTGATTCTTTTATACAGCATTATGTCATCTGCAAACAATCTAATTTCAGATAGTAAACAGGCAACACAATTATTCATTAGAATAATGAATAGCAATGGTCCCAATACGCTACCCTGTGGCACACCCATTTTTACTTCCACTTCTTTTGATACTACATTTCCTACCCTAACTTTCTGTTTTCTACCTTTTAAAAATTCTTCTACCCAGCAAATCACTTTCTTATCCACTCCAATGGTTTTTACCTTATTTACTACCATTTTATGGCTTACTCTGTCAAACGCCTTAGACAGATCTAGTGCTACACTATCAATTTGGCCTCCCTTGTCCATTTCATCTGAAATATCTTGCATATATCCCACCAACTGAGATTCGCATGAATATCCTTGCCTGAAACCATGTTGCCTGCTTGAAAACCAATTACGTTCCTCACATATATTTCTGATGTGGTTGCATATCAATCTTTCCATTAATTTACCTACCACTGATGTCAAACTGATTGGCCTGTAATTCTCAACTCTATTTCTCACCCCTCCCTTATGTACCGGTACTACTATTGCACTTTTCCAGTCCTGTGGTAAGCAGCAAGTGTCTAGACTCAATTTAAATAATATTTCAAGATAAGGTACAATGTCACATCCGGCTATCTTTAAGATATCTGTAGTAATATTATCTTCACCAGCCCCTTTATGTTTTTTCAGCTTTCTTATTTCCTTCATGATTTCCTCAGGATGGATATCAAATTTTTTACTATCGTCATTTCTAATTGTGTTGTTAAGCTCGTTCTCCGAATTAGACCCTCCTGTTTCTGATTCATTTTCCCTAATGCTTTCTCTGAACCAGTTACTTAAAATCTCTGCCTTTTTCAAATCGTCAGTAACTTCTTCTCCATCCTTATCTATAAGTGTCTCTACATCCTCCCTTCCCCTCAGTTTCCTGATATAGCCATAGAAATTTCTAGATGCATCAGTCAATGGTCCCCCTGCACTGACAATACTCTTCATAAACCCATCTTTGGCCATTTTCTTTGCTGTTATTAAGTCCTTGTTTAGTTGTTTTAAATATTCCCTACTACCCTGCTGTCTCTTAACTCTGTTATGTTCTTTTCTTACCAACCTCTTTAACCTCCTCACTTCCCTATTATAGTACATAGGATCTCTACTTCTCTTTATTTTTTGCTTTGGAATAAATTTTTCTTCCCCCTTTCTTATTATCTCCTTGAACTCTTTCCACCTTGACTCTACTGTACCTGAGCCTTCCTTCCATTTGCTGAATTGTTCTCTGAAATATCTCCTCAAATTTGAAACCTGTGCCTTTTTATAATTGTACCTATTTCCCCCTTCAATTTTGGCTGCTGGTTTACTGAATCCTCTAATATCCATCAGAACTGCTTCATGATCACTTATTCCTTCAGTTACTTGATACCTCAAAAGGTTTTCATCGGGCTTAATTAGAAATATATCCAAAATATTTTGTCCCCTAGTGTTTTGCTCAACCACTTGTGTAAATCCTCCTTCCCTTATTAAGATATTTGCAAATCTTTGTTCCCTTGTGTTATTTATCTTATTCCCTTCCCAGTTTACACCTGGTAAATTTAAATCTCCGCCGATGATGATCATTCTATTCTCACCTCTGAAATCTGAGTATGAATTTAATTTCTCCCCAAGAGCCTCATCCTCTTCTGTCATTCTTCCACTGCGGTAAACAGCCAACACTCTGATTTTTTCTTTTTTACTACCCCAGAAATCTACCCCAAGTAACTCATGGTCTTGATCTATGAATGCCAGTGAACTATGGTAGTTTTTGCTAACTAGTATGAAGACTCCTCCACCAATTGCTCCTCGATCTCTGCGGTACACTCTGTAACCATCAGGAAAAACCTCACTGTCTAGTACTTCTTCTTTTAACCAACTCTCTACCCCAATTATTATTTGTGGTTCATGCATCTCTATTAAGTTTGCAAATTCGATTACTTTGTTCATTATACTTCTACAGTTTACCATTAACACCCTTACTATTGGCTTTACATTTTCAGAATTTATCTCCTCTTTCCCACTTTTAACGCAGTCAGTTATTGTTTCAGCCATTTCATAAAACAAGAAGCAGAACATGAGGAAACGTGGCTCCGTGAAGAATATCGACCCTATACTAAACAAAATATTGAATTGTTTAAAAACCTTTTAATGAGAGAAACATGGACTGAAACAGTCAATTCTTACACAACAGATGAAAAATATGACTCATTCATAAACCTAGTTAATTATTACAAAGACATAGCTTTCCCGGTAAAAAACAAAAAGCAATCAAAGAATTAAACAACACACAATAAATGGGATACAGAAGACATTATACAACACAAGGACCATATAAAATGGGTTAGTAGATTGTGTAGGGAAGGGTATCCATCACTGAAAAAAAATATCTGAAAAAGTGTAAAAATGAATTAAAAAATATGATTAACAAGAGAAAATCAGATAACATTCAAAACATACTACACAGAAGTAGCAATAAGCAAAGAGCATTATGGAAAATTATTAATAGGGAGAGGGGGAAAAATCAGATTATGAACCAGGATAAAAGCATTGAACAGATTGTGTACAATGAGGCTGTAGTACATGATTCTAGGCAAATTGCATGTACATTAAATGAACATTATTAAATATAGCAGAAAAACTAACTAACAGTCACAGTAGCTAGTCAAAAGACAATGATTTAGCAGGCATTAAGGTGAACACAGATTCAGTATTCCTTAGACCAACAACAGAAAAAGAAATAAGTAAAATTATAAAGTTCTTAAAGACTAAAATTTCCATGGGAACTGATGAGTTATCTAATATGCTTATAAAAGAATGCAATAGCTATCTTTTAAAACCATTAGTACACATAATAAATCATTCATTTACAAGTGGAACATTTCCAGATTCCTTAAAGATTTCTAAAGTTATACCTGTTTTCAAGAAAGGGGAAAGGTCAGATGTAAACAATTATAGACCGTTGTCACTAATATCTAGTATATCAAAATTTTTTGAGAAAGCAATGGAACAGAGGCTTATTGACTTCCTAAACAAGCACAACATAATTACTGATTCTCAACATGGTTATAGGAAATACAGGTCTACAGAAACAGCAGTCACAATGTTTGTAGATTCGGTAAAGAAATCCCTGGATGATGGAGAGTATACAACAGCAGTACTTATAGATTTATCAAAAGCCTTTGACACAGTCAATCATCAGAGGTTACTTAACAAACTAGAAAAATGGGGAATAAGGGGTAAGGCCTATAAATGGATAGAATCATATCTGTCAAATAGAAAACAATTTACGATCATAAAAAACAACACAGACTTTAAAAATGTAACATCAAACACCCTCACTATAAAAGCAGGAGTACCACAGGGCTCGGTGCTGGGGCCTCTGTTGTTCATCCTATACACAAATGATATCCCAAGACCAATAGGGGAGAATGATTCAATGGTTCTTTATGTAGATGATGCAACTGTGAAGATGTCAAACATCAAACTATGTAATCTAGAAACAATCCTTAATCTTTACTTCCAGAGACTAACAAAATGGTTAGAAGATAATTATCTTGTAATCAACTTAAACAAAACCCAAATGATATCATTTCAGTCGAAAAGAACAAGGTACTCTGTAAATTTAAACATAAGCAGTGAGCAAATAAAGGAGACAGAATCAGCTAACTTGCTAGGGATTCAAATAGACAAATTCATGAATTGGGAAAAACAGGTGGATCAATGCTGTAAGAAACTAACCCCCATTGTATTTATGGTCAGCTACCTCTGGGAATTCTGCAGCAGGGATATTCTGATGACTGTCTATTACTCCCTTTTTGAAAGCCAACTGAGATATGGTATATCAGCGTGGGGAAGGCCCACAGAAAATAACGTAATGAGAATATTAAAAATACAAAAACATATGATTAGAACAATACTAAAAGAAAAAAGAATGGTTTCATGTAGAAAATATTTTGTAGATTTGAAGATTCTAACATTTCCTTGTATATACATATGTAAGACTATACTGCTCTCACTCACAAAGAAGGTTGTTAAAGAGAATGAGCAAGTGCACGAATATGAAACACGTAATAAAATTAATTTCAATTTACACGCACACAACACAAAAAAATTTGAAAAATGTCCTTCCTATTCGGGAGCCCAACTGTTCAATAAGCTTCCGACAGATATAAGATTAATTAGTAACAAGGGAGAACAGTTCAAACATAAGCTTAAAGAGTATTTATGTGATAAAGCCTTCTACTGAATCAAAGAGTATTTAACTGATGAATGAGGGAAGGAAAGGCAATATAAAAAATTGTTTGTAGTAGTAGTTTGTACTTATATAGGATATTACAGCACATATTTGTCAATAACAGGTAAAAAAAAAAAAAATATGTATTAAACGATTTATAGTTAACTTAAGGCATAAAATTGTTAATTAAGATAAGAATAATATTGAATATACTGTACCTTGACTTGTCCTAATTCATTATACAAGTTGTATGTAAATGATGTATAGGACCAAATAAAATGAATGAATGAATGAATATTCCTGATAAATCCCGATGATAATCTTGAGGGATGTAAAGTAACTGAAGGAATAAGTGATCATGAAGCAGTTATGATGGATATTACAGGATTCAGTGAACCAGTAGCCATAATTGAAAGGGGAAATAGGTAAAATTACAAAAAAGCACAGATTTCGAACTTGATGAGATATTTCAAGGAAAAATTCATAAAATGGAAGGAAACCACAGGTACAATAGAGTCAAGGTGGGAAGGGTTCTAGGAGATAGTAACAAAGGAAGAACAAAAACTTATTCCAAAATGGAAATTAAGGAGAAGAAGAGAACATTTGTACTATAATAGACAGGTGAGGAGGTTAAAGTAATTTGTAAGAAGAGAACATAACAGAATTAAGAGACAGCAGGAGAGTAGGGAATATTTAAAACAACTAAAAAAGGAATTAATAATAGCAAAGAAGGTGGCTAAAGATGTGTTTATGAAGAGTATTGTCAGTGCAGGAGGACTGCTGACTGATGCATCAAGAAATTTCTATGGCTGTGTTAGAAAACTGAGGGAAAAGAAAGGAAAAGTGATGAGATGCTTATAGATAAGGATGGAGAGGGTGTTATTGAGGATTTGAAAAAGGCAGAGATTTTAACTAACTGGTTTAGTGAGACCATTAGGGACAATAAATCAGAAATGGGAGGGACTGAGTTGGAAAATGAGCTTAACAACACAATTAGAAATGAGCAGACCAAAAAATTTGAGATTTTGAGAATATCATGAAGGAACTAATAAAACATAAAGGATCTGGTAAAGATAATATTTCTACAGATATCTTAGTCGGAATGTGACATTGCACCTTACCTTGAAATATTATTTAAATTGAGTCCGGATACTTGCTGCTTACCAGAGGACTGGAAAAGTGCAATAATACCACTGGTACATAAAGGAGGGGTGAGAAATATAGTTGAAAATCATAGGCCAATCAGTTTGACATCATTGATAGGTAAATTAATGGAGAAATTGATATGCAAGCAAATTAGAATTATTAGTGAGGAGTTTAAGTTGTTTTCAAATAGGCAAAATGGCTTTAGGAAAGAATTTTCATGCGAATCTCAGTTGGTGGCAAATGTGCAAGATATTTCAGATGAAATGTACAAGGGAGGCCAAATTGATAGTGTAGCACTAGATCTGTCAAAGTCTTTTTGACAGACTGCACCATAAAATGGTAGCAAATAAGGTAAAATCTATTGGAATGAATGAGAGAGTGATTTGCTGGGTAGAAGAATTTTTAAAAGGTAGAAAACAAAAAGTTAGTGTAGGAAATGCAGTATAAAAAGTAGTGGAAGTAAAAATAGGAGTGCCACAGGGTAAAGTATTGGGGCCACTGCTATTCATTATGTTAATGAATAATTGTTTTGATTGTTTACTACTAGAAATTAGATTTTTTAGATGATATAATGCTACATAAAAGGGTCAATATGGTAGAGGACTGTAAACAGTTGCAGGGTGTTCTGGACAGGATATCTAGCTGGGTTGGTAAACATGGGATGAAGATAAATGCAAAGAAGAGTCAGCTTATTAGATACACAGATAAAAAAACCAAAGGTTGGTTATGATTATAAAGTGCAAAAAGAATTGCTTGTTGAAAACTTGAAATGTAAATATCTTGGCATTACATTTTATGCCACTATTAACTGGACAGGGCACATTGGACAGGTGGTAGGAAAACATTACAAAATTCTTCATTTTATGGAGAGAGTGATGAATGAATGTACGAGAGAAGTAAAGGCATTGGGTTGCATAACTTTAGTCAAACCATTGTTTGTAGTTGTATGGTAGTGTAGTATGGGAACTACATTTTGGATATCAAATACAGGAGTTGGAGAGCATGCATAAAAGGGCTGCTAGATTTGTTTCTGGAAATTACCACAGAACACAATCAGTAACAGATATGAAAAAAGGGTTGGAATGGGATTCTTGGAACATAGGAGGATGATGAAGAGTGTCATGGGAGTTTACATTGGTGATGAGGTATGGAAAGATATTGGCGTAAGAATTAAAAGTATTGCATGGAAGGGAAACAATGACCATGACCACAAGCTGGCATTTGATTTCAGGCACAAGAGTGTAGGAAGATTATCTGTGTTACATAACGGTGTGAGGGATCCCACTCACCAGTCATTACTATGACGAGATTGTAAATAAATTTGTAAATAATAGGTTTTCACAGCATAGTAGTGTGTATAGGTATTTGGGGTAATTTTGAGTATCTTTGTAGAAATATAATTATTTGTAAGTTGGCAGTACTGTTCCCACTAGGAGAGAGGAAGTTGAAAAAATATTGCGGATAGACCGCAAGTAAGTGTACTAGGTGAACAATGACAATTCTGTATTGGTTTATATGAGTTTTAAAGTGTTAAATAAATTATGCAAGTAAGAAATGTTGGTGGATTTAATTTCATAGTGACACCCATTCTGCATGATAGAGAGTGTATTAGAGAATAATTTCTTTCATCAAAGAATAATAAAGCGAGGAAGTAGCCCTACCGCAAAAACAACACTTAGGGCTATGTGTTGACGTTAGTGGGCTATCAGCCTTCTGCTAGTTATTAAATACTAGTAAGGAGGACCTCGCAGTTGTCAGGGATTGAAATAAGTTCTGAGGAGAAATGATGAATAATTTACCAAAATTGTTGGAAGAGTTTGAAGTTTAAAATTGCAGAGAGCAACAGTAGGTGGGTGCAGGAAAGGGGGAAGATGAGTGTGTAGGGAATCTGCCACTGGAGCATGTGCTCCCTTGCAATTTAATTAAATATTATTATTATTATTATTATTATGTACTCACACTTTCAGTGACAATTGCCCCAACAACTAGGGGCCCCACGATGCCCAAGATGTTCCCCATACAGTTGGCTATCCCCATAAGCACGCTGGCGAAGTTAGGAGACATGTCTACGTGCACGGGCAGGTATCCCACAGTCATGGCGCCGGTGACTCCCACTGCGACGACCAGCAGAGCCACGATAACAGGCGGCGAGTCTGGTGGGATGAGGCCAATGGCAACCAGCGCCACGCAGGCCCCGTACTGCCCTGCAAAGAGAGAAACATTACAAACACTACTGAGAAACAACTACCTAACAGTAACTTCTTCCATGACATACTTCTAATAAATGCTTTGCTAGAGGTATATTATCATTGCAAGTGGTGGAACATAATTAACGTGTGAACGTCCAGACATTAAAAATCTTTTTTACAAAAATTTAAGTGGGAAAGACATAATATAAGAACTAAAATGTGTGAACAGTATGTATTAGATTTGTTCATACATTATTTCAGTCTGGTGCCGCTGTTTTAAGTAACTTCGTAATTTCTTGTGGAAAATAACTTTATTCTCTTCGAGCACAGTCGCCTTTCTTCTTTAGTTTATTTTCATGGAAAGCATCTAATTGTGAAAAGATGCACAAACCATCAATTGTTCTTGTAATAACTTTTGTTCAATCAGTTAATTATATAACATTTTTCCACCAACACCAGTAGAAACTAAAAACCATTACCTCTAAATCGGACTTCTTCCCGATTCGTATACAGGGGCGTAGCTACCATAGGGCTAGGCGGTGCAGTGCACTGGGGCCCTCACACTCAGGGGGCCCCTGAGCACATCTAAGGGGGCCCCCAAGTGCAGAGGGTCCACGGGTCTTCAGTACAAATGGGCAACCTTTTTTAGCTCTGAGGGCTTTGTGAACCTAGATACGTTACTGCTTAGGGGGTCCCCCAAGCATAGCTCAGGGGCCCCCAAGCTCAGCTCAGGGACCCCCAAGCTCAGCTCAGGGACCCCCAAGCTCAGCTTAAGGGGGCCCCCAAGCTCTGCTCAGGGGGCCCCCACCAGCAACTTCGCAGAGCTAAAACATAAAAGTCGCCCATCTGGCCTGAGGAACCAAAATAATTTTATATTGCACTGGGACCCTTGTTGACCTCGCTACACCACTGTTCGTATATCGAATTTGTGAACTTAAGATAATGATTCAACCTGTAGGCTCAATTAAGTCGTTCTTAGCAACCAACCTCCTCTAAAACAACAACCGCACAAATGTATATAAGTATGCTTGCATTTCATGCGATAACCTATATAACATGTGATCGTCAAAAGTAGTAATAATAAGTGCTGGGCCTAGTGGGAAGGATGTATTGGAGATTGAGACCTGGAGGATGTCTGGTGTCCAGGATATTCTGGTAGGCTAGTTCTCACCTGTGCAGTTCAAAGGAGGATGTGGTATCAGGGAAAACTCTGTTGGAATTGTTCAGCTTATGGGAAGTGGCATGTTTTGTCACTGGATGGGCTACATTGCTGGTGTGCACTGTTTGTCTGTTGCCATTCATTCTGAAGGCAAGTGGGTTCCTATTGAGGCCTATATATGAGCCGGAGCAATGGAGGCATGTGAGTTGTTATATGAGGTGGGTGGTGCAAGAAGCATGTCCAATGATAGGGAAGATTTTCCCTGCAGTCAGACTGGAGTAGGCTTATGCTTCATGTTTTGTAGCATATCTGTTGCATGGGAATGGTCCTTCTGGTGGTTTGGAGGAAATATTGGATGAGTATTTACGAACTAAGATTTTTTTAGATTTAGTGACCTGGTCCCGCTTTTTCATTGTCCACGTTTCAGCAGCACAAGTTAAGATAGGCACATAGTACGTATGATAGATTACTCTCTTGCTTCTCTGTGGCACCTCTTTATTCCATATCAGGCTTCTAATGCTCCTTAGGAATGCCTCTGCTTGTCTTCCTCTTTCACTTATATCGCCATCATTTCCTCCACATTCCTCTAACACACGCCCCAAGTACTTGAACCTGTTTACCTTCTTTAGTTGTTCCTCTGCCACCACAATTCCTTGGGCTACCCTATTCTTTTTCCTGGTTGTTACCATGTACTCACACTTTCTTTACATTAAATTTCAGGCCATACTTCCTCCACACTGTCTGTCCATACATCCAACTGCCGCTGCACTTCCACTTCTTCACCTCTCCAGATCATCAGATTGTCTGCAAAAGCCATCAACTTCATGTTTTCCTCTCCCATCCTCGCTGCCACCTACTGCATTATTTCATCCATGATTACAATGAAGAGTAGTGGTGATAGGGCACTTCCTTGTTTTAGTCCATTCCTTTGTTCCAGCCAATCTGATCTTCCTTCCCCTATTTTCACATAGCTCACACTTCCTTGGTACAGTTCCGTCACTCTCTTGATGGTTTCTTTGGGAACTCCTCTCTTCTCCAAGGCCTTCCATACCTTACTCCTGTGTACACAATCATATGCTTTCTCAATATCGAGGAATGCCAACAGTAGATCCTTTCCAAGCAAGTGAAATGAAGTTTTTAAGAAGTAGAATGGGAGTCACTAAAATGGACAGAATAGGGAATGAAGTGATTAGATGCACCATAAAAGAGGAACCCCTACAGGAAATGGTAGAGAGGACCAGACTGAGATGGTATGGACATGTCAAGAGAATGGAGGCTCAGGGAATCCCGAGAAAAATCCATGGAATTAAGATGCATGGTAAAAGACCCAGAGGAAGACCAAGAGATGGATGGCTGAAGGGAGTAGAGGAGGGCGTACGGAAGAGAGGAGATGACTGGAACAAAGGTAGGTGACAGAGAGGTGGAGGGATGAAAGAAGCAAATGGAGAGGCTTGTGCATGAAGCAGACCCGGCCAGAGGCTGGAAACTGTTGAGGATGATGATGATGAGTGATCTGGTGAATCATGTTCATGGGGCAGCAGGAAGGATTTTGTGGACAACTGTATGCATCACAGGGAAGGAACGTAGGGAGACATGCCCATAATGAAGGATTTAAGTTAATGTACTCAAGACTAGCAATGGACTGGATGGCAAAAGTGGGTTGCAGTTAGTTTCAAGAGGTGGAGTATTTGCGCAGAGGGTTGGTTGTACCACTCAAGATTTGTTTGTGTATGAGGTCAGGGGGTAGTTGAGGAATATGAGATCTCGGTACAGCTTTTTCGTGTACCTGTAGAGAGATTCTCATTGAAACAGGTGTGCCTGGCTCGGACGTATGGAAGGGAACATTTGGAGTGGGAGGGATGGCAACTGTTAAAGTGAAGTTATTGTTGTAGATTTGTTATGAACAGAGCTATATAGGTCCCCATTATGTAACATGTCAACATCAAGAAAGATGGCATAGATGTGAGAGTATCTCCAGGTAAAGTTGATAGAGAGCTGTATTATTCAGGGAGTTGAGGAAGTCCGGTAGGTGATTTTCATTGTGTGTCCAGATCATAACAATATCGTTTATGCATCCGAACCACAAAACAGATTTGATGCAGAGATTGTTTAGGAGTTGTTGATCCAGACAGCCCAGAAATAGATTAGGATAGGATGGCACCATACAGGTACCCGTGGCAGTGCAGCGAATTTGAGAGTTGAAGCTGAAGCAGTTATTAGTCAGAATGAGGTTTCCCAAGGAAGGGAGGAAGGATGTCTTGGAGAGATTATTGGGGGGTCATATTTCCAGGAAATGTTCCATTCCACTGAGGCCTTGACTGTGGGGGAAGTTGGTGCACAGGGAAGAGACATCTATGGAGTCAAGGGAAGATTCTAGTGGTGGAGTAATAGGAAATGGACATATGATCCACGAAGTGTGGGGTATCCTGTATGAATGAAGGAAGGTTCTATACAGAAGTTTTGAGGGGCTAATCAACAAGAGCCAAAATCTGTTCAGTCGGCGATCCATGTGCCACTATTATAGGTCGCCATGGGGTATCTATCTTGTGGATCTTAGGAAGAAGCTTCAAGGTGTGGGTACGGGGATTCTGCTGAGTAAGGGAGCGTGCATAAACCACGTAGCTCCATTTTGGCCTCCGGTGAACCCCTCCCCCCCCCCCCACCACCACCACCACGTCCAGAAGACATTTTGTACTGTTTGCTCTTGTCAAACTATTGTAAATTACATACGGAGATAAATATTCACATGCCGTTGTATGTTATGTTCCTCATTTTAACTGTGAAAAATATTATGAAAAGAAAGCTATGTGGCCTGGCTCGGAACCCCCGCTCCCCCCACGTAGCACAGCGTAGCCTTCCAGCCTCTCCCCCAAGACTGAGCCACATACAGTAATACCCCGCTTTACGCAACCCCGTTATGCACGGTTTCGCTTTAACGCGAATTTCAAATTTCGCAAATTGCTTACTTAAGAATATGTATGTCCATAATATAGTCATTGGCTTCTCCGACCATTCTGATCGAAGAATTGATGATTCCCCGTCCTACGACTTTGTTCTATGGGAATTCCCTCGTTTGTTCCATTTGTTTATCTTGGCTGGCAGTCGTGTTTTAACGTTTGGTGGAGATACATAATTTAACACTACGTTAAAAATGCCGCCTACGAAGAAAAAAAGATCGTAAAAGCGTAACTTTGGAATTGAAGATGAAGATGAAAAGAAGAACGGAAAATGGAGAAAAAGCAACAATTGTTGGCAGAGATTTTGGTCTGTCAGAATCAACTGTGAGAACGATTTTTAAAAATCGGGAAAAATTAAACTTTCCAGCGAAAGTTCAACACCTATAAGTGCAACAAAACTTCTCGTTCGAGATCTTCTTTCCTAGAAAGAATGGAGAAGTTGCTAGCAGTCTGGATCGAAGATTTAAATAAGAAGAACACACCACTGACTCAAGATATCATATGCACAAAAGCAAAATCTTTGTATGAGATGTTAAAGACAGAAGAAGGTGACTTCCACTCCGACTTTTGCTGCCAGCAGAGGCTGGTTTCATCGGTTCAAGCAGCGTTCCAATCTTCACAATATCCAGATAACAGGCGAGGCCGCCAGCGCAGACACTCGAGCTGCAGCTGAGTTTCCAAACAAGTTTCAAGATTTCGTAGCACGAGAAAAAATTCCTGTTTGTCTCATCTTCAATGATGATGAGACCGGGCTTTAGTGAGAAAAATGTGCCATCTTGAACATTCATTTCTAAAGAAGATAGTGATGATGACCGTGTTTGGACCATGTGTCAAACAATTAAAAACAGCATTGTGTGAACATATTTTACAAGAGCGTAAAAGAAATGCTACCCAAAAGACAATAGATGTATTTTTTTCCGTTAAAAAAAATAAATAATATGTAATAGTGCATAAAGTGTTCTTAGAATTAAAGAGATTGATTCCAATGATTTGTATTTTTTTTTGCATTAACTTTGACTCTGTTTAATTGTAAACCCCGATATACGCGAATTTCACTTAACGCGGTTTTTTGCGGAACGTATCCCTCGCGTAAAGTGGGGTATTACTGTAGTTTGTGCGCGCTCCCTAAGGAGGGACTAGGATTTAGGACAGAGGCCTCGTAAGTTGCCCTGGACATCACAGAGAGTGTAATTCTAGGCATATTGAAGCAATAAGATGTGGACGGTATGTACGGGCGTCAGAGAGCTATCTCAAAGGCTCATCCCCACGGTCACTGCGGTCCGTAACGACAGTCGTTGAATCTTTGTCAGCTGGAGAATGATCATGTTCTCACGCAGTTCCCTCACGATATGAGTTTCAGTAGAACTGGGATCGTTGGACTTGGAAACGGAGTTAAGGAATGAAGTTGAGGATAGGTTGGAAGTGAGCAATTCCTGGTACAAGAGAGAATGGTGTTGGTGAAGAGCCGGTTGGTCTAGTTGGGATGGAGGTTTGAGTCACTGTAATCAGGGCTCAATCTCATCATGCTGATTATCACTCCCCCCATAGTGGCAAAGTGGTATCGCCATTGGAGAGTGCGACAGAGCACTAAAGAATCTTGGATCAAGGAAGCATAGTCAAACTTTGGAAAATGATAGTCTTTTAGAAATAATAAAGAGCTGAGGTTCTGAAGAAGGAGAAGAGCAAAGGTTAGCCACAGACTGCTTTGGTTTAGCAGGAGGTGGGTGGGGGGCATTGGGAGTGGGTGGTAGGGGAGCTGGGTGGGGAAGATTGAAAATATGGGTAAGACATGGTATTTTGGCAATAAAGGAAGGTTTAGCAGTCTGTTGAGTATTGTTAGTAGGGTAGAGGCAGACCTATATGCAGATAGCTTTTTGCCAGTGCTGAAAGATTGCACAGATTTTTTGTGCGTGTTTTTCCTGGATCTTTTTACACTCCATTAGGATCTGATGTACCTGATTGATTACATTGGGGCAAACATGCAGTATATGATACATGTGCAAAGTAGGGTTGATATAGCTGTATTATATTTATAAACGTTTCTCGGGAAACAAACCGAGTAATATTATTATTAATACACAATATTTCAGCGATTTTATTCTCCATCACCATCTTCAGCTGCAGTTGTAGGTCTTGAAGTGTGCCTTGAAGTCAGCCTTGAGCATGTTGTTTGTAAACTGGCATGGTAATGACAGACGTTGTTATGTTGCCTAGCAGCATCTCAGATGTCATTAGACGCCCGCGGAACACAAAAAGCAGAGCGTTGGTGACGAGCAGCCTCAATAACAGGAATCCATGCAGCACTTATCTAGAACCCACAATCCCTGTTAACCAAATCAGACGCCAGTTTACAAACAACACGCTCAAGGCTGACTTCAAGGCACACTTCAAGACTTACAACTGCACCTGAAGATGGCGACGGAGAATAAAGCCGCCGAAATATTTTGTATTAATAATAATATTACTCAGTTTGTTTCCCTGGAAATGTTTATAAATAAACAACGCCGAGAAAAATTGCATTCATTTGTAGCTTTATTATAGCTTTCAACAAAGGCTTTCAATACCATACCTCATATTAGGTTACTGGCAAAATTTCTTGCAATGGCATTGTGTATTGTTTTATGGCAAATGTTCCTCAGTAACTAAAGAGAGGTCTAACACCCCTCAGAAAGGGGAAAAAGGGGTCTGCTGTATCACATATATGTGTGACATAACGAAGGAGGAAATAAGTCTTATTGTTTACTGTGAATTAACAATTTTTCTGTGTTATCTTGTGAAAATAATAGACTTGTATGGACACTAGCAGTATGAGTTAAACACTAAAAATTGGCAAGCCATTTATATAAGTAAAAACTAACACCACTCAGCTCTGAATGTGCAGTTACAGACAGTCCGCAGTTTGGTTGAAATGAGGTAATTGGGAAACAAAACAGTATGCATCATTTTTAGCTCATAATTTAAAACATTGTAGGCTGGGATTTAAAACAATAGTATACAAAGCACTAGTGTGAATTCACTTAAATTATTGTTCTTCTGTGTGGGATCCCCATTGAAGAGGCTTAATAAAAGCATTGGAGAAGGTCCAAAGAAGAGCTTCACAATTTACAACAGATAGAAATAGGTGGAGGGAAAGCATATATGTGTTGTTGAATGATCTGAAACACTGATGGCATTGGGAAGCTAACGGGAAGTCCATGATAGATTTCTTTTAAAATAACAGTGGGAAAATATTTTAGTGAAAGTATCTAAAACAAGCTAGCAACAAGTCTTAGTCTTCAAATTATTAACACCTGACGTACAAAGGAAGAAAATATGACAAAGCGCAGTTATAGTTAATGATACCAATCAAGTTCAACCCCAAGCAAGATTTTCTCACAACAAGGAGTAGGTATTGAGGATCTTCTCTAGACATAATGTTCTGAGTTTTTCTATGGTTTTTACTCAAATCAAATGCCAGAACAGTTCATTTACATGGGCCCCTCCTTTCATATCCCATGTGTCACATCCCATTCATATACATTTACACATTAGGGTAAGTGTAAGACCCTTTCACATTGTGCAGTTCCGAGGAGATGCATGGGACACTTGAGAGTGTTTAGTAAATCACTTCCTGTGTTGTGTAACTGCGATGCACAAACGGCACCAGAGATACGTATCCTATCAGTCTCACATACCCTGCGAGGAAGCCAGCCATTAGTCACATCTCTTGGTAGTCTTGTCACAAATAAGAAACATGGCAGATGAACACACAGTCAACATTTGATTTGTTGGACAAATTGATATAATAGTATGTGGAGTATGTGTAGTTAGTATCAAGTAATTTTCTTTATCATTCGAAACAATTTCATGCAGATTATAATTAATATTTGGCTTCTTTGTTTAGAACTTTGACAGTGCTAGATTGTTATGTTGTGCTCTTTGTTGGTGGTAGTGCAGTATTATTAAGTGCAAAGTGGGGATCAAAGAATCAATCTTCATCACATTGTTAGTTTAAATAGTTAACAACCAATATTAATCAACATCAAGTATTTTTTCAATAATCAATACAGTATGTGAAAGAATCAAGAAACATTATAATAAAAGAGGAGGTTAAATTGATTTATTGCTAGTCATTTTTTTACTATTACTCCACAAGTCACTAAAAGTGGGTGGCGGAGCGTGCATTTCACTAATCCTAATGTGTAACCATTTGTGCATAGGAAGGGAAATACGGAATATGGCAGGAGGCACCCAGGGGCTATTTTTAGGAATCATCCAGGCATCCGTCTGGAGCAATATGAGAAAACTATGGAAAACGCAGATCAGGATGGCGGAAATGATTTATTGAGAACTACTCCTGTCGGATTTTAAGTTTACTCCCCCCGTAAATCCTTCCTACTCCATTCTCTAATTGCTTGTGTATACATGAATACAGAAATAAATCGGTTCTGGCCCTAATTTCTCTTATCTTATTTTCACGGTCATTCCTAGATATGACTGTTGCTGGTAGTAATATTTGTTTACTGCCATTCTGGAACAAGTCAGTCTTGAATTTTTCAATTAGCTTCCATCGAGAGCATCGCCTTCAGTGTTCCAGGTCTTCCCAACCTAACTCCTTCAACATCGCACTTACGATTTTCCTCCAACTATATATACCTGTCATGAATCGGGCGGATCTTCTTTGGACCTTCTCCAAAGCCTTCATTAACTGCCTTTGATAGGGACCCCATACAGAACAACAATATTCTCAGTGAGGACGCATTTGTACAATAGCGACCTCTCATTTCATCAAGAAGTTCAAGAAGTTATAATTAAGCATTATAGCAGAATTCTTTTTTTGGTTTTAAATATTGCCTCTTGTTGGACATGCATGGTGTAACATCAAGAAGACTAATTTAATCCCTAAAAATCAAGTTAGAAACCTTGTACATTTATTTCGTTCTTATCACAAGTTTTAACCTAAAAATTTCATAAGTGATCAAAATATTGTCTTTAATTGGTAATTTATGTGCTCTATATTTCTCTCTTGCATATATGAATTAAGAATGGCTACACATTCTTGGAATATTATTAATAATAATAATACTAAGAATATGCGACTATGACATCATCATCAGTTGGCACGATGAAGAACTAGGTTAGAAGTCACAACAGGGGTAGTTATTAGAACGACTCTCACCACCGCTAGAAGCAGACTGAAGAGACTCCTTATTGTGTGGTACCAGGTCACGTGTGTCTGTGATACTCGCAAGCAACTCAAATTGAGGGTACTCAAATATCAGTCGCTCAATTAAGAAGGCCCTAACACAACCTCCACTACCAACTTTTTAATGAATTGCAGAGTTACCCAAATGGCAATACTAACACAGCTACTAATCTGATAATAGATGCTATTTTTTAAATACTCTGTATGTCAGCAGTTAGTTACTCTTATATTCCTAGTGGGACAGTCACGTTAATATTCTCTTCCATTAGCAGTACTGAAAAATATTTCTAAATTAGTCATTCATCATCATCTTTAAATGTTTCCACCTTTGTGGGTTGTCCTGCACAACCACTTCCAAGTCTGGCAGTGATTCCAAGATTTTTCTTCCACCACTTTTCTCCATATAACTCCCTTAGCCTCCGCGTCTTTCTTCACTTGCTCCATCCATCTCACCCGAGGTCTTGCAACTGGTCTCCTTCCCTTCCCACTGTTCAGCAGTGCTACCTTCAGCATCCTCCCCTCCTCTATCCTCATAACATGTCCCAGCCACTGCAGTCATTTCCTTGTTATCGTCTCTTCTAATGCTTCCACTTGTAGTCTCTCCCTGATGTTATCATTTCTGATTTTATCTTTCTTCGTGACATTCTCTATCCTTCTCAGAAACCTCATCTCTGCTGCTGCAGTCTGCTAATATCTTTCACTGTCCAAGTCCAGGTTTAAGAGCCATAGGTCAGTAAAGGCTGGTAATATACTTTATAGAGCACACTAAATTAGTCATTGATCACTTTTGTTTCATTAAATATAATCTTCATGGATGCCCAGCTGGATGGAGTCATGAAAACTCAACATTTCTACAGCTGCTCTGTTGTTTTCGTAGGATGCCGCACGGCTTATGGTGATTGCGAGCCTGCATCGACTGGCCTGCTCCCATCTGTCGGGATTAAGTGGAGCCGGTAGCAGCAGCCGTGCGAACCTTGAAAAGACGGCAGAACCAGCTGTCGAAACCACGTGTTTCCATCCAGCTGGACGCCTGCGAAGCCATGCACTGGGAAGGCTCCACTCTCGTACCTAATGTGTACTGTTCGGGCTTCCTGAAGTTCATTTGAGGGTGTTGTTATGTGTAAAAAGAATACATGTGACAGTAGCGCAGTAAGAAACCCTATCTCAATATATGTCCAACATAAATCTTACCAAAGAAACATAAATTTCTTGATTCAGTATTTGTGTCCAAGTTGCATCATATGCTTTTTGTGTTCAAGAACTGGATACGATTTCTCAAACTGTGCTTTTAAAATTTATTTGAAACTAGCTCGTCCCCGCGACTTTGTACACGTGGATTAAGAATTTTTTGCCAGAATTGAATATAGAAAGTTTTTTGTAACGACGGATTGGACCCAAACAACACAGAGTCGGCATAATATGACAGGAAAGTTATCACCATATCATTCTACCGTCGAATCAGTCTCTTGAAGACAATCAGTTTCCAACATATTTCTGTCACCATTCGATAAGGTCTCAAAATTTTGTGACTACAACTATTAAACATACTGGAGAAAATGTCTTGTGCCTTTCATACAGATTTTCATGTCAAATTCCATCAACATCGATATAGCCATTTGGTCATCAAAACGTAACAGAAAGACAGAGACTTACTTCCGTATTATAGTATTATTACTGCCGTTCACACACACACACATTCTCTCTCTCTCTTTCTCTGACTGCAAACAACCCCAGAGGAATCATTATAACGTAAAAAAGTGTACACCTACAGCATTGCCAGACTACCTACGATTTGCCTCGCATTGCAGCCCTAACTTTGTGATATCTACAGTTTAACATTCAATCCGAATAACCTACGGCCCAGGCGTGACTCTTACGATCAAAAACAATTTTTAAAAATCTTAGCCTCCACGGAGATTTGAACCGAAGACCACGACCCAAACATTTGTAAGTAAGCGCTTTAACCACTGAGCTGTCTGACCGATACACGGAAAAGCAGTATACAGACGTCCATATCCAACACGTCTGTCTATCGCCATTCAGTAGTATTTCGAAATTATGAGACAACATGTATTATTTATACAGATATTTCTTCAACCAAATGTAGACAGTATTTTTCTCCTTGTTTCAAAGTATAAGTGTGCAAAGTTTCATCGAGATAGGATGAAAACTGTGGATATGTATGAAGAACAAACAAACCAACAAACAAACAAGCATACATACATTCATCTTTATATATATAGACTTCAAGTCACCATTTCATTTGACAAAAATGACTTAAATAATCATTTTCTATTCATTTTCTATGAACAACAGAAGCTGGTGCATTATACCTTGAGCCAATTCGTGACAGAATCCACAATCACAGTTCCAAAGAGCTGATTCTTTTTTTCAAATTTATGTAAACATTATTTTTGCTGAATAACAGCTTAAGCAGTTACTGATATTGTTTTCCTAAATGAAAATTATTAATCCTAGAACAAAGAAAAGCTTATTATTTATATCTGGAATGATTCAATTACCAATTGAGTTGAACATTTTCCTGGATACGTTAATGCTCACAGCATCTTTCTTCTGCAAATAGTATGAAACAAAGCCTGACAGATATACTAGCAGCAGCATGGCGAGATACGGAAGTGCCGACAGCAGCCCATTCTGGAATAAGAAAAAAGTGGTAAGTGTGTTGGAAACTTGAATAAATTATTGAAAAATGTTGTCAAGAGTTTACCTAAAACACTGAAATAATTTAAACTGAATAATCAAGTACATTAGAAGTCGTATTATCCGAGGTAAACGGGACCAGGACCACCTCGGATAACGAAAAACTCGGATAACTGAAGGTCGAGGAAAGAGGTTACAATGAATCAAAAATGTATTGAAACTGAAATAATACAATTTATTTATAGTGTAAAATTAGTTTTTGAAGCAATAAAGTTGTTTTTTGTACATTAATTACGATCAATTGCAAAAAAAGTCTTTAATTGTCTTCTGTGTCATAATTTTGTTTCTCTTCTTAGTTGAAGTATAGCGCCAACGCTGTAGCATCATTATGTCGACTGCTGTGTTTTTTTCCTGCTGCTAAATATACTCAAGTGCTACTTCTATTCTTTTTAAACCTTCAGCATAAGAAATTTTTGGAACAGTTTCATTTTTATCTTCTTTGTCTTCTTCTCCTTGTCCGCTGACAACCATATTAACAATTTTGGTCATTATCCAACAACTGCTCTTTTATATGTTCATTGTTAATTTCTTTTACGACTGGAAATTGGTTGGCTAACTGTGCAGTTCATTGACAACTTGTTGAGCTAGATCATCCTTCTTAGGCTTTTCCATACCAAAAAAAATCCTCCACGATCGTTGAAGTGTTTCCTGTTTTACTTCATCCCAAGCGAACGCATACAACAGCAAAGGCTCGCCCTAACAGCAGTCAGTAGACGTGACTCATACTCCACACAGCAACAGGCGATACACGCAAGCGCTACAGTACCACGCTTAATATCGTACACACTCTAGTTTGAAAAATATTCCATATCTTCATAAAAGCTCCCTATCATATTTCAAAAATTTGCATTGTTTAATCCAGTGGCTCGAATAATCGGAACTCGGATAACCGTTCTTTTACTGTAGTTGTCTAAGGAAATTGCTACCAGGACATATGATACAAAGCAATTAATCATGGATAATAATAACATCTAACATGAACACTGGTTGGCAGATATAGCAGCAAATTCTGTTTTTGTTAATAACTGAGATACCCTTATATACACAGTTCTAGAAGATAAAGTCACTTTTAGGAAAAATATCAGAGTACAAGAATGATTTGAACACAATCATCTTGGAATATTCATTTTATTTCAAAGGAAGAATTTTCAATAAGAATTCTTAGATCATAGTACAAAGGGAATTAAAAAATTATAATTTGAAACAATTCCTTTTGTTATTAAATTATCATTGTCTCACCAATTTTAAATAATAATTCTTGCGCTAAAATTAAAATTGGGTATCTGATTTCACACCATTTTTCAGAGATTTTTTACTTAAATTCCTTGGAATGTAATAAGTAGGCATGACATAACATTGATATGGACCTGAATTGCAGGAACAGCTTGCCATTTTATTGTGCCAGACAGTTTGTTACTTTGACTGTACAGTAACGTTGGCTTTGTACTGCAAATGATTAGGTGTGCATTACTGTCTGTTCTCATAAACTACATAACAAGTGATTTTTACCATTTACCTTGCGGGAAAGTTGAAATTTTTATGGAGAACGTATGACATAACTAAATTATGATTTATAAGGTGGGATATGGAAAATATTCCATCACTTACCACAGAAAAGGAAGGAGGGCTAGATGAACAAAAATTAGAAACACACTTCACAATATTTCAGTTTGAGGTTTATCATGTTGGAGGCAACACACTTTCCCCTTGCCGTGTGTCTCACCTCTGACATATTTAAGATTGTAAAACAATATATTGTAAAGTGTGCTAGTTTTTGTGATTGTTTATTCATCCCCTCCTACCATCATCTGTGGTAAGCGATGGGTAATTTTGCCCATCCTATGTTATTTTCAGTGCTTAATGGCAGTTTCGCTGAACCATTATTAAATTACGATTTACTCTGTTATAATACTAGAAGACACAAGTGAATGCAGACACAGACACAAAATTCCAAGTCTTTAATTCAATTTAGTTATAATGGATTCAATGCGACGGTGGCATTTTTTCTTCTCTAGCATTTTCATATTTCACTGATATTTTGCTAAGTTTTTGCATTATTTTAGGTTAACAATACAGTATTTCCCAGAGTAATATATTACAATCTTTTGCACCCTTGGCTACAAAAGAAAATTTTCTCATTCCCTCACACCTGAAATCAAGTTGTATTCACGGTCACATCTTACGTTCCATGCACCTCCTTAACTCTTTCACCAATATCTTTTCATGCCTCATTACCAATATATAACTTATACACTTGATCACTGACAGTTGTTGATCAACAGTCAGAGATTAGGCTGATTGCAGAAAACCTAATGCTATATAACATGTTTACGTGGATAGAGGATTGTGAGCAAATTCAAAAGAATCTATACAGGATATCTAGATGGGAGGGTAGAAAAAGTATGAAGACAGATGCAAAGAAGAGTCAAATTATTAGGTAAAGAAAGAAAAGAGAGAAATAAGGGTAAGGTTTTCGGTGATTCTTCAGTGGAAAGGGAATCGCTTGTTGAAGGAATAAAATATAAATACCTGGGTGTATCAGTATTGCCTCTGTTGGAGAGGTTAACAAAAGGATGAGCCAGGGAAGTAAAAGAGATGGGTTACAACACTATGATTAGGCCCTCGCTAGATATTTTGTGATGATATGGGACCCAGATTAATGGTTTAAAATACTGAGTTGGGGGGAAAGCAGAGGCGGGCAGCTAGAATTTGCCATAGGATACACTCAGGAACTGAAAAGATGAGAGAGTTGGGAGTCACTCAGGCATGGGATATACTAGTGACGAGGCCTGGAAAGTTCATAAAGTGACAAAGCAGGTACGTGGGGAAATTACGTTAAAAGAATTTAAGATAATAAACTGGCATTCATTGGTTTAGAAAAAGCTTTTGCTAATGTTAGGTGGGACAAGATGCGCAAAATTTTAAACAAGTTGGGTACAAAATACCGAGATAGTAGAGTACTTTATAATCATTAGAGGAACCAAATAGCAATAATAAAATTAGACACTCATGAGAGACAGATATCAGTTAAAAAGGGTGTGAGACAAGGTTGTAGTCTATCCCCATTAATATTCAACTTGTATGTAGAAGAAACAATGAAGAAAGTGAAAGGAAGATTTGAATGTGGCATAAGTGTTCAGCAAGAAAAAATCAGTAAGCTATGATTTGCTGGTGACATTGTCTTGTTGGCAGAACAGGTTGAGGATATTGAAAAGTTACTGAATATCATGAAAAAAATACTCAAGGATGATTTTGTACTCAATATAAACCAAAGCAAGACAAAAGTGATGAAATGTAGCAGAAATGATGCCAATTATAGTAGATTAAATATAAAAGTAGGATCGGATGCAATAGAAGTAGTTCGTAAATTTGCTACTTAGGAAGTAAAATTACAACCGATGGCTGAAGCAGGAATGATGTTGATACCAGAATAGCACTAAGCAAATAGCGAAAAGAGCTTTCATGAATAAATGGATCACAGCACTTTATGGCAGCGAAGCATGGACTTTAAGAACACCAGAAAGAAGGAAAATTGAAGCATTTGAAATGTGGCACTATAGAAGGATGCTGAAAATTAAGGGGGCAGATAAAGTACAAAATGAACAAGTTTTGGAAATGATAGGCGAGGAAGGAAGTTTGTGGATGAAGCGTTCAGAAAGAAGAGACAGGCTGGTAGGTCATATTTTGAGACATGCAGGATTGGTTAACTCGTTAGTGGAAGGAACAGACGAAGGTAAGAACTGCAGAGGAAGACAGAGATTAGATTATATGAAGCAGATAACTGAGGATGTGGGTTGTAAGGGGTATGTAGAGAGGAAGGGGTTAGCACAAGATAGGAAGGGATGGAGGATTGCATCAAACCAGTCAACAGTCAGGGAAAAAAAAGATAAAACAATAAATAAGAAACTGGAAGATAGGTGAACAGAGAAATTTCATGAGCTGTCACAGTTAAATTAGCAACTGATTTGAGGTGTTCAGCAGTAGTAAAGTTTTCATCTTTTAGTATGGAGAGAGAAACTGGAACAAAATGCCTAAGGGTATAATAAACAATATACTGCAGCCTGTGATGAATTTTAATCAAAAATACGTATGTTTCATAAGTAGATTGTAATGTATAAATGTTGCTTGGGGTTATACAATGTTCGTATTTTCTTGATCGTGTTGCCTGCATAACTGATAACTGTTTCTCGAAGATGCTACAGTTCTTTAAACAAGCCGCCAAGCTATTAGTTTATCCTGTAATAGCTAACATGTCATTCATAAATGAAAGAAAGTCACTTGTAGTTACGAATTTGAAATATATTCTGAAGTTTTATGAAGTTAAAGATGATGTCAGATTACACTAGTTGAAAATATTTAAAAGGCAAAATTGAACTTTGTAATCACATAAGAAGATGGCACAACATTGAAATAGCATTCACTCTGGCAAACCTCCTTATATTTGCACCCCTTAGTCCAGAGTGAGCTTAATGATAGTTCTAACCACTGCTACTATTTACTCCTTTTTTTAACAAACAAAACGGTTCTTTCATTGAGTTTAGATTAAAGTTAGATTTCAGGCATAAGGGTGTGGGAAGATTCTCTTTTTTAGGTAAGGGTGTCAGGGATTGGAATGAGTTACCAAGAGAAAGGATGAATAATTTACCGAAAACTTTGAAAGAATTTAAAGATAAAATTTGTAGAGGGCAAATGTAGGTTGGTGCAGGATAGGGGGAAATTGCCACCGGAGCCTGTGCTCCATTGCAATTAAATTAAATTAAATTAAAGTTTCCTCGAAATGAATGTTAGTGTGCGCATACTTATTCCAAGGTGAGTTGATTAAACTCCGAGTCTTTATTTACTGAATTTTACCTCGTGACGTGACACACACTGTTGACTGTTAAAATGAGACTGTGCACTTAAGGAGACATGGCACTCCCATTGTATACCAATGTACTGCTGAAAACTGCCTCCCCAAGACAGCTCTCCAAAACTGCTCCTTCAAACTACATGCCAAGGGAATGCTGGTTGGCTTTTTATAGCCTTGGCTAATCTTTAACTGAATTGACATAGAAAAATGGTGCATTCCCATGGGCGAGTACTGTTCTCTGGTGAATTACCAAAATTCCACACTCTCATGGTACACTAATTTTACTCAAATTTTCCCAAAATTTTAATATATCATAGTTTATTTATTTAAAATCTTTCAAGTCATGACAAATTTTCTCATAGATTTACTCATTTTAAAGTTAATAATTTTTAAATGTTACACATGGTGATGTAATAAAGTTCTGATAGTAAACTTCTGTTTTTATCCCTTTAAATCTTAAATTACTGATAAACTGTTATATAGTTAAATTAAATTTCTCTCCTATTTAAGCCTACTATTATCATCCTAGCTCTTTTATTTAAAAAGTTCAAATTCTTTATTTTTTAAATATCTCCATAAATAGGATTTTAAGGGCATACAAAACATCCTAAAATGATCATCATTCTATGCTTTCTTAGTGTAAATGAATGTAACCAAATTCATTATATCTGAAAAACAACCTTACTTGATTCTCTTTTATTTTACGAAAATGGTTTAGAATCAATTTAAAAATTGCTATGAATTTAAAAAGTGTTTTACTGGGTTTTTTTTTGTCATTCTTTCGACTGGTTTGATGCACTCGTTCATTCCATCCCATTCTATCCTGTGAATCTCTACATACCCCTTAAAACCACGTTCTCCATTATCTGCCTTCCTCTACAGTTCTTACCTTCGACTGTTCCCTCCACCAGCAATTTAACCAATCCCGCATGTCTCATAATATGACCTACCAGCCTGTCTCTTCATTCTGTAAGATTCTTCCACAAACTTCTTTCCTCACCCATCATTTCCAAAACTCATTCGTTTCTGACTTTGTCTGTCCACTTAATTTTCAGCATTCTTCTGTAGCACCACATTTCAAATGCTTCAATTTTCTTTCTTTCCGGTATTCCTAAAGTACATGTTTCATTACCATAAAGTGCTTTGCTCCGCACATAGAGTTTTAAAAAGTTCTTTCTAATTCCTAGATCAATATTTGAAACTAAAAGGTTTATTATTTTCATGATGGCTCTTTTTGCTAGTGCTATTCTGCTTTTAACATCATTCCTGCTTCACCCATCAGTTGTAATTTTGCTTCCAAAATAACACAGTTCACTTACTTCTCCTATTGCATCCAATCCTATTTTTATATTTAATCTACTAATATTGGTATCATTTCTGCTACATTTCTTCACTTCTGTCTTACTTCAATTTATTCAGTCCAAAATCTTCCTTCAGTATTTTGTTCATGCCATTCAGTAACTTCTCAACGTCCTCAGCCCTTTCTGCTAACAAGACAATGTCATCAGCAAATCGTAGCATATTGATTTTTTTCTCCCTTAATGCTTATGCCACATGGAAATTTTTCTTTGACGTTCTTTATTGCTTCTTGTACATACAAGTTGAATATTAACAGTGATAGACTACAGCTGTTTACTGTAATGAGAATGGTTATAAAAGTTCTTTACTATACAATGATATGAGATTGGCTCCCTTCTAAATGGTTTTAGCAAGATAATGGATGTATAACAAGGTTATGTTCGAGCTGAAAAGTACTTTAAAGATAATGATTATAAAAGTTATTTCCTGTATGCATTATTTGCCTCCTGATAAATGGTTTAGTTAAGAAAATAGATACGTATATAACAAGATATATAGGAAAATTTCCATGAGGACTCAGCTCAATCGCAGTTAATAATAATAATAATAATATCTTTAATTTTTCCTTTTTTCATTCTTGTCCTGTTATCTATTCCACCACAGTAGAGTGTGCATACATCTGTCAGCCATGATTATTGCTTTCGTAGGATGCAACTAAGTCACTTCACTGAAAGCTAACTTTAAAATTTCAACCTTATGGCTGCCATCTGCTGTCAGTAACAGGGACAGAAATAGATTATCAAAGTGATACTGATTGCAGATTCGCGATGGGGAAAGTCACAGATATTAAAGAAATAGATGAAATGGCTGAAACAATAACTGACTGCGTTAAAAGTGGGAAAGAGGAGATAAATTCTGAAAATGTAAAGCCAATAGTAAGGGTGTTAATGGTAAACTGTAGAAGTATAATGAACAAAGTAATCGAATTTGCAAACTTAATAGAGATGCATGAACCACAAATAATAATTGGTGTAGAGAGTTGGTTAAAAGAAGAAGTACTAGACAGTGAGGTTTTTCCTGATGGTTACAGAGTGTACCGCAGAGATCGAGGAGCAATTGGTGGAGGAGTCTTCATACTAGTTAGCAAAAACTACCATAGTTCACTGGCATTCATAGATCAAGACCATGAGTTACTTGGGGTAGATTTCTGGGGTAGTAAAAAAGAAAAAATCAGAGTGTTGGCTGTTTACCGCAGTGGAAGAATGACAGAAGAGGATGAGGCTCTTGGGGAGAAATTAAATTCATACTCAGATTTCAGAGGTGAGAATAGAATGATCATCATCGGCGGAGATTTAAATTTACCAGGTGTAAACTGGGAAGGGAATAAGATAAATAACACAAGGGAACAAAGATTTGCAAATATCTTAATAAGGGAAGGAGGATTTACACAAGTGGTTGAGCAAAACACTAGGGGACAAAATATTTTGGATATATTTCTAATTAAGCCCGATGAAAACCTTTTGAGGTATCAAGTAACTGAAGGAATAAGTGATCATGAAGCAGTTCTGATGGATATTAGAGGATTCAGTAAACCAGCAGCCAAAATTGAAGGGGGAAATAGGTACAATTATAAAAAGGCACAGGTTTCAAATTTGAGGAGATATTTCAGAGAACAATTCAGCAAATGGAAGGAAGGCTCAGGTACAGTAGAGTCAAGGTGGAAAGAGTTCAAGGAGATAATAAGAAAGGGGGAAGAAAAATTTATTCCAAAGCAAAAAATAAAGAGAAGTAGAGATCCTATGTACTATAATAGGGAAGTGAGGAGGTTAAAGAGGTTGGTAAGAAAAGAACATAACAGAGTTAAGAGACAGCAGGGTAGTAGGGAATATTTAAAACAACTAAACAAGGACTTAATAACAGCAAAGAAAATGGCCAAAGATGGGTTTATGAAGAGTATTGTCAGTGCAGGGGGACCATTGACTGATGCATCTAGAAATTTCTATGGCTATATCAGGAAACTGAGGGGAAGGGAGGATGTAGAGACACTTATAGATAAGGATGGAGAAGAAGTTACTGACGATTTGAAAAAGGCAGAGATTTTAAGTAACTGGTTCAGAGAAAGCATTAGGGAAAATGAATCAGAAACAGGAGGGTATAATTCGGAGAACGAGCTTAACAACACAATTAGAAATGACGATAGTAAAAAATTTGATATCCATCCTGAGGAAATCATGAAGGAAATAAGAAAGCTGAAAAAACATAAAGGGGCTGGTGAAGATAATATTACTACAGATATCTTAAAGATAGCCGGATGTGACATTGTACCTTATCTTGAAATATTATTTAAATTGAGTCTAGACACTTGCTGCTTACCACAGGACTGGAAAAGTGCAATAGTAGTACCGGTACATAAGGGAGGGGTGAGAAATAGAGTTGAGAATTACAGGCCAATCAGTTTGACATCAGTGGTAGGTAAATTAATGGAAAGATTGATATGCAACCACATCAGAAATATATGTGAGGAACGTAATTGGTTTTCAAGCAGGCAACATGGTTTCAGGCAAGGATATTCTTGCGAATCTCAGTTGGTGGGATATATGCAAGATATTTCAGATGAAATGGACAAGGGAGGCCAAATTGATAGTGTAGCACTAGATCTGTCTAAGGCGTTTGACAGAGTAAGCCATAAAATGGTAGTAAATAAGGTAAAAACCATTGGAGTGGATAAGAAAGTGATTTGCTGGGTAGAAGAATTTTTAAAAGGTAGAAAACAGAAAGTTAGGGTAGGAAATGTAGTATCAAAAGAAGTGGAAGTAAAAATGGGTGTGCCACAGGGTAGCGTATTGGGACCATTGCTATTCATTATTCTAATGAATAATTGTGTTGCCTGTTTACTATCTGAAATTAGATTGTTTGCAGATGACATAATGCTGTATAAAAGAATCAAAACGATAGAGGATTGTAAACAGTTGCAGGGTGATCTGGACAGGATATCTAATTGGGTTAGTAAACATGGAATGAAGATAAATGCAAAGAAGAGTCAGCTTATTAGATACACAAATAGAAAACAAAAGGTTAATTATGAATATAAGGTGGGGAAAGAATTGCTTGCTGAAGACTTGAAATGCAAATATCTTGGAATTACTTTTGATAACAAACTTAACTGGGCAGGACACATAGGACAGGTGGTAGGAAAAGGTTTCAGAGTTCTGCACTTGTTGGAGAGAGTTATGAGGGGATGTACGAGAGAAGTCAAGGAATTGGGTTACAAAACTTTGGTCAGACCATTGCTCGAATATGGTAGTGTAGTATGGGACCCTCATTTTACGTATCAAATACAGGAGTTGGAGAGGGTGCAAAGAAGGGCTGCTAGATTTGTTTCTGGAAATTATCGCAGAATGCAATCAGTGACGGATATGATAAAGGAGCTGGAATGGGATTCATTGCAAGACAGGAGGAGGATGAGGAGGGTCATGGGAGTGTACAGGGCATTTAGTGGTGATGAGGCATGGAAAGATATTGCAGTAGGTATGAAAAGTAGTGCATGGAAGGGAAAAGATGACCATGACCACAAGCTGGCACTCGATTTCAGGCACAAGGGTGTAGGAAGATTCTCTTTTTTAGGTAAGGGTGTCAGGGATTGGAATGAGTTACCAAGAGAAACGATGAATAATTTACCGAAAACTTTGAAGGAATTTAAAGAAAAAATTTGTAGAGGGCAAATGTAGGTGGGTGCAGGATAGGGGTAAGATAGCTGTGTAGGGAAATTGCCACCGGAGCCTGTGCTCCATTGCAATTAAATTAAATTAAATTAAAATCACGCCTTTCATCAATTCAAGTGCTGTTAAAATGTCACCAGAATTATTGTAAACTTGCGTTTATCTAATATTCCCATTGACAGATAACTCATAACTATGATACATTATGGATTTATTTCATCTATCATAAATTATATTTAAACTGATTTTAAATGATTGTGTTACATCACAGTAAATATACATTAATTAAAATAAATTTAGCTCTATTTTTAAGACTGAAATGGAGATAATGAAGTAATATATCAATTTTATGACTTACTGTCATTTAAGAAGCTTCAAACAAGTTTGAAAGTAAGGTGTAACAAAAGCATGTGGATAGCTTTATCTGTTACTCCATGTTTCACTGTACCTCTGAGATCTCAAAATTAAGAACAGAAGCCATGTAGGTTGGTATCTCTGTAATCAGTATCCAGAAACCCCAAGCGTCTCCACACTGGCCTGCCACTAGGCCCCAAAAAGCAGGAGACAGGAGATCGACATCCAGGTATCGAGCGATCCTGAAAATCAGAAAGGGGTGTTTCTTTACTGCTGACAGTTTGTCATGTCAGTTCTATATAGTATCTTATAATATATCCATAAACTTGTTAAAACCGTTTAGGAATAGGTTTACCCCATAAATAATATGGTAACACATTTCTAGCAGTAAAACAACTCTTAGTCCAATTTTGAGTTGTTTCTTAAGTGCAACAGATTTAGCTGCCTCCATTCTCACTATGAAAAATCATGATGGAGACCATTTTAAGGGGTATTCATTATACTCAGAAAAATTTAGTTTAGAAGATATTTAGTTTTTCGTATTGTGAACCCATGTGGTCAGGGGAAAGCAAACCCATAATTTGAAATAACTAGTTAATGCAAAAACTCACATTAGATTTTTTATCACCAGCTGTAGTCAGCATCCTCTAGTATGTTCTGAGCAGAAAATTCATTAATTAAAGGAAGTATAAGTAATATTTTTAATTAAAAGAAAAAAATCTAAATCCAAAATAAATAAGACAAAAGTAGGAAATTAACGTCAGAAGATAGATAAAATCAAGAGGAATAATAAAATCATGTATTGCTTTTGTTAGAAAGTTTAAGACTTTGGCAAGATAAATCAATTTTTTAAAATATATATTGTCAGACATTATTGGAAAATACACGAGAAGCGATGATATAACGGAATTTGTGATTAATTATATTGAAGCCTCCTTGAGGACTAAGCAAGTCAAAACAGGTAGAATAAGTTGCCAAAGGACACAGGTGTTACTTACAGTTCAAAATTCTACATAGTTATTTCTTATGCAGGAGATTGATATGTGACCTCATGAGAAACTGGTTTCAAAAGTGGCAACATGACCATGGGATAGGATATTCATCTGAAATTCAGTTAGTGGTCTACATTCAAGGTATTACTTATGAAATGGACATTGAAGGCCAAATTGATGGTTTAACATTAAATTACTTGAAGGCATTTGATAGAGTGAGGCTAAAATGATCTATTGGAGAAGATGAAAGCTGCCTAGCTGGTTAGAGGAAACAGTAACTATTATTATTTATTAACTCTTAAAAGGTAGAAATCAAAGAATTAGGACAGAAAACGAAGTATGATAAGAGGGTGAAGTGAAGACAGGAGTGCCACAGGGTAGTGTATTGGGACCACTGGTATTCATCGTTCTAATGAATGACTGTGATAACAGATTACAGTCAGAAGTTAAATCGTTTACTGATGAAATAATTATATACCATAGGATTAAAAGTGGCGAGGATTATGCACAGCCACAGGGTAACATGGGCCTCATATTGAGGCAGGTAAAGCAAACATAGAATGAAGATAAACGCAAAAAGAATAAGCTTACTAGGTACACAGTTAAAAGTCGAGTATCATTTTGGGTGTTTGTTGAAGATCATAGCTGAAAATAACCAGTCAGGGCGCATTAGACAGATGCTAGGAGGATGTATCAAAATCCTTCATGAGAGATTGATGAAGAAAAAGTAACAGAGAAGTTAGGGAATTGGGTTACAAAACTTTTGTGTAGGGTGATCTGGACAGGATATCTACTTGGGTTGGTTAACATTAGATGCACATAAATGCAAAGAAGAGACGGCTTATTAGGCACACAGATAACAAACTAAAGGTTGTTTATGATTATAAGGTGGGGAAAGAATTGCTTGTTGAATTCTTCAAAAGTAAATATCTTGCCATTACATTTGATAACAAGTTTACCCAAGCAGGAGATATTGGACAGGTGGTAGGAAAAGGTTTGAGAACTCTGCACTTGTTACAGAGGGTGATGAGGGGACGCACGAGAGAAGTAAAGGAATTGGGTTACAAAACTTTGGTCAGACCATTGCTCGAATATGGTAGTGTAGTATGGGACCCACATTTTGAGTATCAAATACAGGAGTTGGAAAGGGTACAAAAGGGCTGCTAGATTTCTTTCTGGAAATTACTGCAGAACACAATCAGTAACAGATATGATAAATGAGCTAGAATAGGATTCATTGGAAGACAAGAGGAGGGTGAAGAGGGTCATGGGAGTGTAAAAGGTGTATTCTGATGATGAGGCATGGAAAGATATTGGTGCAAGAATTAAAAAGTAATTCATGGAAGGGAAAATATGATCATGACCACAAGCTGGCACTCGATTCTCTATTTTAGGTAAGGGTGTTAGGGATTGGAATAAGTTTCCAAGAGAAATGATGAATAATTTGCTAAAAAACAATGAAAGAATTTAAAGTTAAAATTTGTAGAGGGCAAATGTAGTTGGGTGCATGAAAGGGGGAAGATGGGTGTTCAGGGAAATTGCCACCTGAGAGTGTACTCTATTGTAATTTAAGTAAATATTATTATTATAAAAAGGTGTGTAAAGAAGGGCTAGTAGCTTTTTTTGTAGAAAATACTGCAGATTTATAATAAGTGGCTGATATGAAAAAAAAAGGTTGGATTGAGATACAAGGCATGTTTTTTAAGTAAGTACCGTTTTGAAATTAAAAAAAGACGTGCAAATATATCTCAATAATTTTATTTTTACATGAAAGCCTGTACCTTACTCTACTTTTCTACATAATTCCCTTCAATATTGAGGCACTTGTCATAACGTAGTACCAGTTTTTCAAAACCCTCCTCACAGAAGTCTGCCGCCTGACTTGTTAACCACTGCATCACAACTGTTTTGACTTAGTTATCATCTTCAAGATGCTGACCGCCCAGGTGTTTCTTCAAGTGCAGGAACAGATGGTAGTCACTGGGAGCCAGATCAGGGCTGTACAGAGGATCATCTAGAGTTTCCTATCCAAAAGATGTGATGAGATCTTTGGTCTGATTAGCCACATGTGGACGGGCATTGTCATGCAGCAAAACGATGCCCTTGCTCAACTTGCCACGTCTTTTGTTCTGGTTTGAACGGCGCAGATTGTTCAATGTCTCACAATAAGCTGCTGCATTGATTGTCTCATTACAAGGCAGAAATTTCATAAGCAATACTCCTTTTCTGTCCCAAAAAACTGTGCACATAATTTTCCGGGCAAAAATTGTTTGCTTGAACTTCACTTTTTGGGTGAATCTGAATGCCGCAATTCCATGGACTGTTGCTTTGATTCAGGTGTGACGTTGGCCACCCATGTCTCATCGCCCGTAACACTTTGGCTTAAGAAATCATCATCATCGTTGTGGTACCGCTCAAGGAAAGTCAATACATTGCCTAAACGTTTGGTTTTGTGCACATCCGTTAACATTTTCGGTACCGAATGTGGGCACAATTTTCGGTAATTCAATTGCTCAGTCACAGTGTCATACAAAACACTATGAGACACATCATAAAGCGTCTGTTTTCTCTCACCTTATTGTCCACTTTCTGCACCAAACTTTCATTAACGACCGAAGGATGCCCACTCCATTGTTCATCATGCACATTTGTGCGGCCATCTTTAAATGCTCTCACCTACCTTCTCACCATTCCATCACTCATAATGTTTTGTCCGTAAACTGCACAGATCTCACGATGAATATCGATTGGTTTTAGGCCTTTAGCACAAAGAAATCTTATAACAGCCCGTACTTCACAGTCGGCGGGACTCACGATTATGGGAGGCATCTTAAACACTCAGTTAACACAAGTGGTTGAGCAAAACACTAGGGGACAAAATATTTTGGATATATTTCTAATTAAGCCCGATGAAAACCTTTTGAGGTATCAAGTTACTGAAGGAATAAGTGATCATGAAGCAGTTGTGATGGATATTAAAGGATTCAGTAAACCAGCAGCCAAAATTGAAGGGGGAAATAGGTATAATTATAAAAAGGCACAGGTTTCAAATTTGAAGAGATATTTCAGAGAACAATTCAGCAAATGGAAGGAAGGCTCAGGTACAGTAGAGTCAAGGAGGGAAGAGTTCAAGGAGATAGAAAAAAAGGAGGAAGAAAAATTTATTCCAAGGCAAAAAATAAAGAGAAGTAAAGAACCTATATACTATAACAGGGAAGTGAGGAGGTTAAAGAGGTTGGTAAGAAAAGAACATAACAGAGTTAAGAGACAGCAGGGTAGTAGGGAATATTTAAACAACTAAACAAGGACTTAATAACATCAAAGAAAATGGCTAAAGATGGGTTTATGAAGAGTATTGTCAGTGCAGGAGGACCGTTGACTGATGCATCTAGAAATTTCTATGGCTATATCAGGAAACTGAGGGGAAGGGAGGATGTAGAGACACTTATAGATAAGGATGGAGAAGAAGTTACTGACGATTTAAAAAAGGCAGAGATTTTAAGTAACTGAGTCAGTGAAAGCATTAGGGACAATAAATCAGAAACAGGAGGGACTAATTCGGAGAAGGAGCTTAACAACACAATTAGAAATGACGATAGTAAAAAACTTGATATTCCACGTGAGGAAATCATGAAGGAAATAAGAAAACTGAAAAAGAAATAAAGGGGCTGGTGAAGATAATATTACTACATATATCTTAAAGATAGCCGGATGTGACATTGTACCTTATCTTGAAATATTATTTAAACCGAGTCTAGACACTTGCTGCTTATCACAGGACTGGAAAAGTGCAATAGTAGTACTGGTACATAAAGGAGGGGTGAGAAATGGACTTGAGAATTACAGGCCAATCAGTTTGACATCAGTTGTAGGTAACTTAATGGAAAGATTGATATGCAACCACATCAGAAATATATGTGAAGAACATAAGTGGTTTTCGAGCAGGCAACTTGGTTTCAAGCAAGGAAATTCATGTGAATCTCAGTTGGTGGGATATATGCAAGATATTTCAGATGAAATGGACAAGGGAGATAGTGTAGCACTAGATCTGTCAAAGGTGTTTGACAGAGTAAGCCATAAAATGGTAGTAAATAAGGTGAAAACCATTGGAGTGGATGAGAATGTCATTTGCTGCATAGAAGAATTTTTAAAAGGTAGAAAACAGAAAGTTAGGGTAGGAAATGTAGTATCAAAAGAAGTGGAAGTAAAAATGGGTGTGTTACTATCTGAAATTAGATTGTTTGCAGATGACATAATGCTGTATAAAAGAATCAAAACGATAGAGGATTGTAAACAGTTTCAAGGTGATCTGGACAGGATATCTAATTGGGTTGGTAAACATGGAATGAAGATCAATGCAAAGAAGAGTCAGCTTATTAGATACACAAATAAAAAACAAAAGGTTAATTATGAATATAAGGTGGGGAAAGAATTGCTTGCTGAAGACTTGAAATGTAAATATCTTGGCATTACTTTTGATAACAAGCTTAACTGGGCAGGACACATTAGACAGGTGGTAGGAAAAGGTTTCAAAGTTCTGCATTTGTTGGAGAGAGTGATGAGGGGATGTACGAGAGAAGTAAAGGAATTGGGTTACAAAACTTTGGTCAGACCATTGCTCAAATATGGTAGTGTAGTATGGGACCCTCATTTTACGTATCAAATACAGGAGTTGGAGAGGGTGCAAAAAAGCGCTGCTAGATTTGTTTCTGGAAATTATCGCAGAATGCAATCAGTGACAAATATGATAAAGGAGCTGGAATGGGATTCATTGCAAGACTGGAGGAGGATGAGGAGGGTCATGGGAGTGTACAGGGCATATACTGGTGATGAAGCATGGAAAGATATTGCAATAGGTATGAAAAGTAGTGCATGGAAGGGAAAAGATGACCATGACCTCAAGCTGGCACTCGATTTCAGGCACAAGGGTGTGGGAAGATTCTCTTTTTTAGGTAAGGGTGTCAGGGATTGAATGAGTTACCAAGAGAAATGATGAATAATTTACCGAAAACTTTGAAAGAATTTAAAGATAAAATTTGTAGAGGGCAAATGTAGGTAGGTGCAGGATAGGGGGAAGATGGGTGTGTAGGGAAATTGCCACCGGAGCCTGTGCTCCATTGCAATTAAATTAAATTAAAACGTAAACAAGGAAGAATTAGACTGTAATGGTATCAGTGCTTAGGCAAGAGATGCAGGTACCCAATGCTCATGCGCGGAACGCCGACCGTAGCGCTGCAGCCACAGTGTGACAAAACAGTACTTACTTAAAAAATCCACCTCATACATTTGAATACAGAAGGAGGATGGAGAGAACATATTAGTGATGAGGCTTGGATGTATATTGGTGGAAGAAATAGTAGTAATGCATACAGGAGAAGAGATGGCCATGAGCACTAATTAGCATTTGATTTTACGCAGAATGGAGTGGAAAATTTTCTTTTTAAAAAGTCCCTTTGGAATTAAATTTAGGTAATCATGGAAGATACTTGAACCAAAAACTGCAGCGGCACTTTAAGTTTCAGAGATGAACTAAAAACAATGATTAAATGTTGGTTGAAAAGCTTCACATTACTGCCAGTCAGGCCACTTTTTACCTTCTCTTCTTCCTTCTTCAATATCTTCCCAGTAGTCTTCTGAATGAGTTCTCGTTCATGTTCAGATATGAATCTGCTCCTTTCTGGGGTACTGGCACCCAAAAAATAACAGAGCACTGCACAGGCAACCTCCAGGCCGCCGAACAAGTAGAAGATGGACGGCCAGCCGAGAGCACTCGCCGCCAGAGCTCCGGACACCGACATGCCGATCACCATCCCCACCTGGTTGCCTGTACAGTCACAAGATTCACAGCTGGTCCATCCAGCTACAGGAACACCAAAAATGATTTCATTTTATTGCAATGGAGCACACACTCTGGTGGCACCCATTTTCCCCTCTTTCCTGCACCCTTCTACATTTGACCTCTACACATTTTAAGTTTAAATTCTTTCAATGTTTTTGGTAAATTATTGATCATTTCTCTTGGTAATCTATTCAAAAACCTGGCACCCTTACCTAGAAAAGAGAATCTTCCTACACCCTTGTGCCTGAAATCGAGTGCCAGCTTATGGTCATAATCTTCTTTTCCCTTCCATGCATTACTTTTAATTGTTACACCAAAATATTCCGATGCCTCATCACCAATATACACCTTTTACACTCCCATGGCCCTCTTCACACTCCTCCTGTCTTCCAATGAATCCCATTCCAGCTCTTTTACCATATCTGTTACTGATTACGTTCTGCGGTAATTTCCATAAACAAATGCAGCAACCCTTAAAAAATTGCATGGCTTGAGGGATTGAAGTTTGGACATTCCACATATGAACACACCACCTTAATGCACATGGTTAAACAAAAATTATTTCCTTCAATATCTGAATTTTTTGTGCCCCAAAGATTTAAATTTAATGTGGAAAGGTAACAAAATAAAAGCCATTCTAACCAATGTTGAAGTGAGGATGGCTGCACTGTCAAAAAACACTACACAAACACAACTTCTTGGACAACATCCTTGTTCAAGAAAATAGAAACATAAAACAGCGGCTACACGGGAGCCCATTATCAACCCATCCCCAACAGCAGTGCTTTATGAACAGTACAGACACAATCGAGGCGGTGGAGGAAATAAAAAGAGTATCAGTGGGAATGATACTTGTGGGAAAGAAATTAATCATGAGAAAATGGATTTGTTAAGGAGGTGAAAAATATGAGTAAAAACGGTAAAAAGTCTCAGGGATGACTGGTATTCAAGATGTGTTAGTAAGCCAATTCCTACCTACAGATTTTGGATGGGGATGTAATTTCAGTGAGTATTGCAATGGCTTTTGCTGTGAAACAGTGTATGGATTTGAATGGTTACTAGGCTGAAGTTCTCAGAGGTTTCTCCACATACCGACTCCACACTGCTGTCTCCAGTAAGTTGATCTTCCTAGAAATCCATTCATTTATCAATCTCCAAGGCCCCTTATAAGGTCTCTCACTGTTTTTCATTTCTAGATCCCAAGACCCTCCAATGCACTATCCTTTTCCTACTGCCGAAGATATACAGGGTAATTCAGAAGGAATGGTAGATGTTGAAGGAGGTGGGAGTATGAACAATATTGAGTAAAACAGTACATCGAAATATATGTCCAATACGCATCCGTTTAGGAGATACAGGTGCTGGAGTGCTATGTATTAAATAAACCTCAGAAAATGATCAAGAGCACACAAATAACTCATTGAAGTACTTTTATTCATGCTAAAACAGACAAACATACACTGTAAAGGTTCCTATGACAGGTCAAAGAAAAGGCTAAAATTAAATTCTAAAAAGAAGCTGTCACAAAAAAACTGTGCCTGATGGAAATATTCTGACTACATATCTGAATTCAGTTTGAAAAAAATGCATTAGATTCACTAATCAGATTTCTTGTGAATAAAACCTTGTCGACCAGTGATATTATTTGTGCAGGAGGACCACTGAATGATGCATCTAGAAATTTCCATAGCTATATTAGAAAACTTAAGGGAATGGAATGTATTCAGACTATTGTAGATAAGAACGGAGTTGAAGTCAGTGAGAATTTGAAATATCAGAGATACGGATTGACAGGTTTAATGCGTGGAGGAAGGACGATAGTGGAGGAGACGCATGGGACCTTCACCACGCACTGGAGTGAAGCCGGGCAGAGAGAAGTGGGGTGGGGAGGCTGCCATATCTGATACCCCTAGGAACACAGGGAATAGGCACAAACACCTCAAGGGACTGCAATTTGATGATGGATTATTATGTACCTTGATGAGACAAATAAAAAATGAAGAATAAAATTTTTTGATATCCTGCTTAGTTCTCGCGATATACTGTCCCAAAAGTGAGATGTTTGGGTTGAAATTCAGAAGAAAAATTTCCCCAAAGATGAATTTTATGATAGATTCTTATATAACACGATGACACAAGTTGAAAGTAAAGAATAAAAAATTTCGATATCTCACTTAGTTCTTGAGATATGCTGTGTCCAAAAGTAAGAAGCTTAAATGGGAGTAGTTTACATCATGATACACGTTGTGTTACTAACCTGATGCTCATGAAATAACTAAGAACTAATAATAAATAAATTGTTTATCCTTTCTGGTACAGGCTGCATTTCAACCTACCCACATTTCCATTAATATTGCCACTACAAATCAAACCATGTAGACATACCTAACACATGTAATGCATCATGAACTACATTTTGAGTAACAACAGCATTTGCTTCATCACGTTTCGTAGTTCGCACAGCACAAATTATCACAATTAATTTCATTGTACACTTTCAGTGTAAACTGAAACTGGACTAAAGCATGCAGAATACCATATTTACTGTATCCCACTGTAAACTTGACCCTCTTAAATTAGACTTCCAACATTTGTATACAATAAGCCTAAATATTTGCCTATATAATATTTGAGAACGACATCATCGTTTTGAGAGCAGTGAATAAATTTATAGCGAGAGGGCCTACTCTTGCAGTTACCTATCAGATACTTTAAGAAAAATAATTACAATGTGATTTATCTTATAAAATGTCATTCCAGTTAGTTTCCTAACGGATCTGTTTGTGCAACTGTATGCAACACAAGCTGTCATCATAAAAAAAACTTTGAAATATTAGAAATTATAATAGTCACAGCAGAAAACATGGTGCAAACAGCACAATGTTTTAGGGTTTCTATTACAGCCGCCGTACAATCGCAGTAGGAGCTGAGTGTTTACAGAAGACTTCACAGATTTAGGGGTATTTTGCCTCCACTCTGTTCCTTCGTCCATGGTTCAATGAGACAACTAGGGACTATCATCCTGTGATGGGAGGGATTAATCAGAGGAGAGTCTCCCTAAAAGTATAAATGAGGAAAATACAGAATTTTAAATAGATGCTGAGGACATAATGAAGGAACTCAGAAAACTAAAAACACATAAGGGGGCGGTGTAAATAATATTACTACAGATTTATTAAAGATTGTGTGATATGATATTGTACCTTACCTTACAATTTTATTTAAAATGAGTCTGGAGTCTTGCTACTTATCAGAGGATTGGGAAAGAGTGATAGTATTACCGGTTCACAAAGGAGGGGTTTAAAAATTACAGGCCAATTAGTTTGACATCATTGATAGGAAAAATGATGGAGAGATTGATATGCGCCTATATAAGAAATGTCTGTGAGTAAAGAAATTGGTTTGCACATCGACAATATGGCTTTAGGCAAGGATATTCGTGTGAATCTCAAATGGTTGGCTATATGCAAGATATTTCAGATAAATTGGACAAGGGAGGCCAAGCTGAAAATGTAGCAATAGATCTTTGTAAGGTATTGGACAGAGTGTGTCATAAAATGGATTTATCTATTGGAGTGGATGAAAAAGTTACTTCCTGGGTAGAGAAGATTTTAAAAGCTAGAAAACAAAGTGTTAGAGTAGGAAATACATTATCAAAAGAGGTGGAAGTAAATTTGTGAGTGCCACAGGTTAGTGTATTAGGACCGTTGTTGTTTATTGTTCTAATGAATGACTGTGTTGATGGGTCACGGTCAGTATTTAGTTGTTTTTTTTTTTTTTCAGATAATATAATGCTATACAATAGGATCAAAACAGGAGAAGACTGTGGTGACCTGGATAGGTTATCTAAATGTGTAGGTCAAGTCAAGAAGAGTCAGCTTACCAGGTACACAGATAAAAGACTAAAGATTAATTACATTTATAGCATGGTATCAGTATTGCTTGTTAAATGCTTGAAGTATAAATATCTTGGCATAACGTTTAATAACAAACTCAAATGGGCAGAGCACATTGGGCAGGTGGTATGAAAAGGTTATAAAATTCTTTGTTTGCTGGAGAGGGTGATGAGAGGATGCAGCAGAAAAGTTAGGGAGTTGGGTTACAAAACTTTGGTCAGACCATTGGTTGAATATGGTGGTGTAGTTTAGGACCCACATTTTGGTTATCAAATACAGGAGTTGGAGCGTGTGCAAAGAAGAGCAGCTAGATTTGTTTGTGGAAATTATCGCAGGACCCAGTCAGTAACTGATATGACAAACGATCTGGATTGGGAGTCATTCTTAGAAAGGAGGAAGGTGAAGAGAGTGCTGGAAATGTACAGGGCATATGACAAAAAATCTTCACAGGTTTGCAGCCGGATTTTATTATAAGATGACAAGCTTTCGGCCACTATCTCAGTAGCCATCTTCAGGTCGATAACAGTAGCGGCGATCTTGCGTTTACGAAAGCCAAGCGTTTACTGGTGTCGCCTAGCAACCTCATGACGCTAGCAGTCTTGCTTCGCTGTGATTGGTCGAGGCGGCGGTCACCCATCCAAGCGCTCACCACGCTCACAATTGCTTAACTACCGGAGCTTAGCAGTGCCGGTCACCCATCCAAGTTCTTACCACTCTCAGCATTGCTTAACTGCCCGAGTCTAGCCGGCTGTCCACACTCCACCGGATCGCCGGCAACCAGGGAACGTGGGCCGCACAGTATCGATAACCCTGGTTTCCAAGCGTTGCTCAGCAAATAACCCATGTCACGGTTAACCAGGTTGTCATGTAACCGTATTTCTATAGCTTCTTTAACCACGGACTCCCAAAATAACGAACATTTAGTCAGCACCTTCACGTTGTCAAAGTCCATTCTGTGGCCATTTTCAATAACATGTTGAGCAACAGCAGATTTTTCCATCTGAAAAAGCCGAATGTAGCGTTGATGTTCCGCCACACGGGCCTTGATTGTGCGTACTGTCTGTCCAATGTAAGATTTCCCACATTCGTTTACCGTGACATGGGTTATTTGCTGAGCAACGCTTGGAAACCAGGGTTATCGATACTGTGCGGCCCACGTTCCCTGGTTGCCGGCGATCCGGTGGAGTGTGGACAGCCGGCTAGACTCAGGCAGTTAAGCAATGCTGAGAGTGGTAAGAACTTGGATGGGTGACCGGCACTGCTAAGCTCCGGTAGTTAAGCAATTGTGAGCGTGGTGAGCGCTTGGATGGGTGACCGCCGGCTCGACCAATCACAGCGAAGCAAGACTGCTAGCGTCATGAGGTTGCTAGGCGACACCAGTAAACGCTTGGCTTTCGTAAACGCAAGATCGCCGCTACTGTTATCGACCTGAAGATGGCTACTGAGATAGTGGCCGAAAGCTTGTCATCTTATAATAAAATCCGGCTGCAAACCTGTGAAGATTTTTTGTCATTTATTCGCCGGGAAAGTCTGCATTCACATATAAAATACCTCTACGGGGAGGAGATGTACATGAGGGTAAGACATCTGGAAAAATTACGAAAGAAGAAGGCTAGACTTTTGTGCTCCTTGGTCTTCCTGCTGAGGTGTCGAGATTCAAACATTGTGCCTCGCTTTTGTATGGTTGGCCATCATATTGATACTCCAAAAGCCAACCGGATTCTACGTCGTGCAAGTCTTTCGCTTCTACGAGAGCGCATTCGCTACACACGTTTTTCACTTGATAAAAACGCCCTGGAATTATATCATTGCCATTTGGAGCTTGCTGCCATACTGTCGCCGGCCTCCTGGGATTGGGTAGATACTGCTACGTCGGCTCAGGCGAACCTGGAGTTTGACAAGACATCAGTCAGACAGGTTTCCAAATTTAACCGCCTGTCACGATATCAGCGTCCGGCAGAGGAACAAAGTTCTAAACACACAATAGTCAACCTAACTGAATTACAGCTGGACGAAGCAACTGAAAAAGTACTATCCAAAGGGTTAAACTTCGCCCCGACTCCTAAAACAGTTCCAGTTAAAGATATCATATGCGCAGTTGAATTGGCCGCACGCAAGCTTCCGGGAGATTCGGCCGAGGAAATTCGGAGGGAAACATGCAGGGTTCTGGAGAGAGCCAAACTTCCAAAGTCGAATATCACAAAATCTGAACGCATGGCCTTAAGAGCTTTACGCCAGAATGATGAAATTGTGGTCTTACCAGCGGACAAGGGTAATGCTACTGTCCTTATTACTGCTGAAATGTATGAGACCAAGGTAAGAAAGCTGCTTAATGACACTGCTTACAAGCCGCTCAATGAGGACCCAACTTCGAAAATAGAAAGAAAGGTAACAGCACTTTCTAAAGAAGACGTGTTTTCCATCGGAAGTCGTTAAGGGTCTTCGACCTCGTGCTGCCAGACCACCTAGATTCTATGGTCTGCCAAAAATTCACAAGGAGGACGTCCCTTTACGGCCTATTGTGAGTACCATTAGTAGTCCCACATATGGTCTGGCTAAATATCTAGCTAGTATGCTTGGTTCCTACGTAGGGAAAGGTCCTCACCATGTTGTGAACTCAACACAATTTGTCAGTGTTCTTCAAAAGATGCACCTTTCGGAGACCGATGTTATGGTCAGCTTTGATGTAGTCTCACTTTTTACTAGAGTTCCACTGAGAGACACTTTGCAGCTGCTACGAAATCTCTTTGAATCTAGCATTGTTGATCTTTTTGAGTTGGTCCTTACATCCACTTACTTTACGTACGGTGGAGATTTCTATGAACAGACGGATGGTGTGGCAATGGGGTCACCTTTGTCTCCTGTTGTTGCTGATCTGTTTATGGAGCATTTTGATGAGTATAGCAATAGAAAGGTCTGTTCTTAAGCCGGCATGTTTCTTCCGATATGTGGATGATACATTTGTTGTTTGGCCCCATGGGATCACAAGTCTAAATGAATTTCTGGACCATCTAAATGGAATTCACCCAAACATACGTTTCACGATGGAACTGGAAGAGAATGATAGCTTGCCTTTTTTGGACATTCTTATTCGGCGAAAACCAGATGGGACTCTTTCTCATAGTGTGTATAGAAAACCTACCCATACGGACCGTTACTTACATGCCGGAAGCTTCCACCACCCGGCTCAGAAAAATGCGGTATTGTACACACTGGTGCATAGAGCGAAAGAAATCTCTGATGCTGACAGTCTGCCGACGGAACTGGAACATCTCCGTACTACATTCAGGAGAAATGGATATTGTAACGGACAAATAGAAAGGGCACTACAAAAAACGCCAAACAAACAGCCAATTGAACCTAAAGAACGGTATAAAGATCTGGCATATATCCCATTTGCTGGTAACATATCCGGGAAAATAGGCAGGATACTAGATCGACATGGTATTAAGAGCATATTTCGTCCTCCTGCCAAAATACGTGACTTATTACGTTCTGTGAAGGATGACTTGGGGCTGAAGACACCGGGGGTGTATAGTATACACTGTGAATGTGGGAAATCTTACATTGGACAGACAGTACGCACAATCAAGGCCCGTGTGGCGGAACATCAACGCTACATTCGGCTTTTTCAGATGGAAAAATCTGCTGTTGCTCAACATGTTATTGAAAATGGCCACAGAATGGACTTTGACAACGTGAAGGTGCTGACTAAATGTTCGTTCTTTTGGGAGTCCGTGGTTAAAGAAGCTATAGAAATACGGTTACATGACAACCTGGTTAACCGTGACATGGGTTATTTGCTGAGCAACGCTTGGAAACCAGGGTTATCGATACTGTGCGGCCCACGTTCCCTGGTTGCCGGCGATCCGGTGGAGTGTGGACAGCCGGCTAGACTCGGGCAGTTAAGCAATGCTGAGAGTGGTAAGAACTTGGATGGGTGACCGGCACTGCTAAGCTCCGGTAGTTAAGCAATTGTGAGCGTGGTGAGCGCTTGGATGGGTGACCGCCGCCTCGACCAATCACAGCGAAGCAAGACTGCTAGCGTCATGAGGTTGCTAGGCGACACCAGTAAACGCTTGGCTTTCGTAAACGCAAGATCGCCGCTACTGTTATCGACCTGAAGATGGCTACTGAGATAGTGGCCGAAAGCTTGTCATCTTATAATAAAATCCGGCTGCAAACCTGTGAAGATTTTTTGTCATTTATTTGCCGGGAAAGTCTGCATTCACATGTACAGGGCATATGTTGGTGATGGGGCTTGGAAGGATATTGGTCAAAGAATTAGGAATAGTGCATGGAAGGGGAAAGGCGACCATGACCACAAGGTGGTGCTCAATTTCATGCATAAAGGAGGAGGCAAATTTTCTTTTGTAGGTAATGGTGTGAGGGATTGGAACAAATTACCAAGTTAGTTGACAAATAATATACCAAAAACGCTTATTAATATTTGTAAATTGGAAAAGTAAATGAGGGAGGAATTTAAAACTGGATTATAAAACATGATTTCTTGATTAGATGACTAGGGGTATGCCACCAGAATGTTAGGTCCATCACAATTATAAATTAATTCTTCTTTTTCTTCACCTGAGAAATCTACTATTGATCGTGATCTATGAACACTAGAGAACTGTAGTCATTTTAGTAAGCAATATGAATATCCCTCAACTAACTGCTCCTCTATTTCATTGGTTCACTATGCAACCATGAGGGAAAACCTCATTATCTATTGTTTATGCTTTTAACCAAGTCTCTACAATTATAATTACTTGTGGTTGATACATCTCTGTTATTTTAACAGTTCACTGGTAACACTCTTATTGTTGTATTTTAGCATTAACCTTTGTCTTCCCAGTTGTATCTTCACCTGTTATTATCTATGTTCCCCTTTACCTATTTCTTTAGCACTAGTGGTTTCTCCCATTGTGAATCTATAATCAGTATCCTTCATCTAACTTCAAAAACAAAAAAAAACAAAAAAAAAACACATATTCCTTAACTGATCATAAATGGAAATGGACTTTCTTTATTGAATTACTCAGAAAGTATCACCTTACCCCTTTTATTTGAATTTAGGCCATTTTTGAAAGTTTTTATATGTAATAATGTTTTCTTTTGCACTAAACCAGTGATGGCAAACTTTTATTAATCTACATGCCATTTTTCTATATAAATGTTGAATGAAGCCATGACATACGTTTGAACCATCATTAAATTAAATTGCAATGGGGTGCACGCTCTGGTGGCAATTTCCCTATACATCCATCTTCCCCCTTTTCTGCATCCACCTACATTTATCCTTTACAAATTTTAACTTTAAATTCTTTCAACGTTTTTGTCAAATTATTCCAATCCTTGACACCCTTCCCCCAAAAAAAGAATCTTCCTGCACCCTTGTGCCTGAAATCGAGTGCCAGCTTTTGGTCATGGTCATCTTTTCCCTTCCATGCATTACTTAATTCTTACACCAATATATTTCCACACCTCATCCCCAATATAAGCCTTTTACACTCCCATGACCCTCTTCATCCTCCTTCTGTCTTCCAATGAGTCCCATTCCAGCTCTTTTATTTAGTGGTTAATGAGAAAAGAAATAAAACAAAATACCATACCTTAAAGCTATTTATATTTCAAATGAGAAATATAATTTTTTTATACTAAGCAATAATAACGCCAACTGCTTTGTGTTTATTTAACAAGATGAAACTAATGAGACTTCTGTTGCTGCAAATTAGATGCCAAATAGGTTATCTTATGTTCATACTTTGTTACTTTTAGCAGAATGCAACCAGAAGTGGAAACATCTGACTAAAGATTTGGTCAGAAATTTGCTTGAAATATACTTCTGTTGTGCAGAATGTAGTTGTTTCATTCATGAAGAACTTTATTACTATGATTTTAAGTTATGTAGATGAAAAATTAAATTACTTAAATTGATTAGACCTAATTAATTAATACCATGCCCAAATTATTTGATTGTGTGTTATCACCAGCATACATGTGATTGGTTTGCTGTCCCTGCACTAACCATATGCCTAGAAACTGAACTTTAAGGAACAGCTGAAACCTACTATATGTGCATGATTAATTTATTTCCTTCAAAAATTATGGATGATAAACGTCATTGTCATAAGAACTGAGGAAAAATAGCTGAGGGCACAGAGTATCAAAAATAATGAACAGTGCATGTTAATATAAAAGAAATGGTATATTGTATTGATTGTGTGAGTATTACTTCTAACCAAGCTACTACTGTTACAAGAATGAATTGAAATTAAAATTTTAAAAACCATTATTTCTGACAGTCAGCAATATGCAATGTATTATTTGTGGAAGTACTACAGAAGTGATGTCAGTGCATAATGTTGTGCATGAAATAACCTTTCAGTCATATTCCATACATATATTTCGTGCTTTGAGCCGCAGGCAGCTTAAGGACGATCACAGAAAAGAAATGGAACAAAATAAGAATGCTCTTCTCCCATATGTAAAGGGAGTCACTGAGAGGATAGGTAATGTGCTGGCCAAAATCAACGTTCAACCTATCTTCACCAGTGAAAACAAGGTTTGAAGCATTGTAGGATCAGTGAAACATAGCAGAGCTCCATTACAATTGAGCGGTGTGTGTAAGGTTCCCTGCAATTGTGGTCAGGTGTCCATCGGTGAGACATGCCGAGCAGTCTCTGTTAGGGTGAAAGAACATCTTCATCATGCAAGACTAGAAAAACCATGAAATTGGCAGTTGTGGAACATAATGTAGAAGGAGGACACAGAATTCAGTGGGAGAAAAGTACTATCGTTGCAAAGCCAAAGGAATTTTTTTAGAATGAAAAATAATGGAATCTATTGAAAAATTCAAAAACCCTACTGATTTCAACAAAGATGGCGGATATGGTTTGAGACAAACATGGAAGTGTGTACTAGCAAATGAACATGTTGTAACAACTACAAGATCGCTCCATAATACACAAACCTCTTTGGAGCAGTAAATATTCTTTGGTGCAGAAACAAAATCATCTTTGCCAGTGAAAAATAAACAGTGAATCAAGTGTTCAAGTTTATTTAAAGAGGACAGGGTGGCAAGATAGAAGCCCTGACGAAGGCTGCAGATTGGTGTTGAAATGTTGGTAATATCAATGGAAAAAAAAAACATGCAGTGTTAACCCCGAAAAAAAAAAGACAAGTAAGTGTAGTTTTTTTAATATTTCATACGTGTTTGGTTGGATTTATGTCTGACGATATAAGTGGTAAAATCATTTTCTGGAATCGCCCAGAATGCTCCCCAAGCCAATCATGGACTATTGTGGTCTAGTGACCTAGCGCATTGTCTTCCTTGAAAAGACCATAACTTTTTTTTTTAACATGAACTCATGAATGACTGCAAATGGTCTTCAAGCAGTTGAATATAACCATTTCCAGTCACCTCAGTTTTATCAGAGGTCCCAGTCGGATGGTATGTAGACACTAGAGATGGGCAGGTCCGAGATTTTAAAGGAGTCGGGTCCGGATGTACATCCAGCGCTGCGGACCTGCATCCAGGTTCCGTGTCCGGACCTGTATGGGTCCGGTTCTACAATCGGGCGGGCGGAGTGTATGGCGGAACTGGATGTGTACGGACCTACATCCAGTTACGTGTCCGGCGGAGTTGTATGGGTCCGGTTCTACAATCGGGCGGGCGGAGTGTATGGCGGAACTGGATGTGTACGGACCTACATCCAAATACGTGTCCGGCGTATCTGTATGGGTCCGAATCTACAATCGAGCGTATGGTGGATACAAATCCTACCAAGGAGAACTGCAGTATGAGTTACATCGTGTTCATCCATTAATTTATGAAATAAAAGAATATTAATTCCGATAATTTTGATTTATTTTTGTCTGAAACTCACAATTGCACATAATATTATAAAATCACAGCATAATCAGACTTGATAATGATAAAAGTAAAATTTCTGTGGGCTTCTATAAGAATAAAATGAAATCATTTCTTAATAATGTTTTAGTATCACTAAAAAAATTTTTTTTTAAAATCGAAAGTCTTTTTTTTTACTAAAAATGAAATTACTTAAGACTCAACATTTTGAGATAATTATTGCCTTTCCACAATATACCAGCTTAAGAAACAGTTTATTATAAATGAACAAAAAACAAAATTTCAAGTATAACTTATTTTAAATCGTGAGCGAGAAATTACGTGAGATTTGTTCTTATATTATGTATAGTGTTTTGCTCTGTATACTATGTGAAACTGTTTTGATTGAGTGAATAAAACGTTGTCCGAGTGCTAAATCGAGTGCGATACAATGCATTTTAATCAAACAGTAATATTTATGTTTTGCCAGCTACCATAACGTGTTTTTGGTGCTTTCAAAATCTTTATTTTATTTTGTGCAATTTCAGAAACTTTTAATTTCTTTGTAATTTTATTTAATATTATTTCCAATTTAGTTGAAAGTATTTTTAAGCAAGATTTAATTCTTAGTAATAATAACCGATTGTTTGAGCCATTGTTAGACGTTCTAGAAAAGGCTGGTGTGACTTTTTTTTTTTTTTTTTTCAATGTTCGATTATAAAATATTTCTGTAAAAGCTGCCAGCAGAGTCGCTCGCAATAATGCCACATAATCATTTATATATATTACTAGTTGTTACCCGCGACTTCGCACGCGTGGATTTAGAATTTGATTGCTAGAATTGGATATACAAAGCTGAAAATTATCTAAGATGTCCCAAACAACACTGAGTCGGCATAATATGACGGGAACGCCATTGATATACCATTCTCTCTTCGAACCTGTCTCATAACTAAAACTGTTATTCATATTGGAAAAAATAATCCTATTTCGTTCCTAAATATACAAAGCATTTCCTTGTGATCGGTATACACATATATTCGTCAAAACGTAAAAAAAAGATGGAGACTCACGTTCGCATATACAATATTATTAGATTAGATCACACAAAAACTACTTGTGGAACCAGTATACCGTGAATAATGTTAACGCTTTCTACCGCCAAAGATTTGCCAGAACATGGTATCCTTATTATAAAATCCTACTCGTGGCTCAAACTATGAAAAAAAATTAATAAAAATATTTACACCCAATGGGATTTGAACTCGGAGCAACGCTGGAAGTTTAATAAGAAGCAACCTCGTTACCTCTACACTACCCTAACATTGCTGGAAACAGTCGCGTATTACAAATATAGATAGATATTATGCGTTTGTCTTTCACAGTTGAGATAGTTTCCGTAATTTAATGACAATATGTTCTTATCTATACATAATATAGTATCCCATCTCGATCCTAATGTCAAACAACATCTTCCTGTCAAATTTCATCACGATCGGAGTATCCGTTTAGCCCAAGGAACGTAACAAACAGCCATAAAGACAGACAGAGTTACTTTCGCAATTATAATATTAGTATAGATATGTATAATGTTCCTTGGAAACTCTACGAACCGTGTTTCTGCAAAAAGAGATGTTAAATGTATTGTTTGATTTGTCCTTAAGCCATCAGAATTGAGAAAGTTAAAAATTCTAGAGTCTTTGTGTTCAATCAAACTGAACGTTAAAAGTTTAATAATACTACAACGCATTAAAATTACAAGTTAAATTATAAGTCCATGCTTATTTAGCACGTAAAACACTCATCTTAGAAGCACGAACCCGACCAATAAAAATGTACCACCGGGTTTTAGCTACCCATTGACATTTAATAGTTATTGTAATTATCTACTAGTAGTCAGACATTAAGAAATAGTTTTTCATTTATAATCTCATCTTTAAATAGAATTGTAATCCAATCGTACAGTAAATGACATTAAACTCTTCAGAACACAGATTTCAAATCGGAACTGTAATGAAAAATTGCGTTCCAGCTCCGCGTTGCAGGTCCGGCCGTGGTTCAACCTCCGGCCACGCGAGAACTGTGGCGCTGTTACAGGTCCGGCTGGAAGCAGATCCGACAAGCCCTCGGATGTACATCCATCCCTCGCGCAAGTGATACGGGTCCGCGGAACTGCATCCATCCGGACCTACCCATCTCTAGTAGACACATGCCATACCAGGATGGAGCCTCCACGAGCTTGCACAGTGCCTTCCTTACCACCTGGGTGCCTGGCCTCGTGGGTTCTGTGCTTCACTTGAACACTACCACCAGCTCTTACCAACAGGAATTGTGACCGATTTCACCACGCAGCCTTTTTCGAGTAATCCGAGTCCATCCAACATATATGTTCACGAGCCCAAGAGAGGTGCTGCAGCCAATGGCATTTTGTTAGCAGAGGCACTCACGGTGTTCTTCTGCTGCCATATCCCATCAACACCAAATTACGCTGCATTGTCCACACGTGTACAGGGTCCGGCAGGGAGGTGTTACGTTTTTCAAAACATTGTTAAGCAGATGTTTTTGAACAAATTTCAATTTTTATTGTCTCCACAGTTTACATATATGATGCCATTTAAGACATAATTGCTCAACAATAACAGATTGCAATTCACGTGTGAAAAATGACGTCATCCAAGTGGCGACCGGTCTCGTCCATGCATTGTTGGAGGCGGGTGAAAAAATTGTCCATACATCTTTCAAGCATACAGCGTGGAATTGCTCAAATTTCTCGAGTTATGGCATCCGAGAGATCTTCTATAGTCCTTGGGTTTTCAGTGTAAATCCGAGCTTTCAGGTAGCCCCATAAGAAATAACCACACGGTGAAAGATCTGGCGATCGAGGAGGCCACTCCACATTCCCACGCAATGAAATGAGGCACCCTGGAAAATTGCTCCTCAAAAAAGCCATGGATTGTTTTGAGGTGTGACAAGTTGCCCATCTTGTTGAAACCAAACCCTATCTAGGGCAATCCGATGTCTTCTTAATTCAAGCATCAAAAATTCTCTCAACATCGTAAGGTAACGCTGTGAGTTGACCGTCACAGTCTTTCCGTTTTCTTGAAAAAAGTAGGGGCCTATTATGCCAAATCGAGCCATTCCGCACCACACAGTTAGCCTCTCAGTATGTAGGGGTCTTTGATGGACTTCCCGTGGATTATTTTCCGACCAGTACCGACAGTTCTGTTTGTTTACAGCACCTGTCAAATGAAAATGAGCCTTGTCACTGAATATCAGAATAATGTCATTTTCCAAGGTTTCGAGCATCGTTTCTGCAAACCTAAACCGCCGTATATAGTCATTGTTCTTCAGTTCTGGAACCAACATGATTTTGAAAGGGTGAAAGTTGAGGTCTAAGTGCAAAATTTGGTGAAATGACCTGTCTGACATGTGCAAAGCACGAGCGTGTCATACCGCTGAACGCCGAGGGCTGGCCTCCACTGACTGTCGTACTCTTTCAATGTTTTCTGGTTTTCTAACGATCCTTTCACCTCCAAGAGCTGTTCCAGGTCTCACAGTTCCTCTCGTTCTGAAGTTGTTAAGCCATTTCAGTATTGTTGGGCGAGATGGAATGGCACCATGTCGACCAACATTGAAATGAGTTCGAAATCTTCGCTGTGTCTGCACTACAGAATGACCGGTTGCAACAAAGGTGTTGTAAACAAAGACGCATTGTTCAATCGTCCACAGCTCCATGGCTACTGAAATGGCAAACAATAAGTAATATATATCAACTAATGCGCAACAATCAGTCCCCCTACCACGTATAGTATACCCATCTCAAAAACGTAACATTTCCCTGCTGGACCCTGTATTTTTGTCATAAACTCAATACTGAGAGTTGCTGTACTTTGCAGCAGCATTGCCTGCCTGGGAAGATTGACAACTCGATGCAGACGTCGCTGGTCTAAGTCATTAAGTAGATATGTCCAGCCCCTGCATTGTCCATGGTGGGAGGTAATTTCAGAAATTATATATTTGTGGCATGCATGAACTGATGAGGAGTGCGTAATTTACCCCAAAAAATCTGAAATGGAGTGGCTCAAGTGACTACAGCCAACACCCTTTCCATGTTTAAACTCTGTTAATTCATGTTGTATGGTCATAATGAGTCAAAATGAAAGTATTGACACTGCATGGCACAAGTAAATAATTCTTCCATCATGCTGCTGCTATTTCAATATTTGCTTCTTCCTACTCCATGACTTTGGGCACTAAAATGTGTAAAAAATATGGATGAAGTGACAAATGTTTCTTGATCTGGTTACTGGTTAAGAAACAGATGAGTACAGGAAACTCCAACTGTTGGAAATGTAAATATTGGCCATAAAAAAAAAAATAAAAAAAAAAAATAAAAAAAAAAAAAAAAACATACAGATTTGTAATGGATAAGTTCAGTAAAGATTATAGAAATCTGTTTACACTGAAAGAATTAAATTTTATTTGGCAATAAGAATCGATAAAAAGTTAAAGGCTTGTGTGCTCGTAATGACAGGGTTTCTATTGGCTTTGCATTTCATCCCTATCACTGCTGCCTTAACCTAATTCAGTAATCCTATAGGGGTTTTAGCCCAAAATATTGCATTTTCTTTGTTTGTGCGTTGTTTTTTGTTGCTGCTGCCCTTCTCCCTTCAACTTTGGTTAGTGTTGGGTGTGTTTATCTGTCATTTCCATATACATAAAGATATGAAGTTGTTTGTAAGCGTTGTTGTAGAAATGATGCATTGAGTTTTGCTTCTGCCTTCAAGAATACTTGGAATAATAAGGCATTTTTTCCTTGAATATAATACTATCATTACTCTAAATAGTATGTTCTATGACTACTCACTATTCTATATTTTTATATGGAAAGGATGTGTTTTTTGTGTTTGCATATTATTTTGTGTTTCTGTTGCCCTCCGCCCTTCAGCTTTGGTGAGTGTTGGGTGCATTTAATATATCCTTTCCATATAAATATTGCCTTGTGACCGTTCATTCATTCTATTGTTACTGATAATTCTATATTTTTAGTTAGAAACAATTGCCACTCGAGCGTGTGCACCATCGCAATTAAAATAACTGCAAAATATTTAGACCATATATCACTGGACATCAATAATAGTGAATCAGAGGTATCAGAATGGCTTACTGGACTATGTTGACTTATGCATTTCACTGCTCTAATGTTGAATGAATTTTGTATGAGGAGAGAGGTGTCCTGACCTGAATAAGTTAACATGACGAGCACGCCCCTTTCCTCCAGAGGTAACCAGGCGGCCAGCATGCAGTGTACTGTGGGGTACAGCCAGCCCTGAAACAAAGCCAACACAGATCAGGACACAGTTTCTACTGCTCCATATGACACATCAGCGTTTATCTTACATATATAACATTATGAGTGAATTTTTATTAAATTCTTCAACTTTTGAAGCTATTCTGCTCCAAATTTATTTATTTGTTTATTTATTTTATGGCAATTGGCATTGTACAGAAATATTTTACAAAGAAAAAACCAAGTATAATTGTTTAGGTTAAATACAAAAGTTATTACAATATGATAGACACAAGAAAATGAGTTTATAAACTTAATCAGTTAGTAGTAATCTTTTAATGATTGCTGAAAAAGATGATAGTGAACCTCGAAAAAAGTTAATGTCTGCTGAGTACAAGTTCACCAAGCTGGCAATTCTGTTTCTGGGTGCATGGTAGATATAGTTTTTTTTTTTTTTCAACTGCAAGCAGCTTACTGGTTCTTAGCACAGACTTTGAGCATATAAAGCCAAAGTCAGCTAAGATTTCTGGCGAGTAAATCAGCCCGTTGACAACTTTGAAAAAGAAAGACAGGTCAGTCACTTGTCTGCAACTTTTTAGGCTTTTCAGCTTATACTAGTGATAAACAGCACTGATATTTATTGCATCCTCAGAATGCTTATAATAGTATAAACATTTTCGCTGTATTCTTTCAATACAATTGATGTTTTTGTCAGTGAATGGAGACCAGACCACAGACCCATACTCCAGTATGGGTTTGACGAATGTTGAGAAAAGAAGTATCAATGTTTTGGTATTTCTGAACTCCTTGACTGTTCTACAAATAAAGCCTAGGATTCAATAGGCACAAAGTGTTACGTGATTGATATGATCAGAGAAGGTTAATTTGTCGTCAATAATCACACCAAAGTCTTTTATTGTTTGGATAATATGATTGTCAAGCAGATAAATTGAGGGCAGTTGGTTGTGAGATCATGAGAGAGAGATCACTGCACATTTTTTTATGTTTAATGTTAACTTGTTCTTCGTGCACCATTTCACAAGCTCGTTAATGTCTTGTTGGAGGATTTGTATGTCTTGTTCACTACTAATTACTCTGTAAATCTTCACGTCATCTGTGTACAGTTGCTATTCAGACCTGATGTTATCACCAATATCATTAACAAAGAGACAGAATAGGATTGGACCTAGATGTGAACCCTGTGGGACACCAGACGTGACATTGAATTCGTTTGACAGATGACCAGCAACCCATACCTGCAGGCGCCTGTTGGAGAGGCACGAGCACATCCATTTCAGTGCTTTTGATCTGACACCATAAAAACTTTATTAAAAGCTTTATTATTATTTAAAAAGGAGAAGTGACATATCTAGGTAACTGCCATCCGATTTCTTTACTTCCAGGATTCTTGAAGATGTCTGAAATAGTGTAGTAGAGTAATGAAACATGTTACATGCTATAACACGAGGCAGGGTCAAAAGTCCCCGTAATTGTAGTGTACAGTCAAGTAGTTGTTTGCTGGAAGTGAAATTTTTGTTTGGGAGGTTGGCAACACTACTGAGGCGGCAGTCAGTTGTAGTTGGTTTTGTTCATGTGGTGCATGACACTTTAAGCGTAGTTGATCTCTTTCATCGGACTGTGAAATTTCGTCTTTAGAGCATCGTGGCAATATCAAATTCTTTGTGTTGCTGGAGAAATCAGCCTCGGAGACACTGGACATGCTGAAGAAAGGAAACGGTAACTATGCGATGAAGAAAATGGCAGTTTATGAGTGGCACAAGCTTTTTCGCAATGGTCGCACAACAATTCAAGATTACGTTCAGATTGAGCGGACTTCAACTTCCAAGACAGATGAGAATGTTGAGGGCATTTCACAACTTGTGGGCATGGACAGGCAACCAATCATCGATATTATGGGCTCTGAAGTTGTTATTTCACATGGGAGTTTTCACAGCATTCTTCATAGTGACTTGCACATTGTTCTGAAAATGTTATTCCCTGAGCAAAAAGAAATGAGAGTAACCATATGCAGGAACTTGATTGAAATGGCTGATGCAGACAACAGCTTCCTGCACAAAATTGTAACAGGTGATGAGACATGGTACTTTCTTTATGACCCTCAGATGAAACGGCAGTCTGCTGAATGGAAGTCAAAACCATCACCAAGAAAACAAAAATTTTGCTTTGTATTACCATATTTGGGTTGATATTGAAAGCATTAAAAATGCAAACCATCTGATGATGAGCATTTTGTTCGAAACCAGTAATGGTTAAATAAACATAACAATAACAAATTGTGACGGGTTGCTGCTTTCAATATCAACCCCAAAAAATAGACTATATTACGTTGCCTAGCAGCATCTCAGACTTCATCAGACACCTGTGAAGCATAAAATACAGAGCATTGCTGCTGAGCAGCCTCAGTAACAGGTATCCACCCAACTCTTAGTTGTAAATCACAATCCCGGCTAACCAGATCAGATGCGAGGTGAATTTCAAACACTTGTGTAATGACGCAAATGAACTTTTTTTTTCGTTCACACAGAATGCAAAAACTTACAGCATATGAAGGGCAAGGCTATGCTTTGGAGGGTGCAAAATGTTCCTTAGTTTTGTTGGTGGTAGGAAAATGGTCTTAATGCCATTTCTTGCTAGAACACTTTCAACCCTTGATCATGTGGCACCAGAGTATGGCAAGAAGGCTAAGTGATCATGTGGAACATTATCGTGGTTATTTGGCCTGTGTTTTACTTCCCGGAATGCCAATTGTATCTGATATTCACTGTACCCATTCTGTCTCCAGGTATTACATAGGTGTTCTAACTCAGCATGTACGCAATATATGATGAGGACATCCTCTTTGTGTTTTGTACTTTGCAGGTGTCTAATGAAGTCAGAGATGCTGCTAAACAACGTATGTCATTGCCATGCCAGTTTTCAAACAACCCACTCTAGGAAAACTTGAAGTCTTGTGACTACACCTGAAGATGGTGACGGGGTTCTATGTCACCAAAATATTGTATATAAATGATAGTATTACACGGCTGGTTTCCCAAGAAACATTCATAAGTATAGAACGCCGACAAAATTTCAGTCATTTATAACTTGTTATTATTTTTTTCTATTTTTCTATATTAAAATGCATTTGATATACAACCTGTGCACCTAACCCTCAGTGTGCACTTGATTGAAAGAGTTAGTGTGTGAATTAGCAAACCTCGACGACTCCTTGCAGCGCCCTACACACGGTGACGAGCTTCCAGCTACCGATCCGTGCGGCTGTCGGTATCAGCATGGCAAATGTTCCGCTGCCAATGAGTGTGAGGCACAGCATGTAGTTGGCCATGCTTCTCCGCCTGGCCAGCATTCCTCCTGGAATCTGCATCACCACGTAGCACCAGAAGAAAGAGCTCAGCACCAGACTACGCTCGTAGCTCGACCAGTTGTACTCCTAGACAATAGAATACCGTGAGTCGAGGAGCTACGTGGTGCCAACTGTATGGGGAAAATGGGATTACAACAAGGAAAAAGATAGATTGAATCAGAATGATATTTGTGACTTGTGGAAGTTAAAAGAATAAGAATAGTTGAAGAGACAGTATACAAGATGAGTCAAATAGGACTTTCCAGCTTTGCAATGATATAGAAATTTATTGAGATAACTTACAGAATTGTTAGGTGTGTCATTTTGTAGCAAACAACCTCAAGTTTCACATAAAAGTGTCAAGTGTAATTTTGTTTTGATGTGACTACCATATGTCATGCAGCAAACATCCCACATGAAATCAATTTCTTCCCGCACACGTTGCAGCAAATCGGGTGTAACTTGTGCAACAGCAGTGTAGATTCGATTTTTTAAGTCGGCCAAATTATTTGGTAGTATCTACCGCAGATCACTGGTGTTTGTGAGTGGCCGTGCACAACGTTGGCCAAATTTCGGAAGCTGTCGGGGTGTGGGAGATATTGTGGTTGAAAGTGTTCGATCAAGAATATTTTGGTATTTTGACCAAAGACATGTGTGTCCATATATGTCACTTTGCTGCCTCAACTACATAGCACAGACCACTGGTGATTGTGTGTGGCAGTGGCCTCAAGTTTCCCATCGTGTACTATGGTGGTTAGATGTCTGTAGTTATGAGGATTTTGGAGATACAGTGGTTAAAATTGGTCGACATATGGCATTTTGTTATTTCTACTAAAGACGTGTGTGTCCCTATATTTCTCATTGCAGTCAGAACTACCAAGTGCAGACCACGGGCGTTTGTGTGTGGTAGCAACCTGGAGTTCTTCACCGTGCACTATGGTGATTGCATGTCGGCTGCTGTGGGGGTGTGGTACATATGGTGATATTCACTTTGCAGTAATAAATACCCAGTGTAAATCACTGTGGTGTTTGTGTGTGGTATTAGCCTCGAGTCTCCCATCATGCACTACGGTGGTTACATGTCGATAGCTGTCAATCAAAATTCTTTACAACCACGAACGAAGTCGTGGGCATCAGCTAGTGATTATATAATTGTGGTAGAATAATTAGTAGTGCATAGAAGGGAAGAGATGACAATATTCTCTAAAGTCCCACCATGAATATATGCCTCGTACTCTCCCACCACTCTCTTCAGATGCCTTCTCGTATGTTCCAATGAATTTCAATCCAGCTCCCTTATCATATCAGCTACCGATTTTGATCTATGCTACCTCACTCAAACAAATTTAGCTGCCCTCTTTTGCACCCAGTTCAACTGTACTTTATGCCCCATACTGCACAACAATATTCAAGCAATGGTTTTATCAGTGTATCATAACCCGTTTCTGGTACTTCCATGGCAGATTCGTTCATCACCCTCTCCAGTAAATCAAAGATTTTGAATTCTTACCACACCCTCACTTAAGCTTGTTATCAACATTATGCTAAGATAGTTACACTTCTGTTTTTCAACAAACAATTCTTTCTCCGCCTAAAAATTACAAAAAAAACCTTTAGTTTTTTATCTGTGTACATAAAAAGCTAAGTCTCCTTGGAATTTATCTTCATTCCATGCTGACCTACCCATTCAGATAAATATTTTAGGAAAAGAATTCAAAATCCTTCACTTGTTGGAGAGGGTGATGAGGGTAGGCTATGTATCATAGAAATAAGAGAAATGGATTAAAAAACTTTGATCAGATCATTGCTTCAATTTGGCGGTGTAGCATGAGAGTCATGTTTTGTATCAAATGCAGGAGTTGGAGAGGGTGCAATGAAGAGCTGCTAGATTTGCCTCTGTAAATTACTGCAGAACACAACCAGTAACAGGTATGATAAAGGATCTGCAATGGGATCCTTTGGAATATAGGTGAAGGATGAAGAGAGTCATGGGAGTGTACAAGGCGTATATTGATGATGATGTGAGGAAAGATATTGATGGAGGAATTAAGAGTAGTGCATGGAAGGGAAAAAATGACCACAAGTTGGCACTCAATTTCGTGCATGAAAGGTAGACAAAAAAAATTTCTTTCGTAGGTAAGAGGTTCAGGGATTGGAAAATATTACTGAGAGAAATGAAGAAAAATTTACAGGAAAGGGGGATAATTGGTGTGTGGGGAATTTGCAATGGAACAAGCGGTCCATCACGGTTACATTAAATAAGAAGAGGTAATTAAAACATAACCTTGCTACATAATATTTTTTGCTTCTTGTTGTTGTTCATTTTCTCCTGCGACAGACAATGCGAAGTAAGCAGAATATACAAGGTCTCAGGAAGACTAGCCGCGAGGGAATGAGCTTCGGATTGTAATTTTTTTATTGTCAAGTACACATTATAATATTATAGCTCTGACCTTGGTTTGACATTCTACTTTATGTTGTGCAGTTACCTCCACAATAGACAGTTACCTTTTACGCAGTTAGACAACCTTTTAACACTAAGTACAAATAAAATAAAATGCGGTTACTTATTTGAAATTTCTGTAGCGTTGGATTAAAAAAGGGTGCTTGCGGCCAGTGTACATTACATTTATTCACCAGCATGGTCGTTGGTTATCCTAGGAGCGTTATGGTAGTGGGCAGTGCAACTCATGGAGCACCTACCTCCATGGTGCAACTAAAACTTCAGGCGTCATCGACTCGCCGAAGCAGAGGTTATTATATTTTATTACCGTACTAATTTTTAATTGCGATGGAGCTAACACTTCGTTGGTAATTCCATTACTCGGGCAGCGTGCGTGGGAAGTGACAAAAAGTGCATACTGATAACTGATATAACCACATCATTACTTGTAATAAAAGCAGTAGGCTACGTTGCTTCATAGTAAAAGCCGCTCTGCCCTTCCGTTTTTTCTCTTTTTCTTCTATAGTATACAACGCCAGGTGATCAAAGTACACAATGACTCGAGCAGACTCGCAGCAAGAAAATGAATAACGCATTTCTTCCTCGCATTTTTTATTATTATTTCTGCCCTTCGTTTTTGTACTAATTGCAATTAGATAGATAGATAGATAGATAGATATGTTCACTTTGATCCCATGTGAGAATAATCTCGGGGATGTGGAACAGTACATACACTTATTAGTAATGTCAATATTACTATATAATTGATAATATTATTATATATTGACAACAAGTTAGCAACAACCCATTAGTATAACCAATATCTCCTGTAATCTACAAATACAATCCCGAGTTAATTAATACTTATTATGTGGAACAGTGTATACACTTGTTACCAGCATCTAATAACCAGTTATTTTCTTACCAACCAGTTACCATGTAAGGTTTCACTGTAATTTGTGACTACATATTATATTATGTTAGTTGCTATTTATGTGGAACAGTACACACACCTATTAGCAATATCAATTATATTACCAACAACTCATAAGCAGTCAATTACTTAAACACCTGTTAATATGATAATTTTTCACAGCAGTTTTTGAGTGCATGCTATCCCATGTTAGTTACTATATATAAGTGAAATTTTGTAAACAGTGTAATTAGTTCATTTGTCAAGTTTCAACAGAAAGAAAAACCATATATCATTTTAGTAATTGTGGATAATTTTGTCACCTTCCCCTTCCATACACCATATATACTATTTTATCAGTCATTCTTAGTTACCAAATTCCAAGAAGAAAATTCTTTTACAGAGTAAAATGGGTTCTGAAGCAGAAACTCTTTCAGTTTGGACTTAAAGTAGTTGGGTTTTTGTAGATAACATTTAATTTCTGTTGGTAATACATTGAATAAGGAAGCTCCAGTAAATGTTATAGCCCTTTCTGAACAATTGACAGTGATTTGTAATCCTTGTGAATATTATATTTATTCCTAGTATTATGGCTATGTATGTCAGCATTAAGATTGAAGTGTTCAGGATTTTCTACTACAAATGATAATACAGAGTATACATACTGTGCTGGCATTGTTAGAACACCCAGTTTTTTAAATAGATTTCTGCACGGTGTCTGTGGGTTTGCTCCACAAATAGTTCTTATAGCACGCTTTTGCAATTTAAATACCCTCTGTGCTTGTGACGAGTTTCCCCAGAGATGAGATGCCATAAGTGAGGCAGGGAATGAAAATATGCAAAATATACTAACTTTCTGGTTTCTATATTAGCTATTCTAGATATTACCCTCAGTGAAAATGTTGCAGAATTCAGTTTTTAAGAAGTTGTTGAATATGCTGTTTCCAGTTCTAATTTGTTATCTATATATACACCCTAGGAATTTTGTGAAACTGCTTTCATCGATTGCTTTTCCTTCTGATATACATTATAGCTGTCCTTTGTTTTATTTTTTGGTAACAAACTGAAGTAACTGTGTCTTTTCTACATTAAGTATTAGTTTGTTGGCATTAAACCACCTGTTAATTTTCTTTATAACTTCATTTGCTGTGTTTTCGAGGTTTTGTGCTGATGGGTCTTTCAACGGATATGCTAGTATCATCTGCAAGGAGCACCACTGTAGTTCATTATCACCTAGTAGCTATGTGGGAGATCATTTATATAGATTAAGAACAGCAGAGGGACCAAGAATTGAACCCTGAGGCACACCACATTTAACTATACCCCATTCTGAGTTTATAAACATCTCCTGTATTAGCATCTTTCAGTGATACACATTGCTTTCTATTTTCCAGTATGATTTAAACCAATGTCCTGGCTTACCACTAACTCCATAGTGGTCTAATTTACCTAGTAGAATTTCATGATCAACACAGTCAAAAGCCTTAGCAAGGATCACAGAATATACCTAGAGAATTAATTTTTTTATGCATTGATTCCAGTATGTTGTTTACAAAAGCAAAAATTGCTGAATCTGTTGAAAACTCCTTGTCTAAAACCAAACTGTACTTTACTGAGTAGGTCATTCTTTCGTAGAATGTACATACACCACCCTTCTGTACATTGCTTTTTCAAAGATTTTGGAAAATGCTGGTAGAAGTGATATTGGTCTGTAATTCTCAATCTTTGAGGTATCACCCTTTTTATAAAGCGGTTTGATTATTGACTTCTTGAGTGAGTCAGGGAAGATACCTTCTTCAAAAGAACTATTACAAATATGACTAATAACTCTACTAATGCTGGTGTTACATTGTTTCACTACATGGGTTGAAACCTCATCATAACCAAATGACTTTTTATTTTTGAGGGATTTAATAATTTTTTCAATTTCATTTTGACTGGTGGGAAATATAGACATAGGTGCTGTTTTTGGTGACAAGGATTTAAGTATTGCTATAGCATCCATATTCCCAATATATTTTCCTTTTATTTTTTCAGCAACTGTTAAGAAGTAGTTATTGAAAGCATTTCCTACATAAGAGGGGTCAGTTACAAGCTTATCATTAATGCTTATAGATATAGGTTTATGTTCAAGGGATGATACAGTTGTTTCTCTTTTAATAATGTTCCAAACACTTTTTATCTTATTATCTGAACTACTAATCTCATCGTTTATGGCCAAACGTTTAGCTTCTTTTATTACTTTGGTTAAAATTCTACAGTAAGTTTTGTAATGTTGTCTGAGAAGCATATTATCAGTATTCCTAACTTTTACATACAATTCCCTTTTATGTCTGCAAGATGTTTTAATACCAACTGTAACCCAATTTTTTTTACTCGTTTTTGACCAATTGGAACTAGTTTTGTAGGGAGACACCTTTTGTAAATTTCTGAAAACCTTTGGTGAAAGTAATTGAATTTATTGTTTACCCCTTTTAATTTATAAACAGTGCTCCAGTCCTCATTGAGAAGTTCATCATTTAATATTTTTATTGAATTGTTCTTTAATGGCCTAACTCTGACAAATCCTTTCTTTTTGTTACATTCATTTCCCACAACATCCAAAATATTTATTTGAGCATTATGGTCTGACAAACCATTTTCCATTGGAACTGTTTCATATATTTCTAATTTATTGTGCTCTACAAAAATGTTATCAATAATGGTACTACTATCTTTTTGTGTTCTAGTTGGGAAATTTACAGTTTGATAGAGATTGAATGATCTAAGCATTCCTAGAAGATAATCTGTCTGGTTACATTCTACAGCAAAATTTATGTTGAAGTCTCCACAGAGGATAATTTCCCTTTTAGTACGTGATAAGTTTATTAGAACCGCCTCAAGTTTATTACAAAATTTACTGAAGTCTCCTGTGGGAGCCCTATAAACTGTCAGCACTATAAGATATTTGTTTTCTAATTCTAACTGTATTGCACAACATTCAAAATCTTTTTCTATACAGTATTTACTTACATCTAACGATTTTGTCTCGGTATTTTCGCTTACATATATTGCTGCACCACCCATTCTCATCTCTGACCTGCAATAACAAGAAGCTAATCTATATCCAATAAAAGGGAGGAGACCTATTTCAGAATTCTTCAGATGATGTTCTGTCAGACATACGATATTTATGTTAAGATTCAATGATTTTTGGGTTTCTTCTATAGATATTATGAACTCATCAAGTTTGCTTGAGATACCCCTAATGTTCTGATGGAACAAAGCTATTTTAGACTGACATTCTTTATTTTTTACTGTAATACCATTATGTACATTTCTTAAATAACTCTTCCTACTCTTGACATTTGGCCTAAAAAAGACTGAGTCCTACCACCAATTACCACTGGGATGGGGTTCACATCCAACCTGCCTCTCCTGATGTTATTGGCAATCAGTTGCGTTAGCTTCTGCTTGCCCCGAACATTCAGGTGGAGTCCATGGGAGGTATGGTCACTCCGTGTTATGCAGAAACATCTATCAAACCAATGTGTGTTCGGTCAGCCTGACACAATGCACGCTTCAGATCTGCCTGTGTACGCTGTACATGACCACGCATCCAGGGTTGATCATAACGCCTGAACAGGTCAACAAAACCAACATTGGTGTGAGTGGTGTTTTTAGCAATGTTGTAATTACTCCACGAATCCAATAAACTTTTATTACTATGAAAAAGTTTCTAAGGAAAATATAATTAAAAGAGCTAATAAAGATGGTATAATTGTTTGTGATTATGTACATTTCGCATAAACTTTCACTGAGTTTTTATAAAGTTCACTGTATCTTATATTCTGTCAAAAATTGTTAGGTTATGATTTGACCTGATTCTGGTATCTGCTACAGGATAGGGGGAAGATGGGTGTGCTCCATTGCAATTAAAATAAATTAAATAGATCCTTGCACGAGTTCTACGAATTTATGGATTTAATCGTCGTAAACAAACAATTAGCAACATGTAGATTTAATTGTAATTGTTTATATCTCTGCATCGCATTAAAATTTGTATCTGTGCTAAACAGACAATTGCATTTTAGCAGGTATCGAAATTATACTCTCTGTTAACAAAGTAAGAGCAAATAAAATCAAATTAGATTACTTATTTGAAATATATACTTCCACTTCCTTTTAGTAATATAAGCGCAAATGAAATCAAATGCATTTATTTATTTGAAATTTTCGGTTAGCCAAAAAGCACTATGGTTGCAGTCAGTGTAAGCAACACTTCGCGCATTATCGAGACTTGCCGAAGATAGCCGATCCGTGGAGGTGCGCAGTCTTCAGATTCAACGCAATTTATTAAAGAGGACTAACTTCAAGCCCGTCAAAAATGATGGGTTAAACTCAATATTCTGGCAATTCGTTACTTTTCAATTAATTAATTATACAGAATTGTTATTATATAATGCTCATACTTGATTTTGTAATGTTCTGCATATTTCGTTTGCAGTTGACATAGAAATACAGTTGTAACTTTTATTATTAATGATGACAGAAGTATAGAACCAATGAAATTAAAAATAAATTAGGACTACCAAAAACTTTTGCTTTACCACATAATATCAGTTTTATTCCTAGTCCAGGCACAATTCAGCATGATAAATATATAACTACTTCCATCCACACGAATAACTTTAGTTTATTAAACCAGTTTAATTTCTTAATAATACTGATTTCATAGTGAATTATGCTGTAACAAAATTTCTCAGTTGCGATTCTCGTCAACTTAATCACAACCTTGCCGTTCGAAAATCACAACTTCTATTACCCTCATATAGATCGACGACGGGTATCACCTATCGAATTTATTCTGGAAAAGCTTGTAAGTAACACGAATAACCATCATTTTCAATGATATTTTTCGTGATATGAGTAACTTCTCTGGTTACATTATCGGAGTATTAAACTATAATTTTTTCTATTTTTTTAATTTTTTTTTAATTTTAAATACATGCATTTCAGTTTAAATGGCAGATAGCATAATTCAAAAGCGGATTTAGTCCGGTAACGGTGTCGTAAAAAGGGGGTCTCACAAACATTATATCACGTAGAAATTTTTTTTTTTCTTATCTTGTATTTATTGCTGAGAGTATGCAGAAACCAAGTTTTCGCCCTCCAACACCCTCGGAACAATTTTCTGTGGCCAAAAAAACATCAAACTTTTGGTACTTTTTTCAGTTTTTCATCTGCAACTCCTTGCTGATGAGTCCTAGCAAGAAACATTCTATTTCCAATTTGAAACAGGACAAAATTTCCTACAACTTACGTAGTACAAACTATTTTCTAACTTAAAACTAAGCGAGCTACAGTTCTTCGATAAGCAGACAAATTTCACACTTTTCCTAAAAGTTGGGTTTTTACCTACTTTGCCGCTCAAAATGACCTGAAACCCCCATATATATAACTGATATATATGTATTTCTATATGACATAGTATATATATGTACTACACTTTGATTACTAATGGTCAATTGAATAATCATATAGTATTCTTGGCCGGGTGATACCGAAGGAATGTTCAGTCGCCAGGTGACAGTGTTTTCGATACGCCGCGCAATGCGCTCCTTTGTGGCTCTCTAACCTGACCAAGTAATAGTACTGGATGCAGGGAACCTACAGCTTAACGTAGAATCCAAACCACAGAATCGTTCTGGCTTACTTCATATTACACAGCAAGCTGTGGCAGAGGTGAAGGTCGGGTCAATAACCTTTGAAAATCACTACTGATACCGATATTTCGATCTCCAGTCAGATACCTTAACCCTGAGCTACCAGTCCATTCTATTACCTGATGGTACTTTTACCAGTTTGAAAATGGATTTGCAAAATTGAAAACATAATATTATGGAACAAAGTTTATTTATGCAGTCAAAA
>JARYHS010013630.1:5349497-5415905 GCA_031002005.1 Vandiemenella viatica
TATATCAGTTTGAATAATCTTTCGATTCCTTCTTCTCCTGGGGATCTCATCAATTCGAACTGTTATTTGGCAATATTCAGGTGACCACAGTATAACGCTCAACGCGTGTGTTTGTAGCGAAGACTTACTTAACAGAAAATATCAAACTAGGGCTGGAGCCACGGCCATTCCGTCTCTCTCTAACTTGATATGTTATCAGAAACGGACTGTCGTGGGGTGATACTACATGTGAGTCCAGTTCACGCCGCGGGTAGCAGGACCCACATCATCCTCCGGCCTTGTCGCAACTACTGAGGCGGCGGCCGCTTCAAAGTCGGCTCGACCAAAAACCACTCCGTCTGCTTTAGGCTTAAATGTTAGTGTCCTAGCAGTTCTCGACGAGTAGCCCGCCTCGGTAATGACGAAACACGTTTGGTTAAGCCGCCCGGTAAATGGCGACCCGAGACGTTTTCACTCCCTGTCCACAGATATTATTATTTTTTTATTTGGCCTGAAGCACCAAATGGCACTATACAGCCATCAGCTATTTATATAGATAATTGGCTTGTTACAAATGAGTAAACAAATTTACAGGATAATTATACATAAACTAGTAATTTCACATCAGCTGGAATATTTCTCAAAAAAATACATGCATGTTTACAAAATCAAGGATTAGTAAAACAATTAAATAGAGGACTCTGTACCAACAGTACAAGGCTCTCCGTGAACAAACAATAATTACAGTATAATTAAAATATAAAGGAGATTGTTATATACACATTAAATGATTATTTATATACAGGAATTAAATGATTATAAAAGGACTTATTTGCCTAAATCTTAATGTTTGTTGCTTTTATAAAACTGGCTAACAATTTATATATAATCACATAGTTGCCATGCAACAGACAAGAAATACTTGTTGGTAAGGGTATACCAAAGTTGTTTAGATCTTTCAAGAATTTAGGTCTGTGGGCTTTATATCTTGGACAAGCGAAAAATATATGGTTTGTATCACCTACTTCCGAATTGCAATATTCACAGATATCTGAATTTATTATGACAGGCTAAGTGGGAAGATTTCCTGTTTATGTTTGTGTACTGGTTTAATATGTTTTACCTTCAAATATAAATACAGCTACAAAGAAAAGAATTCCGTTTAAATCTACGAGTTAATTGTATTTTGTCGCTATACTCCATCAAAAGACGGCGAAAGCTAAGAATGAAAATGATCTATTTAGCCATGTTTTACACCGGTTATAATAATCTAATGTGTTTTAAGTTTGCAAACCAATCATAAAGATAGCAATTTATTTCTTAAATCTCCTTGGTGCTTATATGTTTTTTCTATCTATTCTATGCTAAACGAAGCTTATCACTTTAACCTGTACAATGAATTATGTAACCAAAACTTCAATGTAAATTTTGTACCTTGTAAACTAGATATTTTAATGTACAGAATGTATTATGCAATTTGTATTTTTAACGTGTACAATGAACTATATAACTGGCCACATGTAATCTAATCATGTAAATGGAAAATGGCTAGATGGCCTGCAGGGCTGAAAGCCAAATAAAAAAGAAAAACACACTGATAAAAAGCTTATCATGATATATGTCGATAATTGCGTGGTAAAAATATTGGTTTTAATAGTATGTAAAAATAAAATTTTAGTATAATTAATCTTTAATTGCTTTTGAAATTATATCTTCCTTAGAAAATTTGCCAGAACTGGAAAAATCCGACATTTTTTACTTTTGTTATTATAATTTTTTTTTTAAATTTGCATGTTAATTATAAGCTACCTAACGTTGGATTTATTTTCGTTCGACATCAGGAAGTACAAACACGGACCATAATTACTGTCTCTGACCTCGTATTCGGGAAAACATGGATTCGAATCCCCAAGAGCGCCATTCAGATAAGGGTTTTCCCTGGTTTCCCCAAATCACTCCAGGCGAATGCTGGCATGGTTCCTTCAAGATATCCTTCACGTTCCTTGTCCTCATTCCTTTCCCGTCTCTAATGACCTCGACGTAGACGACACGTCACGGAGCGTTTATAGTGCCGCCGATACCATTCCAAGTACACGCGAGCTTCTCAAAACAGAATAGAAGTGAACATATTGCGCCTCGACAAATATATTTCGAGAGGATCGAAAGATTTGGAAGTGACTGCTCATTCCGTCATCGCAGGCTACGAACAACTGTACGAAGGTCGTTCAACAAGTTATATTATATTATTTATTTATTTATCAATCTTGTTTCATGGATCCCTGCTGAGGAAGGACCTCTGGGATGTGAAGGTCCTTAGAAAATTCAGGAGATGGCGCGCGCAATGTCGAAAACTATTGTTTTATTAGTAAGCATCATTATTCAGTAGATGGCAGATAAAACCTCAGCTGCCTCCTGTGACGATATCGATGATTTGATGGATTGATTATAATTATAAATAATTCAGTTCTTTCAATCCAAACAGATATTGTTTATTATATATTATTTGAATCCACTAGGGGTTACATCGAAATTGGGTAATCTCAGATGATGCAGGCTCTTTTAGGCAATGATAATTTCAAACATTCAATCTACTCTTCTACGCCGATAGCTAACATCTCTCGAGTCTTTATTTCCATAGCAACCTATGTCGTCTTGCTTTTCATCTAAGAGTATATATTATTAATTTTCGTCCTTGCTCAAGGAGCTAAATATTATGTTCTTTTTTTTAAAAAAAAACATTTCCGTTATGTCACATGCCTCCTCAAGTTTACCTTGGATTTTTCTTAAAAAGACATCGGTAAACTTATAAAAGTAACCTTGCATCTTCTGATCCCCATTTCTCTTATCCCTAGCAGAATTTTTTACAAGACATTTTACTACACATTCTCTTCTTAATACTAACAACATAATGAAACAAACTAAAAAACATTTAAGAAAATACACACAAATACAAGTACTGTCACGGTAGAGTCTTGAAATATCTCATAATGCAAACATACATACATACAGCAATGAACAAAATTCTAGCTTAATATCACATTAGTATGACATCAGAGTAAAATCTAACTGACCACAATCTTTCCAAGTCAAAGCTATACTTTCTGGTTTAAGTAACAATTGATTAGATACCTCGAAGTCGTTACTTGCAAGGAAAAAGGTACCTGGACAAAAAAATTATTGTATTAAACTAGTTGTCCTTAAAAGGTTTAAGTTTCCTTTCAATGTCTTACTACCCGGGACAATTAAGGTATATGAGTTGAAATCAGGTTCTATTAAAAATTCCATATGGTGCTTCATACAAAAAATGATTTTTTTTTTTTTCCTTGTCAACAGCAGAGGATTTAAAGTGTGTTTGTACTAAAACTAACTAATCAACATCATACACCATAGTTTGAATATTACTTTGTCTTTCTCTTCTCGTTTTTGTATGTTCATAGTGCGATTTTGAGTTTATCTACATAGTTAGATTGAGTCGGTGGAAACCGAATATATTCATGCACCATTCTAGACGGTGGCTTAAGGAACAATAAGTCATAGGGACAAAATGAAGTGGACTCATGAGGGATACTATTTAATGCATCTTCAATGTTGTTTATTTCCAATGCCCAGCTTTGGTGACTAGTGTTGCAATAGGTTCGAAACCATCTGCCTAGGTCTTTCATCACACGTTCTACAACGTTCCCCTGGGGATGGTAAAAAGAGGTTTTTATCATTTCAATATTTAATTGTTTCATGCATTGTGTCCAAACCTTACCTGAAAATTGAGGTGCAATGTCTGTAAGGATTTTAAGTGGTTTACCAATTTTGGGAATGTAATCATTGATGATATTTGTACAGATGGTTTTGGCTGTGGCTCGTTTGATGGGATAAAGTTTAATGTACTTAGTGAATACATCCAGCAGAACACAGATTTGAGTAACTCCACCCCTTGACATCGGTAAAGGTCCATAAATATCTATGGATATCATTTCATGTGATTTATTAGGTATAATACTGTGTATTTCTCCTGCTCTTTTCTTATTGTCTGATTTCGTTCTTTGGCATAAAATGCAAGAATCGATAATATCTCTAATTCTTCTATACATGTTGGGGAAATAGAAACTCTCAAATATTATTTTGTAACATTAAGTGACTCCAAAGTGTCTATAACTTAATGATGACGAGTGATAAAAATTTCAACCCATTTCTCTGGAATCCAAAATTTCCAATCTTCTCTTTCTTCATTGTTTTTTTTTTTTTTTTTTTTTTTTTTTTTTTTTTTTTAAATAGAATTCCACCTTCTATACAATAATAATTCAATAATTTGGAAGGAGCATCTTTTGTACGCAAATTAATTATTACCTCCTGTATTACAGGGTCTTCATATTGCTCTTGTTTCATATATTTTAAACAAGTAATGACTTCCTTTTCACACTGGACTCGTCTTAAATAAAGAAGTTTTGGTTGTTTGAGGGAAATACCTCCATCCCCTACCGGCAATCGGGATAATGCATCTGCAACAATGTTGTTCTTGCCTTGAATGTATATAATTCCATACTGGAATTCCTGCAGTATGAGTGCCCACCTGGTTAATCGGCCATGTACTAATCTGCACTTACCCAGAAAGGAAAGGGCTATATGGTCGGTATACATTATAATTTTTTCTTCCCAGCAATAAATAACGGATTTTTTGGAACACCCAAATGATAGTCAGTGCTTCACGTTGTGTAATGCAGTAATTACGTTCAGCACTGCTTAGTAATCTACTGGCAAAGACAATGGATTTCTTCTCAACCTGATCATTTACCATAACTTCTTGGACAATTTTTGCCCCAAGTCCATATTCACAACAATCTGTAGATACACAAACTTCCAAGCTCCAATCCGGTGGGTGTAATGCAGTGTGTTGCAACAGTTCATTTTACACTAGGGATCCACTAGGGATTACATCGAAATTGGGTAATCTCAGAAGATGCAGGTTCTTTCAGGCAATGATAATCTCAAGAATTCAATCTACTCTTCTACGCCGATAGCTAACATATCTCGAGTCTTTATTTCCATAGCAACCTATGTCGCCTTGCTTTTATCTAAGAGTATATTTTATTAATTTTCATCCTTGCTCAAGGAGCTAAATACTATGTTCTTTTTAAAAAAATATTTCCGTTATGCCACACTCCGTCACGTGCTGTCATCGTTATTGTCGATTGAAGCAGACAACTGTCGATCTTTGTGAAAAATCAGAGTCTAAAAGGCGTAAAAACGAAAGAGATGAGAGCTGAATTGGATGAAGTTCATGGCACGTGTGCTCCTGCGATTGCAACAGTTTGGTAAATGAGTTTAAATTTCGCCGAACATCCGCACAAAACGAACGTTTGGGATGTCCTTAAATCATTTACAAAATCCACGACATGTATTTAAGTCATCGACGAATCAAAGCACGCAAAATAGCAGAGGACACAGACATATAGCAAAGTATGGTACATTCTATTTAGAACAAAAAATGAAATGAGAAAATTTTTTCGGCAAGATGGCTGCCGCCTTTGCTCTCATTGGAGAATAAGCGCAGTCGTGTAGTCGACTATGCGGTGGTTTTGGCGTTTTTCTGCTGCAACCCTAACCAGTTTCTGCTTAGATACGTAGCTGTGAATGAAATATGGATACACTATTACACTCAAGAAACGATGGGACAGTCTAAAAAGTGTGTTTTTCAAAGCGAACAGGCTCAGAAGAAGGCGAAGGTGGTGAAATTTCCCGGCAAGTTGATGGCCACAGTTTTTTTGGATGCACGCGGAATCATTTACGTCGATTACTCGAAAAAAAAAAGACAAAAAATGATTGGAGTTCTGTGTCATTATTGCACCGCTTAGACGAAGAAATCGTTAAAAAAAAAAAATCCTCATCCGGAAAAGAAAAGATCCTCTTCCACCAGGACAATGCACAGGTGCACAACTCCACAGTTTTCTATGGCAAAAATTATGTAATTAAAGTTCGAATTATTACGGCATCAACCCTATTTGCCAGATTTGGCCCACAGTGACGTTTTTCTATTTCCAAACTTGTTTTTTTTTTTTTTTTTTTTTTTTTTTTTTTTTTTTTTTTAATGGGTTGGTGGACGATGTGCCGAACAAGGAGGTTGCCCATTTTCCATAACATAGAAATTCCTACTTTTTGGAGGGCATAGAGAAGTTAAAGAAGCATTTGGAAAAGTGTATAAAAAATGAATAGTAAAATAATAATAATAAAAAAACATACTTTGAAAATGTTGTGGTTTTTTTTAATCCTTCTCCAAGGTCTCATTGAACGATCCTCGTATAATGACATGACTTTGCATCAACTGTTTCTCCTCTCGAAACAGAGAGAAAAGTTGGAGTACCTGTGAAGTGCGAATCTCCATTTCTGCACGTGCTCGAGTGAGGGCTGATAGGTTGCTGATGAATTTGGCTTCAGAAGATAATTTAAAATTGATAAGCCACACAATGTACCCAATTACGAAGCTGAGACCTCAGTTGTCTGCAGTCAGCAGAGGAAGTCGGCTCTTCAACATGCGTGAGTTATTAAACGTCCTTCGACCTTCTGGCTATTCCATTAGTTTTCTACCTGGAATTCGTCTAACTCTCTGTGTATTTAATTCAATTCAATTACAATGGAGCGCACGTTCTTGTGGCAATTTCCCATTTCTTCTACCCGCTTACATTTTCCTCGTATGTTTTTTTTTTTTTTTTACTTATGGCTTTACGCCTCATCGACGTCGAGGTCATTAGAGGCGGGTCCCTCTACGAATGTTAATTTTACGTTGATTCTGCATTTTTTGGTAAATTATTCATAATTTTCCTTGGTAACTTATTCCAATTCCTGACCAGTTACCTATGAAAGAAAATCATTCTACACGTTTGTGCCTGAAATCGAGTGCCAGCTTGTGGTCATGGTCATCTTTTTCCCTCCATGTATTACTTTTAATTCATACACCAATATCTTTCGCCAGTATACGCCTTGTACACTCCCAGCACTCTCTTCACCCTACTCCTGTCTTCCAATGAATCCCATTCCAGATTATTTATCACATCAATTACTTGTGTTCTGTATTTTTTTTCCAGTGACAAATCTACTAGCTCTTCAGTTTTGTCTGCCTGACTTAAATCCGCAACACTTGGAAGCAGGCGTACTATTAAAACTTACTACAAAAGAACTTTCATGTTTGCATTAGTATTTATACCAGCCCACGTAAACATTTCTGCCACGGCACGGAACTCTGCCTGGTTAGAGCATAACGTGCGATACAGGGGCATCGCGCAAGAACTGATGTATGGGTACTCATGGGGTAGTCACAGTTTGACATAAAATCTCAAGTTTATTGTATTTAATTTAATTTAATTGCAATGGAGCACACGCTCCAGTTGCAATTTCCCTACACAGCCAACTTCCCCTATCCTTCACCCACCTACATTTGCCCTCTACAAATTTTAACTTTAAATTCTTTTAACGTTTTCGGTAGGTTATTCATAATTCCCCTTGGTACTCATTCCAATCCCTGACACCCTTACCTAAAAAGAAAATCTTCCCACACCCTTGTGCCTGAAATCGAGTGCCAGCTTGTGGTCATGATCATCTTTTCCCTCCCCTTTCCCTTTTCATACCGACTGCAATATCTTTACTCGGTGCAGGAAATTAAAATCTCATCACAACATAATGTCTTAAGCGTGGAATTTTGCATCACTTAAAAACTCATCGAAAATCATTTGTCGATTGGAAATAGTACAATCTAGACTAAAAGTTCGGGTGTATACCATTATGATATCCTGATCCTCTTCAATATTGTTAATCCGAAACCCCTTTGTTTATATTTCAATTCAAATCTGGACAGCTGACTGGATTGATATGAAACAAGTGTAAGCCAGTGACCGTTTGTTGCGTATCATCACGGGTCTAGAATAGTTCCAGTTTATAGGATGAAAAATTGTGACAGGTTGACCTGATTTGGTGAAATATAATCTTGATCTGTGTTTCTGGGTAAATAATATCTTTGAGCTTGAAGAACCCAGAAGCATTAATAGAGGTAGGTATTAAACACGAACAGGGACGATAGCGCAATAGTATAATTGCTTAAATACAAACTTGACTTGTATTTCACCCTTAAAGTTCACTCTGCAAAATTAAAAAAAAAAAAATCCTGTTTGTTTCGAATGCATCACGTTGTTTTTTTATTGAGAGTGAGAAAACACTTGTAATCATTGGTGATAGTATCCATAAGGACCAGATAACTTAATAGACATTCCTATATTAAACAGTTGAGCGACTCCGAAGAAATGGATAGCCAGAATAGCCGATTCGGTAACATATTTGGTCTCATGTTCACTTAGAAAACAACAAACCACAAGATAGATCATTAACGAAAGTTGTTAGTAAAATGCCTAAAAAGAAAATAAACCGTAATACATTAAACTTTGGTCTAGCTGCACATTAGTGAAAGTTTTAATTAAATTGAAACTTACCCTAGGCCAGAATGACAATTGGAATTCGTGGTTACAGCAGAGACCATGAGTAATTTAATTTTTAAAAGTTTTTAAGTTGCTTTCGTTAGCAACATGTTAATGAAAACCAGATTCACGTTTTTTCAGATGTAAGTTTATAGATAATTTAAATTATAACGCTACGAAAATGAAACTCAATGAACATATTATGCAATTAATTTGCTAGCAGTTGCTTAGCTATTCAATTTTGGGATAGCCACAAATTACTTCTAATGATATCTCTGGCCGAGCGAAGACTGACACGTGACACTGTTCCCCAGTCAATATCTGTCAAGGTGAGTGAGAGAGTTTAAGAAATTACATAGTAGATTTGCAACGTAAGTAGTGTCCCGATAAAAGAACTAGGAAATTTACCGATATTCGACGACCCAGTTTTCCAATGTCGGCCGCCAGATGTCACCACCTGCCCAACCGTATGGCTTGCTCTGTGTCAGGTGACCTCAATCTGACTATTCCTAACACGACATTGCCGCAGGCGTACAGTGGGTCATCCGACAATTCCGCATAGCTCGCGTGACTTCACAGGCCACTACACGCTAAGTAGCACAGCCATCTATCAAGAATATTTTCAGCGTATTATTAGGGACGTCACAGAAACTGGAATTCCGCAGCTCGTTAAGTAGCACGCGCCGACGGCCGAACTGTATCGCTATACGCGATTTATAAAGAAAATTTTCAGCGTACCATTAGGATATCACAAGCCGCTGCTCGACAAGTAGCACAGTCGATTATCAGAATATTTTCAGCGTATGATTACGGAATGCGGCGCGGCTGCTTGCTGTTAATATTCGTTATTCCCAAACCCTTAAATTTCTGCCGAAATTTGTCATTTCTTATTTATATATCGAACTATTATAATTCATTAATTGTTTGATTACCATAAAATTAACTTCTAAAATAACTTTCTAGCAGACTGTCGTCGCTTTTGATCAATAACACTGACCTGACATCCTCTGATTGTTCTGGCAAAGTTATTATAGTGACTGGCCTGAACTTACAAATCAACAATATGATATATTTATTTTCTAATGTGTGCTGGGTGAAATAAAACAAAAATGAATTAATACGATATGTTTTTATTTATACTTCTCATATACAAGTAGTTCCATCAACACCCAAATTTTTAATTACTGTTTTATTAACCCCATCAGATGATAGTAAATTTTCATATGCAATAAGTTCTTATCTTAGAAGCATATAGTACAATGATGAACTGGGTGACCATTGAGCTACACGAACATTATTAATATGCATATCAATCAGTGTTTGCACTGTAGCTATATGATAGTCACATAGCACTTTGTTCGCTGAAATGTCCACAAACTCTGTATAGATTATAAATCAAAATTCCGTCTGGAAACAACTGTTGGTGTTAATTTTCTTTATTCCCATAAGCGTTTCACCTTTATGGTGTGGGGCATCGTCAGTGTAGCTAGGGTGATGATATCTACATGACGATCTGGAACAGCGCTTTATGCATTTTTACAGACCTTTTTCACAATTAGAAACAACTGTTTTATACTTATTTCTGGATACATGTATGTTATATAGCAGACAAACACAACAAGAAGTTTGCAGTTTAAATGGATATAATCCAGAAATAAGTATAAAACAGTTGTTTCTAATTGAGAAAAAGATCTGTAAAGATACATAAAGTGCTGTTCCAGATCGTCATGTAGATATCATCACCCTAGCTCCACTGACGATGCCCCACACCATAAGGGCGAAACGCGTATGGGAATAAAGAAAATTAACAACAACAGTTGTTCCCAGACGGAATTTTGATTTATAATCTATTAACCAACAACTGCGGAAGATGACCTACAACCAGATTTACAACTCTGTATAGTATCTCGAAACTAGGTAGCCCCACTTCTTCTGGGCGGTCAAGGTGCCGGGCACTGTGGGCTGCGCGCTGATGAGATTCCTCCAAGACGAATCGCCTAAGAAGACACAGCTGGTAGGTTCAGTATAAGGTAGAGGGAGACAGGGTGGTTTTCAAGATGGAAACAATAACTTTTGTCAAGAAATAACAAAAAATAATTTTAGAAGTTAATTTTATGGTAATTAAACATTTAATGAGTTACAACGAACAGTCGCAGAGGTGTATTAGATATAAAGTAGAGGGAGAGGTGTGGTTTTCAAGTAAGGACTTGTTATTTGAGCCAAAAATACTATTTTCAGAATGAAACAATGAGTTTTGTCGAAAAAATATATTTAGATGTTAATTTTATGGTAATTAAACAATTATTAAATTATAATAGTTCGATATATAAATAAGAAATGACAAAATTTCGGCAGAAATTTAAGGGTTTGGGAATAACGAATATTAACAGCAAGCAGCCGCGCCGCATTCCGTAATCATACGCTGAAAATATTCTTGATAATCGACTGTGCTACTTGTCGAGCAGCGGCTTGTGATATCCCTAATGGTACGCTGAAAATTTTCTTTATAAATCGCGTATAGCGATACAGTTCGGCCGTCGGCGCGTGCTACTTAACGAGCTGCGGAATTCCAGTTTCTGTGACGTCCCTAATAATACGCTGAAAATATTCTTGATAGATGGCTGTGCTACTTAGCGTGTAGTGGCCTGTGAAGTCACGCGAGCTATGCGGAATTGTCGGATGACCCACTGTACGCCTGCGGCAATGTCGTGTTAGGAATAGTCAGATTGAGGTCACCTGACACAGAGCAAGCCATACGGTTGGGCAGGTGGTGACATCTGGCGGCCGACATTGGAAAACTGGGTCGTCGAATATCGGTAAATTTCCTAGTTCTTTTATCGGGACACTACTTACGTTGCAAATCTACTATGTAATTTCTTAAACTCTCTCACTCACCTTGACAGATATTGACTGGGGAACAGTGTCACGTGTCAGTCTTCGCTCGGCCAGAGATATCATTAGAAGTAATTTGTGGCTATCCCAAAATTGAATAGCTAAGCAACTGCTAGCAAATTAATTGCCATAATATGTTCATTGAGTTTCATTTTCGTAGCGTTTATAATTTAAAATTATCTATAAACTTTACATCTGAAAAAACGTGAATCTGGTTTTCATTAACATGTTGCTAACGAAAGCAACTTAAAAACTTTTTAAAAATTAAATTACTCATGGTCTCTGCTGTAACCACGAATTCCAATTGTCATTCTGGCCTAGGGTAAGTTTCAATTTAATTAAAACTTTCACTAATGTTGCAGCTAGACCAAAGTTTAATGTATTACGGTTTATTTTCTTTTTAGGCATTTTACTAACAACTTTCGTTAATGATCTATCTTGTGGTTTGTTGTTTTCTAAGTGAACATGAGACCAAATATGTTACCGAATCGGCTATTCTGGCTATCCATTTCTTCGGAGTCGCTCAACTGTTTAATAATATGGAATGTCTATTAAGTTATCTGGTCCTTATGGATACTATCACCAATGATTACAAGTGTTTTCTCACTCTCAATAAAAAAACAACGTGATGCATTCGAAACAAACAGGATTTTTTTTTTTTTTTAATTTTGCAGAGTGAACTTTAAGGGTGAAATACAAGTCAAGTTTGTATTTAAGCAATTATACTATTGCGCTATCGTCCCTGTTCGTGTTTAATACCAACCTCTATTAATGCTTCTGGGTTCTTCAAGCTCAAAGATATTATTCACCCAGAAACACAGATCAAGATTATATTTCACCAAATCAGGTCAACCTGTCACAATTTTTCATCCTATAAACTGGAACTATTCTAGACCCGTGATGATACGCAACAAACGGTCACGGGCCTACACTAGTTTCATATCAATCCAGTCAGCTGTCCAGATTTGAATTGAAATATAAACAAAGGGGTTTCGGATTAACAATATTGAAGAGGATCTGGATATCATAATGGTATACACCCGAACTTTTAGTCTAGATTGTACTATTTCCAATCGACAAATGATTTTCGATGAGTTTTTAAGTGATGCAAAATTCCACGCTTAAGACATTATGTTGTGATGAGATTTTAATTTCCTGCACCGAGTAAAGATATTGCAGTCGGTATGAAAAGGGAAAGGGGAGGGAAAAGATGATCATGACCACAAGCTGGCACTCGATTTCAGGCACAAGGGTGTGGGAAGATTTTCTTTTTAGGTAAGGGTGTCAGGGATTGGAATGAGTTACCAAGGGGAATTATGAATAACCTACCGAAAACGTTAAAAGAATTTAAAGTTAAAATTTGTAGAGGGCAAATGTAGGTGGGTGAAGGATAGGGGGAAGTTGGCTGTGTAGGGAAATTGCAACTGGAGCGTGTGCTCCATTGCAATTAAATTAAATACAATAAACTTGAGATTTTATGTCAAACTGTGACTACCCCATGAGTACCCATACATCAGTTCTTGCGCGATGCCCCTGTATCGCACGTTATGCTCTAACCAGGCAGAGTTCCGTGCCGTGGCAGAAATGTTTACGTGGCTGGTATAAATACTAATGCAAAACATGAAAGTTCTTTTGTAGTAAGTTTTAATAGTACGCCTGCTTCCAAGTGTTGCGGATTTAAGTCAGGCAGACAAAACTGAAGAGCTAGTAGATTTGTCACTGGAAAAAAAATACAGAACACAAGTAATTGATGTGATAAATAATCTGGAATGGGATTCATTGGAAGACAGGAGTAGGGTGAAGAGAGTGCTGGGAGTGTACAAGGCGTATACTGGCGAAAGATATTGGTGTATGAATTAAAAGTAATACATGGAGGGAAAAAGATGACCATGACCACAAGCTGGCACTCGATTTCAGGCACAAACGTGTAGAATGATTTTCTTTCATAGGTAACTGGTCAGGAATTGGAATAAGTTACCAAGGAAAATTATGAATAATTTACCAAAAAATGCAGAATCAACGTAAAATTAACATTCGTAGAGGGACCCGCCTCTAATGACCTCGACGTCGATGAGGCGTAAAGCCATAAGTAAAAAAAAAAAAAAACATACGAGGAAATGTAAGCGGGTAGAAGAAATGGGAAATTGCCACAAGAACGTGCGCTCCATTGTAATTGAATTGAATTAAATACACAGAGAGTTAGACGAATTCCAGGTAGAAAACTAATGGAATAGCCAGAAGGTCGAAGGACGTTTAATTAACTCACGCATGTTGAAGAGCCGACTTCCTCTGCTGACTGCAGACAACTGAGGTCTCAGCTTCGTAATTGGGTACATTGTGTGGCTTATCAATTTTAAATTATCTTCTGAAGCCAAATTCATCAGCAACCTATCAGCCCTCACTCGAGCACGTGCAGAAATGGAGATTCGCACTTCACAGGTACTCCAACTTTCTCTCTGTTTCGAGAGGAGAAACAGTTGATGCAAAGTCATGTCATTATACGAGGATCGTTCAATGAGACCTTGGAGAAGGATTAAAAAAACCACAACATTTTCAAAGTATGTTTTTTTATTATTATTATTTTACTATTCATTTTTATACACTTTTCCAAATGCTTCTTTAACTTCTCTATGCCCTCCAAAAAGTAGGAATTTCTATGTTATGGAAAATGGGCAACCTCCTTGTTCGGCACATCGTCCACCAACCCATTTAAAAAAAAAAAAAAACAAGTTTGGAAATAGAAAAACGTCACTGTGGGCCAAATCTGGCAAATAGGGTTGATGCCGTAATAATTCGAACTTTAATTACATAATTTTTGCCATAGAAACTGTGGAGTTGTGCACCTGTGCATTGTCCTGGTGGAAGAGGATCTTTTCTTTTCCGGATGAGGATTTTTTTTTTTTTTTTAACGATTTCTTCGTCTAAGCGGTGCAATAATGACACAGAACTCCAATCATTTTTTGTCTTTTTTTTTTTCGAGTAATCGACGTAAATGATTCCGCGTGCATCCAAAAAAACTGTGGCCATCAACTTGCCGGGAAATTTCACCACCTTCGCCTTCTTCTGAGCCTGTTCGCTTTGAAAAACACACTTTTTAGACTGTCCCATCGTTTCTTGAGTGTAATAGTGTATCCATATTTCATTCACAGCTACGTATCTAAGCAGAAACTGGTTAGGGTTGCAGCAGAAAAACGCCAAAACCACCGCATAGTCGACTACACGACTGCGCTTATTCTCCAATGAGAGCAAAGGCTGCAGCCATCTTGCCGAAAAAATTTTCTCATTTCATTTTTTGTTCTAAATAGAATGTACCGTACTTTGCTATATGTCTGTGTCCTCTGCTATTTTGCGTGCTTTGATTCGTCGATGACTTAAATACATGTCGTGGATTTTGTAAATGATTTAAGGACATCCCAAACGTTCGTTTTGTGCGGATGTTCGGCGAAATTTAAACTCATTTACCAAACTGTTGCAATCGCAGGAGCACACGTGCCATGAACTTCATCCAATTCAGCTCTCATCTCTTTCGTTTTTACGCCTTTTAAACTCTGATTTTTCACAAAGATCGACAGTTGTCTGCTTCAATCGACAATAACGATGACAGCACGTGACGGAGTATGGCATAACGGAAATATTTTTTAAAAAAGAACATAGTATTTAGCTCCTTGAGCAAGGATGAAAATTAATAAAATATACTCTTAGATAAAAGCAAGGCGACATAGGTTGCTATGGAAATAAAGACTCGAGATATGTTAGCTATCGGCGTAGAAGAGTAGATTGAATTCTTGAGATTATCATTGCCTGAAAGAACCTGCATCTTCTGAGATTACCCAATTTCGATGTAATCCCTAGTGGATCCCTAGTGTAAAATGAACTGTTGCAACACACTGCATTACACCCACCGGATTGGAGCTTGGAAGTTTGTGTATCTACAGATTGTTGTGAATATGGACTTGGGGCAAAAATTGTCCAAGAAGTTATGGTAAATGATCAGGTTGAGAAGAAATCCATTGTCTTTGCCAGTAGATTATTAGCAGTGCTGAACGTAATTACTGCATTACACAACGTGAAGCACTGACTATCATTTGGGTGTTCCAAAAAATCCGTTATTTATTGCTGGGAAGAAAAAATTATAATGTATACCGACCATATAGCCCTTTCCTTTCTGGGTAAGTGCAGATTAGTACATGGCCGATTAACCAGGTGGGCACTCATACTGCAGGAATTCCAGTATGGAATTATATACATTCAAGGCAAGAACAACATTGTTGCAGATGCATTATCCCGATTGCCGGTAGGGGATGGAGGTATTTCCCTCAAACAACCAAAACTTCTTTATTTAAGACGAGTCCAGTGTGAAAAGGAAGTCATTACTTGTTTAAAATATATGAAACAAGAGCAATATGAAGACCCTGTAATACAGGAGGTAATAATTAATTTGCGTACAAAAGATGCTCCTTCCAAATTATTGAATTATTATTGTATAGAAGGTGGAATTCTATTTAAAAAAAAAAAAAAAAAAACAATGAAGAAAGAGAAGATTGGAAATTTTGGATTCCAGAGAAATGGGTTGAAATTTTTATCACTCGTCATCATTAAGTTATAGACACTTTGGAGTCACTTAATGTTACAAAATAATATTTGAGAGTTTCTATTTCCCCAACATGTATAGAAGAATTAGAGATATTATCGATTCTTGCATTTTATGCCAAAGAACGAAATCAGACAATAAGAAAAGAGCAGGAGAAATACACAGTATTATACCTAATAAATCACATGAAATGATATCCATAGATATTTATGGACCTTTACCGATGTCAAGGGGTGGAGTTACTCAAATCTGTGTTCTGCTGGATGTATTCACTAAGTACATTAAACTTTATCCCATCAAACGAGCCACAGCCAAAACCATCTGTACAAATATCATCAATGATTACATTCCCAAAATTGGTAAACCGCTTAAAATCCTTACAGACATTGCACCTCAATTTTCAGGTAAGGTTTGGACACAATGCATGAAACAATTAAATATTGAAATGATAAAAACCTCTTTTTACCATCCCCAGGGGAACGTTGTAGAACGTGTGATGAAAGACCTAGGCAGATGGTTTCGAACCTATTGCAACACTAGTCACCAAAGCTGGGCATTGGAAATAAACAACATTGAAGATGCATTAAATAGTATCCCACATGAGTCCACTTCATTTTGTCCCTATGACTTATTGTTCCTTAAGCCACCGTCTAGAATGGTGCATGAATATATTCGGTTTCCACCGACTCAATCTAACTATGTAGATAAACTCAAAATCGCACTAGTTGAACTCCATGCAAAAACGAGAAGAGAAAGACAAAGTAATATTCAAACTATGGTGTATGATGTTGATTAGTTAGTTTTAGTACAAACACACTTTAAATCCTCTGCTGTTGACAAGGAAAAAAAAATCATTTTTTGTATGAAGCACCATATGGAATTTTTAATAGGACTGATTTCAACTCATATACCTTAATTGTCCCGGGTAGTAAGACATTGAAAGGAAACTTAAACCTTTTAAGGACAACTAGTTTAATACAATAATTTTTTGGTCCAGGTACCTTTTTCCTTGCAAGTAACGACTTCGAGGTATCTAATCAATTGTTACTTAAACCAGAAAGTATAGCTTTGACTTGGAAAGATTGTGGTCAGTTAGATTTTACTCTGATGTCATACTAATGTGATGTTAAGCTAGAATTTTGTTCATTGCTGTATGTATGTATGTTTGCATTATGAGATATTTCAAGACTCTACCGTGACAGTACTTGTATTTGTGTGTATTTTCTTAAATGTTTTTTAGTTTGTTTTATGTTGTTAGTATTAAGAAGAGAATGTGTAGTAAAATGTTTGTAAAATTCTGCTAGGGATAAGAGAAATGGGGATCAGAAGATGCAAGGTTACTTTTATAAGTTTACCGATGTCTTTTTAAGAAAAATCCAAGGTAAACTTGAGGAGGCATGTGACATAACGGAAATAGTTTTTTTTAAAAAAAAAAAAAAAAAAAAAAGGAACATAATATTTAGCTCCTTGAGCAAGGACGAAAATTAATAATATATACTCTTAGATGAAAAGCAAGACGACATAGGTTGCTATGGAAATAAAGACTCGAGAGATGTTAGCTATCGGCGTAGAAGAGTAGATTGAATGTTTGAAATTATCATTGCCTAAAAGAGCCTGCATCATCTGAGATTACCCAATTTCGATGTAACCCCTAGTGGATTCAAATAATATATAATAAACAATATCTGTTTGGATTGAAAGAACTGAATTATTTATAATTATAATCAATCCATCAAATCATCGATATCGTCACAGGAGGCAGCTGAGGTTTTATCTGCCATCTACTGAATAATGATGCTTACTAATAAAACAATAGTTTTCGACATTGCGCGCGCCATCTCCTGAATTTTCTAAGGACCTTCACATCCCAGAGGTCCTTCCTCAGCAGGGATCCATGAAACAAGATTGATAAATAAATAAATAATATAATATAACTTGTTGAACGACCTTCGTACAGTTGTTCGTAGCCTGCGATGACGGAATGAGCAGTCACTTCCAAATCTTTCGATCCTCTCGAAATATATTTGTCGAGGCGCAATATGTTCACTTCTATTCTATTTTGAGAAGCTCGCGTGTACTTGGAATGGTATCGGCGGCACTACAAACGCTCCGTGACGTGTCGTCTACGTCGAGGTCATTAGAGACGGGAAAGGAATGAGGACAAGGAACGTGAAGGATATCTTGAAGGAACCATGCCAGCATTCGCCTGGAGTGATTTGGGGAAACCAGGGAAAACCCGAATCTCAATGGCGCTCTTGGGGATTCGAATCCATGTTTTCCCGAATACGAGGTCAGAGACAGTAATTATGGTCCGTGTTTGTACTTCCTGATGTCGAACGAAAATAATCCAACGTTAGGTAGCTTATAATTAACATGCAAATTTAAAAAAAAATAATTATAATAACAGAAGTAAAAAATGTCGGGTATTTCCAGTTCTGGCAAATTTTCTAAGGAAGATATAATTTCAAAAGCAATTAAAGATTAATTATACTAAAATTTTATTTTTACATACTACGAGGGCTGTCTAAAAAGTATCCGACCTTTGGCTAGAAAAAATATTTCGAATAGCTGACGGAGTTAGGACCCTAATCCCCTTCAAAGTAGGCCCCTTGTGCTTGCACACACTTAGCCCACCGATCCTTCCACTGCTGGAAACACCTCTGGAAGTCTTCTTTTGGAATGGTGTTCAGCTCCGTTGTCGCGTTCCGCATTATCTCTTCTCTACTCGCAAAACGGGTTCCTTTCAGTGGCATCTTCAATTTTGGAAACGACCAGAAGTCGCAAGGAGCCAGGTCTGGAGAGTAGGGAGGTTGGCGAACGGTTTCTAATTCCATGTTTGGCTAAGAAAGTGTTGATCAATTGGGATGAATGTGCAGGGGCGTTGTCATGATGCAAGCGCCAGTTGTTCGCCTTCCACATGTCTTTTGCGCCGAACTGCGTCACGGAGTCGCCGGAGAACATCTTGATAGTACTACTTTGTCACTGTTTGTCCTTCTGGTGCGTATTCGTGATGCACAATTCCTCGGACATCAAAGAAAACAGTCAGCATGACCTTGATTTTGCTTCGCACCTGCCGTGCTTTCTTCGGCCTCGGAGAATCGGAATGCTTCCATTGCGACGACTGTCTTTTTGTTTCTGGGTCGTACCCGTACACCCATGACCCATCTCCAGTTACCACGGTGTTCAGAAATCCAGGATCAGTGTTGGCGGTGTCCAGGAGGTCCTGTGCAACGTCAAAACGGAGGTCTTTTTGTTCCGGCGACAACAACTTGGGTACGAATTTCGCAGCCATTTGGTTCATGTTCAAATCTTCACGCAAAATTGCATGTGCAGAATCTTTACTCACTCCAACCTCTTCTGAAATCTCCCGCACTGTCAAGCGAAGATCTGCCATCACCAAACTTCGCACCCTCTCAACATTAGCGGCTCTCCGAGCAGTTTGGGGCCTGCCACAACGCTGCTCACTCTCCGCTGATGTGCGGCCATCTTTGAATTGGTTGAACCACTCCTTAATTTGTGTTACACCCATCGCATCTTCTCCAAACACCTGCTGAATCTTACGAATTGTTTGGCTTTGAGAATCACCAAGCTATTGACAGAATTTGATGCAGTATCTTTGCTCAATTCGTTCAGTCATCTTGCGAGACAACGAAATTCGACGACCACTACGGAGAGCACCTTGCTTGATGACCATCAGCCAGCGACTGGCACAAGCGAACGCTGTGAAAACATTCACGCGTGCGCAGTAAGGTTACTCCTTCCACCGTGCAATATGGCGCCGCCTTAGAATCACTACGCGGGAAAAATTAAGGCCGGATACTTTTTAGACAGGCCTCGTATTAAAACCAATATTTTTATCACGCAATTATCGACATATTTCATGATAAGATTTTTATCAGTGTGTTTTTCTTTTTTATTTGGCTTTCAGCCCTGCAGGCCATCTAGCCATTTTCCATTTACATGATTAGATTACATGTGGCCAGTTATATAGTTCATTGTACACGTTAAAAATACAAATTGCATAATACATTCTGTACATTAAAATATCTAGTTTACAAGGTACAAAATTTACATTGAAGTTTTGATTACATAATTCATTGTACAGGTTAAAAGTGATAAGCTTCGTTTAGCATAGAATAGATAGAAAAAACATATAAGCACCAAGGAGATTTAAGAAATAAATTGCTATCTTTATGATTGGTTTGCAAACTTAAAACACATTAGATTATTATAACCGGTGTAAAACATGGCTAAATAGATAATTTTCATTCTTAGCTTTCGCCGTCTTTTGATGGAGTATAGCGACAAAATAAATTAACTCGTAGATTTAAACGGAATTCTTTTCTTTGTAGCTGTATTTATATTTGAAGGTAAAACATATTAAACCAGTACACAAACATAAACAGGAAATCTTCCCACTTAGCCTGTCATAATAAATTCAGATATCTGTGAATATTGCAATTCGGAAGTAGGTGATACAAACCATATATTTTTCGCTTGTCCAAGATATAAAGCCCACAGACCTAAATTCTTGAAAGATCTAAACAACTTTGGTATACCCTTTCCAACAAGTATTTCTTGTCTGTTGCATGGCAACTATGTGATTATATATAAATTGTTAGCCAGTTTTATAAAAGCAACAAACATTAAGATTTAGGCAAATAAGTCCTTTTATAATGATTTAATTCCTGTATATAAATAACCATTTAATGTGTATGTAACAATCTCCTTTATATTTTAATTATACTGTAATTATTGTTTGTGCACGGAGAGCCTTGTACCCCCTACTGTTGGTACAGAGTCCTCTATTTATTTGTTTTACTAATCCTTGATTTTGTAAACATGCATGTATTTTTTTGAGAAATATTCCAGCTGATGTGAAATTACTAGTTTATGTATAATTATCCTGTAAACTTGTTTACTCATTTGTAACAAGCCAATTATCTATATAAATAGCTGATGGCTGTATAGTGCCATTTGGCGCTTCAGGCCAAATAAAAAAATAATAATATCTGTGGACAGGGAGTGAAAACGTCTCGGGTCGCCATTTACCGGGCGGCTTAACCAAACGTGTTTCGTCATTACCGAGGCGAGCTACTCGTCGAGAACTGCTAGGACACTAACATTTAAGCCTAAAGCAGACGGAGTGGTTTTTGGTCGAGCCGACTTTGAAGCGGCCGCCTCCTCAGTAGATACGACAAGGCCGGAGGATGATGTGGGTCCTGCTACCCGCGGCGTGAACTGGACTCACATGTAGTATCACCTCACGACAGTCCGTTTCTGATAACATATCAAGTTAGAGAGAGACGGAATGGCCGTGGCTCCAGCCCTAGTTTGATATTTTCTATTAAGTAAGTCTACGTTACAAACACACGCGTTGAGCGTTATACTGTGGTCACCTGAATATTGCCAAATAACAGTTCGAATTGATGAGATCCCCAGGAGAAGAAGGAATCGAAAGATTATTCAAACTGATATAAAAAAGTTATGAAACAGGAGATATTCCAACTGGTTTTAATAAAAATATCTCTTCGCACTTCCGAAGAAACCAAAGCCACCAAATGTAAGAAATATCGCACCATTAGACAAACATCACATGTTTCAAAATTACTGACCAAAATAATACACAGAAGAATGGAAAGGATAGTAGGTGAAGATCAGTCTGGGTTTAAAGCAATTCTGGTTTTAAGGGTAATACTTGAAGGGTGGATCAAGAAAAACAAAGGTACTTTTATGGCGTTTGTTGATTTAGAAAAAGCTTTTCATAATGTTAGGTGGGACAAAATGTTCAAAATTTTAAAGATTTCAGGTCTAAAAAATCTAGATAGAAGAATACTTTATAAACTATATAAGAATCAAGTGGCTATAATAAAAGTAGTGAATCTTGAGAGACATGCATCAGTTAAAAAGGGTGTGAGACAAGGTTGTAGCCTTTCCCATTTAATATTCAATTTATATGTAGAGGAAGCAATAAAAGAAGTAAAAAAAAAAATTTCAAGTGAAATAAGTGTTCAAGGAGAAAAAATCAGTATGCTACGATTTTCTGATGACATTGTCTTGTTAGCGGAACAGGCTGAAGATATTGAGAAGTTACTGAATGACATGAGCAAAATACTGAAGGAAGATTTTGGACTGAATATAAATCAAAGCAAGACAAAAGTGATTAAATGTAGCAGAAATGATACCAATCACAGTAGATTAAATATAAAAATAGAATCGGCTGCAATAGGAGAAGTAAGTGATTTCTGCTAAAATTACAACCGATGGCCGAAGCAGGAATGATCTTAAAAGCAGAATAGCACTAGCAGAAAGAGCCTTCAGGAAAAATTGAAATCTTTTAGTTTCAAATATTGATCTAGGACTTAGAACTAACTTTTTAAAACTCTATGTCTGGATCATCACTTATGGACTACGAGAAGGAAAACTTAAGCATTTGATATGTGGTGCTACAGAAGAATGCTGAAAATTATATGGACAGACAAAGTACGAAATGAATGAGCTTTGGAAATGATGGGTGAGGAAAGAAGTTTGTGGAAGCTTACAGACGGTAGAGACAGTCATATTCTGAGACATGCTGGATTGGTTAATTGAGAGAACAATCGAAGGTAAGAACTGTAGAAGAAGACAGAGATTAGAATAGATGAAGCAGATAATTGAGGACATAGATTTTAAGGGGTATGTAGAGATGAAGAGGTTAGAACAAGATAGGATGGGATGGAGGATTGTATCAAATCAATGGAATGGAAAGACCGAAAGACGGACTGATGACAGCAAAACGAAAGAAAGAAAAAAAACATCTTCATGGGGAACTCATTTTGTCCGAGTACCCGTTCAGGGCTAACACGATATAGCGGCCCTGGTCGACGAATACGCGATACTACATTACCGGAGGTCGAACAGAAGACGAAATAACAGGCCGTACTGGATCCAACCAGTAATCTCTCAACGCAGGGAAAAAATTCTTTTAAATGCGCTGTTGCCTGTTGAAAAGATGTGATGAAATGTTTTTCAATTTTACAAGAATAAATAGCTTTTTAGCTCCGTGAAACAAAATCAAGTAAAGAAACCGCCATTATGAAAAACGGCACTCCACCAGAAGAAAGACTAATTACTGCAACAAGGTAAAAAGCAGTCAAAGGAGTTATTACGTTGTTGATACCATCTCGAAATATCAAACTACTTGGAAGGAATCAGACTCTCAAACAGAATTTAATTATTAAAATTACAGATAACAATGTAATTAAGATAAAAGTTGAGATAAAAATGCGGTAATTGATCAATAGAAAATATCGAATTTCAGGAGTTAAAAATGTTAACACTAAACCAAGGAATAAATTTAAAAAAAAGTTTTGAAATTTTTTGAATAATTGTTTACTAACTGTTATCCCCGACTTCGTACGCGTGGACTTAGAATTTCACTGCCAGAATTGGATATATAATGCTGTTGTTAACGTAAAATTCGTCCGAAAAAACACCGAGTCGCCATAATGCGACAGGAAAGCCATCACTATAGCATTCTACCGTCGAACCTGCCTCATGGAGAGGATCAATTTCCAACATGTTTAAAAACAGAAAAACAAACGAAGGTGCGGGTTATGTGGGGGGGGGGAGGGAGTTATCTGAGGGCAGCTTTATTTGGCTTGGTCTTTTCTTCTTTCTTCAGCGTGAGCATCAGATTCTTGGGTTCTAATAACTTAACCTGTTCGTGCTCTTCAAGAGCTACACATTAAGTCTGGTTTACGCTTGCGAGGCATGTCAAAAAAGAAGAAAAAATAAATTGAAATTGTGCCAGAAATTTTCAGGCAGACACAAAATAACAGTACAGTGCAGAGAAAATCACTTCTTTATTTTTTTTTTATTTTGCTGTCGTCAGTTTTTCGACTGGTTTGATGCAATCCTCCATTCCTTCCTATCCTGTGCTAACCTCTTCATTTCTCCATACCCCTTACAACCCACGTCCTCAATTATCTGCTTCATATATTCTAATCTCTGTCTTCCTCCACAGTTCTTACCTTCGACTGTTCCCTCCACTAACCAATCCAGCATGTCTCAAAATATGACCTACCAGCCTGTCTCTTCTTTCTGTAAGCTTCTTCCATAAACTTCTTTTCTCACCCATCATTTCCAAAACTCGCTCATTTCTTACTTTGTCTGTCCACTTAATTGTCAGCATTCTTCTGTAGCACCACATTTCAAATGCTTCAATTTTCTTTCTTTCCGGTATTCTTAAAGTCCATGTTTCGCTACCATAAAGTGCTGTGCCCCACACAAATAGTTTTAAAAAGTTCTTTTTGATTCCTAGATCAATATTTGAAACTAAAAGGTTTCTCTTTTTCATGAAGGCTCTTTTTGCTAGTGCTATTCTGCTTTTAACATCATTCCTGCTGCGGCCATCGGTTGTAATTTTATTTCCCAAGTAACAGAACTCACTCACTTCTCCTATTGCATCCGATGCTATTTTTATATTTAATCCACTAGTATTGATATCATTTCTGCTACATTTCATCACTTTTGTCTTGCTTTGATGTATATTCAGTCCAAACCCTTTCTTCAGAATTTTGTTCATGCCATTCAGTAACTTCTCAATATCCTCAGCCCTCTCTGCTAAGAAGACAATGTCGTCAGGAAATCGTAGCATACTGATTTTTTCTATAGTAAATAATAAGTTCTATACTAAATAATAAGTTTTGTCTCTAAACGAAATTTACTAACAAATTATACACTAATAGACTACGCGAGAATCACAGCTTGAGCAACCGACGTAACATTTTAGACTAACACACGCATTCGACCGTCTGTCACCATTTGGTAAGTTTTCGAAATTTCGTGACTAAAACTGTTATTGATGTCGAAAGAAAAAAAAAACGGCCTGCGTCTTTCCTACAGATACGAAGTATTTCCTAATCATATTCTATCAATTTCGGTTTAGCGATTTAGTCGTCAAAACGTAACGTAACGACAGACTCTTACTTCCGAAATTATAATATTTTGAGCGCAGATCATGCACACACATTGACCGAAACAACGCCTGAGGGACTAATACAGCGTAAAACAGTGTACAGCTACAGCACTACGCTATGCCACGCACTGCACCCATAAATACGTGATATCTCAGATTAACATGTAATCCGAACAGCCGATCCTCGGGCATGGCTCATACGATCAAAACTAATTCTTAAAAAACTTTGCTTCCAGCGGGATTTGAAGCGGAGACCTCGCTCCAAGATTAGTAAGCAAGCTCAATAACTACTGAGCTACCAGCCCTCTAAATGGGAGGGGGGGGGAGGGTCCATAAACTACGTGGCTCCGACTAGGGGGGGTGGAGGGATTGGTTGTAAAGCTACGCTGGGTTACATGGTGGGAGAGCCAGACCACGTTGCTTTTCATTCATATTATTGGTCACAGTTAAAATGAGGTATAGAACACACAACTAGTGTTGTAAAAAAACGGTTTTTTTTCTCACTTGAAAAAAAAAACATGAAAAAAACTGCGAAAAAAACATGTTTTTTTCTGGGACATGTTTTTTTCCATAACTACTAAATTTCATATTTTTAAGGCATTTATCGTTTAATATGACTCTTTTAGAGTTTATACTAAGTACTTATCTTAATTTTTAAATCTTCTATGTTTTTCTGGTTCTGTAAAAAAAAAAATTACAAAAATATTGTCAAGATTGACTGAAGTATTCTTTTACGAACGGGGATTTCCCGAATAGGCTAGGTTGCACGAGAAGGAATCCCCGTTGTTTGAATTGATACTCAATATTTGAACTAGTGCTGCCAGCCCTACAAATTTATCTGTAGACCGACGGATCTTTTCAAAAAAATTAGGAATTTTAAATTTATCAACGGTTTTTTGCCTCTTTTTATTACTTATTGTACTTACCTTATATTCATATACTTGTTAAACTCGCAGCATATAGTGATACTGAGTCATTAAATTGTCAGTTATTATGAATCATTTCGTTGCAACCGATGGCATAACCCAACGATTGAAAAGAAATAAAGCTCCTATTTTGTATGATAATAGATTTAAATTTAAACTTAAAAGACCGTAATACAGAACTATGGGCGCAGTCTTTATGTACAGTGCGTAGTTTGCTCACAATTTAAAATTGCAATCTCAAAATCTTTTGTGTAAAATACAACCAGTAAAAAAAATGTAACTACTTCTGAAGTTATGGATCTAGAGGAGACAAAAAATGAAACAGAAAAATCCGACTCCGACCGAACTAGTATTGGTAGTGCTGATACTAGTGAATGTGGTACTGACCAAGAGGATGGATAAAAAATTATGTTACCTATATAGATACATTTATGAATCATTATGTAAGACATTATATGATTTAGTAAGATTTAAAACACACATGTAAAATGTAACTTCCGTAAATAAAACTACAATTTATGAAATATATTGTTTTCTGAAGAAAAAAAAACAAATTTAGTAAAAAAACAGGGTGCTAGGTTTCACAAATCTGAAAAAAAAAACATTTTTTTTTTTTCAATTTGCAACACTACACACAACAGCATGTGAATGTTTATTTCCGTCATTTAATTACCTCCGTTTGTAATTTACGATAGCCTGACAAGAGAAAACAGTACAAAATGTCTTCTGGAATCAATAGGAAAATAAAACTTCGTGCTACGTGGGGGAAGGGGGGGAGAGATTTACAGGAGGCGAAAGAGGAGCTACGTGGTGTATGGATGCTCTCTAGGTGCTATAGAGAGTTACACATCCTATGCTTCTGTCTATCACCGTTCAGTAATTTTTCCGAATTATGTGACAGCATGTATTATTTATACAGAAAAACATATCCTAGTCCATTTTAATGCCGAATAGGACCTCCATGTCAAATTTCATCACATAACAATATATGCCATATTTAAACAATATAGTAACTAAGCTATAATATACAAAATGCCAACAAGTTGCCTTCTCTGATTGGTTTTATTCGCGGGGCTACCTGCGAGTTGCTATGGAAACGTGTGTCTACTCGACACATGCCGCACCGTCTGTTTCAGACCTCCTCAGTCTCCTGCACTGATCCATACAACAGCTTACAGACATAATCTTGGCAGTGTTGTCAATTCAGTGACTTTGTCGGTAGAAGTGACGACTTTTGCTTGAGTCTTAGCGACCAAAAAAACGTTTTGACGACGAAAATGGTTTAGGGACTTTTTTTATCTGGCGACTTTTGGAGTAGAAGTGAAAACAGTTCTAGAGCCAATAATGGATTCATTTTTTGTCAACTCGACACAGAATTATACAGTGCCAAGAGATATATATGGAAAACGACAAACGCGCTTGCGCACCAAATTCAAACTTTATTTAATTAAAGTTACATTCGTGTTTGCCTTAGCTTTAGCTATTTCAAAAAATATTCAAATAATAACATCCAATTTTCTTTTAAATCTAAGTTTTACTTTTATTTGTTAAAAAACTCTAGCTTTAATTGAATGTTAAACTTTTTTGAGTGAATTCGGAAATCTTCTAATTTAAGATTTAGCTAAAATATCAACTTTTTTTAAAATAAAATTTGAATGTAAAAATCTTCATGTTGATTTTGAAAAAAAAACTATGCGCGACTTGAGCGCCAAATTTAAGGTACACAAACAGAATACATGTATACAAGGTATACTAATCTAATGTCAGCCAAGGTTACTAGGATTTTAGTAACCTTGATCTCAACACCTGCTTAGCATTTAGGGCATTTAGTAAAGCTGCACGCGACCATTGTCTCTATAGTAACAATTCGGAATTCACTAACTATTTAACCTTATTATGGTCGATAACTCATCGATCTATACTTGAAATTTTCAATTTTTTAACTTAATTTTTTTCCAGTTTACAAAAAACATACGTAATATTAAGTAATAATGAAATTTATTTCTGTCCAGCTACATCTTATTTTTCGAAGTGTTAACTTAGTAGTAACAAAAGAGTAATGTGGCCAGGGAATCCCAGAACTTTTTGTACACTGAACAATCGGCTACTGGTTGAATTAATTTTAGCGACTTTCTAGCGACTTTTGATCTTGAGTCTAGCGACTCGAATTTCTAGCAGTCAGCAACACTGAATCTTGGCCACTTTAAGTATGCTGTACCTCCAGTCCACTGAACAGGCGAGCATGTTCGCAGAGTTTAACGCCTCTAAATAACATGGGCGTGAGCAATTCCGTAAATACTTGTTTAAAGGGGAATGAGAATATTGATTTATCATCTAGAAAAACACAGTTTTTTTTTTCTCACGTAATCAATTTGTCTGATTGCGTTGTAAAATCCAAACGTTTATGGCACTCCAAGCTACAAGTAGAACTATGCGATAAGATTTCAATTTTAAGCCCGTTCATAACACTTTCCCAAACTGTATGTTTCGGTGTTCCCTGTTTCCTGATAGCTTTTGTAGTCGATTTCCCAACGCTACCGTACTTTAAAATGCTCTTTGATCCAATGCACGCTCGTTTCCGATACAGAAGGAAGGCCACTACTTTTTCCATTACATGAGCGCCCCATTTTTACAACCTGTACACACCATCTGCGAACTGTCGGAGCCTGTAACCTTCTCAAATCTTGTCCAAAAGTGAAGTCCGATGTGTTTAAAACAACAAGAAGACGATAACAATCGATACAGAACAAAAAAAATTCTCTATCATCCATTAAAACATGTTTAATAGTTTGAATGTAATAAATCGACAAATCCCCGATATTCATTGTCAGGGTCGAAGCCGGATAAAGGGGTGGGTATCGGCTTCAGCACCTGAACTCGAAGTCGTCCAAAAATTCTAAAAAGTTCTATTACCGTGTTAAACCATATGGGATGCTAACTGTTTAAAGACCACAGTCGCCACTTACAGCTTTACCTCCTGTAAGAAAGGTGCTATTGTAGAAATGAAAGTCCAAAGTTGAATAACTGAATTATATTCTTGAAATTTTCACATTAATTACAAAAGTTCACAGTTAGCAAAGGCAATCGGAGAAAAATCGTAACCCGAAAATCACAGATTATGAAACAGAGCAAAACACGCACTACCCCAGAAATGAAAATGAAAGTTAGAAAATCACATGTCGAAAACTGTTAAGACGCCACATTGTTCATGGTGAAATTTGAAAATGGCAACTATCGGCCATTTTTAGTAGAACTTCCCCCCACCAAAATGAATCCGCGCGCATCCCGAAGCTTTCGCACCCGCGAGGACGTGCGTCCTGCTTCAAGTTAGACAAAGTACTGAATATCACCGGCCATTCCCCCGATAAAATTAAAGTTCACATCCCAAACACTTAACTATGCAACTGGAAAATCCTAAAATGGCTTCAATCGGCCATTGTGCCAGCCAAGTTGAAGACTCGCTCCATGCCTAAGCCACACGAGGTTCGCTCGCCTCAATCTAGCCAGCACACATCTTGCTCCTCCAGGGATTCAGGCCAGACTGGCTGGGTCATGGCGGCGCAACTTCCTATATTGAATCAGGACTAGTGTGGTCAAAATAAACATAGAAATTTTTGATTTATCTCCCGATGTTTACCAGAAATTCATGGTGTGTAGATCAAGCAAAAATACGTGTTTAGTGTCTCTTTGTAATAATGTTTTAAGTGCTTCAGAACGGAGTTATAGATTTATTTAGTTGGGTGAGTGTTGCTACATTGGATTATGCCATTATTTCAAATTTTGTGAGCAAAAAATGTAATGTAAGAAATTTTAGAGTTCGGGCTTCAAACTATTTTAGAAATGCTCTCCCGTTTGAGCTGATTATGCTGGTGTATAAATTATCCAAATCTGTTAATTCTATCGGAATTTATGGAATTTCTAAATTTTCCTGTTTTTCCGTTGTTCAACCAAATATTCTGCTTTTTATTCATAGCCGGTTGTGTCCTGAATCTAAATTTAAATTGAACCTTTATTTAATTTAAGCATTTTAGAAAAGTTTGTAGTCTGCTAAACACGTTAGTTTATGAGTTATTAATTTTTAAAGTTTCGATTTTACGGCGCCATTACCGGTTGGCTGTTATTTGCTTATATTTTCAATTTATTGGTTGATTGTTACCGGAAACTTAAAGAATATTAACTGGCTGGTTATTTTACTTGTTTACATTTACTTTTAAAGCTTTGAAGTTGTTTAGATGTGGTGGAATTGAATGTTGAACTAATTCCCATGTGGAGAAGCATTAAATTCCATATTTAGTACTTTAAATCGGTCTGGAGCGGCGAGTTATTAGTGAATTTAATATCATATGGTGAAATTCTAATTATTAAAGTTCTTTACAGTGTTTAATTTAGTGGAATATTAGTGCAATAGTAGTGTAAACAAACTTGTGTTTTCTGCTTCATGGATTATTACGGATTACGCACATTTAGGTGAGTTTATGACTTACATTTCACTTGAAACTTCTTATTTATGGTTGCTATGTGCTGTTTGTTTACTTTACTGTACTTGAAGAGTTGTTAACTCGATTTTAACTGTGGTATCGTGTACTGAAGTTAACCTCAAACTTGGCCGGATTTTAACTAAATCTTGAAAATAGAGCGAGGGATACCTTACAAGCCCCCCGAAGATTGAACTCATTTTTGAAAAGCAAAAACTGGCTGAACATCTTAAAGAGAAAAAGAAAAACCCACCAAAAGAAAGTTAAAATCTCCAAAAATTATTGAAAAATTCCCAAAAATTTTGAAAAATTCCCCGAACTAAACAATCCCTAAACCTAAGCGGTCGCTCTATTTCCTCATTCATACCAAAGTTATCACAAAAAATATTGAAGTAATTTCTCATTCACACTTTAATATTATCATCAGTATCTAAACAAGCAAAATGAAAAAATTATGCATATGCAAGTATTATCAAAATCTCAAAATGAATCACAAAATTCCACATATGGAACAGAACTTCAATTCAAAATATGATACAAAATTAATCAATATAAAATTGAACTTTCAAACATTGAAGAACAAAATATTCGAAAAAATAATAAATCTTAAATCTAAATATTCACAAAATTACATAAAGGGACAAACATCTTAATACTAAAAGGTTACAAAAAAATAGATGTGTTGCACAAGAATAATAGTGTGTTACAAAAAAATTATTTGTGGTTTTCACAGAAAATATAAAGCTTCGCTTGCTTCTGTCTTTCGTTTCATGAACGTCTTTCTTATTTCTACTTTCTCACACACACCTTGCACAAAATGGGTTAAATGCCCAAGTCCTGTCACGGTCGCCATGTCAGGGGTGAAGCGATACTGGGGTGAGGTATCGGCTTCAGCACCTGAACTAGTCGTCTTCAAAAATTATTCAAAGTTCTAAAAAGTTCTATTACCGTGTTAAACCAATGGGATGCTAACTTTTAAAATTGGACCACAGTCGCCACTTACAGCTTTAACCTCCTGTAAGAAAGGTGCTATTGTAGAAATGAAAGTCCAAAGTTGAATAACTGAATTATATTCTTGAAAATTTTCACATTAATTACAAAAGTTCATAGTTAGCAAAGAGCAATCGGAGAAAAATCGTAACCCGAAAATCACAGATTATGAAACAGAGCAAACGCACTACCCCAGAAATGAAAATGAAAGTTAGAAAATCACATGTCGAAAACTGTTAAGACGCCACATTGTTCATGGTGAAATTTGAAAATGGCAACTATCGGCCATTTTTAGGAACTTCCCCCACCAAAATGCATCCGCGCGCATCCCGAAGCTTTCGCACCCGCGAGGACGTGCGTCCTGCTTCAAGTTAGACAAAGTACTGAATATCACCGGCCATTCCCCCGATAAAATTAAAGTTCACATCCCAAACACTTAACTATGCAACTGGAAAATCCTAAAATGGCGTCAATCGGCCATTGTGCCAGCCAAGTTGAAGACTCGCTCCATGCCTAAGCCACCCGAGGCTCGCTCGCCTGCGCAACTTCCTATATTGAATCAGGACTATTGTGGTCAAAATAAACATAGAAATTTTTGATTTATCTCTCGATGTTTACCAGAAATTCATGGTGTGTAGATCAAGCAAAAATACGTGTTTAGTGTCTCTTTGTAATAATGTTTTAAGTGCTTCAGAACGGAGTTATAGATTTATTAAGTTGGGGGAGTGTTGCTACATTGGATTATGCGGTTATTTCAAATTCTGTGAGCAAAAACCGTATTGTAAGAAATTTTTGAGTTCGGGCTTCAAACTATTTTAGAAATGCTCTCCTGTTTGTGCTGATTATGCTGGTGTATAAATTATCCAAATCTGTTAATTCTATCGGAATTTATGGAATTTCTAAATTTTCCTGTTTTTCCGTTGTTCAACCAAATATTCTGCTTTTTATTCATAGTCGGTTGTGTCCTGAATCTAAATTTAAATTGAACCTTTATTTAATTTAAGCATTTTAGAAAAGTTTGTAGTCTGCTAAACACGTTAGTTTATGAGTTATTAATTTTTAAAGTTTCGATTTTACGGCGCCATTACCGGTTGGCTGTTATTTGCTTATATTTTCAATTTATTGGTTGATTGTTACCGGAAACTTAAAGAATATTAACCGGCTGGTTATTTTACTTGTTTACATTTACTTTTAAAGCTTTGAAGTTGTTTAGATGTGGTGGAATTGAATGTTGAACTAATTCCCATGTGGAGAAGCATTAAATTCCATATTTAGTACTTTAAATCGGTCTGGAGCGGCGAGTTATTAGTGAATTTAATATCAGATGGTGAAATTCTAATTATTAAAGTGCTTTACAGTGTTTAATTTAGTGGAATATTAGTGCTATATTAGTGTAAACAAACTTGTGTTTTCTGCTTCATGGATTATTACGGATTAGGCTCATTTAGGTGAGTTTATGACTTACATTTTACTTGAAACTTCTTATTTATGGTTGCTATGTGCTGTTTGTTTACTTTACTGTACTTGAAGAGTTGTTAACTCGATTTTAACTGTGGTATCGTGTACTGAAGTTAACCTCAAACTTGGCCGGATTTTAACTAAATCTTGAATATAGAGCGAGGGATACCTTACATCATCTACTATAAAATTTCCTAACCTCATTCACTCACCTCGATAGCTATTAGCTGGAGATCGGTGTCACGTGTCAGCCTTCGCTCGCAAATTAATAGCGACCAGAGATATCATTGGAACAAATTCGATGTTATGTCCACAAATTTAACAGCTAAGCAACTGATACCAAATTAATTGCCATGATACATTCATTAAGTTTACTTTTCATATTTAAAAAATATCGACACATTTGACGACACAAAAAAATCGGATCTGCTTTTCAGTAACAAGTTGCTATTGAAAGCAACACAAAAAATTTAAATTACTTATTGCCTCTGCTGTAATCACTAATGCTAATTGTCATTCCGGCCTAGGATAAATTTCAATTTAATTAAAACTTTCTCTAATATTGCTGCTTTACAAAAATTTATACATTTATTTGCTTTTTACGTATTTTACTGACCACTTTCGTTAATGGTTTCTGTCCATGTTCATTATAGCCTACATGAGTTCATGGGTTATTAGGTTATTTAATGTGAATATCAGATCTAGTGTTCTAAATTAAAAAAAATTTTTTCAACTTATTAAAAAAAAAAAAATTTTGAACAAAAAACCTAGCAGCCTGGTTTTTTTTCTAAATTTCTTTTTTTTTCATAAAACAATAAATTTGATAAATTATATTTTTATTTATGGAACTTACATTTTAGATGTGTGTTTTAAATCTTACTGAATCATATAATGTCTTACATAATGATTCATAAATATATATTTATAGGTAACATAATTTTATTAATTATATTAAAGTAAACGCAGGAAGGTACTGTTACTTGGTAGCAGTCACGGGAGGGGAATCAGTGAGATGGTTCAGTCTGACTTGGGGCCAGATTATGAAGTCTGCAGTATTTTCAAACCAAATGCAGATCTTGGAAGTGTGGTAGCAAATGTGAAAGACCTAGTTAAAGATTTTTCAGATGAGGATTTTGTTGTAATTGTTGGGGGACCAGGAAATAGCCTTGATAAAGACCTCAATTATTCAATTGAGGGAGACATTGCCCACGTTTCCAGGAACACACGTCAGACAAGTGTGAGATTTGTTGGTTTGCTTGAGCGTTACGATAAACCCTGGATGTGGCATAACATCAGGCGTATAAATGCATCCTTGGAAAGGGTTCTCTGGCAGCCGGCTATTTCACACATTGGTTTGATTGATGTGGCCTGCATTGGCAGGGACAGTTATACTCGCCATGGACTCCATCTGAATGTCAGAGGTAAGAGGAAGCTTTTGCTTCTTATTTCTGATGAGGTCAGGGGATGCCAGGTGAGTGAAAGAGGTATTCCTGTGATAAATGGTGTTAAGTTGCGGCCTTTTTTAGGGTAAATAAAATAGATTTATTAAGATGTCTAAAGGAAATTAATGTCTCTGATGATCATAAATTGTTGAAATTAAAAATTCCAACTGATATACCAGTATGTAATAATAAAATAAACAATCCAAAGTCATTGCGTCAAAGTGTTCAGACCAGTATTTTCCACCAAAATATAAGAGGAATATTTAGTAAAACTGATGACATTACCTTAAGCCTAGAAGAGATTCAAAATTCCAGAAATTTTAATGTAGACGTTTTGTGTATATATGAGCATCATTTGTCTGATACAGGAATATCTCAGCTGTCCATCCCAAATTATAAATTAAGCTCTCATTTCTGCAGATGTAAAATAGAGAAAGGGGGAGTTGCCATTTTTGTTAAAAATAATATTGAATGCAGTAGTGTAGTTGCAAGTAAGTATTGTATAGAACAACACTTTGAATGTTGTGTTACTAAACTAGAATATGATAAGGAAGAGCTGATAGTGATAGCAATTTACAGGGCCCCCTCAAGTAATTTCAGACTGTTTTTATCTCATTTAGAGTCTTTGCTACTAAGTTTTACAAATAGCAAACAAATAGTATTATGTGGAGATTTCAATGTTGACTTTCTGAATCACAGCAATGATAGATTAGATATGGAAGCCTTGATGTTGTTTTTTAACTTAACAGCACTTGTAAATTTTCCTACGAGAATACAAAATAATAGCAGGACTGCAATTGATAATTTTTTTATGGTATTTCTCAGTACAGTAATTACAGCATACTTCCAGTAATAAATGGTATCTCAGATCATGATGCCCAGCTATTATGTATCGAGTCCAGGAACACTGTTAAACAGATAAAGAAAAGCTGGGTTTATAGAAGAAATATTAGTGAAAATAATATAAAACACTTCATAGATACCTTAAACAATGAAAACTGGTTAGAAGTATATAATGCGCAGGGTGTTAATGCGAAATCTGATTCCTTTCTGAATATATTTCTAACCCTTTTTGAAGGTAGTTTCAAAAAAAGGAAAATTCTCAACACTCCAAATGATGAACTGGGCATGGGATGGATAACAAAGGGTATTAGAATCTCTAGTAAAACAAAGAGGGACCTTTATTTAAAAATGAGAGAATCAGATAACTGTGCGCTGAAAGTTCACTATAAACTTTATTCTAAAATACTAAGAAATGTAATAAGGAAGGCGAAGAACAGGTACATATCGGCGAAAATAGAAAATTCAGACAATAAAATGAGAACAATATGGAATATAATAAAGACTGAAACAGGAAAAACTGTAAATCACTCTAAAGACATAAAAATAGAACAAAATGGATATGTGTATAGTGAAGTAGGGGAAGTTTGTGAAATATTTAACAAACATTTTACGTCAGTAGTAGATAAATTAGGCATAGAAAAGCAATCCCCACATAGTGCTCTAAGGCTTCTTGAGACTGCTTTCCCAAATAGCTTTGTGGAGATGAAATTGCCACCAGTAACAGTCTCAGAAATAAATAAACTCATTAAACAATTAAAACCTAAAAATTCTTCCAGCTATGACAATATTTTCAAGTAAATTACTGAAAAGATGTTCAGACTGTATAAGTCATGTACTTGCTCACATTTGTAATGAATCCTTAATACAAGGTGTTTTTCCCGATAGACTAAAATATGCTGTTGTAAAACCATTATTTAAAAAAGGAGAAGTAACATGTGTAGACAACTATTGTCCCATTTCATTACTTTCAACATTCTCAAAGGTTTTTGAAAAAGTTATGTATAGAAGAGTAATAAAACATGTTACACACTATAATATCCTCACTAATTCACAATTTGGGTTCAAAAAAGGATCATCCATAGAAATGGCTATATATTAATTTTTAAATAACACATTTGAGGAACTGAATAATAAAATGAAACCTGTAGGAATATTTTGTGATCTTGCAAAAGCATTTGACTGTGTAAATCATGAATTACTTTTGAAAAAAATTGAATACTATGGTATTTTTGGGACCGCAGGTAAATGTTTTAAATCATACATTGAAAGCCGAATGCAAAAAGTTTCAATTTTTGATTCTAAAATAAGTAAAGATGCTTCATCAGACTGGGAGAAAATAAAACATGGAATTCCACAAGGCTCTGTCTTAGGTCCCCTCCTCTTTCTGTTATACATCAATGACCTTCCTGGAAATTTATCCGACAAATTATGAGTGTTTTTTTTGCAGATGACACTAACCTGGCTGAGCGTAAAACACCAAACAGTACTATAGAATTTAATGTAAATGAAGTACTTAGAGTAGTAGCAAATTGGTTTAAGGCAAATTCATTAAAATTAAATTTTGAAAAAACACATTATATTAGGTTTAAAACAAAAAACTATGCACAACCAGATATATGTATAAACTAGAAAAACAATACAATCTTAGAAACAGAGAGTATAAAATTTCTTGGTATTAAAATAGATCATAAACTCTGTTGGCATGATCATATCACTACACAACTGGCAAAGTTAAGTAGTGCCACCTTCGCAATACGAACACTTTCTCTAACAGCAGATCTAGAATTAATGAAACAGGTGTACTCCTCATATTTTCATTCAGTAATGTCATATGGCATAGTTTTTTGGGGAAACTCTTCACAAAGTAAAAAAGTTTTCATAGCACAGAAAAGAGCTATTAGGTTTCTGTGTAGGGTAAAACCAAGAACTTCTTGCAGACAACTCTTTAAGAAACTCAATATTCTTACAATGTATTCTCAGTATATATATTCTCTCATGAGCTTTGTCATAGAAAATTTTAACCTGTTTACACCTAATTCACAGGTACACAGTTTCAATACAAGAAACAGAAATAACTTGTATAAAACACAAACATCTCTGTCATTAGTAAAAAGAGGAGTTAATTATTCTGGGATACATCTGTTTAATAAACTACCTAATCGTATAAAACAGCTTTCAGATAATAAAGATGTATTCAAACAAAAACTTAGAGATTATCTTATTGGCAACTCCTTCTACTCCATTCAAGAATTTGAAGAAAATAATTAATTGTACTCATTATGACGTTTGCAAAACTCAGTTGCAAAGATGTATGTTTATTATTATTTCTTGTATTTGTAAAATATGTATATATATATATTTACTATGATATGACTCATATTATGTGTATATGTATCAACAATGACATGTTTCACATCCCAGAGGTACTTCCTCAGCAGGGATCCATGGAACAAGATTGATAAATAAATAAATAAATAAATATTCATCCACTATGTCAGTACCACATTCACTAGAATCAGCACTACCAACACTAGTTCGGTTGGTGTCAGAATCCTCTAGATCCATAACTTCAGAAATAGTTACATTTTCTTTTACTGCTTGTTCTTGTATTGTACGCTAAAGATTTTAAGATTGACAATGTTCCTTTTCCTGCTTGGAAAATAAACTGTGGTATGCTCTGAGTGTCTTTATACTACATTACTATTATTCATTTTTTTATATTTTTATATTTAATCTGCTGTGATTGGTATCATTTCCTCTACATATCATTACTTTTGTCTTGCTTCGATTTATATTCAGCCCAAAATCTTGCTTCAGTATTTTGTTCATGCCATTCAGTAGCTTCTCAATATCCTCAGCCCTGTCTGCTAACAAGACAATGTCATCATCAAATCATAGCATACTGATTTGTTCTCCCTGAATACTTATGCCACATGGAAATTTTTCTTTTATATCATTTATTGTTCCTCTGCATATAACTTGTATATTAATGGGGACAGATTACAACCTTGTCTCACAGCCTTTTTTACGGATTCATGTCTCTCATAATTCTCTACTTTTATTACAGCCTTTTGATTCTTATATAGTTCATAAGTATTCTTCTATCTCAATATTTTAGACAGGACTTCTTTAAAACTTTGAACATACCGTATTGTCCCAGCTAACATTATCAAAAGCATTTTCTAAACCAACAAATGCCATTAAAGTATCTTTGTTTTTCCTGATCCAGTCTTCAAGTATTAATCTTAAAGCCAGAATGCTTCCCTTGTACTGCAGTTTTCCTAAATCCAAACAGGTCTTCACCTACAATCTCTTCTGTTATCCTTTCCATTTATTTTTTTATCAATCTTTTTTCATGGATCCCTGCTGAGGAAGGACCTCTGGGATGTGAAACATGTCATGGTTAATACACATACATACAATATGAGTCATAATCATGGTGAAAACAATGATATGTTACTAAGACAAATAAAGAGAAAATAAACATTAATTTTTACAACTGAATTTTGCAAAAGGTCACATTGAATATTTTTTGTTCAAATTCTTGAATGGAGTAGGAGTTGCCAATAAGTTAATCTCTCAGTTTTTCATTAAATATATCTTTATTATCTGCAAACTATTTTATACTCTTGGGAAGTTTATTAAACAGATGTATACCAGAATTGTTAACTTCTCTTTGTATTAATGACAGAGATGTTTCTGTTTGTGCAAGTTATTTCTGTTCCTTGTATTGAAATTGTGTAGCTGTGAATTAGATGTAAACAGGTTAAAATGATCTATGACAAAGCACATGAGAGAATGTATATACTTAGAAGTAATTGTAAGAATATTGAGGTTTTTAAAAAGTTGTCTGCACGAAGTTCTTGGTTTTACCCTACACAACATCCTAATAGCTCTTTTCTGTGCTACGAAAACTTTTTTACTTTGTGAAGAGTTTCTCAAAAATTTATGCCATATTACATCACTGAATGGAAATATGAGGAGTACACCTGTTTTGATAATTCTAGATCTGCTGTTTTAGGAAGTGTTCGTATTGCAAAGGTGGGACTACTTAACTTCTTCAGTAGTGAAGTGATATGTTCATGCCAACAGAGTTTCTCATCTATTTTAATACCATGGAATTTTATACTCTTTTTTTTTCTAAGATGTATTATTTTTAAAGCTTATTTGTAAATCTGGCTGGGCATAATTTTTTGTTTTAAACCGAATGTAATGTGTTTTTTCAAAATTTAATTTTAATGAGATGAAACACTTAACTTTGTCAGATAAGTTTGCAGGAAGGTCATTGATGTACAATATAAAGAGGAGGAAAGAACCTTGTGAAATTCCATGTTTATTTTTTTATTATTATTTTATTTTATTTTTTTCCCCAGTCTGATGAAGCATCTTTACTTATATTAGAATCAAAAAAAGAAACTTTTTGCATTCGACTTTCCATGTATGATTTAAACCATTTATCCACAACTACATAAATACCATAGTATTCCATTTTCTTCAAAAGTAATTCATGATTTACACAGTCAAATGCTTTTGAAAGATCACAAAATATTCCTACAGGGCTCATTTTATTATTCAGTTCCTCAAATGTGTTATTTAGAAATGAATATATAGCCATTTGGAACCCAAATCGTGATTTATTGAGAATATTATGTTGTGTAACTTGTTTTGTTACTCTAAAATACATGACTTTTTCAAAAATCTCCTGTACATTATTCTGAAGCATTTGACGTTAAACTAATGGTGCGATAATTCTCACATTTGTTGGCTTGTGCTTTCTTTGGATGTGTGAAGATGATATTTTTATTAAAATCAGTCAGAATTTCTTCTGTTTCATAACTTTGTGATATCAGTTTGAATAATCTTTCGATTCCTTCTTCTCCTAGGGGTTGAAGAAATTCTGCAGGGATCTCCAAAATTTTGTTTGATCTTTCTATATGCTTTACTTATGACCATTTACTTTTCTACTTCTTCACACTTTACGTGTAGCCATTTTTCTTTTGCTTTTTTTTTCATTTCCTGTTTATTTGATTTCTGAATTGCTTGTATTGTTCTCTTCCTGCTTCATCCTGAGCATTTTTGTACCTTCTCCTCTGATCCATCAGCTCCAAAATTTCTTCTTTGATTGACAGTTTTCAGATGACTTGTTCCCTCAAGCCTAAAGTTTCTATACCAGCTTTCATTATTTCTCTTTTCAATGTATTCAATTCATCCTCAGTTGAGCTCCTTTCAGAATTACTTCTTAGAACTAAGTCTACCATTTCTGTAAATTTTTGTCTCATTTTAGATTGTTTCAGTTTATTCACTTCCAGTCCGTTCTGCTTATGCTGCTTCCTTATTCGCATGAATTTCAGCCTGCCCTTCATTACTATCAAATTATGGTCAGAGTCTATGTCTGCTCCTGGGTATGCTTTACAGTCTAGAACTTGATTTCTGAATCTCTGTTTGACCACGATATAATCTAGCTGATATCTGCCTATATCCCCAGGACGTATCCAGGTGTATATTCTTCTTGCATGGTTCTTAAACAGTGTGTTTGCCACTACTAGCTTCTATCTTTCACAAAATTCTAACAACCTGCTTCCTCCTAAACCAAAACTTCCTACAGTATTACCCTCTTTTCCTTCTCCCACTATTGCTTTCCAATCACCCATGATTATTAGATTTCCCCTTCCAACTTCACATATTGGATAAATTCTTCAATTTAAGAGTATATTTTCTCTATTTCTTCGTCATCTTCCTGTGACATTGGCATATACATTTGTACTAATGTGGTTGGGGCGGACTTAGTTTCTAACCTCATTAAAAATAATCCTGTCACTAAACTGTTCATAATAACTCACACGTTTCCCTACTTTTTTGTTAATTATGAATCCTTCACCAGTGACTCCATTGACAGCTTGTGTGCTAATTATCCTGTGTTCCCCACACCAGAAATCCTGTGTGTCCTGCCATTTAATCTCACTAATCCCAACAACATGTAACTTAAGTTGTTCCATCTCCCTTTTTAAGTTTTATAACCTACCTGCCCTATTCAGACTTCTAACATTCCATGCTCCGACTCGTAGAATGTTTCTATCCATTCTGATGACTCCTCCCTGAGTAGTCCCCACCCGGAGATCCGATTGGGGGACTATTTTACCTCCGGAATATTTTACCCAGGAAGAAGCCATCGTGATATATGCAATTTGCGAGGATTACATAAACAGTGATGACTTGTGTTATATACAGTCATTAGTGAGCAGATCACTTGTCCTACTACAGCACACAGTTGGGCACTGCTGTTGCCATTACAGAATTAGCAAATGGGACTCAGGTAGGCTTTTGACGTCAGTTATGCAGTCGCCATAGCGTATACTAGAGCAGCAAAATACAAATTCAATCTATGCTCTGTGTGCATGCCTAGTGTTGCAAACTGAAAAAAAAAAATGTTTTTTTTTCAGATTTGTGAAACAAAACATGAAAAAAAAACTAGCACCCTTGTTTTTTTCTAAATTTGGTTTTTTTTTTCAGAAAACAATATTTTGATAAATTATAGTTTGATTTATGGAACTTACATTTTACATGTGTGTTTTAAACCTTACTAAATCATATAATATCTTACATTATGATTCATAAATATATCTATATAGGTAACATAATTTTTTATTCATCCTCTATGTCGGTACCACATTCATTATTATCAATACTACAAGTATCAACACTACTTCGGTCGGAGTCGGAATTTTCTGTTTCTTCTTCTGTCCCCTCTAGATCCATAACTTCAGAAACAGTTACATTTTCTTTTACTGGTTGTATTGCAATCAAAAGCTTTTGAGATTGCAATTTTAAATTGTGAGCAAAGTACACACTGTGAATGAAGACTGCGCCGATAGTTCTGTATTCCGGCTTTTAAGTTTGAATTTAAATCTATTATCATACAAAATAGGAGCTTTATTTGTTTTCAATCGTTGGTTTACGCCAACGGTTGCAAGGAAATTATTCATAATTACTGACAATGACTGAGTATCACTATACGCTGCGAGTTTAACAAGTATACGAACATAAGGAAAGCACAAGTAATAAAAAGAGGCAAAAAACCGTAGTTAAATTTCGTAATTTTTTAAAAGATTCATAGGTCTACAGATAAATTTGTAGGGCCTGGCAGCAGTAGTTCAAATAGCGAGTATCAATCAGAACCATGGCGAACGGGGATTCCTTGTCACGCAACCTAGCCTTTTCGGGAAATCCCCATTCGTAAAAGAAAACTTCAGTCAATGTTACCAATATTTTTGTAATTTTTTTTTCTACTGAACCAGAAAAATATAGTTGATTTAAAAGTAAGATAAGTACTTAGTATAAACTCTAAAACAGTCATATTAAACGATAAATGCCTTTAAAATTTGAAATTTATTAGTTATGAAAAAAAACATGTCCCAGAAAAAAAACATATTTTTTTTCACAGTTTTTTTTTTCACGTCAGAAAAAAAACTGTTTTTTTACAACACTATGCATGCCACACACTTTTTGTCACTTCTGCTGATGCAATCTTTGCTGCTGATTGAAACTGGAGAGGTACCAACTCCAGTCTTAGTTCTGTGCTTCTATAACAATAATAATAATATTTAACTAAATTGCAATGGAGCACACACCCCGGTTTCAAATTACCTACACACCCATCGTCCCCCCTCTCTGCACCCACCTATGTTTGTCCTCTGCAATTTTTTTAATATTCTTTCAACATTTTTGGTAAATTATTCATCATTTCTCCTGGTAACTTATTCCAATTCCTAACACCCTTACCTAAACAAGAGAATCTTCCCACACCCTTGTGCCTGAAATCGAGTGCCAGCTTGTGGTCATAGTCATCTTTTCCCTTCCATGCATTACTTTTAATTCTTACACCAATATCTTTCCATGCCTCATCACCAATATATATCTTGTATACTCCCATGACTCTCTTCACCCTCCTCCTGTCTTCCAGTGAATCCAATTGCAGCTGGTTTATCATATCTGTTACTGATTACATTCTGTGGTAATTTCCAGAAACAAATCTAGCAACGCTTAAGACAAGCTCTCCACTGTACCTCAACATTCGATAAAAAAAATATGAAACATTATCTAAGGTATCCTACAATCATATCAGCCCTTTACATTGCATATACAGTTTTACCTCTTTATTTCTTACTAATTGTCTTTCTTGTCTGTAATTACAATAGTAATTTACTGGAAAATTAATTCATCCACCTTGCTTTAAACCAATTCTGTACAATAATCAAATGTTTTTTTTTATGAAACCTGTCACTTTGTTCATCGGGTTCCACCATGGATGTAGTCTTCTCGGGAGACTAGCCGAGTGAGTAAGATGTTTCCACACGATATTTCGGCGATCTCAGACTCCGTCGCCATCTTCTGGTGTTTATAGGATTCACCATTGGTAAGTTGTTTGGATTGTGAGTCTAGGAACTGATCTTTAAGATATATGTTGTGCTCAAGATACTTGAGTGACAAATTGCCAGTAACATTAGCTCACCAGACTATTTACTTCCCAGCAGACACAAGTGTTATAATTAATTATTACCCAATGCATTTATCTGATGTATGCTAATAACACAATCAGTTAAAGAGCTACCTGTTGCCAATAATAAGAAGTTCATACTAACTATTTATAACCTATAGTGTAACAACAATTTCAAGGCTTTTACACAGTACTTATTATCTGGCCCAGTACAACACAGAAATTAATTTCTAACTATTCTGCAAGTGTTTGATGGTACTCTTCAAAATCTGCTTTAATGCAAAATGTCCTTGAATTAAATTTATATAAAGGAAAAGTCCTACAATTACAGTATATAATTTTGTAATTTATTTTGGAGTGTGCTATCTTTGTTTATACCTACTGAGTCTAAAAACTTTAATTCAAATAAGTTAAAAGCAATTTTCATACACTATTTACTTATTATTCATTATTAACAGCACTAAATTTGTTGGGAAGACTTGGTTGTTCATTCTTAAAACCTATTAATAGTCTTAAGCAAGGCTTTCTCTGAATCAATGAATTTGATCAACATAAAAGTAAAATTGTTGATGCTACAATTATCATTTTTACAGGAATTTGTAACACACACAATTCCATGCATAGTCTGCATGGACGAAGCAAACCCCAAAGATTAAACATCTGTTGAAATCATTTATCAAAATTTCATCACAAATACCTTAGGTTTTCCAATAGTGGATAATATTAATCATGATTAAAGTTCTATAGTGCAACAAATTATTTGATCTACTTATTTCGAGATATTTTGAATTTTTTTTATACTTTTACAGGTATCAATTGAACGATCAGAAATTAATGCTTGAAATCAATAGATAGAAGTCCTGAGGTACTAAATGGAAGTGCTTTTTATATTCCTAATTTCAACTGTCACTGAAACAAAATGTTTGTTAACATTTCCTCTATACACAAATTTATTTGATGTGAGAATTGAGTCTTTCAGAGTGTACAGGTGATGGAAATTCTTGTCACGTGTTCTGCGGGATCAGTTCTTCTTCCACTTGTAATGTTTCAGCAACAGCCTCCTCCGCTTCATCAGACAAAAAGGTCGAAGACAACAGAGCCTGTTGTTGAAATGACAGACCGCCCAAGAAGAATTTCTGACAAATCTATTTTTTCATTTCTCACACATTTGCCTGCTTTATAGATCTTTCTGTTTTATATCTTATTAAATTCAAAATTATTACATATTTATTAACTTTCTACAACATATACAGGCAGCAAAGCAACTGATTGTGAAATAGCATGCTGCACCAGGTACAAGGTGAGTTTTATGAGAACGACTGGAGTCTCACTCACAGAGTAAAATGTGGGCTAGTAGTAAAATTGGGGCTGGCATTCAGTAGAATGGGAGTGCAAATCTCCGTCCAGCCGTCCAGATTTTACATGCCCAAATTCCTTCTCATTCAATTTTTTCCACACTCTCTGGCTCTAATCTTCACACAAACAATTGAGTCTCTTGCTTTGAATACATTCAGCACTAAATTAAAATATCTATCCCTGGCAGTGACAAAATTCACAAGTGCAATTGATGAATGGCCAAAACCATTTGATAACTGTCTTCACTGTATTAAACAGAACACGTTGATATCAATATGAAAAATAGTTTTCCACGCTTTGGCGACAAATCCGTGGCCGATGTGTCTGGAAGTGTGTTACTGAAATTGGCTGTGAGTCGTAAATTGCTAACTTATGACAGTGTTGTGGTTCACAACGTTGAATAAACTCTGATCTATTCACTACGTGTGCAAATGCCTTCAAATTTGTGGGCTCTCAATGAAATGTCTTTTATTAGCAATGTCGTCCAAGGGGCAGAGCTGGTCAGCAAAACGGGTGGTGGCAGAGCTGATTGTCAGACAAAAAAATGTGGAGGAGAGATGGAAACATCTCGCCACGGAAAGTTCCTCAGTGAACAGAGCTGTGGCAGCACACTCGCAGAACCACCCGAGAGACGTCACCCGACTGCCTCCCCGACACTCGCACGTTCCGAGGGCCTCGTGAAACACTGAGAGCCACCTGCATGCCTGCTGCCACAGAGCCAACGGCCGACTCACACTGGCAATTAAATCTTTGACCAGTACAATTTTTCATTTATTTATTTATCAATCTTGTTCCATGGATCCCTGCTGAGGAAGGACCTCTGGGATGTGAAACATGTCATGGTTAAGACACATACATACAATATGAGTCATTACCATGGTGAACACAATTATATGTTACAAAGACAAATAAAGAGAAAATAAACATTAATTTTTACAACTGAATTTTGCAAAAGGTCACATATTGAATATTTTTGTGTTCAAATTCTTGAATGGAGTAGGAGTTTCCAGTAAGTTAATCTCTCAGTTTATCATTAAATATATTTGTATTAATTGCAAACTGTTTTATACTCTTGGGAAGTTTATTAAATAGATGTATCCCAGAATAATTAACTCCTCTTTGCACCAATTACAGATACATTTGTGTTTTGTGCAAGTTATTTCTGTTTCTTGTAATAAAATTGTGTACCTGTGAATTAGATGTAAACAGGTTAAAATGTTCTATGATAAAGCGCATGAGAGAATTTATATATTGAAAAGTCATAGTAAGAATATTTAGTTCTTTTGAAGAGCTGTCTGCAAGAAGTTCTTGGTTGTACCCTACATAGAATCCTAAACGCTTTTTTCTTGTTCGCAAACTGAACTAGTAAAAATAATGTCACATATTCATACATCATTGTACAGGGTAGCCCAGAAACTAATGCACCCCATTTTTTTTCACAGACCCCAACAATCGTACGATTGCAAAACTTTAGATATTAATTCTTTGAAGTTTTCATAGTGTGCAAACAAAGTTTCTGTTTCTTCCAACAGATAGCGTACTTGCAGCAATGGATCAACATGGCATCTGTGAGTGATGTGCATTATAAGCAGTGTGTCGTCATTGAATTTGTCTCTCTGGAGCAAGAAACAGTTGGAAAAATTCACAAACATTTATGTGTAGTTGGTGGAGCATCAGCAGTCAACAGAAGCATGACTATTCACTGGGCACAGAAGGGGAAGCCATCTGAAAGCGGTTCTGCACAGCTCCAAGATTTACAGCTGTCGGGAAGGCCACCCGTGGCTGTAAGACTTGACAAGATGCAGCGTGCTGATGTGCTCATTCGCGAGGACCGACGCATAACGACTCAGCAGTTGGCGCGGGAGCTGTCAATCGGCAAAGGAAGTGCGGGTGTAATCGTCAGTGGTCTTGATTACGCAAAAAAGTGTTCAAGATGGATTCCGCGCTGTCTTATGGAGGAACTCTCAGAAAAACATTTCTTCTGAGTTGCTGCAATGTTTTGAAGCTGAGGAGGAAGTCTACTTGTCCCGGACTGAGACAGGTGATGAAAACTGGGTTCACCGTTTTGAGCCGAAAACAGAATGGCAATCGATAGAATGGCACCATCCTGACTATCAACACAAGAAAAAATTCAAAGCAACTGCTTCCGCTGGTAATGTCATGATCACTGTGTGTTGGGACTGTGATGGTGTCACACTCATTGATGTGATGCCGAGAGGCATCTCCATTAATTCTCAGGCACATCTGAACACATTAACAAACTCAACAAGCACTTCCAGCGACTTGGATGCCATAACAACCCAGGTGATTGTTTACTTCAACGTGATAAAGCACGCCCTCACACAAGTTTGAGGACGTTGGAACACGTCACCAAACAGGGTTGGGCAGTGTTACCCCATCCACCCTGTAGCCCTGACCTAGCTCCCTCAGACTTTCACTAGTTTGGGCCATTGGAGAATGTCATTAGTGGGAGAAATTTTGAGGATGGCGAAGAGGTGATTCACACAGTGAAGAAATGGCTTCGTGAATACAACAAGGAGCGGTACCGCCAGGGCATACACGCTCTTGTGTCTCGCTGGAGGAAGGCCGTAGGACGGGAAGCAGATTACGTGGAAAAATATGGAGTGTAGAAGAAACATCATTCTTTCTTGTGTATAATTTTCATTGTGTTCAATAAATAATTGTTGAAGAAAAAAATGTGGTGCATTAGTTTCCGGGCCACTGTCATAAAATTCATTTCATGTCTGGAAGTAATAACATTAAAGTTTTGAGGAATATCAATAATTAATAAAATCTATGCAGGTTTGCAAGTGAATTAATATAAGGAAAGTAATGTGTCAATTTGGTTTTAATTTATGTTGAACCTTGTCATATCATAATTAAATATATGATTAATACATTAAATAAAGAGTTCACTTTGTTAATAAGCTTCATACAGTGTCAAAATATAAATTATGGCAGATCTTCTAAGCCTCTCAGACAAATTACGTGGTTAGTATTTTAGAATTAATCTTACAGAAAACTTCCATGTGTAACTACATGATTGTCTTGCTATTATAAAAAGTCTGTTTTTGTGTTTAAAGAAACTGTAACGTGTTTTGCACTCCGGTCTTCTGACTTTTGTGTTTTTCCGAAATCCTTCCGTTGATCACAGTAAGTATTTGTGTCCTCTCAATTCTTATCAAAATAAATACAAAGGTAAAGTTCATTTGCTCTGTTAATGTCAAATATTTCACTTCAGCTTATCATGTTATCTTCCTCATGAGATTTCTCTCTTGTATCGTTCCACGGCTGCACTTCTGCATGTCCAAATATTATAAATAGTGTATTGCATAAGAAATACACTGCTGCAGAGATGAAGAAAACTATCTGCCACTCTTGATAAGTCTGCAAATAAATTCAATCCACAAACAATCTATATTTGCGTAAGAAATGAATAATAGTTGTGTACAGATAGACTAAATTAAACTTTTGAATATTTTGGCTGTTACATCAGAAAGCAGTTTTTCTCGACAATGAGAATATATGAAATGTTCTCAGGTCACCAGTCACCCGAGAACAGTTCATATATTTTGGCTGTTGCTTGATTCTTTCAAAAATGGACATTATTTTATTAAACCTAAAATTTTAGCCAACTTGAAGATTTATTTTTCTTTCAAAATTGATTAATACCTTCAGATGCATTTCTTTTGTACTCACAGGTTCCCTACAAATCCACTCATCTAAGAATTGTCGCAACTTTTTATGATTACATTTTTTAACTAGTGCTGGCCATAAGGCCTTGCAGATTTTATTTGTTTCAGATAGAATGTTTATAATAATTTTGAAATTATTTTCTGTTTGAATAGTTAATAGTTACATGATCTCTGTGAATATAAAAGAATAACATTGGATGTTGAATCTTAGCTGAGTTAAACTCTTTAGCTAGTCGATGAGTAAAGTCACAAAAATTGAACTGGGTCCAAGACGAGCCGATCAAAAAATATCTTAAACGGCTAAGTTGTGCAATAGGTCCCCAACATGTTTACAGTGGTGAATTGTACTCTAGGCTAGGCGGCCATGTTAGGTACAGGAGCCACAGCCTGTGTATACGTAATGTCCCATCACGTCCACTTAAACTATTGCTGTGGCCAAATGAATTAGTGGTTGAGTGGGAGCGTGCACTTGTCGCAATTGGAAACAATCTCGCGTAGCGCTCTCTTCCTATCACTTGCAAATTGCATCGCCGAGCATCCTGCATTGCCTATTACAAGTGGCAATGGCTCGGTACCCAACACCAAACCTTCCACTTCCTCTTCAACACACAAACAATGTGTTAACTTCTGAATGGGAATTAGAAAGTGTGTCAGTATGATGTTGAGTGTACTCGAGAGAAGGTGTTTTGATTTTCAGTGATGTGCAATTTTTACATGCGATATTAAATAATTTGTTTTAGTTATTTATTAATTAGATAATGGAAACAAAGAAACTGCCGTGATACACTGAAAATAAGATAGGATAGGGAAAAATAAACACAGACCCGTCAATTACCACAGATGAAGGCAGCAGGGTGAGATGAACATGTAAAAACACAAAAATATAAACAAATTGCACAATATTTCGACATAAGTCTTAGTTATGTGGGAGGTGAGACATATGGCAGGGTGAAAGATGTGGTCACATCCCAACCCGCCACATGAATGAAGCACAGGCGGAAAACGCGTGGTAGTGGTAGAATAGCCGGGACGGTGGGGGGGGGGGGGGCGGGGGGGGGGGGGGGGAATCGGCTTGACCAGCGATAAAAGTGAAACAAAACAAAATAATCTTTGTGTAGCATAATTCAAAAAGTTATAATTTTATTTAGATTGGTTATAGATGAAAATAAAGGGAGATAGAAATATATATATATAAAATGAATAGAAGAAATGTACATATATAAGTAACTGACTGTAAAATGAAATGAGAGATGGCAAGTAACAGGTTTAACATAGCTTTAGGCCAGGGGTGTGTCTGGTTTTTTATTAATTACGTAATGTAGTGTAATAATTTTATTGAACAAAATGTGCAGTAATTTATAATTAGGGTAATGTAGCGAGGGTATGGTGCTACTAAAAAATGGATAATCAGGAAGAGACTCATCCCCCTACTCCAGGTTTTTTGGGACTAATGACTCCAACAAGACGCACGTCATCGACAACAGAATTCGCAGGTAGAGTAAATTTATGATTCTCAATATGTATAAATATTTCTTATGGGCAATAATAGTGAATTTCGTCATCAAGATGTATGCTGGTGAGGAAAGACTTGAAAAATATGGATGTACTTAATTCTCACTTGGACGTACTTGATAGTGATGGAATAAAAAACCATAGTGATTTATAACCACACAAAAAAAAAAAAAAAAAAAAAAAAAAAAAAACACCACAGTGCGAAGAAATTTAGGGAATGTACAGGCTATTTGCACTGTAGCTTGTGTGTCATTTTGATAAATTTTTCAAGATCTGCATGATCTATATTGAACAATATAGGATTTAAATACAGGCATCAAAATGACGGTACTCGATTTTTGCTTGACCGAAATGACACAGTGGCTTCTGGACTCAAATTTTTAAGGTGTAATGAGTGGTAATTAAATATCAGGTCTTTTGAAACCTTCAAATTTATTAAATGCATCTGCACTTGCATAACTTAATTAAAAAATAACATACATCAATATTTTATCACAAAATAATTATTATAAATTATTTAAAACACAGTATAAACTATTATTACAAGTAAAGATGTGAATACAACTGTTAAGTGCATGGTTTGGCAACGGCACATTTGGGGTCACCCGTCTATAGATCTGGCCACAGCTATAGTAAATACATAGAGTTATATAGCTCATAATTTTGCAAAATTTAATTTTAATGATTTAACATTTCAAAAACTTCAGGCAAAACATGCTACTGCATGTGAAAATACCAATGATCATGATAATAAAAAATATTGTGTTCAGCTGAAACTTTAAGCATTTATTTATGAGCATGTTCCACAAGTTTTAAATATCAGTGCTAAAATGCAGTTCATTATTTAAGAAAATAATTATAGTAGGTAGTTAGGTTATTTTTGCAGGTGGCATAATTTTATATAAGAGAAACGTCAAAAAGATCGACACAGTTTTAAACCAAACAATGCAGATAATTAGCGGACGTATTAAGACCACTCCACTGTACTGGCTACCCGTTTTGTGTAACATCGAACCGCCTACAATAAGACGACACACTCTCCTAATTGCCCAATATAATAATATCTGTCATAACTGGGATCTGCCCATCAATGACGAAATGGATAATATGTTTTGAGACTTAAATCAAGAAATCCAAGTGTAAAAACTGTAAAACAGATTATATCTGATAATTTTAATGGTAGAGAAGCTTGGAAATTGGAGTGGATAGCCTCAGCCCCACCAGAATGGCACTCCCAATCAACAGGCACTAAAGGGACTCGACCTTCCTCACAAGACCTGGGTAGCTCTTAACAGAGTTAGGACTGGTCATGGCAGATCTGCTTCATCTTTGTATACATGGGGAATGAGAGATTCACCGAGATGCGGCTGTGGTAAGGAAAAACAAACCATCCATCACGTGACATTTGACTGCCCACTTTTAATTGTAATTAATGTTAAATTGTATTATTTTTGTGCAATGGCCATAAGCTAAATAAATAAATAAATATAAGAGAAGAAGATTAAAATGATGGTCTGCACAGGATATCTAACTGGACAGCTCAGTATGGAATGAAGATAAATGCTGAGGAAAGGTGTTGTCTGTTATTGAAGGCAGGAAGAGATATTGTTTTTAGGAAACCATAAGGTCATATATATACCGGTGGAAAGCAACGTAACTGTTGACTGCAACTGAACTCGGTCATGACAGTTGAATGATAGTTGCATTGTGCGTTCTTGGTCCTCTCTCAACTTTCATGTGATGTGTGATAAACTCAAAAGATTGTCTGCTCCAGAATGACAATGCATGCATTTCATAACTGTAATGTTGTTATCTCATCCTGGTTCTTGAGATGGTTGCAAAGGGGTTCATCCTTTTATTCGCGAAAATCAAACAGATTCAGCTTTGCTGCAAGTGCAAGAATGTGAAAAACACACAGAAAAGTTCAAAGGACTTTATAGCAGGTCCAGAGAACTGTTCAAGGAACTGGCTAAGTTAAATCACCCAAAAATTAGAAAAAAAAGGACACAGATTGGAGGAGATGTATCTCAGTGGAATGATACTACTGTTTACATTGAGGTAAGATGTATTCGTAATTACTATAATTACATTACTTAGGTAGTAAGACACAAATATGCTTTGTTTTTGACAAAACCAACTGTAGTAAATTGAAGATATAAGTATGTAAAAATTGTTTAATCTGATATGTATTTCAATGGGACCTTTTTTTCTGGGCAAAAAGAAAAAATACTTCCAGTATTTGTAATTTGTAACAATATTTACACATGCTAATTAACATTACCTAATGTAGCCAGTGATACTGTAAACTATTGAGCATTTCACACACTATGAAACAATTATTATTACTTGTAATGTACATACCACCCATATCAACTTCTTTGTTTACAACTTCTCATGCATTATCTACAGCTTCCACCACTTTAACACAAAATATCTGATCACAATCTGACATAACTATGTGAAAAAATGACTGAGTATATACTGAATTGTCAGACTCGAGTCACACAAGCGTCGGCATGCTATTAACAAGACAGTCATATATGAGTTGGCCTCTCAGGAGTTGACAGAGGTTGCATTGCAGTTCTGCTGGCAGATGAGAAATCTGTGATAGCAAGGGTCTAAATCTGGCTGTGAAATGACACGTGTTCGACACTCAATATAACGTTTTCTTATTTTTTTTTTTTTTTTTTTTAGTTGGAGTAGAATCACATTTCACCAGTGAATGGAGGGCCTAAGTGTAAATATCGTGGCATAACATTTGGTAGTAGACTCAGTTTGGCAGGACACATTGGGTCAGTGCAGATGATGCTGATGGTTTGGGGAAGCTTCCAGTCAGAAGTGCAAGAACAGTTGGATGCATGGCAGGAAGTAATTGTTTGTTTATAGAAATTATCGCAGTACCCAGTCAGCAACTGATATGATAAAGGAGCTGGATTGGAAGTCATTGGAGGAAAGGAGGAGGGTGAAGAGTGTGTTGGGAATGTACAGGACATATGTTGGTGATGGGGCTTGGAGGGATATCGGTCAAAGAATTGGGAAGAGTGCATGGAAGGGGAAGGGCGACCATGACCAAAAGCTGGTGCTCAATTTCATGCATAAGGAGGAGGGAACATTTTCTTTTGTTGTTAAAGGTGTCACAGATTGGAACAAATTACCAAGTAAATTGATGAATAATTTACCAAAAACAAGTAAGAAATTTAAATTTGTAAATTGGAAAAGTAAATGGGGGAGGAATTTAACACTTCAAATATAAAACTAATACAAAAAAAAGGGTAATTTGATAACTAGGAGAATTGCCACTGCAGTGTTAGCTACATTGCAATTAAAATTAATAATAATGTTACGAAACTGAATGATACTCACATTTTCAGTGACAATGGCTCCCACAGCTAGGGGTCCAATAATGCCCAACATGTTTGCAATACAATTGGCCATCCCCATAACTACACCAGCAAAGTTAGGAGACATGTCCACGTGCACTGGCAGGTACCCCACTGTCATCGTGCCGGTGATTCCCACTGCGACCGCCAGCAGACTCACGAGGACAGTCGGCGAGTCGGGCGGGATGAGGGCGATCGCAACTAGTGACGCGGATGCTCCGTATTGTCCTGCAAAAGACGAGCATTACAAACACTAATAAGAAACAATTACAAAACTCTCAAGTGTATTGGTCAATTCCAATATGACATAAAACTAATGCACTCATCACAAACAACATCTTAAATGTTGAATTTGAATTTGTGTCTTTTCTAGTCATGATGCAAAATCCTTTCATCAGTGATCAAATCCTGTTTGTAGTCAGACATACATTCCTCTGAGCTACACACTTCTTCTATCCTACCCTACCCTACCCCCATGCATAAACTTTGACCAGACCATTGTTTGAATATGGTAGTGCAGTATGGGACCCACATTTTGAGTATCAAATACAGGAGTTGGAGAGGGTACGAAAATGGACTGCTAGATTTGTTTCTCAGAATTATCGCAGAATGCAATCAGTAACAGATATGATAAATGAGTTGGAATTGATTTCATTGCAAGACAGGAGGAGGTTGAAGAGGGTCATGGGAGTGTACAGGGCGTATACTGGTGATGAGGCATGGAAAGATATTGGTGTAAGAATTAAAAGTGATGCATGGAAGGGAAAAGATGACCATGACCACAAGCTGACATTCAATTTCAGGCACAATGTTGTGGGAAGATTCTCTTTTATAGGCAAGGGTGTCAGGTATTGGAATAAGTTACCAAAAGAAAGGATGAATAATTAATCAAAAATGTTGAAAGAATTTAAAGTTAAAATTTGTAGAGGGCAAATGTAGGTAGATGCAGGAAAGGGGGAAGATGGGTGTGTAGGGAAATTTTCACAAGAGCATGTGCTCCATTGCAATTTAATTAAATATTATTATTTTATTTTTTTCCTTTTCGTTCCAGCCATCTGTGGACTACGACTACGCAACTTCATTTCCTCTTCCGAGTTTCCTTCCTCCGTCACCAGTACTCTTTCATTCTCTGGCTCACTCTTGCTTCTTCTTCCTCTGAAAATTCCCTCCTATTCCTGATTGGATTTTCTTCATTCAGATCCTTTACCCCCGCAATTTTTCCTCTGAATAATTCCCTGTCCTGGATGTCTTCCATGCCGATTCCACATCTTTGCAGATCCTGATGGACCTCCTTCACCCATGGAACTTGAGTCTTCCTGTTCTCCTGAAAGCTGAGTGTTTTCTTTGCCATTCTTTCTGGTTCCATTCTCTTGATGTGTCCATAGAAAGCTAATATCCTTTTCTTAATTGTGTTTGATACCTTTTCAAACTTTTCATATAATTCTTGGTTCAATCTCAAATGGAAATTAAATTCATTTCCTGTCATTTTTTTTTTGGCCAAAAGATTTTCCTTAAACACTGTCTTTCTTTCTTTTCTGTTTCTGTCAATCCCTTTATGGCTAGTGTTTCTGCTGCGTATAAACATTCTGGCTTCACTACCATACTATAGTGCTTGTATTTCGCCTGATGGGAGAGTAATTTTGATTTGTTTGTCTTTTGACAAATCCTGAAAGCTGTTTCCATCTTTCTTGCCCTATCTTCAACTGCAGCCTTTTCATTAACATTGGGCATCAAAATTTCACCAAGGTATTTGAACTTCTGTGTTCTTTTAATATCACCATATTTAGTTTTCGTTGTCCATGTCTGGTCTTTTGCATCTATGATCATGTATTCTGTTTTCTCAAATGATATTTGTAGTCCTGCTTTCTCAGCTGTTTCCTTCAAGACTTCTATCTGTTTGATTGCAATCTCCAGATCTCTTGCAGAGAACACAATGGCATCCACAAAAGCGAGACATCTAAATGTCAAGCCATTCTTCTGGGGTCCTAGCCTAATTCCGTTTAGGATGTTTGGCTGACACATCACTTTCCATGATTTCCAATGACATTTTCCAAGATGGGATTGAACAATAGTGGGGATAGACAATCACCTTGCATTTTGATCTCAAAGGGATCTGACAGTTCTCCTAGAAACTTAACTTAGGATCGGGTGTACTTCAAAGATTGCTGTATTAGTGATGTTGTCTTATTGTCAATTCCAAAGTCTTTCAAAACTTTTGTTAAGACATCCTGGTCTACAGAATCATATGCTTTCTTGAAGTCCACAAACGTCATGATCACCATTTCATCAGCTGCTAATGCCTTCGTCTTCATGAAGGTCTTGATAGTGAAGATCTGTTATATAGGATACACTAGCTTTGCATATTGTACTTAATGCCTATTCATTACTGCTATTGGAATGAATCATGTATTTAATCAAAACCTTATTCCACTGTCTCACGTTGTCGCATGTTGACCGAGCGAGAGCCGAACTTACCCACTGTGGGTCCGTCCCAGCGTCTACTTACTGCCAACTGAGGTACTTCCGGTTTCCAGCCGGCATCTGTAAGTTCCTAGCTGGGAAAAAATACATGCACAGAGACTTAACTGGTCTAAAATCGGGACGTAGGTGCTCCTTGAATAATGTAAAGAATTGCGGTTACTTGATTTATTCGGCGAGAGCAGTTGTATTGGTACAATTACAATTGACTGGTACATGAAATCAGCATTCCTGGTATTAGAATGATGGACCATAGGATCCGATGTTGAGGCAGAATGCGTCACAAGCCAACAGAGGGAGGATTATTGGAAAAATGCCCAAAATGGCTGATTAGACCGTAACAGGTCCTCACTATTAAAAATCACATCGCGGACTGGGGCGAATCGTGCGCGCAAAAAGGCGCCCTCGATTCCGGAAGGTGGGGAAAGCCTTCCTCTCATTGGCTGTTTGTCACTATGAACACGCGTGTGGTTCACGTGCTCATAGTGTGTAAGCCCCGTGTACTAGCCGTGTTGGCTGAGTTTCCCACAGTACGGACCGCAAGATCAGCGGCCTTGAGCCTGGTGTCGTATATGAGCGGTGTAATCTGCACACTACTGCGTTGGCTTGGAAGCACTCCGCCTTCATTACCGCTAAACTCTATACTAAATCTAATAGAAAATCAGCTACCGCGACAGCTCCGCCGCGTGGAAAAATTTTTCGTTGTCTTTAAAGACGAAAAATCTTCCGCAAGTGTCAATTCAAAAATGAAAAATTAACAAGAACTAAAATCTACAACACTTATAATCATACAATGTTTATAATCTACTAAATATGTTGCTACTTTAGTCAGGCTGATTGCCTTTGGATTTTCATTGTTATAGCAAACACTAATTAACTTCAATGATTATACTGGCATAATGAATGACATAAAATTTAAATATAATTCTCAATTGCTCTGGCTTTGGTCAGATTAATGGATTTGTAATCCTTGTGGCTTTAAAATATTAAGTAGGTAGCAACTGGAGTAATGCTCCAACTAAGTTCTAGGGCTTTGTGTACATTTATAAGCATTAAGTACAACTTTGATAAAATGGGGCCCTTTAAATCTCTGTTTACAGCTAGTAAAGCTGTGCTGATAGGCTCTCAGTTCAATTGGTCATTGTTTCACTTAAAAACTAGTAAAGTCTTTGCTCCATTTATAATTGAATAACGATTCGACTAAAGATCCATTTAACACAGTTAACATACTAGATAAGTGACACTTTACACTCTGTTGTTATACATAGCTTTCAAAACAAAAGTTTGTATACAACTACTTGAATTTGTTGACATTAGACTGCGATATTGTCATTGCAGCCACTCCTCTTAAAGTTCGTCATTTAACAACATTCCTTGTCATTGCAAGAACGGTAACGACTTCACTGATCTAATTATGAGATAAAATTCTTAACTGCTACATTTACATACAAAGATGAATATGGATATACATATGAGAAAGTCGGTTTGACATTAAATGGGGAGGAGCGTATCAGATATCCTCAGCTATTTATACATCCTTCTTTCAAAGAAATGTGAATTTCTCTTTTGCTACTTTAAATTTAGCTTGAATGGCTAGTTATTGAATACAACAGGCTGCTCGTGAACATCGAACAAGATTTCAGGCATTATTTATTTGCTCTGCAGTAAAATACTCTGCGTTTCCCCCAGGTTTAATAATCCCTTTTCCTTTTGTTTTTTGTGTAAGACATGTTTAGACATATTAAGTGTATCTCTTATGCATTTGAAGTGTACCTTGAAGTTTAGAGGCTTCTAACTGATTCTCAATTATCACGAAATGAGTTTGTGTCCCGTAAGGAAGATAGTGGACGATCGGCGTTAAGAGTGAGGTTCTTCCTGCACAAAATAGATTCTGAATTCCTCCGGTCCCTTACTTGTATAGGCTTCTTCAGAGTGATATTAAAATGAGATAGTCTTTGCTTATCCTAATTGTGTATCGCACTGCTATGTGTGTATCAGTATGCAAATTACTTAACTTGGCTTGTTAGAGAAAACATTTGTGTTATTTGTTTCGTTTTATTTACAAACAGTGCGTATACTCCTCTAGTATGCGAGGATGGCATTTGAATGAAACGCTCGCTTTGAGCTTGTTAATAGACTGTTTGGAACTTTATTATTATTTATTTACTTATTTATTTATTTTATTATTATTATTGTTATTACAAAGTGCACTATATTGGCGTAGTGTGGCGAAGTATTGGCAATGTATGTACTGTGTTAGTTCGGGACGGAAGGCTTCGTGAGATTACCGCTCGCCTGGGCGAGTACGCGGAGCCTTATCAGAGTCTAGCTCAGCCGGCCAGCTGACCTCCTGTGATATCAGAGGCGGCCTTGCTTATCGCTTGCGGACGCAACGTGAGCCCGCAGCCATCTTGGCTTGAGCTGTTATCTGTGACGTGTGGGGTCAGCCCCCGAGCACGTGCGTTGTTGACATACAGGCCACGTGGCTGTGTTTACTAATAACTCTGTCCTATTAATCGTATCGGAGTCCCGTTTTCCATTAATTTGCATGGCTTGGACACTGCTATTAGGTTATGCTTGCGGGGTCAAAGACTAAAATGATTATTTATATGGTTTCAAACGATTAGCGTGTACCTTTTCCCGTTTATAACGCCCCCTTTGGATAACTACGTTCGGTAGATCAAGCTCCAATATTTTATATGGGCCAACAAAAAGGGTTCCTAGTTTCTGGCTTCGTCCCCTGCGGATGGATTCGTCCTTGAGGAGAACCTTATCCCCGACCTTAAATTCAACGGCGTTTTGGGTTCTATCAAAGTATTCCTTATTTTTCTCCTTGACCTCTTTGTTAATTTCTCTGGCTCGCTTGTGCAAACTTTGTAGCCTAGCCTTTAGCTCTGTAGCATAGTCCTCATATGAGTAAACAACTTCGGTAGGGTCTTTTGCAGAATGCCCGGTATATTAGGCACGCGTCCAAAGAATAGTTCAAAAGGTGAGAAACCTGTAGCTGAGTGGATATTAGTATTTATTACAAAGATGGCAAATGGGACCCAGGAATCCCAGTCCAGCTGATCGTTATCTACGTAATGTCTAAGGTATTCTGCGATAGTGCGATGTTGTCTTTCGAGCGAACCGTTGGACTGTGGTGAATATGCTGAGGTGTGAATTTTCTCTATCTTTAGAAGTTGGCACACTTGTTTTAGGGTGTCACTAATGAAATTTCCCGCATTATCACATAAAATTTGCGATGGGATCCCGTAGCGTAGTATGATTTCCTCGACAAGAGCTTTGGCAACAGTGCGCGAGTCTTGTGCGGGAACAGCAACCGCGGCCATAAACTTCGATAGACTATCTTGGAAGGTGAGTAAGTATTTGTTACCTGGTGAGAAAGGGAACGGCCCCACGATATCGATAGCACATCTTTCAAAGACTTGTTCTGGTGTTTGGGTTAGCACAAGCGGCATTTGTGTGTTGCGCGTTGTTAATTTATTTTGTTGACAGCTATGACATTTCCTAATGTATTCTCTGATATCCTGTTCCATACCCTTCCATTGAATGTATCTTTTCACCTTCTCTATTGTTTTGTTTACACCTGTATGGCCAGCCACCGGTGACTGGTGGCATTCCCGTAGGATTGCTTGTTTTTCAGCCTCATCTAGTTCAGGAAACTCATCCTCTGTAGTCTGCGTCTGCGCTTCGGCCTTTTGTGTTTGAGTGTGTGTGGTATTAGTGTTCTCTGAGGTGTCCATATCTTCACTGGCGTTATTATCTCCATTGGTAGGAGTATCTGGGACTGGGTGAATCTCTCTGATTCGACTGAGGGCGTCAGCATTCGAGTTTACCTTTCCACGTTTATAAATCAACTGGAAATTGTACTCAGAGAGTTTTAATCGGAATTTCAACAATCTAGAGGATGGGTCCTTGACATTAAAAATCCATACAAGAGGCTGATGGTCGCTTATTATCTTAAAATGAGTCCCAAATACATAAGGACGAAATACCTTGCACCCAAACAGGCAGGCAAGACACTCACGTTCGCTCACCGAGTAGCTCCTTTCTGCTTTACTCAGCGTCCTCGACGCGTAAGCTATAGGTAAATCTTCTCCTATTTTCCCTTGCGATAAGACAGCCCCGAGGCTTTCCCCGCTCATCGACGTAATTAAAAATTCCTCTCCGAATCGTGGGTATTGTAACACAGGTGGCGTAATTAATTTCTCCTTAAGGGTCTGGAATGCCTGTTCAGCTTTAGGGTTCCACTCGAATTTGACGCCTTTCTTGAGAAGATCATATAATGGCTTCGCAATTCTGCTGTAATTTTCAATGAATCTTCGATAATAACCGGTGAGGCCTAAAAATGTTTTGAGTTGTTTTGTGGTTTCTGGCTGAGGGTAATTTTTAACCTTTTCGGTTTTCGCGGGTCAGGATAAACTCCTGAACTCGTTATCTTATGGCCCAAATAGATAATCTCCTTACGAAGGAATTCACATTTGCTGGCTCCAATTTTAAGTTGTGTTTTCGGAGCCTGGAGAAGACTTCTGCTAACCTTTCCTGATGTTCGACCAAACTACTTCCAAATTAAAATCATCTAGATATACTAGAGATTTATCACCATTGATCCCCAAAAGAACCTGGTTCATCAATTTCTGAAACGTACTACCGGATGTGGACAACCCCATCGGCATTTTGGCGAAATGGAATTTTCCTTTGTTTGTACTGAAGGCGGTCATCTCTCTATCTTTCTCATCAATTAGCACTTGGTGATAGCCCCTCGCCAAATCGAGTGTAGAAAAGTACTTAGCTTTACCTAAGGAGTCTAAATCTCTGAGATTAGGGTATTGGGAAGGTTGATCCCACGGTAATTTCGTTGAGCTTCCTAAAATCTACGACTACCCGATATTTTGCTTTCCACTGGCGTCTGCTTTCTTGGGAATTAAAAGTATAGGGAAATTCCAACCACTGGTTGATTCTGTAATGATTCCCTGTTCTAACATGTTATTAATCTCTTCATCTAATATGGGCTTTAAAGCTTCAGGTGTTCGGTACGATCTACAGTTAATAACAGTTCCTGCTGCTTCAGGTTTAAGTTTAATTTCATGTTCACAGTGTCAGTATGTGTAAGCTTGTCACCTGGAAGGAAAAAGAGATCGTTGTATGTTAAGCATAATTCCATAATGGACTGTCTTTCCTCCGGGTTAAGATGTTCAAGTCTCAGATTCTCTTTAAGCAAGTTAGCACGTGGCTTTGTTTTGGTTGACCGCTGCGCCATATGATCCGGCGGCTTATCAACATGACGTATGCGTGGTGGGCTGGGCACGTCAGCATCAGCTGACAGCTCTGTGTACGGTTGTGTTTCCAAGCTGTATAGTAAAATTCTACTTCCTCCTCTCTAGTATTCAAAACAGGAATAATACACTCACCGTTCTTTACTTTAACAATTGATTCGGGTACATGGACACCGGAAATTAGCTCTTGTTTACCTATTATAGCTTCTGTGTTCCTTTTACCTTGTACTTTTATTCGCAAAACTCTCTCCTCTCTAGGACCTACTTTAATTAATTGCTCTCCTTCATCTGCAGTGGTTTGTTTCGATTTGTTAGGTTGCCCTGGATGAAAATTTTGTTTGTTTTGATTTTCGCTTCCGCTGTCAGTGACTCCCCGATTAGGCACTGCATTGTTTTCTGCGGAAACATGAGTGTTTTTTGCTTTCTGTTGTTTCGAATTGCCTTGTGTGAATGCCGAGTGTTTGGTTGTCTTTTGAGTGAAATTGTTTTGAATTTCTAGCATGATATTCTGCTTACACTTGTACTTTGGGAAAGCATTTGCATTTATTACCCTGGCCTTCTGGTCTGTTAAACTCTTTTCCTTCCTTGACAACATGGGAATGTTATGACCTTTAACGTAAACTGTTCTGTTCTTATAATTAATTACTATTCCATGCTGGAGCATAAAATCTCTTCCTAGTAACCCTTGCTCGCTAATATCAACCTTTCCGGATACAACATGAAATTTATGAGTTAGGTAATGGTTGGGAGTTAAATACAATCTCAGCATAACTGTTCCTTGAGTTCTAACCAGTTGAGGTGAGATCCCCTTGATTTGGATTGTCTGTTGCCTGTTTATAGGAGTATTTGGCTTCAAAGCTGATTGATTTATAAGACTTAATTGTGCCCCACTGTCAAGTAAATATGGAATATTTTGATTGAGTATGCTAGGGCAAGGCAGTTTTATATAATCACTAGCATACTGACAACCTACGGCATATACAGATCCATAATTCCGAGTGCTAAGATGGTTGTCTACTCCTGCACCCGGGCACCGTTTCCCTGTTTGTTTGAGTGTGTTTTTCCCCCTCGATTTGCTTTACATTTAGATGGGAAATGCCCGATCTCATTGCACCTTGCGCATTTGTTTCTTTTGGTTCGACAATCAGCTACTTTGTGGCCGGAATTTCGGCAGTAGCTGCACGTAATGTACTGGACTCTTTTGAATGTTGCATTGCTTCTACAATCTTTGGCACTGTGGCCAGTACGATTGCAAATTTGACAAGTTATGGCGCTTCGACATTCCCTACTTAGATGCCCGATTCTTCCACAGGAATTGCAAGTCACGAATGTACCCCTATTGTGTCTGAACTGTGTCGTTTTGGTGTCTGTTTTGTTATGTGAATATTTTTCGCGTTGCGATAGAATTGCTGATTCTTCCGTAAGGGCTAAGTCAACGACTTTGGCAGGGTCGCCTTTTTACCCTGTGCTCTGACAATTGTCTGTATTCTTTCGTCTTTCAAACCTTGACGAAGGTCGCCTAGTCAGCTTTTCTATTAATGCAAGACTTCCCTCAACATCCGCGGCCTTCATTTCATTTACAGTGGCTTGCCGGAAATCATGTTCCAATGCGTCACACGAGAAGCCCATTCTGCTATTGTTTCGTTACTTTTCTGCTTAGCCAAGAATAATTGATATGCGTAATAATCCAAGGATCTCTGCTCCCCGTAATTTTCTATCAAAATAGCTTTGATCGAAGGCCAATCTTTTGTCTGGTCTCTGACAAGAATTTTTGACCTTGCGTTCGAAACTATTTTGCTTTTGACAAACTGTAACAATACATCATGCTCCTCTACAGCTACTAAAGAGAAAGCTGTCGACACATTATCAATAAAGGATCTCAGTTCTGATTTATCTCCGCTAAAATTGTAGGGAATTAATTTTAGTGCATCTGTGACTGAAATTTTCACACTACTTGATTCACGCACACTTTCCGCACTCGATAGCTTGTCGGTGGGCATTTTGAACACTTGTTAGCACTGTTTTTCACTTTACTCACTTTTTGCTGCAATTGCCGTAGCTGCTCTGCGATGCGCGCCGTGGCTGCTTTGCGATGCGCGCCGGCCCGGTCAGCGCCTCTAGCGGATGCCGCCGTCCCTTCTCGAGTCGCGATCTTTTCTGCTGCGTCCAGGTCGCTCTGCCGCCCGCGATGGCGAATCTGCGTCGCTCACCAAATGATTCCGGAACGTCTTCTTCTTTCTTGATCCTTCTCTTGCCTATCACTCCCTCTGTGATTAACTAGTCTCTGTGTTAGGTATAGCGAGAGAAATAATTTCTTCCTCTGCTATGCTAAGTGGAACTTTGTTCCAAATTAGTATGCGGTAATTGAAACCCCAGATCTGCACACCAATTTTATGTGGGTATGTCGCGTGTTGACCGAGCGAGAGCCGAACTTACCCACTGTGGGTCCGTTCCCAGCGTCTACTTACTGCCAACTGAGGTACTTCCGGTTTCCAGCCGGCATCTGTAAGTTCCTAGCTGGGAAAAATACATGCACAGAGACTTAACTGGTCTAAAATCGGGACGTAGGTGCTCCTTGAATAATGTAAAGAATTGCGGTTACTTGATTTATTCGGCGAGAGCAGTTGTATGGTACAATTACAATTGACTGGTACATGAAATCAGCATTCCTGGTATTAGAATGATGGACCATAGGATCCGATGTTGAGGCAGAATGCGTCACAAGCCAGCAGAGGGAGGATTATTGGAAAAATGCCCAAAATGGCTGATTAGACCGTAACAGGTCCTCACTATTAAAAATCACATCGCGGACTGGGGCGAATCGTGCGCGCAAAAAGGCGCCCTCGATTCCGGAAGGTGGGGAAAGCCTTCCTCTCATTGGCTGTTTGTCACTATGAACACGCGTGTGGTTCACGTGCTCATAGTGTGTAAGCCTCGTGTACTAGCCGTGTTGGCTGAGTTTCCCACAGTACGGACCGCAAGATCAGCGGCCTTGAGCCTGGTGTCGTATATGAGCGGTGTAATCTGGACACTACTGCGTTGGCTTGGAAGCACTCCGCCTTCATTACCACTGAACTCTATACTAAAATCTATACAAAAATCAGCTACCGCGACAACGTCACGCAAATATACCAAAGTTTGGGGTCCTTCAAATTACGAAATTTTGAAAGCACATACCATGGAAAATGATGAATTCATTCTTTATCCATTTGATGATTCTGGTGCCAGCATGCTTTATAACCTAATGGTTATACTTCATTATATATCATTAAAAGATAAATGCATAAAGTCTCTGGAAATTGAATACTTCTATGGACTAGGTAGTTATCTGCACTATATAAACTTTCTGCATCTCATTTCATAACTATTGACTTGATGGATAGCAGTAATGATGCATTCAATTCTATTATTTCCCAACACAATCAAAGTTACCCTGGGTGTACTGGGACCATTGCTATTCGTTTGTTCTGAAGAATCACTGTGTTAATGGTTTACTATTGGAAGTTTGATGTTTGTAGATCATATATTAATATATACTAGTGTGAAGAGCTGCAAGGTAATCTGGACAGGCTATCCTACCACGTAGCCAGTGCTGGATTTAGATGGGGGGAGTGGCAAATCAGGGCACTTGCCTCAAATGGAGGCAAAAATATGTTTGAAGCTGCGGCAAATTTATGTGGTAGTGACATTTTTTTAAAAAATATCCCTTTTGCTGAAGCTCGGAAAATTTATAGATCCGACACTGCAGTTAGGTCAACATCAGATAAAGAGAAATGCAAAAAGTGTCAGCTTATTAGACAGAGTAAAAACTGATTATGATATAAGGTGGAGAAGGAATCACTTGTTGAAGACTTTAAATGTAAATACCTTGGCATAACATTTGATAATAAATTCAACCAGGCGGGGTACATTAAACATGTAATAGGAAAAGATGGTTTAAAAAACCTTCACTTGTTGGAGAAAGTGATAAGGGGATGTACCAAAGATATTGTAACAGTTATAAAGGCAACTGAAGTGGTTTTATTGAGTTATTAAAGAGTTATAATCAACTGAAAGAAGTCTTTGTTTTAGCTACTGTATTCAATATTTCATTTCATACTAATAGCTCCAACATGTGCAACTTTATAACTAGATCAGATTTCGTATATTTGAAGATTGCAGGTTTTTTCATAAGGCTACACTCACACAATATCTGAGAACCAAAAGCATCCATTCACTTCCTAATCTGAATCCATTGTTCACCACTAATGATCTTTTCTTTTATCCCCCTTTCACTTTTTCTGTCATCTTTTTTTCCACCAACGATTCCAACAGCTTGTGCCCACACTCAACCTGTGCAAACTAATCTTTTTATTATTTTATTTGATGCAAAATTATACAACATAAATCTGCAAGCTCAGACTAACAAGTATTTAACTGCTCTGTCATAAGTGAGGAAGTAGGGTTACAAAACTTTGATCAGACCGTTGCACTGATGTATTATTGGAACCACATTTGTGGTATAAAATACACGAGTTTGAGGGCTGCAATGAGGGGCTGCTAGATTTGTCTATGGAAATAACTGTAGAATACTATCAGCAACTAATATGAAAAAGGAGCTGAAATGGGATTCATAGGAGACAAGATGAAGGTGAAGATATTTGTGAGAGTAGGCAATGCTAGTATTGGTGGTGAGGCATGGAAATATGTTGGTGGAAGAATTAAGAGAGTTGCATGAAGTACCATACCCACAAGCTGGCACTCGATTTCAGGTGTAAGGATGAGGATTGGAATACATTACTTAAGGAATTGACTAACAATTTACCAAAAATATGCTAAATGTGTTTTACATCTTTAAGGAATCCAAAATGGTGTCTGCATTTCCAAATGAAAGCATATTACAAAATCTGAATATGCCTTGATATATTCAAAGTTAAATTATACTTTACCATTTATGGTTACACATCACACAACTGTATCCCTAATTATCTGGCAACAATTGGGAGGCAAAATAATGTTTGAAGAGCAGAAATCCCATAATTATGCACCAGTCTCAGGAACTCATAGGTCACTCACTGTCTACACCTATATCCCACACTGCTCCATCTAGTTGATGGTCAGCCTATCAACCCCTTCACTCGTACCTCGTAATACTGTCCTTTAATTCTCATTTACATCTGTTCACATATTAGATACCAGACTACAAACATCGTGGGAAAATATTACC
>JARYHS010013630.1:5416905-5473532 GCA_031002005.1 Vandiemenella viatica
AAACGTTTATGTGTAGTTGGTGGAGCATCAGCAGTCGACAGAAGCACGACTATTCACTGGGCACAGAAGGTGAAGCCATCTGAAAGCGGTTCTGCACAGCTCCAAGATTTACAGCTGTCGGGAAGGCCACCCGTGGCTGTAAGACTTGACAAGATGCAGCGTGCTGATATGCTCATTCGCGGAGACCTACGCATAACGACTCGGCAGTTGGTGCGGGAGCTGTCAATCGGCAAAGGAAGTGTGGGTGTAATCGTCAGTGCTCTTGATTACACAAAAAAGTGTTCAAGATGGATTCCGCGCTGTCTTACGGAGGAACTCTCAGAAAAAGATTTCTTCTGAGTTGCTGCAATGTTTGGAAGCTGAGGAGGAAGTCTACTTGCCGGGACTGAGACAGGTGATGAAAACTGGGTTCACCGTTTTGAGCCGAAAACAGAATGGCAATCGATAGAATGGCACCATCCTGACTATCAACACAAGAAAAAATTCAAAGCAACTGCTTCCGCTGGTAAGGTCATGATCACTGTGTTTTGGGACTGTGATGGTGTCACACTCATTGATGTGATGCCGAGACGCATCTCCATTAATTCTCAGGCACATCTGAACACATTAACAAACTCAACAAGCGCTTCCAGCGACTTGGATGCCATAACAACCCAGGTGATTGTTTACTTCAACACAATAACGCAAGCCCTCACACAAGTTTGAGGACGTTGGAACACATCACCAAACAGGGTTGGGCAGTGTTACCCCATCCACCCTATAGCTATGACCCAGCTACCTAAGACTTTCACTTGTTTGGGCCATTGGAGAATGTCATTAGTGGGAGAAATTTTGAGGATGGCGAAGAGGTGATTCACACAGTGAAGAAATGGCTTCGTGAATACAACAAGGAGCGGTACCGCCAGGGCATACACGCTCTTGTGTCTCGCTGGAGGAAGGCCGTAGGACGGGAAGCAGATTACGTGGAAAAATATGGAGTGTAGAAGAAACATCATTCTTTCTTGTGTATAATTTTCATTGTGTTCAATGAATAATTGTTGAAGAAAAAAGTGTGGTGCATTAGTTTCCGGGCCACTGTCATAAAATTCATTTCATGTCTGGAAGTAATAACATTAAAGTTTTGAGGAATATCAATAATTAATAAAATCTATGCAGGTTTGCAAGTGAATTAATATAAGGAAAGTAATGTGTCAATTTGGTTTTAATTTATGTTGAACCTTGTCATATCATAATTAAATATATGATTAATACATTAAATAAAGAGTTCAGTTTGTTAATAAGCTTCATACAGTGTCAAAATATAAATTATGGCAGATCTTCTAAGCCTCTCGGACAAATTACGTGATTAGTATTTTAGAATTAATCTTACAGAAAACTTCCATGTGTAACTACATGATTGTCTTGCTATTATAAAAAGTCTGTTTTTGTGTTTAAAGAAACTGTAACGTGTTTTGCACTCCGGTCTTCTGACTTTTGTGTTTTTCAGAAATCCTTCCGTTGATCACAGTAAGTATTTGTGTCCTCTCAATTCTTATCAAAATAAATACAAAGGTAAAGTTCATTTGCTCTGTTAATGTCAAATATTTCACTTCAGCTTATCATGTTAACTTCCTCATGAGATTTCTCTCTTGTATCATTCCACGGCTGCACTTCTGCATGTCCAAATATTATAAATAGTGTATTGCATAAGAAATACACTGCTGCAGAGATGAAGAAAACTATCTGCCACTCTTGATAAGTCTGCAAATCAGAACAAGTTATTATAAAAAAATGTGTACAAACAAAATAAATTCAATCCACAAACAATCTATATTTGCGTACGAAATGAATAATAGTTGTGTACAGATAGACTAAATTAAACTTTTGAATATTTTGGCTGTTACATCAGAAAGCAGTTTTTCTCGACAATGAGAATATATGAAATGTTCTCAGGTCACCAGTCACCCGAGAACAGTTCATATATTTTGGCTGTTGCTTGATTCTTTCAAAAATGGACATTATTTTATTAAAACCTAAAATTTTAGCCAACTTGAAGATTTATTTTTCTTTCAAAATTGATTAATACCTTCAGATGCATTTCTTTCGTATTCACAGGTTCCCTACAATTCCACTCATCTAAGAATTGTCGCAACTTTTTATGATTACATTTTTTAACTAGTGCTGGCCATAAGGCCATGCAGATTTTATTTGTTTCAGATAGAATGTTTATAATAATTTTGAAATTATTTTCTGTTTGAATAGTTAATAGTTACATAATCTCTGTGAATATAAAAGAATAACATTGGATGTGGAATCTTAGCTGAGTTAAACTCTTTAGCTAGTCGATGAGTAAAGTCACAAAAATTGAACTGGGTCCAAGACGAGCCGATCAAAAAATATCTTAAACGGCTAAGTTGTGCAATAGGTCCCCAACATGTTTACAGTGGTGAATTGTACTCTAGGCTAGGCGGCCATGTTAGGTACAGGAGCCACAGCCTGTGTATACGTAATGTCCCATCACGGCCACTTAAACTATTGCTGTGGCCAAATGAATTAGTGGGTGAGTGGGAGCGTGCACTTGTCGCACTTGGAAACAATCTCGCGTAGCGCTCTCTTCCTATCACTTGCAAATTGCATCGCCGAGCATCCTGCATTGCCTATTACAAGTGGCAATGGCTCGGTACCCAACACCAAATCTTCCACTTCCTCTTCAACACACAAACAATGTGTTAACTTCTGAATGGGAATTAGAAAGTGTGTCAGTATGATGTTGAGTGTACTCAAGAGAAGGTGTTTTGATTTTCAGTGATGTGCAATTTTTACATGCGATATTAAATAATTTGTTTTAGTTATTTATTAATTAGATAGTGGAAACAAAGAAACTGCCGTGATACACTGAAAATAAGATAGGATAGGGAAAAATAAACAGAGACCCGTCAATTACCACAGATGAAGGCAGCAGGGTGAGATGAACATGTAAAAACACAAAAATATAAACAAATTGCACAATATTTCGACATAAGTCTTAGTTATGTGGGAGGTTAGACATATGGCAGGGTGAAAGATGTGGTCACATCCCAACCCGCCACATGAATGAAGCACAGGCGGAAAATGCGTGGTAGTGGTAGAATAGCCGGGACGGTGGGGGGGGAGGGGGGGGAATCGGCTTGACCAGCAATAAAAGTGAAACAAAACAAAATAATCTTTGTGTAGCATAATTCAAAAAGTTATAATTTTATTTAGATTGGTTATAGATGAAAATAAAGGGAGATAGAAATATATATATATAAAATGAATAGATAAAATGTACATATATAAGTAACTGACTGTAAAATGAAATGAGAGATGGCAAGTAACAGGTTTAACATAGCTTTAGGCCAGGGGTGTGTCTGGTTTTTTATTAATTACGTAATGTAGTGTAATAATTTTATTGAACAAAATGTGCAGTAATTTATAATTAGGGTAATGTAGCGAGGGTATGGTGCTACTAAAAAATGGATAATCAGGAAGAGACTCATCCCCCTACTCCAGGTTTTTTGGGACTAATGACTCCAACAAGACGCATGTCATCGACAACAGAATTCGCAGGTAGAGTAAATTTATGATTCTCAATATGTATAAATATTTCTTATGGGCAATAATAGTGAATTTCATCATCAAGATGTATGCTGGTGAGGAAAGACTTGAAAAATATGGATGTACTTAATTCTCGCTTGGACGTACTTGATAGTGATGGAATAAAAAACCATAGTGATTTATAACCACAAGAAAACACCACAGTGCGAAGAAATTTAGGGAATGTACAGGCTATTTGCACTGCAGCTTGTGTGTCATTTTGATAAATTTTTCAAGATCTGCATGATCTATATTGAACAATATAGGATTTAAATACAGGCATCAAAATGACGGTACTCGATTTTTGCTTGACCGAAATGACACAGTGGCTTCTGGACTCAAATTTTTAAGGTGTAATGAGTGGTAATTAAATATCAGGTCTTTTGAAACCTTCAAATGTATTAAATGCATCTGCACTTGCATAACTTAATTAAAAAATAACATACATCAATATTTTATCACAAAATAATTATTATAAATTATTTAAAACACAGTATAAACTATTATTACAAGTAAAGATGTGAATACAACTGTAAAGTGCACGGTTTGGCAATGGCACATTTGGGGTCACCCGCCTATAGATCTGGCCACAGCTATAGTAAATACATAGAGTTATATAGCTCATAATTTTGCAAAATTTAATTTTAATGATTTAACATTTTAAAAACTTCAGGCAAAACATGCTACTGCATGTGAAAATACCAATGATCATGATAATAAAAAATATTGTGTTCAGCTGAAACTTTAAGCATTTATTTATGAGCATGTTCCACAAGTTTTAAATATCAGTGATAAAATTCAGTTCATTATTTAAGAAAATAATTATAGTAGGTAGTTAGGTTATTTTTGCAGGTGGCATAATTTTATATAAGAGAAACGTCAAAAAGATCGACACAGTTTTAAACCAAACAATGCAGATAATTAGCGGACGTATTAAGACCACTCCACTGTACTGGCTACCCGTTTTGTGTAACATCGAACCGCCTACAATAAGACGACACACTCTCCTAATTGCCCAATATAATAATATCTGTCATAACTGGGATCTGCCCATCAATGACGAAATGGATAATATGTTTTGAGACTTAAATCAAGAAATCCAAGTGTAAAAACTGTAAAACAGATTATATCTGATAATTTTAATGGTAGAGAAGCTTGAAAATTGGAGTGGATAGCCTCAGCCCCACCAGAATGGCACTCCCAATCAACAGGCACTAAAGGGACTCGACCTTCCTCGCAAGACCTGGGTAGCTCTTAACAGAGTTAGGACTGGTCATGGCAGATCTGCTTCATCTTTGTATACATGGGGAATGAGAGATTCACCGAGATGCGGCTGTGGTAAGGAAAAACAAACCATCCATCACGTGACATTTGACTGCCCACTTTTAATTGTAATTAATGTTAAATTGTATTATTTTTGTGCAATGGCCATAAACTAAATAAATAAATATAAGAGAAGAAGATTAAAATGATGGTCTGCACAGGATATCTAACTGGACAGCTCAGTATGGAATGAAGATAAATGCTGAGGAAAGGTGTTGTCTGTTATTGAAGGCAGGAAGAGATATTGTTTTTAGGAAACCATAAGGTCATATATATACCGGTGGAAAGCAACGTAACTGTTGACTGCAACTGAACTCGGTCATGACAGTTGAATGATAGTTGCATTGTGCGTTCTTGGTCCTCTCTCAACTTTCATGTGATGTGTGATAAACTCAAAAGATTGTCTGCTCCAGAATGACAATGCATGCATTTCATAACTGTAATGTTGTTATCTCATCCTGGTTCTTGAGATGGTTGCAAAGGGGTTCATCCTTTTATTCGCGAAAATCGAACAGATTCAGCTTTGCTGCAAGTGCAAGAATGTGAAAAACACACAGAAAAGTTCAAAGGACTTTATAGCAGGTCCAGAGAACTGTTCAAGGAACTGGCTAAGTTAAATCACCCAAAAATTAGAAAAAAGGACACAGATTGGAGGAGATGTATCTCAGTGGAATGATACTACTGTTTACATTGAGGTAAGATGTATTCGTAATTACTATAATTACATTACTTAGGTAGTAAGACACAAATATGCTTTGTTTTTGACAAAACCAACTGTAGTAAATTGAAGATATAAGTATGTAAAAATTGTTTAATCTGATATGTATTTCAATGGGCACCATTTTTTCTGGGCAAAAAGAAAAAATACTTCCAGTATTTGTAATTTGTAACAATATTTACACATGCTAATGAACATTACCTAATGTAGCCAGTGATACTGTAAACTATTGAGCATTTCACACACTATGAAACAATTATTACTACTTGTAATGTACATACCACTCATATCAACTTCTTTGTTTACAACTTCTCATGCATTATCTACAGCTTCCACCACTTTAACACAAAATATCTGACGACAATCTGACATAACTATGTGAAAAAATGACTGAGTATATACTGAATTGTCAGACTCGAGTCACACAAGCGTCGGCATGCTATTAACAAGACAGTCATATATGAGTTGGCCTCTCAGGAGTTGACAGAGGTTGCATTGCAGTTCTGCTGGCAGATGAGAAATCTGTGATAGCAAGGGTCTAAATCTGGCTGTGAAATGACACGTGTTCGACACTCAATATGACGTTTTCTTATTTTTTTTTAGTTGGAGTAGAATCACATTTCACCAGTGAATGGAGGGCCTAAGTGTAAATATCGTGGCATAACATTTGGTAGTAGACTCAGTTTGGCAGGACACATTGGGTCAGTGCAGATGATGCTGATGGTTTGGGGAAGCTTCCAGTCAGAAGTGCAAGAACAGTTGGATGCATGGCAGGAAGTAATTGTTTGGTTATAGAAATTATCGCCAGGTACCCAGTCAGCAACTGATATGATAAAGGAGCTGGATTGGAAGTCATCGGAGGAAAGGAGGAGGGTGAAGAGTGTGTTGGGAATGTACAGTGCATATGTTGGTGATGGGGCTTGGAGGGATATCGGTCAAAGAATTGGAAGAATGCATGGAAGGGGAAGGGCGACCATGACCAAAAGCTAGTGCTCAATTTCATGCATAAGGAGGAGGGAACATTTTCTTTTGTTGTTAAAGGTGTCACAGATTGGAACAAATTACCAAGTAAATTGATGAATAATTTACCAAAAACAAGTAAGAAATTTAAATTTGTAAATTGGAAAAGTAAATGGGGGAGGAATTTAACATTTCAAATATAAAACTAATACAAAAAAAGGGTAATTTGATAACTAGGAGAATTGCCACTGAGTGTTAGCTACATTGCAATTAAAATTAATAATAAGTAATAATAATAATGTTACGAAACTGAATGATACTCACATTTTCAGTGACAATGGCTCCCACAGCTAGGGGTCCAATAATACCCAACATGTTTGCAATACAATTGGCCATCCCCATAACTACACCAGCAAAGTTAGGAGACATGTCCACGTGCACTGGCAGGTACCCCACTGTCATCGTGCCGGTGATTCCCACTGTGACCGCGAGCAGACACACGAGGACAGTCGGCGAGTCGGGCGGGATGAGGGCGATCGCAACCAGTGACGCGGATGCTCCGTATTGTCCTGCAAAAGACGAACATTACAAACACTAATAAGAAACAATTACAAAACTCTCAAGTGTATTGGTCAATTCCAATATGACATAAAACTAATGCACTCATCACAAACAACATCTTAAATTTTGAATTTGTGTCTTTTCTAGTCATGATGCAAAATCCTTTAATCAGTGATCAAATCCTGTTTGTAGTCAGACATACATTCCTCTGAGCTACACACTTCTTCTATCCTACCCTACCCTACCCCCATGCATAAACTTTGACCAGACCATTGTTTGAATATGGTAGTGCAGTATGGGACCCACATTTTGAGTATCAAATACAGGAGTTGGAGAGGGTACGAAAATGGACTGCTAGATTTGTTTCTCAGAATTATTGCAGAATGCAATCAGTAACAGATATGAAATGAGCTGGAATTGAATTCATTACAAGACAGGAGGAAGTTGAAGAGGGTCATGGGAGTGTACAGGGCGTATACTGGTGATGAGGCATGGAAAGATATTGGTGTAAGAATTAAAAGCAAGTGCATGGAAGGGAAAAGATGACCATGACCACAAGCTGACATTCAATTTCAGGCACAATGTTGTGGGAAGATTCTCTTTTATAGGCAAGGGTGTCAGGTATTGGAATAAGTTACCAAAAGAAAGGATGAATAATTAATCAAAAATGTTGAAAGAATTTAAAGTTAAAATTTGTAGAGGGCAAATGTAGGTAGATGCAGGAAAGGGGGAAGATGGGTGTGTAGGGAAATTTTCACAAGAGCATGTGCTCCATTGCAATTTAATTAAATATTATTATTTTATTTTTTTCCTTTTCGTTCCAGCCATCTGTGGACTACGACTACGCAACTTCATTTCCTCCTGAGTTTCCTTCCTCCGTCACCAGTACTCTTTCATTCTCTGGCTCACTCTTGCTTTTCTTCCTCTGAAAATGCCCTCCTATTCCTGATTGGATTTTCTTCATTCAGATCTTTACCTCTATGATTTTTCCTCTGAATAATTCCCTGTCTGGATGTCTTCCATGCCGATTCCACATCTTTGCAGATCCTGATGGACCTCCTTCACCCATGGGACTTGAGTCTTCCTGTTCTTGAAAGTGAGTGTTTTCTTTGCCATTCTTTCTGATTCCATTCTCTTGATGTGTCCATAGAAAGCTAATCTCCTTTTCTTAATTGTGTTTGATACCTTTTCAAACTTTTCATATAATTCTTGGTTCAATCTCAAATGGAAATTAAATTCATTTCCTGTCATTTTTTTTTGGCCAAAAGATTTTCCTTAAACACTGTCTTTCTTTCTTTTCTGTTTCTGTCAATCCCTTTCTGGCTAGTGTTTCTGCTGTGTATAAACATTCTGACTTCACTACCATACTATAGTGCTTGTATTTCGCCTGATGGAGAGTAATTTTGATTTGTTTGTCTTTTGACAAATCCTGAAAGCTGTTTCCATCTTTCTGCCCTATCTCAACTGCAGCCTTTTCATTAACATTGGGCATCAAAATTTCACCAAGGTATTTGAACTTCTGTGTTTTAATATCACCATATTAGTTTCGTTGTCCATGTTGGTCTTTTGCATCTATGATCATGTATTCTGTTTTCTCAAATGATATGTGTAGTCCTGCTTTCTCATCTGTTTCCTTCAAGACTTCTATCTGTTTGATTGCAATCTCCAGATCTCTTGCAGAGAACACAATGGCATCCACAAAAGCGAGACATCTAAATGTCAAGCCATTCTTCTGGGGTCCTAGCCTAATTCAGTTTAGGATGTTTGGCTGATACATCACTTTCCATGATTTCCAATGACATTTTCCAAGATGGGGTTGAACAATAGTGGGGATAGATAATCACCTTGCATTTTGATCTCAAAGGGATCTGACAGTTCTCCTAGAAACTTAACTTAGGATCGGGTGTACTTCAAAGATTGCTGTATTAGTCTCTACATCTACATATCTACATATATACTCTGCAATTCACAAAATTGTGGGTGGCAGAGGGTGCTCAGCACCAAAGCTAATCTCTTTGCTGTGCATTCCAATCCCTAATGGTACGAGGGAAAAAAGAATTCATATAAGAATCAGTCCGGCACCTTATTTCTCTAATTTTATCTTTCCTGTCCTTCCGACTCAGTTTAGAGTAAGTTGCCACTCAGCGCACCAAGCCAAAATAACATCCAGATCGCGCTGAATTTCTAAGCAATCGGCCAAAGTTCTTACTTAGTGATGTTGTCTTATTGTCAATTCCAAAGTCTTTCAAAACTTTTGTTAGGACATCCTGGTCTACAGAATCATATGCTTTCTTGAAGTCCACAAAAGTCATGATATCCATTTCACCAGCTGCTAATGCCTTCGTCTTCATCAAGGTCTTGATAGTGAAGATCTGTTATATAGGATACACTAGCTTTGCATATTGTACTTAATGCCTATTCACTACTGCTATTGGAATGAATCATGTATTTAATCAAAACCTTATTCCACTGTCTCACGTCACGCAAATATACCAAAGTTTGGGGTCCTTCAAATTACGAAATTTTGAAAGCACATACCATGGAAAATGATGAATTCATTCTTTATCCATTTGATGATTCTGGTGCCAGCATGCTTTATAACCTAATGGTTATACTTCATTATATATCATTAAAAGATAAATGCATAAAGTCTCTGGAAATTGAATACTTCTATGGACTAGGTAGTATATCTGCACTATATAAACTTTCTGCATCTCATTTCATAACTATTGACTTGATGGATAGCAGTAATGATGCATTCAATTCTATTATTTCCCAACACAATCAAAGTTACCCTGGGTAGTGTACTGGGACCATTGCTATTCGTTGTTCTGAAGAATCACTGTGTTAATGGTTTACTATTGGAAGTTTGATGTTTGTAGATCATATATTAATATATACTAGTGTGAAGAGCTGCAAGGTAATCTGGACAGGCTATCCTACCACGTAGCCAGTGCTGGATTTAGATGGGGAGGGAGTGGCAAATCAGGGCACTTGCCTCAAATGGAGGCAAAAATATGTTTGAAGCTGCGGCAAATTTATGTGGTAGTGACATTTTTTTAAAAAAAATATCCCTTTTGCTGAAGCTCGGAAAATTTATAGATCCGACACTGCAGTTAGGTCAACATCAGATAAAGAGAAATGCAAAGAAGTGTCAGCTTATTAGACAGAGTAAAAACTGATTATGATATAAGGTGGAGAAGGAATCACTTGTTGAAGACTTTAAATGTAAATACCTTGGCATAACATTTGATAATAAATTCAACCAGGCGGGGTACATTAAACATGTAATAGGAAAAGATGGTTTAAAAAAACCTTCACTTGTTGGAGAAAGTGATAAGGGGATGTACCAAAGATATTGTAACAGTTATAAAGGCAACTGAAGTGGTTTTATTGAGTTATTAAAGAGTTATAATCAACTGAAAGAAGTCTTTGTTTTAGCTACTGTATTCAATATTTCATTTCATACTAATAGCTCCAACATGTGCAACTTTATAACTAGATCAGATTTCGTATATTTGAAGATTGCAGGTTTTTTCATAAGGCTACACTCACACAATATCTGAGAACCAAAAGCATCCATTCACTTCCTAATCTGAATCCATTGTTCACCACTAATGATCTTTTCTTTTATCCCCCTTTCACTTTTTCTGTCATCTTTTTTTCCCCCAACGATTCCAAAACAGCTTGTGCCCACACTCAACCCTGTGCAAACTAATCTTTTTATGTATTTTATTTGATGCAAAATTATACAACATAAATCTGCAAGCTCAGACTAACAAGTATTTAACTGCTCTGTCATAAAGTGAGGAAGTAGGGTTACAAAACTTTGATCAGACCGTTGCACTGATGTATTATTGGAACCACATTTGTGGTATAAAATACACGAGTTTGAGGGCTGCAATGAGGGGCTGCTAGATTTGTCTATGGAAATAACTGTAGAATACTATCAGCAACTAATATGAAAAAGGAGCTGAAATGGGATTCATAGGAAGACAAGATGAAGGTGAAGATATTTGTGAGAGTAGGCAATGCTAGTATTGGTGGTGAGGCATGGAAATATGTTGGTGGAAGAATTAAGAGAGTTGCATGAAGTACCATACCCACAAGCTGGCACTCGATTTCAGGTGTAAGGATGAGGGATTGGAATACATTACTTAAGGAATTGACTAACAATTTACCAAAAATATGCTAAATGTGTTTTACATCTTTAAGGAATCCAAAATGGTGTCTTGCATTTCCAAATGAAAGCATATTACAAAATCTGAATATGCCTTGATATATTCAAAGTTAAATTATACTTTACCATTTATGGTTACACATCACACAACTGTATCCCTAATTATCTGGCAACAATTGGGAGGCAAAATAATGTTTGAAGAGCAGAAATCCCATAATTTATGCACCAGCTCAGGAACTTCATAGGTCACTCACTGTCTACACCTATATCCCACACTGCTCCATCTAGTTGATTGGTCAGCCTATCAACCCCTTCACTCGTACCTCGTAATACTGTCACTTTAATTCTCATTTACATCTGTTCACATATTAGATACCAGACTTACAAACATCGTGGGAAAATATTACCATTAATTCGCTGTAATATTTACAAATCATTCTGCCTGTTCCATTTAAGGCAACATAACTAAAAATATACTAAAAGAAATTGTCATCAAATCATTCATGGGAAATCTCTACATGAGATGTCCGAGTACAATGTGTTCTAACAAAAATATCTCATTTGCATGGAAAAGAAAGGGAAAATACACCCAACACTCACAAAAGTTGAAGGGAGGAGGGCAGCAGCAACACACACACAAAAAAACCACACAAACAAAGAAAAAAACAATATTTCGACATGAGTCTTAATCGTGTGAGAGGCGAGATATATGGCAGGGGGAAAGATGTGGTCACATCCCAGCCCACCACATGAATCATGTGGTGGGATATCTTTCCCCGTGTCATATGTCTCGCCTCTCACAATTAAGACTCATGTCGAAATATTGTTTTTTCTTTGTTTGTGTGGTTTTTTTGTGTGTGTGTTGCTGCTGCCCTCCTACCTTCAACTTTGGGAGTGTTGGGTGTATTTTCCCTTTATTTTCCATGTAAATATTGCTAGCGGCATTTCTTTCCTTTCATTGTTGTCTATAAAGATATGTCATTTATGTGAGATCTTATCCTTTTAAGCAACGCAGACATTTCTGAAAACAGCAGATAGTACAAGCAATCACCAACTGTGGTAACTCTGAAAACTGGCATGACAGTGAAGCACAATAAAAATATTTTGGTGTACAGGTAAGGAGGTATGGCTGGCCAACACTTGGCACAAAATTTTGAAACCTTGTAGCAGAATAAATAGATCGAGGAATATTGGAACAATTTGATAATGGCAGTATGGAGGGTTTTAAATCAATTCATTCTCTATAGCCCAAGACAATTTCTAACTTTATTGGATTGGAATTCAATTTTTATGTATAATTGTTAATGGCAGAATATGGCTCTGCCATGTTGCCTATCAAAATATGGCCACAAGTAATTATGCTAAAATTTCAACAACAAAAAAACCATCAAAAATTTTGATCACTTATTTCTTAAATAAACTATAATTTATTTCAAAGAGAGACATATAAAAGCTTAAAAACTTTCGGTACCTATATAAAATTGACCACAAGTAGGGGTTGCCAGTCAAAAGTACGTAACAGCACGTGAGAGTTAGCACACCGCACCGTCCGTCAGATGGTGTGATGTGTAAGCTTCAACAGCTGGCTGCCCCTACCTGCTCTCAGCACTCGCTTCACCCTCCTGAAGGACATCCTCCTTATCACTCACCAACAACACTGCATGCATCAGCAGTCACCAGCCAATGTGTTATTATAACGCTCTTTGAATAAGGTATCTGTAATCTTCTAACATGTATGCAAATATTATTTGTCCTGTATAATACCTTAGACCAGGGGTGGCCAACCCATGACCCACGAGATTCATCACACTTTTACAAAATATATTTATTTTATAATGGCCAAAAAAGTGAAAACCAATGTATTAAAAAAATACATTATTTGTGTATATGAGGGTGAGTCAAATGAAAACCTTAAATTTGTAATAAAAAATCGAAATTTCATGCCGTTATCCTGTAAGTTGGTAAGCGCGCTACAATCAGCATGCAGAATGGCCTGTAGGTGGCAGCATAGTGCAGATGCACAAATACCATCGCAGTATCAGTATAAAGATGGCTGCCCCACTTGAGACTTGCACCAGGGAAGAACAGCGTTCTGTTATACGGTTTTTGAGTAGTAAAGGTGTGAAACCTATTGAAATTCATCAAAGAATGAAGGTTCAGTACGGTGATGCATGTTTGTCACAGCAGCAAGTCTACGAATGGAGTAGGAAGTTCGCAAATGGTGTGACTTCAGTTGAGGATGCTCCTCGCCCAGGTCAGGCACAACGAGTTGTGACTCCACAGAACATTGCAGCAGTTGAAGCCATAGTGATGGAAAACCGCCGAGTGACACTGAATGACACTGCAGCATGTTTAAAGATTAATCATGGTTCAGCACACCACATTGTGCATGATGTGCTCCAGTTTCACATAGTGTCTGCAAGATGGGTGCCACGGCAGCTGACTCCTGAAATGAGAGAACGACGTGTTGATGCATGTGAAGAACTTCTTCAGCACTTTGAACGAGAAGGTGATGGCTTCCTTGCAAGAATCGTTACTGGGGACGAAACCTGGGTTCACTTCCACCAACCGGAAACGAAGAGAGCGAGCAAGGAATGGCACCATTCCTCATCACCAAAACCAAAGAAGTTTCGAACAGAACCATCAGCAGGAAAGGTTATGCTGACTCTCTTTTGGGACAAAAAAGGTGTCATTTTGGAGCATTACATGCATAGAGGGACCACTGTCACCAGTGAATCATACACAGATCTCCTAAAAAATCATCTTTGGCCTGCAATCAGGTCAAAGCAACGTGGATTGCTGTCATCAGGTGTCCTTTTGCAACATGATAAAGCAAGGCCCCACACTGCCCATACAATAGTTGCAACAATCACAGACCTCCATTTTGAGTGTCTTCCTCATCCATCATACTCACCAGACCTTGCCCCAAGTGATTTTCATATGTTTGGACCACTCAAAGAAGCAATGGAAGGAAAGAAGTTCCGTTCTGATGAAGAGATACGCCATGCAGTGCATGAGTGGTTGCGCGGACTACCAAAAGAATTTTTTTTCTAAAGGAATTTATGCACTTTGTAAGCGCTGGAGGACTTACATTGAGCGTGGGGGAGATTATGATGAAATGTGATACAGCGTTTCACCACTTCTGCACAGTAAATAATATTTAAAAAATATTTAAGGTTTTCATTTGACTCACCCTCATATATTCAAAAATTATGAGTATCATTCTTATTATATTATCAATGTTTACTTGAAAGAATGATAGGAAACACAATAATAATAACTCATTATGTTTCAAGTTTTCACTAAAAAAAAAAAAAAAAAAAAAAAAAAAAAAAAAAAAAAAAAAAAAAAAATGCTGTAATGGTTCTAATTCTAATATGGGGATATATGATTTTATATGCGACCCGCGGAATTATGATGCATTTCCAAAGTGACCTGCAAGAACATTTGGGTTGGCCACCCCTGCCTTAGATAATGATAGCTTTTTCCTAAATAAAAATGACTAATCCTTGGACAATGCTATTCAGTATAAGGTTTACTGTAATTCCTGGATATTTTAATTACCAATTGAGTTGAACAGCTTCCTGGAAGCGTTTATACTCAGGGTATCGTACTTCTGCAGACAGTAAGAAACAAAGCCTGATATGTACAGCACCAGCAGCATGGTGAGGTATGGAAGTGCTGACAGAAGCCCATTCTGGAAAAAGAAAAATTATTTGTATCTATAGGAGTTATAATAAATTACTGACTGATGTGGTAATGAAATAATGCCAAAATGGAAAGAGTTTATAGTGAAAAAAAAATAAATAATGGAACACTTAGTTGTCTCAGGAAATTGCTATTATCAGCTGTCATCAACCTATCTTTAAACCAGTTAATTATTATGTTTATTTTTTCTACTAACTTTCTTGTAAAAATGTTTAAATTATTACTACCTTCTTCTTCTGTTCTAATTTACTACCATCATATTACTTTTCTTTAGACATTGATAGTTTATTATTTTTTTGCTTATTTCATATCCCCCCCCCTTTCTGACTTCACCACCCCTGCCCTGTCAGAAATCATAACGTGTGGTGCATAAAAGGCTCTGATTGGCCGGCTGATTGCTGTTCTCCTATGCTCCAAGTTGTTGTGAGCCTCATTTCCCAAGCAAATTATATTAAATCATCTGTAGTTTTATATACTTCTTTCTACACAGTTTTTACAGGTGTTTGGCCAGATAAATTCTGGTATGCATGTTGCTTTGAAGGCTACTTTCACTGACCAAACATGAGAAAGACACCATAGGAAGACATTGTGCATAGGAAATATTGTGTATAACAGAATTTATTTAGCTAAAAACCTGTGGAAACTATGAAGAAGTAGTCACCAGAAAAGACCTAGCTCTCACATTGTATACTTGTGCTGATTTAATACTTTCCATCTCACTTAACTCATAGCTCACACTTTGGTATGTTATGAGTTTGCTTAACCTATCAGTTAAGCTGATTTTAAATGATCGTGCAAATCCTCAGGTAATGCGAGGTAGGGTCAAAAAGTTCCCGGAATTGGTTAATAAGAATTTATTGAATGTTTGTATAGCATTTTTACCTTATTTTCCTTCAAAAAGTCTCCTCCTGCTTGTACACACTTATTCAGCCACTTCGTTGCATTTCAAATCATTTCTAATGAATAAGTAAAATATCGTCCCTCTAATGTCATTTTGAGCCATGGAAACAGGTAAAAATCCAGTGATACAAGCTCGGGAGAGTATGGAGGATGTTCCAGACAGGTAACATTGTTTTTGGAAAAGTACTGTTTCAGCATCAATGTGACAGGGCATTGTCATGCACCAAAAACCAATCATTCCCTGCCCATTCTTCAGATAGTTTTTGTCGAATTGCATCCTGTAACCATTTTAAGATTTCTGTGCACAATTCTTTGTTGATAGTTTTCCCTTCAAGAACAAATTCATAATTAATCAATCCCGAGTAATCCAAACACACCTCCAACATTGCTTTACCCCGGCTTCTGTCCAAGCGATTTTTTTTGTTTTCTTGGTGATGTTTTTAACTTCCATTCAACAGACTGCCATTTCATCTGAGGGTCATAAAGAAAGCCCCACATCTCATCACCTGTTACAATTTTACACAGGAAGCTGTCGTCAGCATCAACCATTTCAATCAAGTCCCTGCACATGGTCACTCTCATTTCCTTTTGTTTAGGGGATACATTTTCGGGACCATGTACAAGCAAACACGATGCATTTTCAAATCATTATGAAGAATGCTGTAAACACTCCCATGTGAAATACCATCTTCGAAGCCAATAATATTGATAGCTGTTCAGCTTTTTGCATGCGCAAGTTATCAAAAGTGCTCAATGTTCTCATCTGACGTGGAAGTCCGAACATCATCTACAATCGTTGTGTGACCATCACGAAAACGCTTGTGCAACTCGTAAACTGCCATTTTCTTCATCACACAGTTTCCGTATGCTTTCTTAAGCATCTCAAGTGTCTCCGGAATGATTTCTCCAACAATACACAGGAAGTGTTATTGCCACACTGCTCTAAATATGACATTTCACATTCCAACGAAAGAAAAACACTACATCTAAAATATCAAGCACCACACACAATAAACTAACTACAACTGCCTCTGCATGGCACAGCACCTTCCTCAGTAGTGTTGCCAACCTCCAAAACAAAAAATTCACTTCTGGCAAACAAGTGCTTGACTGTACACGACAATTCTGGGAACTTATTGATCCAACATCGTATACAATAACTGGAAGCAATGCAGCTCTATTTTTGAGACTGAACTGGCAATATTAAAATGATAAACATGAAAAAATATAAATCTTTTCATATCTGAAGAAACGTTTTAAGAAAAACATCGTCTCAAATTAAACTATTACTTCATCCACAACTTGTTCCATCATACCTGTGAGATCTCAAATTTAAGAATAGAGGCCATGTAAGTTGGTATCTCTGTCAGCAGGATCCAAAAGCCCCAAGAGTCACCACACTGGGCTGCTACGAGGCCCCAGACGGCGGGAGACCGGAGGATCGACATCCAAGGTATCGAGCGATCCTGAAAAACAGAGAGGGATGTTTTGTTTTTCATATGCTTAATTGAACCATTACAATAAGTTTTCTAACTATCCTTACATTCCATATTCACAAATACTAAATATCTTGGTATAACATATGATAACAAACTCAACTATGAGGGACACACTGGGCTAGTGAGTGACAGAAAAATTTTGATTGAGCCGTTACTCAACAAAGTGTTGAGAATAAGAACATCTTTAAAATATTAGAGGAAGAGGAAAATACTTTAAATGCTGCTAGTAACTATCATATTTCACCTACACCACTATCACAAACTTGTTCGATTGGAAATCAAAGTTTGTTCCAAATAAATGATTCCTGATTTTGCTATAACAGAAGACATGGTCATCAACAATCAGTTCAGCATTTACATTAGATACGCAAATAAGAAACTAAAGGTTGATTATGATTATAAGTGGGTAAGGAACTGCTTGTTGAATACTTGAAATGTAAATATGTTGGCATAACATTTGATAACAAGCTTAACTGGGCAGGACACATTGGACAGGTGGTAGGAAAAGGTTTCAAAGTTCTGCACTTGTTGGAGAGAGTGATGAGGGGATGTACGAGAGAAGTAAAGGAATTGGGTTACAAAACTTTGGTCAGGCCATTGCTTGAATTATTATTATTACTATTACTCCGCGATTCACTAGAAGTGTGTGGCGGAGGGTGCATTACACCTATCCCAAAGGGTAATAGTTTGGAAGGGATATACGGGATATGGCAGGAGGTGCCCATGGGCTTATGTGAGGAAACATCCCAGCATTCACCTGGAGTGATCTGGAAAAACCATGGAAAACCCAGATCAGAATGGACTTTTTTTTTTTTTATTGTCTATCGACTAGAGGCTCTTAACCTCGGAGACCTGCTGCAGATATGGGTACAAACCGGCACGACACCTCCACGTGACCCTCTCCCGGATTTTCAAGGTCCGAGGGGAAGATCGAGACACTGTCGCAACTGTGGTGCTCTTCGCAGGGGACACACATTTTTAGTATCATATACAGGAGTTGGAGAAGGTGCAAAGAAGGGTTGCTAGATTTGTTTCTGGAAATTACTGCAGAACCCAATCAGTAACAGATATGATAAAAGAGCTGGAATGGGATTCATTGGAACACAGGAGGAGGGTGAAAAGGGCCATGAGAGTGTCCAGGACATATATTGGTGATGAGGCATGGAAAGATATTGGTGTAAGAATGAAAAGTAGTGCATGGAAGGGAAAATATGACCATGACCACAAGCTGGCACTCACTTTTAGGTACTTGGGTGTAAGAAGATTTTATTTTTTAGGTAAGGCTATAAGGGATTGGAATAAATTACCAAGAGAAATGATGAATAATGTAACAAAAAAGTTGAAACACTTTAAAGTTAAAATTTGTAGAGGGCAAAAATGTAGGTAGGTGCAGGAAAGGGGGAACGTTGTGTAGGGAAATTGCCACAGGAGCGTGCACTCCATTGCAATTGAATTAAGTATTACATACTCTTGATGTGATAAATATTTCCCTAGATTATAAATAAACTATTGTTTCTTCGAATTAAGCAAATTCCAAATCCAAAACGTTGCTCTACTCTATAATGTTACTTGGTTCTCTAAGATGTTACATAAATGCCTAGAGTCACGACTCTACTACCACAGTTGAGCAGTTTCTACACCCAACTGACATAACATGCCTCCCTCACTGTTCCTTGCTAAATGTTCCCTTCTCAATATGCTCTCTCTTTACATTATAGACACCATCCCAAATGACCTTAATTACCCAACAACTGGTTATTATTTCCAAATTATGTCCAAAAACATCTTTCTATATCTCCCGTATAAATTTACTTTTGACTTGTAATTTCGTACTAAAAATTGTTCATGTGCTGAAAACTCGTTTATTTAATTAGATGTCTTTTATTTATTTAAACAGTGGCATCTGATGGTTTTTATACTGGGAAGGCTGCGAATCGTTTACCCCTGCACTCGAGTCCTACAGATTTTTTTGCCCCCTACAATTCTGTCTCAAAATGCAAATAACACACTTTCTCTTGTAAACACCTTTAGATTTTTTTTTTTTTTTTTTTTTTTTTTTGTAACTGCTTTACGTCTGTTTTTAACATCGAGGTCTTTAGAGACGGGAAAGGATGGGGGGCAAGGATGTGGGGCAAGGATGGGAGCAAGGAATGGGAAGGAATTCGGCCATGGCCTTTTGAAGGAAACATCCCGGCATTTGCCTGGAGTGATTTGGGGAAACCATGGAAAACCCAAATCTGGATGCCCGGACGGGGATTCGAACCGCCGTCCTCCCGAATGCGAGGCGAGAACGCTAACCCTTACACCGCCCTGCTCGGTAACACCTTTAGAAACTTAGATAATCATACGTTTGGCACAATTATTTCATCTAATCGTTCAACAAATTCTCGCTAGATGGTGAAACTTACATCACTGTACACTAGTGCACTCTATCGGAATGTTTACAAACTTAGTGCGGCTGTTCTATGTTTGAAACAATGGCCAATGCTTGAAACATATAAGTATCTTTTACATGGTCAAAACATAAATATTTAACGTTGATTAATGATGCGTGTAAGCATAAACTGGGGATACAGAGACAGGGATTCAGGGATTCGAGAGTGGAAGTTCAACCACTCTACTGATTTCCATCCGTTGTAACTAGTGTTACAATAAAAACATGAGGGCGTTGTTACAACTGCCTTAGGTTCCGCAGGCTGAGCCTACTGCAAGCCCATAAGAGCTATACTCCGTAAAAGCCACGCCCCAAATCTTCTGCTACATGCAATGTAACGGCGTGACAAAGGCGCATCCTAAAAAATACTACCCATTTGAGAAACATTCTTTTATACCAACAGTTCTAAAACTATTGACTGTCAGTGTTTAAATGTGTCTGGAAAATTCTTGAAATGCTTCCTGTTGATTTAAATTCTGTATTACTCCATTTAAAAACATATTTTAATATATCTTCTGTGGCTACTCCACCTCAGAGCCTTTAACGATGATTCGCTGCTGTATTTAAATTAAAGTTATTCTGTCATTAACTCACAAACCCACTGTCCATCTAGTGTTGTTCAGACTCGATTGAATCAGCAACAACAATACTTTGTGTATAAGTCTTTTTTTGAAACCCAAATACAGCTTTAAACAAAAATTTTCACCTGTATAAACATGTACCAACTTCTTTTTTTTTTAGTTCCTTAAGGTTGTTTGTGGTATTCAACATCAAACTTTCAGCTTCCTGCGTCAGATGACACTAATCTAGTTTTAGCTCGAAAACTACTTAAATTCAATGGACTGCAATAAACTTCACTCCCCAAGTACACAGTGTTTACATTATGTCTCAATACAGCTATTGGCTTTTTACCTGCCTTTCTTCCTTCTTCAATATCTTCCCAGTAGTCTTCTGAATGAGCTCTAGTTCACGGTCAGATATGAACCTGCTCTTTTCAGGACTACTGGCACTCACAAAGAGACAGAGCACGCCCCAGGCAACCGCGAGGCCTCCGAACAAGTAGAAGATGGACGGCCAGCCGAGAGCGCTCGCCGCCAGAGCTCCAGACACCGACATGCCGGTCACCATCCCCAACTGGCTGCCTGCACAGTCACAAGAGCTTATCTAATGTGTCTCCATGTGTAGAGAGGCAAAATTATTTACATCCATATTTAAATATTCTGTAACTCAAAAACTGAATTTTATATAGTGAACAAAAAGAGAGTTTTTTTTTTGTTTATATGAAAATGACAGATGAAATACACTCACCAAAGTTGAAGGGAGGAGAACAGAAGCAACCCAAAACAACACAAAAACAAATAAAATAAAATGTTTTGGGTAAAACCATTTTTAAAATTAATAGATGTAAGTGGCTGGGCTTGCACAAGACTGTTAACTTGAAAAAGGGTTTTACCTGAAATATTATATTTTCTTTGTTTTTGTGTTGCTGCTGCCCTTCTCCTTTCAGCTTTGGTGAGTGTTGGGTGTATTTCATCTGTCCTTTCCATATAAATATTGCCTCGCGGCATTTCTTTCCTTTTGTTGTTACCTATAGAGTTTTTTGGTTGCTATGCACACATAAAAATTGTTAATTCTTTCATTTAATTATGATTTCTCGATGTCCTGAAGCCATTTTAGGTTTTTGGCTTTCTTGAAATAATTAGTCCAAGATTCAATTTCCAGTTTGTTTATATTTCTTCAAGACATTGAACTCCATACAAATGTATTATATACAAATTTAAACAAATGCTCCTCCAATTCTAACTTGGCACACCTTCAAAGCCAAACTTTTCAATACAACAACTCAACCAACTAACTCATCTCTGCCAATCACTTGCATACGTGTTGCAAAAAACTCCAGAATAACTCAAAGACTTCCGACAGACGTGTCTCGAATTCTAACAATAGATAAGCAATTAAAATCACATTAAAAACAATTAGAATTAATACAAAACCATTCATAATCATTATGAAATGTACAGAAATGGAAATTAAAAGTTATTTACACACAAAATTATCCACATAAATCAACCCAAACTGTCGAAAATTGTCCCCTAAACATTGCAGCTCACCTCAGTACTTAGAATTACAAACTTTTAATCAATGTTTCATGTCTAGTACTGTCCGTAAACATATTAAATACTATTCACATAGTTTCTTTCTATAAAACAACATTCATTCACGCGTATTCACAATTAATTACAACAAAAATATACAAAACCATATTCACTTAACTTTTTGCTGTCTTTAGACTAGTTTGATGCAATCCTCCATCCCTTCCTATCCTGTGCTAACCTCTTCATTTCTTACAACCGACGTCCTCAGTTATCTGTTTCATATATTCTAATCTCTGTCTTCCTCTATAGTTCTTACCTTCCTCTGTTCACTCTACTAACAAATTAACCAATCCAGCATGTCTCAAAATATGACCCACCAGCCTGTCTCTTGTTACTGTAAGCTTCTTCCATAAACTTCTTTTCTCACCCATCATTTCCAAAACTCGTTCATTTCTTACTTTGTCTGTCCACCTAATTTTCAGCATTCTTCTGTAGCACCACATTTCAAATGCTTCAAGTTTCTTTCTTTCCGGTATTCCTACAGTCCATGTTTCGCTACCGTAAAGTGCTGTGCTCTTAAAAAACAATTTCATTAAAGATCTGGGTCTCAGGGCCGTGATAAAATGCAGTGGCCTTAGCATAATGTTAAATTACATCTATGCAATATATTTAATTATCAGCAAGGAACACAGATAGACATTATTTTGAGCTATCCTCAGATCATATAAGACAGTAAATAAGACAAATAGGAAGCCATTATTTACATTATTATTAAAAATAAATCCTCCAAACATTGTTTAGTTGCACTCACATACTAACAAAGAACTTTAGAGATTATGTCATTGATGAATGTACTGTGAGTGTGTTTGGTGAATGTGGAGATGTTGTAATATCTACAGTAGCTGACCTTAATTTCTACCAAATCAGTTTAAGAATCTCTAATTTCCAATCAGGAAATGTTACATCATTTTAAAGTTACAATGGCTGATCTTTGACAGTTGTGCTTTTGATGAGGACAATTACAGGCTACATTTTTCTCTATCAGTTGCAGTCTAGCACCTTAAGAAGGACATAAACATACTATCTTCCAAAACACCTTATTTAAGATATCATATTAAATCTTGTTTTAAAAGAATTCAAATAATAAAAATATTTAAAGTAGTCTCCTCAGGTGACTAGCCGAGCGAGCAGGGTGTTTTCACACGATATTTCAGTGATCGGAATCTCTGTCGCCATCTTCTGGTTCACCATTATATTAATTCTCAACGCCGAGAGAAAATCAAATCTTAATAAAAATATTTGACACAAAGATGGCTGAAATTAAAATGAATTCTTCTGAGAAAAGTTCACCAGGTAAGAAACTAACAGTAAAGTGTAGGATAAATAAATGGTAATGATGGTACCTAAATGACTGAGGTGGTTTCCTTCATGCGTCATCATTTTTTCCCCCATATCACATAAAGTGGATGGTACATTGTCATAAAGTAACATTGAATTATTGTGCTTTCAGTGTCTCTGTGTTTTTGTTAATCGGTATCACCTTGCCATTATGTTCCTTATAGGAAGACTACTTGCTGAATACTGGGACAATGTTTTACATTAAAAAAAAATTGAACATAATAATGCTAAGAAAAATAGACTTCTTGACATAAAGTAATTGTTTCTCATAAAATTCTTGCAAACAGCTCGGATAAAAAAAAATCCTTTACTCTTCTACTATTTCCATGATTTCGTTCAGTAGTGTTTTTTTACCTTAGTCTTCATCCACGTTTTTCATTCTGAACATTTCTTTCCTGTCATAACAAATATGTGTGTATAACATTATTATTATTACAAGGGGTGATCAAATGAAAAGGTACGAAACGACACGGTGGGTACAAATGTAGATTTTATTCAAAATATACACCATAGGCCTGAGCACAACGATCCCACTGATGAACAAGCCACAGGATTTCTTGTTCCCAGAATTCCTGTGGCCGTGACGAGACCCAGTCCTTCACAGCATCCTCGAGTAAGTCGTCCGAATTGAAGCGCTTCCCATTCAGGTGTTTATTCAGTGGACCAAACACATGGAAATCGCAGGGCGACATGTCCGGACTTTAGGGCAGATGGTCCAACGTCTCACTTGAACTTGGCCAGTTCCACGTGTGTGATTCTGGACACGTGTGGACGCGCGTTATCATGGAGCAGAACCACACCTTCCGTGAGCAGCCCCGGTCTTTTGTTCTTGATGGACCTGCGTAGGCGTCGGAGTGTCTCACAGTACACATCCCCCACCTGTACGCCATCCTGTCCTCATACGGACTGCCGCACCATTTGGACGCCGCTTTTGATAAGAGCCTCTGCTCTCTACTGCGCATGCGGGCGCCCGCGCATGCTCCGATCCCAGTCAGAGACTCCAATCGCATCCCGAGATGTCTCGCTACGTTCTCCCATGGCGGAATATGCAAATGTTTAACTGTTATGTTTTTACGTCGTTTTGTTCCTTTTCATTTGATCACCCCTTGTAATTTTAATTGTGATGGAGCCAACATAGCAGTATCATATTATTGATCCTGCACTCGCCCTGTTTCAGCACCATGCTGCAATCACCTGTTCTGTTTCTGATTTCAGCTGTTTTCTTGCACTAGGTATTTGTAGTTTGGAAAGGTTTCATTGTAATGCTTTCCTATTTGATGTGACTGCCAATTAGTGAGAATATGCAGAATTCAACAGATGTGTCATCATGCTGAAAGAGTTATGACTACTTAATATATTGCACTGAGGGCAATACATAGGGCTGATGGTAGGGGATTTTTAAAAATTCTTCTTCTACTGGAGAGGGTGGCGATAAAGGAAATTGATTAGGAATCAGTGGAAGACACATACAGGGTGAAGAGAGGGCTGTGAGGAGTGGTGATGTGGCTTAAACAGACATTGTTGGAAGAATAATGGTAGAGATGACCATGGCCACAAGCTGGATTTCGATTTCAGACATAAGAGAGACGGATTTTTTTTTTTTTTTTTTTTTTTTTTTTTTTGACATGTGAGTCAAGGATTGGAATAAACCAGCAAGGGATATTATTAACACTTTACTAAAAATATTGACAAGGGACACCTTCGACCTTGAACACTCGGAACCACATGAAAACATGCTTAGAATAACAAGCAATCGTAAAAAAAACAGTCGTGTATGTCATTTCCATGAAAACATTGCACTCTACCTCAAGTAACATTTTAATAGAGAGAAACAAAGTAACAAAATATCAATACCATATGAAGGAAATTATCATTACATTTTCCTTCAACAGTGCCAAAAACTCTCTGCTTAAAGTATTTAACATAGTACAAAACACTCATATACAGCAGTACCACACACCTGATAGTGCTTATATTAGTCCTCAAAGTGCAGATGTGGGATTTCAATGAAGTTGTTTAAACAAAGTGGAAGAGAACAATGTGCACACCTCACTAAAGCCGCGTTATCACATTCCAAATCACTTTCGCATTCACGCTGTCCAATATCAAAAGCGACACTAATTACATTTTCAAATGATGATGCTGGTATGTCAATGTCATAAGCTGGCTTTCGCCAAGCACACTGCAATATAGGCTTATAAGCAGTTGCAGCAGATTGATTGTAAATCACAGAGTGAAGTTTCATGATGAAATAACGATCACGTAGCTTCATTTGCGGTATGGCACATTGTAATCTTACAAAATCAGTAATCCTTCTGATTTAGAGCTTATATTGCCAGAAGAAGTAAACATCAAGGGGTTAGAAATATTTTGTTGTTTTCGGTGGCAATATCTTCAGCATAACATCTTTGTTTGGAAAAATTGCATCTAGAAGGGTACGATCTGTATGACCTGACCAGGAATCACATAACAATAGGCTCTTTTCAAAGCTCTTTAATGGCGCTAGCAGACAATTGCTGAGTTCTGCATGGAAATGACACACACCACTGTATTTTTTTTAATGATTGCTTGTTATTCTAAACATGTTTTCATGCAGTTCCAACCATTCGAGATCAAAGATGTCCCTTGTGAGAAATATTAAAAATAAATTAGTGAAGTGCATCTAGATGGGTGGGGAAACTAAGAACTGAAGACAGAAACCAATAAATGGAATACAGATATAGAGAGAAATTTCCATTGGGGCACAGACTACATCGCAGTTAAACTAAATTTAAAAATATGAAAAGAGACGTGCCCTGACCTGAGTAGGTTAACATGACGAGAACTCCCCTCTCCTCCAGGGGTAACCAGGCGGCCAGCATGCAGTGTACTGTGGGATACAGCCAGCCCTGAAACAAAGCCAACACAGCTGAGGGCACGGTATCCACCACTACACTGCTCAGTCAAAACAGGATATACTAGAAATAATGTGTTTATGGATTAATTATTATTAGGAGTGGATCTTATGGCACATTAGCATTTTTATTGTATGTAGTACCTATTTACATTTTATAACTTTTTTTTTTTTTACTTTAAATTCTTTAACTATTTCTTTGCACCCTCAGTAGCTTAACAGAGTCCTTGAACCTTGTGTTTGTTAAAAAAATTGCTTATAAATTTAAGAAAATACTGTTATACAAAAAATATTTTTGCAGACAGCATTTATGACAAAAACAAAAATGGAAATAGCAGATATTATTCAATGTAAAGCAGTTATGGGTAACCTTTGCTTAGATGAGGGCGTAATTTCTGGACTTAATCAAGTCGGTAAGAATTAAGTAGGTAGTAGTGAACAAAAAGGCAATAAAAATTCACGTTTTTTTTTTTTTTTTTTTTTTTTTTTTTTTTTTTTTTTTTTTTTTTTTTTTTTTACTTATTAGAATTACAATAGCATAATCAAACATACAAAAAGTAAATTAACAAAAACAGATAGAAAAATCAAATGAAAATTAATGAGAGACTTGAGTTTGAAGCTTATTTGTAATTTCTGAATCTTTCGCGGGCCGGAGTGAAGCTCGTGGAGGGCCGGATCCGGCCCGGGGGTTGAACGTATATGATGTAAAGAATGTAAATCTTATTTTTTTACTGGAAATAGCCACACAACATAATCAGAGACTGACATTATAAAGTAGCTAGAATAAGAGTCATTGGAAGACTTTAGAAGGGTGAAGAGAGTCATGGCAGTGTACAAGGCGCTTATTCGTGATGAGGCGTAGAATGATATTGATGCAAGAATTAGGAGAGATGCATGGAAGGGAAAAGATGGCCACGACCACAAGCTGGCACTCTATTGAGGCCTAAGAGGATGGAAAGATTTCCTTTCACGGGTACTGATTGGAATGAGTTACCTACAGAAATGATAATAATTTACTAATAACATTGAAAGAATTGTGAGACGAAATTTGTAGAGGACAAAGGTAGGCAGGTACAGGAAAGGGGAAAAATAGGTCTGTAGTGAATTGTCACCGGAGTATGAGATCCATCACAATTAAATGGAATTAAAATCCATCGTCTGCCAAACATCAAGACTGTTGTGTTGCTACTGATACAGGATAGATCTAGTGGCGTGATAAGCTGTCTTGTGATAGATTATCACGCCACTAAATTTTGGTAAACCTTATTCATGGAATGAAATCACGTTTATACAGAAAACTTTCTCATTCACACAAAGAGTTCCTGACAGATAATTATTTTTTAATTTAAATATATTAGTTTTTAATCATTATTCTTTCTGTTTACTGCTATTTCCAGTAATATTACTTTCCTACGGTTAATGACTGTCTATAAAACCCAATATCTACAAGGCATGTTTTTTAAGTAAGTACCATTTTGAAATTAAAAAAAGACGTGCAAATATATCTGAATAATTTTATTTTTACATGAAAGCCTGTACCTTACTCTACTTTTCTACATAATTTCCTTCAATACTGACACACTTGTCATAACATAGTACCAGTTTTTGAAAACCCTCCTCATAGAAGTCTGCCGCCTGACTTGTTAACCACTGTATCACAACTGTTTTGACTTCGTTATCGTCTTCAAGACGCTGACCGCCCAGGTGTTTCTTCAAGTGTAGGAACAGATGGTAGTCACTGGGCGCCAGATCAGGGCTGTACGGAGGATGATCTAGAGTTTCCCATCGAAAAGATGTGATGAGATCTTTGGTCTGATTAGCCACATGTGGACGGGCATTGTCATGCAGCAAAACGATGCCCTTGCTCAACTTGCCACGTATTTTGTTCTGGATTGAACGGCGCAGATTGTTCAATATCTCACAATAAGCTGCTGCATTGACTGTCTCATTAAGAGGCAGAAATTTCACAAGCAATACTCCTTTTCTGTCCCAAAAAACTGTGCACATGATTTTCTGGGCAGAAATTATTTGCTTGAACTTCATTTTTTTGGGTGAATCTGAATGCTGCCATTCGATGGACTGTTGCTTTGATTCAGGTGTGATGTAGGCCACCCATGTCTCATCGCCCATAACAATTTGGCTTAAGAAATCATCACCATCGTTGTGGTACCGCTCAAGGAAAGTCAATGCACTGCCTAAACGTTTGGTTTTATGCACATCCGTTAACATTTTTGGTACCCAACGTGAGTACAATTTTCGGTAATTCAAGTGCTCAGTCACAATGCCATACAAAACACTACGAGAAACATTAGGAAAGTCATCACACAAGGAGGAAATTGTAAAGCATCTGTTTTCTCCCACTTTATTGTCCACTTTCTGCACCAAACTTTCATTAACGACCGAAGGACGCCCATTCCATTGTTCATCATGCACAGTTGTGCGGCCATCTTTAAATGTTCTCACCCACTTTCTCACCATTCCATGACTCATAATGTTTTGTCCGTAAACTCACAGATCTCATGATGAATAACGATCGGTTTTAGGCCTTTAGCACAAAGAAATCTTATAACAGCCCGTACTTCACAGTCGGTGGAACTCACGATTATCGGAGCCATCTTAAACACTCAGTGAACAATGTAAACAAGGAAGAATTAAACTGTAATGGCGTCAGTGCATAGGCAAGAGATGCAGGTACCCAGTGCGCATGCGCAGAATGCCGAGCATAGCGCTGCAGTCACAGTGTGACAAAATGGTACTTACTTAAGAAATACGCCTCGTATGTTTTACCGATGAGACCTGCTAGGACTTCTTGCCAGTTTCAGTTCTTCAACATTTGTTTTTTTTTTTTTTTCCTATTCAATCAATTCATTGTTTTACAGTGACAGATATAAGAATTTTCAAAGCTGGGGCAAAAAAAGTGAGATTACTGCTCCCCTTCGAATATTTCTTTTCCTCCCCCCCCCCCCCCGACTGATGCTCAAGGCAGTAGTGGAGCTACACATGAACTACTGGGGACGAATCTGTTGACCATGCAGTCAAAAAATTGTGATCTGATCGTAACTCTTTGCAAGGGCCACTGTGTGAGGACAGGCATTATCCTGTTGGAAGATGTCATTTGGATGGTGGACAGGAATGGTGCAGCTCCCCGTCCACATAGTGGTGGGCTATCATTGTGCCTTCAACAACAACCAACTCAGTCCTGCTGACGAAACTGATTACCCCAAACCATGACACCAGTGGCTGGACCTGTGTGACATTCTGGAATTACTATGGAAGCCTACATGTTATCGATTATCACTTTGGCACAGTCAGAATCCAGATTTGTCTCTAAACACAAATGTAAGACAAATGTCTATTTGCATTTTGCATTACACTAAGTTAGACGATGCTGGCAACAAAATCAGGCTAATGGAAAGGAGCTGTTAAACCAGAGGAGATGAATCAGACAATGTAACCAAACTTCAAGCAATGGTTTACAATCCTCCGGGGGGAGAATCTCTCTGTAACCACTAGTTGGATCTGGCCTGCAGTCAACCATCTGCCAGCAACAGTCACCACACAATATTTGGCGGCCTTCACGTGCTGTTGTCCTTCTGTACGGACCTGTGCCTGCTCTAGGAGTACTAGAGCCTTCTTTCATCCACTATGTAACAAGTCAGTATACTGACATAGCACTACGGCCAATCCTTTGGGAGATTTCACAATGTGATGCACCCATTTCGAGCATGCCAATTCTCTGACCTCTCTCACAGTTAGACGTATTAGTGTTGAGGTTAGTCATTTTTTGCATTTGGCATACTTGGTCAACATGAAATTATTAATAATAATATTTAATTAAACTGCGATGGAGCACATCCTCTGGTGGCAATTTCTCTACACACCCATCATCTCCTTTTCCTGCATCAATCTACATTTGCCCTCCAAATTTTAGCTTTAAATTCTTTCAATGTTTTGAGTAAATTATTCATCATTTCTGTTGGTAACTTATTCCAATCCCTGACACCCTTACCTAAAAAAGAGAATCTTCCTACACACGTGTGCCTTAAAACTTGTGCACAAAAAAGTTTCATGTTACACTACGCTGTTCACCATTCATACACTAAAAACATAACAATTTTCATGGTAAATAGCCCCATAATTCTCTTAGTATTACATGTAAATCTTTCCTTATTTGTTCATTTAATACTCTTTACAGGGGAATACTTGGGACCAAATTTCATTTATTTAACACAAATCTGATTAGTGTTGCACTTTTAATTCCCGCTAGTGTAGTACCATCATTACTTTATGTGTTCACTTGAGGTAATCACTATTTCTTTATCTTAACATGTATATATATATCACTTAAATAAAAATATCAAAAAATGTACAAGTATAATCTCTATGTAGAAATAATTTGCTAACAATTTCTTCTTTGGTAGTTAAATAAATCTAATACACAATCAAATTATGGAACCTAGGGAACTCATACTTTACAGTGATAGTTTAAGTGTGAAACCACAAACCTCGACGATTCCTTGTAGTGCCCTGCAGATGGCGACGAACTTCCAGCTGCCGAGTTGAGCAGCTAGCGGTATCAGCATGGCGAATCCCCCAGAGCCAATCAGGGTGAGGCAGAGCAGAGGGTTGGCCATGCCTCTCTTCCTGGCCAGCATTCCTCCAGGGATCTGCATCAGCACGTAGCACCAGAAGAAAGAGCTAAGCACCAGCCCGTGCTCGTAGCTCGACCAGTCGTACTCCTAGACAACACAACACCACGAGTCACAGAGCCAATCAGGGTGAGGCAGAGCAGAGGGTTGGCCATGCCTCTCTTCCTGGCCAGCATTCCTCCAGGGATCTGCATCAGCACGTAGCACCAGAAGAAAGAGCTAAGCACCAGCCCGTGCTCGTAGCTCGACCAGTCGTACTCCTAGACAACACAACACCACGAGTCACAGAGCCAATCAGGGTGAGGCAGAGCAGAGGGTTGGCCATGCCTCTCTTCCTGGCCAGCATTCCTCCAGGGATCTGCATCAGCACGTAGCACCAGAAGAAAGAGCTAAGCACCAGCCCGTGCTCGTAGCTCGACCAGTCGTACTCCTAGACAACACAACACCACGAGTCATGGACTGTTGCCACTTTTTTAGGTAAGGGTGTCAGGGATTGGAATACATTACCAAGAGAAAGGATGAATAATTTACCAAAAAACGTTGAAAGAATTTAAACTTGAAATTTGTACAGGGGAAATGTAGGTAGGTGTAGGAAAGGTGGAAGATGGATGTGTATTGAAATTTCCACTGGAGTGTGTGCTCCATTGTAATTTAATTAAATATTGTTAAGTATTATTATTATTATCTTTTCCCTTGCATGCACCTCTCCCAATATCTTTCCATATCTCATCACAAACTGATCCCCTGGTCTCTCCCGTGATTCTCTTCACCCTCCTCCTCTCTTTCAACAAATCCTATCCCAGATCTTTTATCATATTTCTTTCTGATTGTACTCCGCATTACATGGGCGCCGGGAGGGGGGGTGCAAGGGGGTGCACCGGCACCCCCCCCACTATGATAGAAAACACAACGAAAAAGATTAAGAAACAAAAATTTTGTTATTAAATTCACTGTTTGAATGATAACTTAAGGCCCCTAGATTGTTGTCCAAATTTGTTCAACACCTTGTCATTAAATTCAGTATCCTTAGTTAATAAGTGTTGTATATAATTTATAAAAAGACGCTGATGCACATCCCTTAAAGTAATCCTGCCGGAACCCATGCCGCATTAATTTCCAGAGACAATTCTAGCATCCCGTCTTTATATACTCATCAAAAACCCATCTTTAGCCATCTTCATTGCTGTTATTAATTACTTATCTAAATATTTCAAGTGTCAGGGTCGTGGCAGATGCCATTCAAAAGATAATGATGTGATTAAAGAGGGGCCAAGATGGTCAAAAGAAAGTACAGATCATCACCCATAGCAGGTAAACTAAAGTCTATCACTGTGCCAGATCAAACTCCAAACATTAAGAATAATAGATAAACTACTATATTAGTGGGGGGAAAGGTAGTGGGAGGTGAGACAATTGATTCAAAGAAGACCCCTCCATAGGAAGTAAGGCAAATGACAAATGTATTCAGATTATGGAGAGTTATTGATTATATAAAAAAAAAAAATAAAACTTTTGAAGATAGATGAAAATAGTAAATACAGGGCTTGGGGGGAGGAGGGGGGGGGGGTAATCTGAGGAATGGTCAAAGTTTGATTCCAATAAAACAATGCTGAGTTTGTAATTCACAGTATAGTTTCGCTATCAGAAATTGGCATGCTACAACACTGCATAATTGGGACTATGCTTGCTGGTATAGTGATTAAATTGACGACTTTCTTAAATACTGCGAAAATGAGGGCAATACTGCGGTATCAGTTGAAGTCTTGTGTGGTTCAAGGTAAGATGTTTGTTAATTGAAATGAGTGGGAGTAAGTGTACCACTGTGCCAGTTTTTAACTTTAGATAGTGTCCCGATATTGATCTAGCTGATGCGATGCTTAGTTTTGTGTTTGATGTAGGTGTTAATATTAGAATGATAACTGAAGAATGTTGTGGATGAAGTATGTGAGTCAAACTTCAGTGAAAGTGGACATTCAGATTCTTATTGTTTTTCATGTATATATAATGATGATGAGTTAATGTGTAGTGAAACTAGGAGTAATGACATTGATTAAATTAATTGTATGTGTATTTAATAATAAAGACAGCAGTAGTGAGGTAATTAATAATTCATTTCACAGTGATTGTGTTAAGTTAATAGCATATTATGACAGTAAAGATGTTTCTATAAATGTAACAAATGTTCCTGAATATGACTAAAATATTTACACTAAGTTGGATAATATATTAGATACCAATCTTGTGACCCTTCCAACATATCTTGACAGCATTGAGTCTCTGGTGGTTAGTGACCTCACAGCAGAAAACGATGGCGTAAGGTCAGTAAGAAACAATAAGCCTGTCGCCATACACTGGAGTAGTTGCATTAAAGCTAAAGTACTCTCTAAGAGTAGTGATGTAAAGACTGTCAAAAGTGATGAGAAATTGAATTTCAGTAGTTCTGATTATAAATCTGTATTGTTGATTACAAGCGGGTTTCAGACCTAACAAAAACTGCACCGCACAAATCCTCAACCTGACTCAGCACATTGAGGGTAGTTTTGAGCTCGGGTTGATCACAGGAGTGGCCTTCGTAGACCCCTCTGCAGCGTATGACACTGTACAGCATAACATCCTGTTGCATAAAATATATCATCTCCCAAATTATTTTGAATTTACAGAAATTATCCGAATTTTACTTCAGAACTGAAGGTTTTACATTGAATTTCACGGCAACGAAAGTCGATGGAGAAAACAAAAAAATGAGCTACCCCAAGGAAGTGTCCTGGCGCAGACATTATTCAACATTTACACTAATGACCAACCCCAGCCACCATTGACTCGAAGTTTTGTCTATGCAGATGCCAGCACTAGCAGTACAAGCCAAAGATTTTGAATCAGTGGAGGAGCATTTAAGTAACGGTTTACAATTTTTCACCACCTACTATGAACACAATCAGTTGAAACCAAATCCATCCAAAATTCAGTTATGTGCCTTCCATTTACGAAACAGACATGCCAACACGAAACTGAAAGTCAGATGGGAGGGCGTAGAACTAGATCACTGTTTCAACCCAAAATATCTCGCAGTTAAATTAGATTAAATTGCAATGGAGCGCATGCTCCAGTGGCAAATTCCCTAAACACCCATCTTCCCCCTTTCCTGCAGCCACCTAAATGTAGCCTTTACAAATTTTAACTTTAAATTCTTTCAACTTTTTGGCAAATTATTCATAATTTCTCTTTGTAACTTATTCCAATCCCTGACACCCTTACCTACCCTGTTGTGCCTGAAATCAAGTGCCCTTCCATGCATTACTTTCAATTCTTACACCAATATCGTTTCATGCCTCATCACCAATATATGCCTTGTACACTCCCATGACCCTCTTCACCCTCCTTCTGTCTTAAAATGAGTTCTATTCCAGCTCTTACACTAGATTGCTCCCTCACTTACAAAAAGCATTGTTTAAACAAAAAAGGCAAAGTTTAATCCCACAACAATATTCTGCGGAAACTCACAGGAAATGTATGGGGTGCACATCCCGCAGTGCTCTGAACATCAGCTCTTGCACTGAGTTATTCTGTCGCGGAATATGCCTGTCCTGTTTGGTACAACTCTGCTTATGCCAAACAAGTAACGTAGCATTGCATGAAACCTGCAGAATTAAACGGGTTGCCTCAGAGCCATGCCGATTGAAAAACTACATGGTCTGGCAGGAATTGCTCTCCCTGATATAACAAGGAACTTACCTGCAATGTCAGAAAGAAACAAGGCTAATCGAAAAGCTGCTCATCCCTTATTTGGACATCAACTCCCCAGACAAAGACTGAAATCTAGAAAAGGCTTCCTTAGGACAACAGCTGCTTTAGATGTACCGCCAAAAGTTGTCCGGCTCAATCTGTGGCTAGCGAGAATGACTCGTGTGAATCAATGGGTACCTACGGCGTATGTTGTTCATGCAATCGGCTTGGTAAAAAGCTGGCTATTGATACAAAGCTGATAGTGCCAGATGATATCGAAGACCTGGAGAGCACTAAATAGGCTGAGAGGTGGAGTGGGCAGGACCAAAGATAACCTGGCAAGATGGCGTTATCCTGAAGATCCTAATACTGCGTGTGAGCATGGGGCAGAACAGACCATTCAGTATTTATACAACTGCCCGCAGTGCCCATCAATCAGCACTTTGCAAGACCTCCTTCATGCCAGAGACAATGCCATACAAGTTGCTGGCTTTTGGCCTTCCATTGTATGAACTCTTTGGTGTTGATTGATATCATTTTATTTCTGTTATTGTTATTACTGTTTCTAACAATTTGTAAAAGTGGCATTTTTAACACAAAATAAATAAATTGCAAGCTTGCAGGGTAGTGGCAAGTGATTCACGAAAACAAAACCATGTGATCTACCAGCTGTTCTATTGATATGACAAAGTCAGATGTTCTTCCTATTTTTTTGCTATTGACAGTCTTTCTACTGGTTTGATGCAATCCTCCATCCCTTCCTATCTTGTGCTAACCTCTTCATTTCTACATACCCCTTACAACCCACTTCCTCAATTATCTGCTTCATATATTCTAATCTCTGTCTTCCTCTACAGTTCTTACCTTCGACTGTTCCCTCCACCAGCAAATTAACCAGACCAGAATGTCTAAAAATATGACCTAACAGCCTGTCTCTTCTTTCTGTAAGCTTCTTCCGTGAACTTCTTTCCTCGCCCATCATTTTCAAAACTCGTTCATTTCTTACTTTGTCTGTCCACTTAATTTTCATAATTCTTCTGTAGCACCACACTTTAAATGCTTCAATTTTCTTTCTTTCAGGTCCTTACTTATTGAATGTTTATTTTTCCTTCAGTGACTTACAAAGCTATGTAGATGTGAAGGTGTAGTGAGAAATATGTATATAAAAGTAGAGGAAAACTGGAAATTTCTAAAACAAAGAATTTACGCAGTCTTGGGTTTACAGGCACTTCATTTGTGAAAAGTGGAGACCCTTACCATTGTGTGGAAGAGATCAACTAATCTGATAGCAATTAGTTTTTGTAATGGAATATATCAGGGAATGGTCACCATATGTGAATAAGTCTGCATTGATAGGCAGGGCCTCATTTAAGCATAGGCTACATACGCTGTAGCCTAGAGGCCCGCACCACAAGAGGGAGCCCGCACCACATGGAGGGGTCCCACAGAACAACTCTGGGTCTCCTGCCTGGGCCAGTAGTAGAGCTAGTCGCCCATATATGTTTGGGCTGAATTGGGAATATTTCAAAATTTAAGCGACAGGGGGGCCCGCACCACCTGTGTAGCCTGGGGCCCAGAGAGCCTAAATGCGACCCTGTTGATAGGGTGCATACAGAGTGTAATAAATAAGTGATTTTTGATTAAGGTTAAGAGGGTTGTAATTAAATAATTACTTAGAAAAATAGAAATTTAGCAAGTGAACCTTTAAGTGAATGACTGAATGTTGAATGGAACGATTGGTTGTATACTTTGATTGTATAGATTTAGCAGATACTTAAAGTACTTAGTTATGATTTGTACCCATTAACCTTTGCTGTTCCAACCACTTTAATAAATTCATGAATGATTTGATCAATTTTAATAGTGTAAAATGCCTTGAACCCTGGAGAGGGGATGTAACAGCCATCGAAACCACCCTTCTGTTAATTTAATCTTAGGAATTAAGTATATGGAGATCAAAGTTGATTAATTATAAATTTGTATATTTTTGCTTGTGAATGAATTTTGCATTTATGGAAAGAGACTTTGTGAATGATGTGTAATTTGATTGGAAGTAGTATGACATTTGAAATATTAATTGAAAGCTTATAATTATAGATGTTTTGTAAGCCATGGTGTTTGCAGATGATTTACATCTATTTGGAGTGGTTGGTGTTGCCAGTTTTATGTTTCTTAATGTTTATGAGTGTTTTTGTACTTGTTATAATTGTTTTCATATGGTTCTGATTGTCTGTCTGCGTGTTAATGCCCAAGAAACACCTGTGGCACCCTTTATTGCTTTCTCTAGTGACTATTTAAACTCGCAAATGAATGGTGATCCACAGAAAATTTGGTAATTGTTTCTGAGATGTCACAGGAATGTTTTTCAAGTACTTCTGCAGTTCTGTTCAGTAAAGTTTAAAGATTGTGTTTGCTGGAGGTTTTGTAACGTTCTTTAGAATCTCTGGATGAATTCAGTACCTATCCATATTATGTTATGAAGAACTCGCCAAAATAAAAGTGAGAACAAAAATGTATGAATGGTCTTGTTATTTCCTTGAACTCAAAAAGGAATTCAGAAGTTTTGTTTATTATATCTGGCAACTGTTCACAGAAAGTCTGTTAATTGAAGAACTAATTAATCAATTATCATTATCTGAAGATTCATCCAATAGTTTACTGAATCCCCTAATATCCATCAGAACTGCATTGTGATCAATTATTCCTGGAGTTACTTTTCATCCGATTTTATTATAAAGATATCCAACATGGTTACTCCTCTTGTTTCCTGCTCTATCACTTGTGCAAAGGATTTTCCCTTACTAAGGTATTTACAAATCTCTGTACCATTGTTTTACTAATCTTATTTCCGACCCAGTTGATATGTGGTAAATTTAAATCCCCGCCAATAATGACCATTCTACAGTGACCTCTGAACTGTGAATGTGGATTTAATTTGACCCCAGTAGACTCATCTTCATCATTCATTCTTTAACTGCGGTAAGCAGCCAACACCTTTATTTATTTTTATCATCCCAGAAATAGACTCCTAGCAATTTATGGTAAACATCTATGAACACTAGTCAACTACAGCAATTTCTGGTAACCTTGATAAGAATACTACTCCACCAATTGCTCCTATATCCCTGTGGTACACTTTACAACCATCAGGGAAAACCTCACTGTCTTTTAATCCTTCTTTTCACCAGGACTCCATAATCAATTGTAGCTCGTACATCTCTGTTTTCAAATTTTATTGCTCTGCTAATTATACTCCCATAGTTCACCAGTAACACTTTTATTATTGGCTCTGTGTTATTTTCAACATTAACCTTCGTATTCCCAGTTGTACCTATATCTGTAATTATTCAGACAGCTTTCTCTATTTCTTTAGCATTACCGGTAATGATGTTTCCGGTGAACATGTACAATTGGTATCCCTTGAAGTATCAGACAAGGATGTCTGGAGAAATAACTGATCATCATCTTTACAATTTTAGTAAGAGTAAGCTTGCTGTGAAATTTGAAGCAAAATTACAGGATATTTGAGACAGCTGCACGTGGTGACACATTGCCTTACCTAGATATGTCATTTATATTGAGTCAGGAGACTCGCTGCATTTTAGAGATCCATTAGTTTTACTTTGGTGGCGAGCACATTGATGTAATGTTGTACAGCCACAACGAACTGGAAATGGACAAGGGAGGTTAAGAAGATAGTGTGGGACTGGATCATACAGTTATTTGCTGAATCTTCTCAGACTATGTGTTGTGGCAATGATTTATCTGTCTTTAGTTTCTTAGTCACTTCGATGAGTGGATGTTGCAGGCCATTCAGAATCTTTATTTTCCTACTAAGTGTTTACTAGTGACTGATGGTTCAAAACGATAACCAAATTTATTGAAGTTGGCAAAAAAAAAGGAGTGTTGCTGTTTGAGAAATTTTTGAAGTCAATATCAGATTAATTTTATCGTCGATAAAAGTTGTGTAGCGAAATATTGTTCCCAAAAATTGCTACACGAGGACAAATGCCAGCATGATTTTGAGTTTGCCAAAACTGCCCCCACCTCCCGCACCCAGGTGACGTCATGACTGAATGGCGGCTACTGGATGCGAGCAGCGTGTTTTGGTTTTACCCTCGCACGCCTCAGTGACAGTCGTTTTAGAAGCTTGCCTACATATTGTAACGTGTTTTACCTTTCTTTAAACGTCTAATCATGTCCTACTACAGTACAACTTTCAAATACATACAATACCAACATCACAACAAAACCTGCTCCACAGATCTCAACACCACCAACGCATCTCTCACATATTCATTGTCAGCGATATTCACTCACTACTTTATATAAGTCGTAACAATATTAAGAAATGTGATTTTGTCTACTACCTACAATTTGACATTAACTAAGTACTATGGGGGCGAAATGTGTAAAAGCAGTGGACCAAAACCGTTGCAAACACAGAGGCAAAATAAAAAAAAATCATCAGGAGAAAATTTAGCTGCGCGTGAAGAACAAAACTGGATTACTACTGCGGGCAACTAGCCACCTGCTTCGCATTTAACTCCATCAATGAACTTTAAGATCGTTTGTAAAGAGAACAAACATTTGTGAACCTTATAAATCATTTAAGAATTTAAAATAGACAAATAAAAAAAAAATACAAGTACAATTTGTGATTTTCCGTCACTGCATATCAAATGTGAATTATGATGAAAATCAAATGAGAATCGATGAATCGTATTCACATCGGCTCGAGTACTGCTTTATCGATTTTCAAGTGAAACAGTGGACGATCTGGAGGCATATGCAAACTTTGCGATAGAGATGACAAATTCGCAGTTACAGTGTCGAACTGCATCGCGCGATATTCTTTTCAAACCGGCCGGTAGGCCCTACGGCGGAAGCACCGAGCAAGCCCGCGGTTAGATGGATTAATAGAATAAAAACGAGTGTGAAAGTAAATTGGAAGAGGAGGAATGGTGGAAACATAGAAGACGAGAGGAAAAATAAATGGCGAAGGATAGAGTATATTAAAAGATCTGATAATGTTGACAATTAATTTGTTCATTTGAATCTTAAACTGTTGCCAGTTGAATTAAATACTCTGCTATTAATTTAGAAAAAAAACTTATTTAAAGGACAGTGGCATTAATGCGACACCCAAATATATAAAAAAAGATTCTATTCAACATTGCACATTCAAGTATTGTACAAAAAATTACAAAGATGTATCCAAACTTCAAAGGAGCAGAATATGTTCTTTCCATATTACAGAGAGTAGTGAGTACCAAAAAATAAATTACTGATGACATTGTGGTAAAAAAAAACTTCTAGATTAATATGTTGATATGTACCGTCTCCCAAATCCAACCCATCGTCCTCATCGTGGGAAGCGGGCAACGTCATGAAGTAGTAGACTGCACCTCAGGGCGCATACCATCTGGGACTTGTTTCCCTGGCACCTCAAGGTTGATGGTACGGACTGTTGTGAACTGTGAAAAGTGGCGGCCAACGGGGCTCTGGTGAAACAAGGCAGCGTCTGTACCCCAAAGGGGAGGCTAGTCGAAGACGTCTGTACTGCAGGTTAGGGGCGGCCTGCAAACCAGCTTCAGAGCTAGCACCTCTGATTCTATTTCCCCAACAATGGGACATACTCAACAAACTATCGTCATGAACTGTGTGAGTAAAGAGAAACTTACCTCAGGTGGACGATCCAGCATTCAAGGCAATACGAATTCTGAGGGGCTTGAGCTTACACAACAGGAGAAGTCCGAGTCTTCTGGCAAAGTGCCCAGACGAAAACAGCACACATATTTCGGAACACTAAACATCAACACACTAATCCAACCAGAGAAACTGCACCAACTAGTCACTGAACTGGATCAAGAAAAGATCACTATTCTTGCACTTCAAGAAACCTGATTCACGGACGAAGATACATTGGACCACGGAAACTTCAGGATTTTAAAAAGTAAAACGGAGAGAAAGATTGGCAGAGGAGCACCGCTACTTGGAATGGCCTTCGCATTCCACAAAACTGTTTCGAATGCAGTAAAAGAAGTCACGCCTATTAACAACAGACTAATGACACTAAGGCTACAATACAAAAACAAGCACTATAAAATCGTCAACGCACATGCCCCAACAAACATAGACAACAGGAAGAACCCAAAAGACATAGAAAACTTCTGGAACAAACTAGAAACTACAGACACCAAAATCTCACAAATGATGTAGCAATCGTCCTCGAAGATTTGAGCGCCCAACTAAGCAGAGAGAAAGAATACTAAGGAACCATCGGCCCAGCCCACAGATCTACCAACGGGAATGGAATCAGGTTAGTGGAAATATGCCACCAGAACCACATAAGGATCATGTCTACATCACTTCATCAGAAACCAAGCAAGAAAGAAACCTTGAGATCACCACTAAACTCAATCGCAGAATTCCAAATTGACCATTTACCCATATCAGGAAACTTCAAGAAAGAAATCGGCAATGTTCAAATCAGAAAACACCACTAACCAAATTCGATCTTACAAAGCTACATACATCAGAAATCACCAAGAGGTGGGATGAAACCCCCGCGAATAATTGGATAGAATTCAAAGATTGAATCACCTCAACACATAAAGAACTAATTCCATTAAAAAAGAAGTACAAACACCCATGGTGGAACGAAGAATGCGACCAAGTAACAGAGAACAGGAAAATTGCATACAAAAAGTACAGCGCTCACAAATTATCAGAAAACCAAACAGAACCCGATGAAAAGAGAAGACTAGCCACGAAACCCTCAGAATAACAAGAAGACAATACCTCAAGAAACAATTGAATTCATTAAAAGAAAACTTCAGAAATTATAATGCTGGAATCTATTACTGAACATTCGTAAACAAAATTTAGGGCTTCTCCTCACAGAGTCTTTGGTTTAAAAACGAAAATGGAAAATTGGCACTAAACAACAGAGAAAACTGTGAACTCCTCACTACCTACTTTGAGCAACTTCTAAATTGCCCAGAACCAATTCAAGGGTTCTCAGAACATTTAGGAGAAATCAATCCTGATTCACCAGTACCAACACTAGAAGACATCAGATAGCATATTCAGAAACTCAAAAACGGGAGAGCACCAGAAGAAGATCTCATTTGGCGGAAATCCTGAAAAATTTATGCCAGTGTTCACTCCAAGAACTAATCAAAATCATCGGACATTGTTGGGAGACAAACGAAGTCCCAAAAGACTGGAAGTGCGCTCTCATACTTCCCCTTCACAAAAAAAGGCGAACGCACGAATGTGAAAAACTACAGTGGAATATCTCTACTATCAGTCCCCAACAAAATTCTCTCTGCTTGTCTCCGCAAAAGAGTACAAGAACAAAACCAACACAAAACTAGCGTATCCCAAGCAGGCTTCAGATCCAATAGATCCTGTGCAGAGCAGATCTTTAACCTAAAAACCATTGAAGTACAGATCAGTCAGGCACAAGAAAACCATATGCACCTTCATAGACTTCAAGAAGGCGTATGACTCCATCGACAGGAAAAGCCTACTGAACATCCTGAGGATATATGGAATAGACAATAAATCAAGATAATTAATCAATCAGACACTCACCATCATCACAAACAAAGTAAAATTCATGTTAGTGCTTTCAAGAGAATTCGAGACAAAAACTGGAGTTAGACAGGGTGACGGTCTCTCACCAATCCTATTTAATATAGCCCTGGACAAAGTCATTAGAGAATGGGAGAAAACTAACACCCCAGTAAAACTAGGCAGAAACCGACTAAATGTCACTTTCTTGGCTTTCGCTGATGTTTTGGCTATTGTGTCAGAAAGCGATCAACAAGCCATCAATCAAATAGAATCCCTCAACGAAATAGCTGAAAAAATTGGACTAAAAATCTCCTTTGAGAAAACAGTTTTTTGGCACACAAACTGAACATAAAACACTGGACACAAAATATGTAAAAATCAAGAGTTATTGAGTTAAGTACTTAGGCGAAATTATCAGTCCAACAGGACTCCAAAAGAAGGCACAGCAAAAGAGACTCAACAAGATGAAAAAGGCCTTCAGAGAGACCTGCAACGTCTACAACAAAAAGAACAAAGGAATCCAATCAAACATTAGGCACTACAATATAGTTATTAAACCCAACACTCTCTACGCCACAGAAACACTTACACTAAACTCTTAGAGGGACATCGAGAACATCCAGAAAGAAGAACGAAAATTATTGGACTAATCAAAACGTAAGACGGCTACAGACTAAAGTCAAACAAAACAGTAGAGTCCCACTCAAGCATAGCCAACGACATCAGAAAACGCAGACTAAAGTTCTATGGTCACATCTACAGGATGCCAGATCACAGATTAACTAAGCAGATATTCGATCTCATGTAACCATTAAAAATGTGTAACAGCTGTTTCGATCAAGTAAGACAAGAGCTGGAAAAAAGCAAATATCAAGAGATCAGAAATCCTAGATCGCAAAATCTTCAGACAAAAAAGACACCACTGAATAATCATGCAAGAAATCAAAGCCAAGAAGACTGGCACAACTTGGATAGAAGAGAGAAAACTTGCCTTCAGTAAACGGATGCGAGAATACTGGAATGTAAAACGAAGCTCAGAGAGAAAATGATTAAGTTTTTCCGTTAACTGTATAGGTCTATTCGCATAAAATAACAATAAATTGATATGTACCGCCAAATTTAACCTTATCTGTAATAATTTTTTCATAAACAGATATTGAAGTGCGATTGCTGATATCGTCTACAACCTCTTATTGGCATCGCAATGGAAACATTGTAATTGACTGATAGCAAACGATAGTTTACTCAAGATGATACTTGAGGTCCGTTGGTGACGTCTGGTCGAGTGATAAACCTTTTCATTTCTTGTTACCAGCCACGTGGTGGCCATGAAAGATACGCACCGGGAAGTCGGGGTTGTAGGAGTTGTCGGTCATGGCCACCACGGCGACGGAGACGCTGCTCCTCATACAGTACACCAGCAGAAACGACGCGAACAGCAGCGCCACCTGGAGGTGGCGTGCTCCTAGCTGGAAGCAGCAGCAGCCTGAAACACAACGCAACAGCGAGTGTTAAGAGACAGTACCTCAAGGCACCGTGTCGGGACCACTACTACTCATACAGTACACCAGCAGAAACGGCACAAACAGCAGCGCCACCTGGAGGTGGCGAGCTCCCAGCTGGAGGCAGCAGCAGCCTGCAACACAACGCAACAGCGAGTCTTAAGAGACAGTACCTCAAGGCACCATGTCGGGACCACTGCTCCTCATACAGTACACCAGCAGAAACCACACGAACAGCAGTGCCACCTGGAGGTGGCGGGCACCCAGCTGGAGGCAGCAGCAGCCTGCAACACAACGTAACAGCGAGTCTTAAGAGACAGTACCTCAAGGCACCATGTCGGGACCACTGCTCCTCATACAGTACACCAGCAGAAACCACACGAACAGCAGTGCCACCTGGAGGTGGCGGGCACCCAGCTGGAGGCAGCAGCAGCCTGCAACACAACGTAACAGCGAGTCTTAAGAGACAGTACCTCAAGGCACCATGTCGGGACCACTACTACTCATACAGTACACTAGCAAAAACGACACAAACAGCAGTGCCACCTGGAGGTGGCGAGCTCCCAGCTGGAGGCAGCAGCAGCCTGCAACACAACGCAACAGCGAGTCTTAAGATGTAGTACCACAAGGCACCTTGTCGGGACCACTGGTGTTCATTATTCTAAACCAGAGGTCCCCAAACTTTCTTTTATCAGTTGACACAATGCTACTTGCTTCGACGGGCCTTTAGATCTTTTTTGTATTGTGAACTGTAGGGGGGGGGGGGGGAAAGGAAAGTGCTTACTAGATTTAATCACACCTTTTTATATATTTTTCCAAAAATATAATATTATCTGTTCCGGACTCTAAAATAATGATATTCTCAGTCTCGATGCAGCAAACGCACTGTGAATAAAGAGCTTTGACTTGTACCAAAAAGTTGAAATTTCTTTTCAACTCATCTGAATTAAGATTGACTGTGAGTGGGCCACAAATTTTCTTTATTGCTGACCAAGACTCCCTTCAGTAGATATCGATCACTTTGGGAATGATTGTTCTACAGAATGGACCGTGTTGTTGGCGATGAAGGGATGTACCAAAGAAGTGAGTTGCAATTCCTTGGATAGACCATTGCCTGGTGGTGTAGAATGGGACCCTCATTTTGGGTATCAAATACAAGAGCTGGGAAGGGGGGGGGGAGGGAGTATGTAAAGGACAACAGCCACATATGCTTGTGCATACTGTGGCGGGACATAATAACAACTGAAATGATAAAGAAGCTGGATTGGAGTCTTTGGAAGACAGGAGTGAATTGAATGTTGGGTGTACAGGCATTCATTGATGATTAGGCCTGGATTGTTATTTGACAAAGAATTGGAAATAGGATCTGAAAGGGAAGAGATCGCCTAAAATATAAATTATTGCTTCTCTACAGGCAAATTACAGATGGAAAGTTTATATTTATGGATAAATGAATCAGGAACGAAAATAAAACTATCGGGGGAAGCTCTAAATATTTGGTCACAAGCCGGGAAAAATTAAAAATAAAAATTTTCAAATAGTGGTAATTTAATACAGAGGGATTTAATTTAATTTTAACAGAACATATGTTTCCGAATAAAAGAAAGGAAATTGTAGAAGTTCACGAGCATTACGGCAAAACTGTCATATACGAAGCCAATCGTGTTTCCTTGAGCAATAGGTTATTCGAATCATTACTGAATGTTGGCGTCTCAGAAATGCCACAGATCATGCTCCTCTATAACCAGAAATGCTCAGTCGTCAAGAACATGCTCAAACACATCATCCTCGTAGTGTTGGCGACTAGCTTTCACCAGAAGCCTCAGACTACATATATCATCGGAATGGACTTCTTTTTCATTTGGTACTCCAATGTTCAGTGGTCTCCTGGATATCATAGGAGACATGATTAGTTAGCAGAGAGCGATTTGAATGCGAGGGACGTGCGCGAGAAAGGAATATATGGCAAGCAGATTGGAACAATTCCATGCACTAGAAAGGAGATTTTTACGGCCGCATCCAACTATGTATCCCTTCCAAACTGTGGTTCCAAAACTGGAAACATAAGAGACGCCACTTAATCAATATTATTAGAAGCCAATTCCATCACTGCAACTTTCCCAGCCACCTATAAAGGGATAGGTCTGAGAGATAACCCCTAAGTAAGTGGGTTGATAAAGCAGTATAGAATATAAATTATGACATATTTTCTTGTTTAAAAAAAAAAAAAAAAAAAAAAAACCCTACCGATATTCAGGACAAAATGCTGAAAGAACTTACAAAGTGCAATACTCCTCTTCCAACCTGTTTATTCGTCTTAGTCCCTACCAATAAACACCGAATATACAAAATCTTAATGTCCTTTTTCAAGGATGGATACAATCAAATATAAATTTAAACAATTTCGGAACCCAATAGAAAATGCTGGAAACAAATTGGTATATTGACTATCATATACCAAGCAAACAGAAATACCCTCGCAAAATATCATCATCTAGACATATTACTATAGTGAGTGCCCAGTGTGAATGGTTAGAATACAAATTCTCTACATTGACCAAAATAGATATAAGTCATAGTGTCTGAATAATGCCAGTAATTATGTAATGAACCCTGTACCGTATAGATAAGAAATGTAACAATGTATCTGATTTCATGTCGACATATTATACTACCAAGAATGTATACTGGTTTACATTGTACATGTAAAGAAGCTGGAATGTAAATTGTTGTAAAATAAAATGTAATGAACTTGGCAGTATAGTCGATAAGGCCAAAGGCCATTAAATTAATTTAAAAAAGTTACCTTGAACCATCCTACTAGTTCACTAGTTAACACGTAATTTATGTTGTTTAAAATACACTATTGCTGCACATAAACTAAACTGCATAGCAACAATAGGGTGTTCGGGCGATGCCCCGTCATTGTGTTAAATCCCACCGTCATACTGCGGCGTCGTACCTGGGAAAGTCGGAGACCCAAGAGACCATCGACTCCGATCGCGGAAGGAAACCTTCGATAGCAAACAGAATGAACCGCGTCCTTAGCTAATTACGTGCATCCTCCTCTCTGATAAGATCACAAATCAGTTGGATAAACAACTTGTTTTGCTTACTCGAGATAAGGAAATCGCATTAAACGAAGCACTTTGATCTTCGTCTGTTCAAGGAATAACCCATCAACGATCCATGTGACGTAAAAAATACGACGATGACGTAAGGGCGTTGAGCGATGACACAGTCATTTTCAGAAGCCATTCCACGTGACATCACTGATTCATTGCCTTTTACACTGACATCAGTTCAGGAACAGATTTTTTACACTTATTTCACTTCCTTAGTCGATGGAAGCGACATGTAGTTACAGTGTCTGCAGTCATATGCAAGTAATTTATAAAAATCAATATAAATCACACAATAAAGTACCGTTGTACATTATAAACTCCCGCATGCGTAGGGGTTCCTTGAAATTTTTTTATTCGATGTTCTTGGACAAGATGAAAAACCTTACTGTGTTTGTCTTTGGTAACACAGTCCCACAAAACAGACTTCTTTTTTAGTATCGGACAGATATTACTTCATATCTCGATTTTTTTTGTAAAGTAATTAATGATAATGTCTTGCTCCACGCTTGGATGCATGTAAACATAGCTAAGTACACCCCCCCCCCTCCCCACGTTGCAGTATTCCGTGCACACTTACTTCGCCAGTTCATTTTTTAAGGCTGTGCCTCTGGATGTCATTACATTGCCTGTAGCGGAATATTGGGGGCGTGGCTTTCACGGAGCATTGCTCTTATGGGTTTGCTGTAGGCCGAGACTGCAGAGCCTAAGGGAGTCGTACCAACCCCATCAAGACTTTCTTGTAACGCTATTTACAAAGTAGGGAAATCAGCTGAGTGGTTGAACTTCCACTCTCAAATCCCAGTCACTGTATCTCCAGTTTATGCTTTTATGCGTCATTAATCGACGATAAATATGTTTATTTTGATAATGTAAAAGTTACTTTTATGTTTTGGGCGTTGGTCAATGTACCGGCACACTAAGTTTGTAAACATTCCTCTTGAGTGAACTAGGATACAGTGATATAAGTTTCACCATCTAGCAAGGATTTGTCGAACGATTAGATGAAATAAGCGCGCGAAACATGGCATTATCTAAGTTGCTAAAGGAGTTTACACGAGAAAGTGTGTTATTTGGAAGTTTCTTTTTGTGCGGTTGAGCCTGAACTCTTGTGAATTATATTTTGTGAAAATAGCTGCAGCTTTCTGGCACTCTGAATGTACAATATGAATTCGGTCTGCAATTTACTAGGGAAAAATTTGAAACACGAGCTTTAAAGTGAAGAATCTTTGTGCGCCTAGACCCGATTTTAACATCAGTCAAGAACAAAAACATTATCCAGGCAAGGGTATATTCGCAATTTCAGCAGAGCAATGTATGATGCAGCTGAGTGATTGTGAAGTGAAAAATGAATTTTTATATTTCTTATGTCCTGTTACGAATTGTAATGACAACCACTTGGACAGAGAATGATATTACAGACTTAAATAATTTTCATTCAAAGGTGAAAAAACATAATTCCAGTGAAAAATATTTCATACAATCATATGTCCGTTATGTTGAACTGCCAAAAATACTTATTTTGATATAGAATTGTAGGGGGCAAAACAATCTGTACGACTCTCGCCGTGGGGTAAAAGGTTCACAGACTTCCCCAGTATAAAAACTACGAGCTGCCACTGTTTAAGCTAACATTTATTCCAGTCCTTGACTCTCCGACATACAAAAGACATGGTTCCTCGTGTCTTAACTCGAGTACCAGCATGTGGTAATCCCTTACATCCACCATTCGCAATTCTTCAATCAATATTCCTCCAACGAATCCCAATCAGCTCTTTTATCATACCGGTTACTACTTACGTTCTGCTGTCATGAAATATTGCTCGATCTCACCAGTTAGCACCGACTGCCATTTTATCTATCTCGCTATTTGCCTGACTTGAAGTACTTAATGAGCTTTTACCTCGTTAATATTTTCGTGTGTATCTAGATAAGTGACGTATCTCCAAGTGCCTTGCTTCCATAAACAGATGAGTAGAGAAGGGCCCTTTCCAGTGGTGTAGCTAGGTCAACAAGGGCCCCAGTGCAAAAATTTATTTTGGGCCCTCAGGCCAAGGGCGACCTTTTTTTTTTTGCTATGTGTTGCGGTATGGGCCCCCTGAGCTGAGGATGGGGCCCTTGAGTTGTGCTTAGGGACCCCCTGAGCAGTGAGAGGGCCCTTAGTTAGGGGCTACCTGTGTCTCAGGGGCCGTCAGTTTGCCATGAAGGCTCGTGTGGGCCTCTGAACTGCAATTTGGAGCCCCACAGGTATGCTTGGGGGCCCCCTGCACGTAGGGGCCCCGGTGCACTGCACCGCCTAGCCCCATAGTAGCTACGCCCCTGGCCCTTTCAGAGCCATTTATTGCCAAGGCATCACTTTTAAGAATAATCACGCATTTTAGAGTACCTGCAGTTCCTAACGGGAAAATGGCTGCCATTAGCTGTGTTATAACATTTATGCATTCGTTACTAAACGTCAGCACAGCTTGACTTTATTTCTCTGCATTGCAGTTCATGTTAACTCTTCATTGATTTAGTATTACCACTAAGGTTTAGCAATAACCTTCTCATGTTTATGGTCTGTTTATTACTGCCTTAATCACTGCTAGATTGCCGAAATTGATGTAAACAGTCAAATGTTCAGTTAAAAAGAATGCATCCAGTGACGTTATTGTTTGACGACGATGGTTGGACCTAATCCACTGAACTCATCTGGAGCGTGAAAGGAAGAAACTTTTTCACTATTCACTGACTCCATTTTTGAAAAGACATTCCTAAAGAATCGATGTAGGATTTCGTCACCTATGGATGCTATAAAATCCTTGTAGGTATATAAGTCTTTTAGAAAAATGCAATCTTTGAGAATGTGCCTAGGGCATCTGAATCCAGTACCGGATCTAAGGGGGGAGGGGCAAACCGGGGCTCTTGCCCCGGGCGACAACTTCAGGGGGGCGCCAAAACCACATGTTGTTGGCATCTTTTTATAAGCGCCAGGGCGATATATTCATGTGCTGCCGACACTTTTTTTTGTGGGTAAAGTGCCGTGAAACACTGACCGCGGCGGCAACTTGAGAGGACGGAAAATTCATTGTTCTGTGACAGAGCGGCCTTAAAACAAAGCTCTAATCACGGAATGGAATTCATTTCGTCATTGTTAGCAGGAACTCCCGATATTCTTGGATTTATAAATTTTGCCATTTGATGTTCGCATTCTTGCAGCTGCGTTCGAGTGATTAGCCCAGTTTTGTTTTAATATCTGCTTTTGTGCTGAACGAGTTTAAATGCTTTTGTGCTGAACGAGTTTAAATATTTACTAGTGATCGCCCAGCGGTCGAAATTTGACCGTAAATCATTAAGTTGTTTAGTTTCTTTCATGTAAGAGTAATAATCATTATTTGAATTTGTTCTATTGCGTTTGGTGCGAGCATAGATATATTATATACTGTATACCCTGACGTCGTTAGCTGCGAGCGTGTACCAATACGTTATTAGCATGTGTTGTTTGGCTTAATTCTCTGCATTACCTATAAAATTAAAACGATACACTCCACGCGTGACTGTATGCTAAATTTGAGCTTTTAATCTAACCATAGCAAATGATGAAATGTATTTATCGATGGTTCATTTGAATTTAAAATATTCATTTTGACTTAAGGCCGGAAAACTGCTTTATCTTTATGAAACATGAAGAAAATGCAGTCCTTTCACCTGAAGTGACTTCTAATCGAAATGTTTTTCATTGCAAAACCTGCATTGTAAATTCGAAACTGTAAAAATTTCGTGGAATGAAATTCAGTGCACATTTAAATGTATCTATCAAAATAATTTCGTCTTTTTATGTGTTCGCTATTTAAATTTGGTCTATTATCATTTTGAATTTCACGCAAATAAGTATTCCTTATTTCTTGTCTCTCTCTAATGAAATTACTGAAATTAAAAATCAAAAGACCTTAACCAAAGTTTAACATTTTAAATAATAAAATGACAGTATAGTATCTGGCAGAATGGCTACATTCCTTTTCGAAGTATTCCTTTTATAACTTCAAAGATTAATCTCTACTTTATCCAAGTCTTTCGTTTTACTAAATACCACAGTGTCTCAAAGCAGGGAATTCACGTAAGAACGTTGGCTCCGATCCTATTTCACGCGCACACACACACGTTCGCAAATTTAATTTTTTATTTGAATAATCTATTTGTAACATGTATTAACTACAGTATGCTTATTATTTTTTTCTTTACTGCTGACTAAGATCACAGACATCGATAAATTCGCTTACGACTAAAAAAAAATAATAATAATAAAAATGTAAACAACGAATCTTTTATTTAATTTGATATACCTGTAACAAATATTATACACAGATTTTAGCTTTCTGCACTTCTTTTCCATATAAGCATTAACAATGCCAAATCTTACACTTTTCAGTGCACGATGCATTTCTTTAAGTTCCTCCGTTTGTGCACGGCACTTATTCTTAAAAATAGCATATTCCTGCACTTCTTCTTCATATAAACTTTAACTATGCCAAATCTCACACTTCTCCGTGCGCGCAATATTCTTAAAAATGTGTCATAAGTTTTCACTTAGCGTATTAATATATAGATATTATGTAAGTTCAGAGATTAAGCTCGACTGTTTTGTTTCCCATCTATCAGCTAAACCTCGAAATGTTGCTTCTATATAAGTTCAGAGATTAATCTCGAGTGTTTTGTTTCACCAAAGACCACAAAGAACGCCATCTATGAGCTAAAAATTTAGCTTTCTGTATTTCTTTAAGTTCCTCAGTTTGCCCAATATTCTGGCCGCTAGTTGGGCTGTCTACCAGCCGTCAGGTGAATACAACGTCCAGAACTGGCGGCATCTGAGCGAACTACGTAGGCGAGCGAGTGTTTTATTTAATTTAATGTATTTGTAACGCATATTATAAATAGATTTTAGCTTCCTGCACTTCTTCTCCATATAAACATTAACTATGCCAAATCTCACACTTCTCCGTGAGCGCAATATTTTAAAAATGTATCATAAGTTTTCGCTTAGCGTATTAATATATAGATTACTGGAAACGAATCTATCGTTATCAAATATCTCAGCGTTTCTCATCTTTTGTCAATCCGAGGACCAGTAAAATGTAAAAAAAAAAAAAAAAAAAAAAAAAAAAAAATCGAGTCATTAACTTACATGGGCCTTATTTCTTACCTCTGTATATATTATGAACCAAACCTATCAATTGTTATCAGCATATACAGCCGTTTCTCAAGACTATACCTACAATAAAGCACTCATAAAACTTCGCTCTCCGAAAACGTATTTAGGGAATAGGCTGTTCAGCAGCCATATCATCAAAATACCATATTTTTGATGGTGGTTGAAACGTTAATTGTTTTTAGAAAATTTGAATTACTAGCTTATTCTCGCTTACAGTCTTATGCAGGACGAGACGATAACCATTTTTTTTTTTTTAATTTTTGTCTATTTGGACTTGTACAAAAACTTTATTGCGTCTTTGTTGGATCCACTACACGGTGGGAAATAATGAAAAAATGTACAAAAACCTACTTAAAAGGTAGTAGCCAGACAAGATGGTAGGCCAAAAACCTTGCTGTTACAGCCCTATTGCAGTACCGGATTAACCAAGCAGCAGGAGGTAGCAAATGCTACGGGCCTCGCGCCTTATGGGGTGCCTCGCGCGCCTTTCTAGTAGGGCCCTCAACCTAGCCTAGCCGGACGGGAAAAATCAAGGGCCTCTTCTTCACATTTGCTACGGGCCTCGCGCTGTCTTAATCCGGCCCTGCCCTATTGAATAATTCACCTGAACTTCTCAAAGCACTAGAGGAAATTGAAGAATCTTCTCTGGATGCAGAATCTAAATATGAAGCCGCTCATCTCTTACATGTTGTATTGGATTTTAAATTTATCCTCAAATTAACAATTTGGGCTAACCTTCTTCGAGAAATTAATAGAGTAAACGTGAAAATACAAAAGGAGGACTTAATTAATCCTTTCACGTTCTGTGAGACTAATGAAAGGGCTTATTAAGATATTACCGAGCGGGGGCGGTGTAACGGTTAGCGTTCTCGCCTCGCATTCGGGAGGACGGCGGTTCGAATCCCCGTCCGGGCATCCAGATTTGGGTTTTCCATGGTTTCCCCAAATCACTCCTGGCAAATGCCGGGATGCTTCCTTCAAAAAGGCCATGGCCGAATTCCTTCCCATTCCTTGCCCCCATCCTTGCCCCCCATCCTTTCCCGTCTCTAAAGACCTCGATGTTAAAAAGTGACGGAAAGCAGTGAAAAAAAAAAAAATTATTAAGATATTGCAAGAATTGAGACTAAAGGCGATAGAATATTGGATCAAAGAAGCTACACCTGTAGCACAAAAATTGTGAATCTTTTTTTTAATTTAATTTAATTTAATTGCAATGGAGCACAGGCTCCGGTGGCAATTTCCCTACACAGCTATCTTCCCCCTATCCTGCACCCACCTACATTTGCCCTCTACAAATTTTTTCTTTAAATTCCTTCAAAGTTTTCGGTAAATTATTCATCGTTTCTCTTGGTAACTCATTCCAATCCCTGACACCCTTACCTAAAAAAGAGAATCTTCCTACACCCTTGTGCCTGAAATCGAGTGCCAGCTTGTGGTCATGGTCATCTTTTCCCTTCCATGCACTACTTTTCATACCTACTGCAATATCTTTCCATGCCTCATCACCAGTATATGCCCTGTACACTCCCATGACCCTCCTCATCCTCCTCCTGTCTTGCAATGAATCCCATTCCAGCTCCTTTATCATATCCGTCACTGATTGCATTCTGCGATAATTTCCAGAAACAAATCTAGCAGCCCTTCTTTGCACCCTCTCCAACTCCTGTATTTGATACATAAAATGAGGGTCCCATACTACACTACCATATTCGAGCAATGGTCTGACCAAAGTTTTGTAACCCAATTCCTTGACTTCTCTCGTACATCCCCTCATAACTCTCTCCAACAAGTGCAGAACTCTGAAACCTTTTCCTACCACCTGTCCTATGTGTCCCTGCCCAGTTAAGTTTGTTATCAAAAGTAATTCCAAGATATTTGCATTTCAAGTCTTCAGCAAGCAATTCTTTCCCCACCTTATATTCATAATTAACCTTTTGTTTTTTATTTGTGTATCTAATAAGCTGACTCTTCTTTGCATTTATCTTCATTCCATGTTTACTAACCCAATTAGATATCCTGTCCAGATCACCCTGCAACTGTTTACAATCCTCTATCGTTTTGATTCTTTTTATACAGCATTATGTCATCTGCAAACAATCTAATTTCAGATAGTAAACAGGCAACACAATTATTCATTAGAATAATGAATAGCAATGGTCCCAATACGCTACCCTGTGGCACACCCATTTTTTACTTCCACTTCTTTTGATACTACATTCCTACCCTAACTTTCTGTTTTCTACCTTTTAAAAATTCTTCTACCCAGCAAATCACTTTCTTATCCACTCCAATGGTTTTTACCTTATTTACTACCATTTTATGGCTTACTCTGTCAAACGCCTTAGACAGATCTAGTGCTACACTATCAATTTGGCCTCCCTTGTCCATTTCATCTGAAATATCTTGCATATATCCCACCAACTGAGATTCGCAAGAATATCCTTGCCTGAAACCATGTTGCCTGCTTGAAACCAATTACGTTCCTCACATATATTTCTGATGTGGTTGCATATCAATCTTTCCATTAATTTACCTACCACTGATGTCAAACTGATTGGCCTGTAATTCTCAACTCTATTTCTCACCCCTCCCTTATGTACCGGTACTACTATTGCACTTTTCCAGTCCTGTGGTAAGCAGCAAGTGTCTAGACTCAATTTAAATAATATTTCAAGATAAGGTACAATGTCACATCCGGCTATCTTTAAGATATCTGTAGTAATATTATCTTCACCAGCCCCTTTATGTTTTTTCAGCTTTCTTATTTCCTTCATGATTTCCTCAGGATGGATATCAAATTTTTTACTATCGTCATTTTCTAATTGTGTTGTTAAGCTCGTTCTCCGAATTAAACCCTCCTGTTTCTGATTCATTTTCCCTAATGCTTTCTCTGAACCAGTTACTTAAAATCTCTGCCTTTTTCAAATCGTCAGTAACTTCTTCTCCATCCTTATCTATAAGTGTCTCTACATCCTCCCTTCCCCTCAGTTTCCTGATATAGCCATAGAAATTTCTAGATGCATCAGTCAATGGTCCCCCTGCACTTATCCGATACTCAAAAGTAAACGAATTCCCAAACGTAAGAGGCAACACGATGAAATCTGCGAGGACGAATCAAGAGCATTACACCCCACACAGCTGTTTTACAAAGATATAAAAGTTGTGGGGTTGTCAGGGTTTGGGAGAGACTATACTAGTCTTTTCCAACCAAATGTCAACCTCTCCTTCACGTGGTGCACCTGTTTGCACGGACGAGGCTCTGGCGACTGAAAGATTCCCGGTATAAGGAGTCACCCACTGCTTGCCAACGGCCTCTGAAAAGAGGGCGGAAGAGCGGGGAGCGGTTCAGGGCACCCTCTTGCCCTTGGGGTTGGAAACGGCCCCTAAAGGCGGATGAATCAGAAATGATCAACGGCATGGGGATGCAGAAGGCAACGGGAGTAGGAGGAGATAAGGGAGCTCTATAAACCCAACTTCCGGTTACGTGGCACAAAATGGCGGCTTCCCTTCCCCTTTTCTCCCTCCCCTCCATGACGTCACTTCCGGTTGGCGGGAAATTCAAATCTAGTGCAGTGTTGCCACATTGACGGCATGACGACGGCATATTTCAAATTAAACATATATAACTGTTATTTAGTCTTTATTCTAGCTGTTATTTCACTTATCTGCAACAATGTTAATCTGAAATCAGCGATATTATTTATGATTGTGTCCTATATGTGATGTAGATATTCCAGCTGCACAAATGTTGCAATGTAGCATGTACACACATCCTGACACCAGGTGTCTCCACCGAACAGCGCATGACACGAGAAACTTCATCTGCGCATGCGCCGGCCAGAGATATTCCACTTCGCCACGAAATCTTCTATCCTTGTCTTGCGGGGGAAAACCCTAGCCTAAGGCGTATTTGCACAGGTGTCGGTCGACATGTACGCACTTGCTCGGCCGCCGAGACCCTGTTGCGACATGCGCGATAACTTGCATAACTCTCGCTAGAGGTCAGCACACGGTAGTAGACATTTGCCGCTAGATGGTGCGGGTGTCCCAATATGCGTGAAATATTTCGGGAGTCCGACAGGTTACGAAATGGCTCCATTACAGAGCGATACAGCTAGGCCATCCACCATTGTGAAAGCATAGCTGGCGGACAAAGAAATTAGGGCGTCCAATACATATTGCAGAGTCTCAGGCTTCATGTGTCCTGCTATCGAAACCGTTCCAGCAGGATACATAGAAATTCACTGCGGTTCAAGAAGAAATTATTACGAGATGAGAATAATTATTATATGTCAGTTTTCGTAGAACAAATATAAGAATCTTTTATGGTAGCCTAATCCCTCGCCAGAATAACGTGTTTTAAAAACGAAAATCGAAAATTTAGTTTTCATTCTGGGCGAACAGAAAAACTGCTTGAGTCTTTGTATTTAATTAAAAAATAAGACATAGACCATGAGAAAGCGTAACTTTTACGTTTAAAACGTGATAATGAACTATGGAATGTCCTGACTTAGCTCAAATTCATATCTATACAATGCAGTTCTGATATTCGAGGATGTTTATAACTCTGAGCGAATATAAGCATCAGTAAGGTG